>JAVGWX010000007.1:14647449-15294949 GCA_036924085.1 Ariolimax columbianus
TTGGGCAACGCGTAGTCTATCTGCATCATATTTCCGAATGTCCCATACCTCGCACCTATATACCATGACTGAAAAACCATACTATTGAAGGTGTGATCCCTAGCGTTAACTTTCCGTTTTTGTTGCAGTTTGGGATTAATATATTTGAAGTTGAGCTAGCCCGCTGGTCTTCTTCATGACATCTCTCGATTTTTAAAATGGGAGTTCGTGATTTCTTGACACAAGTATATATATATATACGAGTTGACGTTTTCGAAAGAACAATATCCAAGACGCATAAATCCTTTTGTTCAGAATGATGTGATAATGAGCTGGATTTTATTTTGATTAATTGGAAGTCCAACTGCAATACGCGCTGTACTGAGTACATTCAGGATTTTCTTCTCTTCTTTGGTGTCGTGACTGAGAATGACTATGTGATCAGCGAACCTCAGATCAATTAGATTTTCATTTACAATTGTTTGCCCATATCTTCCCAGTTCATGTGTTTAACGACCTCATCAAGCGCTGCTGTAAAACGCTTTGGTGAGATTGTATCACCCTGTCGGATGTCACGTTGCTTAGGTATGGTGATCGGTCTATATATTAGGGTAATATATGTAGTACATCCGTTGTTTAACTTCTCTACCATTTCAGCGTATTTGTCTGCAATTCCATGATTTCACAGGGCATTCAGCACCGGAGTTATTTCGAATAAATCAGATGCAACGTTTTCATGGCATTATCAATAAATGCATAGGCCATATTCTTGCCCTGTAGTGACTCAATCAATGTTACAAATGAAAGCTAATGGAAGAGAAAATGACAAAGATAAAACATACATTTCTTCATTGTATGTGTTTAACGAGATGTTTTAATCGGTTGTTATATTAAAAAATAAATACATATTGTGTAATAATAAAAAAACACTCGATATAATTTTCATGGTGAATGTATTATTATGTTAGAAGCACTTGTTCATTCGTGAGGCGTGATCATGATTCAGAAGAACTGCTCTACATCTGAGAAGATCTTCAAAAAAGCGTTTCTGTAATTACTGCTCATGAAATAGGAGATGAAACTATTCGCAGATGAGTCTATGCATCCCGAAAAATACATAATCCACCTGTAATAAGCATCGTCTTGTGTTTGCCTTCAAAATAAAAGCCAGGAATCAATGACATCCCTATACATACTAAACAGATTGGAACATAACATACGATGAAATGTGTGGAATTAAAAACAACCATTTAAAAAAAAAAGTGGACACATAGCCAGCTAGATTATGTTCGTAGATTATGTTCGTAGATTATGTTCGTAGATTGTGTTCGTAGATTATGTTCGTAGATTGTGTTCGTAGATTATGTTCGTAGATTATGTTCGTAGATTGTGTTCGCAATTTTGAGTTACTCTTTAACTTAATAACCAGTATTATTGTACAGAGAACTACGACAAAAGGGCAGCATATGGTACTATCACGTTACCATACACGTACGATAAAGAAAGACACGGATTCAACGTGATTCCTATTGTTGGTGTTCACAAGAGCAAAAACAGTTTTATTTCTTGCAATAGAGTACTTCATCTCCGATCTGTTGACATAATACAAAGCTGCCAGGCTTGCTTGAAGAACGATAAACACACCAATGATGGTGAAGCACATTCTCATAGGTGTAATGACACTTTTAATCTGGATAACAAATGGAAATACAATCACTATCACAATATTATATACTCAAGTTAAAGTAAAGTTGTACATTTAAACAATGTAATACTAAGTATGGTGTTCCACCATAGCATGTCGTTAAAGGTATGAAAACCCACGAAAAACAGAGAAACTTCAAGTACCTCAAAGGACATCCCAACAAGAACTTTCAGTCTCTTGACCAAGCGAACAACACACCATCCGGTTCAAATCAATTTGCAATGATGTCGTGGTTACTGTATTGAAAACATTATTCAGATGGGTCGGACATATGGTTCATATACCTGACACCAGCTGAATACGAAGAGTGACTTTACAATTACACGTTCACCCTGGTCTCAAAGATTCGATATTGAGATATGGTGTGAGTAAAGTTATTGTAGGAACATAATAATTTTAAAAATCCCACTACCGGGCTATTTGTGTATATATACACACGAATCGTGTTCAAATTAAACCAGACCTACGTACTTACGATGCGCATGATAATGTCACTTCCCGTGTACATATCGGTAGCCATTGTGAATACCTTCCGATACTTCAGTTTCCTGGTAACCATCTTTAAATAGCCCCTAGCGACACATCTAATTCTTCTGCTAGCAAACGAAAGCTCCACAATGGTACACTTGAATTGATACATCAATTTCGGCGATTGTATCTTCTGAAGCAACAATTGGCGCCTAGCCTGGTCTAGGAAGATCTTTACTTCTTTGAACATCGTTGTCGAGTCTTCGGCACACTATTTTGTCAACAAGCAATGCCTGCATTATACGATGAATGTTAACTGGTCGACATCCTTCAGCTGCTAGAAACCGAATCACCGTTCGCTGATCAATTAGACGGATTATATTTCACACTCTTTTTTATCGATCTGCTCATGATAATATGAGTTGTCCGATAATGAAATTGTGGAACATTGACGGTTGGTATGTGCTGTTTACAAATGAAATTACGTGGCATGTGCATCGTACGTATGTTCACTTGGTGCAGTTATGTATGTTTTCACTTCAAATACGCCTATATATATATATATATATATATATATATATATATATATATATATATATATATATATATATACATCATTGGCTCTAATGCCTTGCCTCTCCTGGTATTGATCCCTTGGTTCATGGACAATTTACTATTGACTGAGGATCCCATGTATGGAAAATGATCTACTTCCTGGAGATTATCATCATAAATGGAGAATACTGAATAGCACTCTTCATTTCAACTGGTGTTAAATTGTATACATAATATATATATATATATATATATATATATTTAATTACTCCTCCTTGTTATTCTTGTTGTTCTTCTTCTTGTTAATCTTTGTTTTCGTCTTATTCGTCTATCTTTTTCCACTATATCTTTTTACACTTCTTCTTCTTCCACGTCTTTATCTTCTTCTTCGTTTTTGTCTTATTTTTCTTTCCGTGCTCATTCTTCTTCTTCCTCTTCTTCGACTTTCATTCTGCGAAGGAGGTCGTAACGTTGCTGCCATAGTTGTCAAACAAATTAGTTTTTTTTCTGATTTTGATGCTAGTTTGCTATTGCTCTTCGATCCCTATTCCTATAGCCAGCCAACATGATTGCAATGTTTCCAGGGCCGCTACTTGAACGCGTAATATACTCTGGGTTAGCTGTGTTTTAAAACACTCCTAAATGTTCATGTCACATTTTCGGCTTAACTGTTTCAGTGCTACGACTTAGCCTGGCCACTATTGCACATATGTGCATTTCTAGAGCTTCCGTATCAACTCCCTGCATTTAGCAGACTGATAGGATGTGTGAATGGCTGTGTTTGATGTAAACTGCAACTATTGTATTTTCTAACACATGGTATTATTACCACTTTGGAGTGCCGTTTACAATATGATCTCAATGTGGCAGTAGACATAATACGGCATCATTGCCAATCATTTTCCATATACTGTCAATGTACATCCGGCTTTTTATATCATTTATATGTAAATGTTTTTCATGACAGGTACATCAGAAAACATTGCCTTTGAACTTAGAATAAACAAAACGTTTTATCCTTACATCATTTGCCTTGACATGTAAACAAATGATATCAGCATAGATATAAACTAACATATATATATATATATATATATATGTATATACATATATATATATATATATATATATATATATATATATATATATATATATATCTATATATATATATATATATATTTAATAAATATATATATATATATATATATATATATATATATATATATATATATATATATGCAAACGTACGTACTATGTGATCATGGGTCAGATGTCACTACTGTTTAAATTAAGCATTTGGGGAGGAAGACTAACGTCTGGTCGGGCACAACTTACTGATCAGCCATGTCAGTCAGGGTCAGGCAAAATATGCTGGCCAAGACCCTCACCTCTGCATCCACGGTGTGAGGGATCGATGTGTTCACCGTAGTAGTGATTGACATGCATATGATGCCAAGCATAGCACAACCGCCTGGAAGACCCCGGTCCCTCTTGATCAGGACTCTCGAGATGTGAGGAAAGCTACTGCAACTCGCCACTTAACGACCTTTTCAGGGCGCACACAAGAGTAAACCTACTCATTGTGGGCATTCGAAACAGCAAACTGAGTATTAAAAAAAACTGAAAGATTGGGTTGAACATAATAATAATGAAGGTTGTGCTTTAACAGCATATATTCGATATGTCTGGGCTTAATCAATTAAACTGGCAAGTATATAGTAACCGTCCACGGATGTGATACATTATAATTTCACGAACTAAAGTACTGTAAATGTAGGTGTCAGATTTCTACTGGTCACAATTGTATAAATTTAACGAATTAACACACAAAAAACAACACATTCATACTTTCATTAATAAATGCAACGACAGGTCGCAATAAAAACCCTGAAAACTCTGAAGATGTAGAACTGTGATTGAGAAAATTGATAGTAAACAGAAACGAAGGTGCAGCAATGACCACTCTGCCGGTGTTTGCTAGCTGTGTGCTTCCAGGTCAGCAAATCACAGCTGATCAAGTTTCAATGATGTTACCAAAAGGTGGATCTGAATGTCGGCTGCACTCATGCAGTATGGCAAAGAAAAACAGAGAGTTGAAGACGAAACGAACTTGTCCCAAAACATGTGTCATTTCAGGTCGACAGTTGCGCGTGTCGCAGCCTCGTTGCAAACGTTCACACAACGTGAAAAAACGTTCCATTTATGATGCACAAGGATTAAGAAGAAGACGAAGAAGAGGACTACGAATAGGAATAGAAAACAGAAGAACTAATAAACAACGAAGCTAGAAAAGATAACTAAAATTGCAAATGACATCACTTCAGTGTATCGTTATTGAAACGATCATTATAACACTTTGAGTCCGAATCTCATTCCAAAAAAAGTGTACCACATTGATCCATGGGTGTAATGATACCCATTGGATTGCACTATTTATAGCGGTAATTATCTTCTTGTTAGAAACACGCTCGACACTTACAATTCATAGATTGTTAAGTGAAAGCACCATGTCGTGGCCTCCATAAATCTGAAAGTGTTTGGAAACAATTTACAGATGCATCAATAAGTTCAATCGGTCCCACGGTGACACCGCGAGATAGCTAATTCAACCAGTCGACGTTCTCCTTTTTCTTCTTCTTCTTGCGCTGTCAGACGTCGACCTTTATTTTTTTTTTAGAAAGCGGCGGTCATCCTGAGGCTATCGACACTGCCATAGAGCTTGTCTAGTGTTGCCACTGGTGATGGCCACATCTGCTCTCTCTGATCCGCGTATGTCGGGCAGTTTTGCAGAAAATGCTCAGCGGTCATTTTCCCGGTACCACACGGGCATTCGTCAGTGCCACCTATCTTCAATTTGTTGAATAGGTGGTACCTCAGTCTATTGTGGCCAGTGCGAAGTCTGAAGACCACGACCTGCTCTCTTCTACTCAACTGGTAATAGACGTCGTTTTTTTGTGTAGCTAGTATGTTCTGTTTCCCATTTGGTCATGTATCTAGCTCTAATAAGCCGTTTTGACTCTTCGTATATCACACTAGTATCTGGTTGTGGTAGTCTTGCGACGACTCCCCTGAGCCGATGAGTATTGCGTATTTACCTCAAAAAAGATGGTTGGAAAATGCGAGTAACCTGTCTTCTGCTTCACTGAAAAACCGATATATTACACATGTGATAAATCATGTGGCACACCATACAAGAACATGATAGACTAGTATCGGTTCAGCCTATAACGAAATTTAACTACACGTTAGAGAGGTAGGTCTTTGCCAATTGGTGCATGTGGTTTCGTTGTACCGTTTGCAAATTCCATTTGCTTCCCCTGCTTGCAGATAAGAACACAGAGTCAGCTGCCAGTTAGGTCTGTCCTTGATAGTTTGTGTTGATGCTTCGTTTGTAAAGTGTTTGTGATGCACCGGTCACGATAGCCGAACAACTCCAATAGCCGATGTCCATGTTTCGGCCAGACGCGTTTCTTGAACGGTGACATTTCTACCAGAAGCCTTATGAGCACCTCGTTTATGTTTGATGTCTTTCGAACATCGTTTATAGCATTGGAGGATTTGTCATGGGTAGTACATTCCAGCAGCTAATGCCAACTTTAGACTTTCATGCTGCAGGTTAATGTCTGACGTGATCTGTCTAGCGTACGCCTGGGAAAATTTTAGACTTGGAATGCGTACAATGCCTGAATGTCTAAGGGACTATGGCTACTAATTTGTTGTCTGGGTTAACTCGTAAAGCTTTTTCAACAAGTGGATATGACCGCAAGGCAGCGGAGGTTCAGTGTCGAGGTTTGCTGGAAACACGAGCGGAGATAACACAGCAGATGAATGATGATCAAGGCAGCGCAGATTGACAGTGAAGACACTTAGCGCAGGCCAGGACGCCTAATCTAACATCAGCTGATGTACCCTTTAAGCAGGTAGAGTGTCGGTACAGAAATACAAGGAGAAGACACATCAGGCTAATGCATACCTCTATCGTTGACATCAAGCTGGTCGTTTTCTACACATGCTAGTCCTACAACGCCGATCAGACAAAAAATTGAGGAACTGGTAAAAACCCACTTCCAGCAATGACACATACCAGTAGTAATTGTCCCGACTCTCTATTTGAATGTTTAATTAAATCCACATCACAGATCAGGACAAAAGAAAACCACATGTGTCAACCGTCTTTTGCAAAGAATACAACAAGGCATCGCCATCTTGATTGCTATTTCCAACAGAAGAATAACAATGAATTCATTGAAACATTCCTTTACACATACCTTTCTGATCAGCAAGTGCGTTCACTGTTTTCTTACAACGTTTTGTTTTGTGGAATGTCCTGAAGTTACGAACACGAAGAATTACTGTATGAGTTGTCCATTGTTATGTACATGTATTATACACAGATGCTTAACATTTTAAAGTTTCTCATTATTTGCATGTTGCTTAAATACTTGTTCATTTTGATGCTTTAAATCTGTCCTTGAAAACCTGCTGGCATCTGTGGAAGAGCTGTAGGAAAACTTCTCTGTAGTTACTACTCATCCGATAGTATATGAATATATTTGAAGATGAGTTTATACATTCCAGAACAATGCCTAGTCGTCCCATCATAATCAGCTTGTCCTGGTGTTTTCCATCAACAGAAAAGCCAGGAATAAGCAACAATCCTATAAAACCGACACACATTGGAACATAACACGCTATGAAAAGTATGGAAATCATAACAACCATTTTTGACACCTTCTGATTTCGATTTGACACAATGCTGGCCTGGGCATTATTAACAGATTTTGTTCGCCAATTTTGAGTTACTCTGTAACTTAATAACCAAAATGAATGTACTTACAACTAAGACAAGGAAGGATGTATATGGTACTGCAATGTTGTTGATGAGAAAAGACATGGCTTCAACACGATTCCTATCTTTGGTGTATGCAATTGCAATAATAGTTCTATTTTTTGCAGTAGAGAATTTCATCTCCAGCCTGTTGACAAAGTACAAAGGAGCCACACTTGACTGAAGGACGATAAATACGCCAATTATGGTGAAGACCATTCTCTTTGACGTGATGAGTTGTCTCACCTAGAGGAAAACAATATTACAAAGATATAAACGATTATGCACACACGTACACTGTACTTTTCAATATATAAATGTGTCTTTACGTTGAAGCTATTTCAGAAATGGTTGCTTAGTTTGGAATTAACGAAATGCAAAAGACGAGAAGATGTTGGTAGATAAGTGGCACGAACAATAGAGCTTGTTTATAAAGTTAGTTTGTTTCACTGTTTCTGTTTACTCAAATTAGTTTTTGTCTACTATAGAAATCAGCTAAAACTATAACAATATCGTGCTTAAATTGCCATGGGTTAAATGCATTGTTGCCACGTTCTTTATTTGTGTCTTCTATCAGTCATCCCAGTGGACGCAGAAGAGATGCAGGCCAGCGGACATTGCACATTTGTCCCTTTGTGATAACCTCCCAGGTGGCGGGGAATGCATATATGAGAATACTAAATTGGTGTAATGAGATACCCCACTCACTTGTATGTTACGTTTCTGGCAGGACGTGACGATCCTGGGTCACATAAACACTGGACTGCTTCTTTTCTGGGGCACTTGAAAAATGAGTATATAAGTCCATCATATCATCATCATCACACACTTTCGACCCGGGTGGGAAAGATTCGATAGTCATGCATGACAACTTTCCTAAGAGAGACAACTCTGACCTCAAACAACTGCTGCCGTGCAGATGGGCTGGGGACCCTCCAGAAACGGCTGTTAAAATCGGATGCACTGGGCAACAGGCCTAACGAAACTGTGCAACGTAAATCGCTGTATGATGACGTCATAATTTAAAAGACGACAGTATTGTGCTCATCCAGTGAAGTACCACCATGCAGAGAGAGTGCCGGATCCCACGCCTCTATGGGGCCGGCCTTATGCTACTGGTGGTCACCCACCCATGTGCTGTGGAGTCAAGGCACAATGAGATGGGGCAAATTCTTTTGACCGAAAACTCAACACCCTTAAAATACAACAGTGGAATGTGGAAGGAGTCCTTAATAAAAAAAATGTTTCCCTAACATTACGCCTGTACGAAGGCAAGATAGACGTGGCATGCATCCAAGAAACTCACATACACAATAACCACAGCTTTTCAATCAGAGGATACCAGACCTTCCGACTTGATGGAGAAGGTCACAAAGGAGGTGTTCTGATACTGAACACGTAACTGCATACCAATTAGCGCAGTATCTGTAAATCGCATCAGACAAGCAGAAATTGTAGGAGTCGACATAATGACACAAGAAACGAAAATCCGTATCTTCAACCTGTATGGTCCACCCAACAAAGACCTGCCGCTCTCGAGTATGGAAATCAAGGACTCCAGCTGCCTAGTGGTTGGATATGGGGATATTCAGACACAGACAGCAAAGGGGATGTAGTGGAAGACTGGGAGATATACACACATATATATCTTATCAATAGACCTGACGACAGTCATAGATTATATTACAGAAGTTGGCATACCACCTACACTCCAGACTTGGCTTTCTCCGTGGGGGATATCCATAACAAAATAGATCGCCAGGCGCTCGACCGATTTGCAGGTAGCGAACACAAGTCAGTTCGGCTAGATATTGATTTGTAAGTTGGACCCAAAAAACAAATCGCTTCCACGTTTGATCTCTAGAAGAGCCGACTGCGACATAGTTGCAATGCTGACATATATAATGTGTGAAACTATCAACACACGAAATAACAATATGAAACATATGGTGGAAAGCCAAAGCAAAGCAATGCTGCAAGAAGCCACCGAGACCATCCCAAGAGGGGCAAGTAAAAACTATAAGCCATATTGGAATAAAGAACTGCAGAAAGCCGAGGATGAAGTCTCAAACGCTAGGAACACGGCAGAGAGAGAGCAATCTATTGAAGTAAATATATCCCTCAAAGCCATCAAATACTAAAGAACACTGAACCAAATAACAAGAGACAGTCGGAAAAAAAACCCAGAAAGCCTCAATCTAGATAGAGAAGGAAACAAACTATGGAATATAGTCAGAGCCATGAATGACGAAATACGAACAAATAAACAAATTAGCATCAAGCAGGGTGACAACATGCTTACTGGAAAATAGCAGCACCCGCCTTTACATAATATTATGCAAGAGCAAACCACATTGATGTCCCTACAGGCAGGCATACAGACATAAGTGAAGAACAAAAGAGCCACGACAACATCAATATTGCACCAGAGGAGCACATTATGGCAAAACTAACAATGAATGAAATGAATGAGGCCATGATAACTAAAGAAAAAGAAATCGCCCGGAAAAGATAGGGTAATAAATGAAGTGCTGATGGGGTTGGGCCAAACAGCAACGAGGAAGTTACTGTTAGTCCTGAACGAAAGCTGGAAAAAGGGAATTTCACCGCAGGCATGGAAAGATACTATACTTATACAAGTACCAAAGAAAGAAAAAGATAGAACAGATCCAAATGGATACAGGCATGTCAGTCTACTGAGCTGTGTAGGTAAACTGAAGGAGCGTATGATAAACACCAGACTGATGTAACACCTAGAAACAAAACACATATTAATTCCACAGGAAGCAGGATTTAGACAACACAGATCCACTGAGGACAAATTACTCTCAAAGCGCAGGAAATTGAGGATGCTCACCAAGAGAAAAATCATACAGTAGTGGTTTGAGTGGATCTAGAGAAGGCATTTGACAAGGTGTGGAAAGAGGGACTTAAAGTCAAGTTACGAAGAAGTGAACTATCTGAAAAAATGTACATATGGATCAGCCACTACAACGAAACCAGAACAGCCAGAGTTCAAGTACAAGGGCAGATGAGCAAAAAGGTGACACTGGAGCAAGGAGTACCCCAATGGGGAGTAATGTCACCCACACTTTTTCTGGTTTGTATAAACAACATCATAGAGAAAATACCAAGAAGAGTCAACAGCTCCATGTTTGCAGACGATCTGGCTTTGTGGACCTCTGAAGAAAATCTCACCGTAAGCAAACAATCGGACGCAACAGGTCCTAACATCGCTGGAGGAGTGGGCGAAATCATGGATGGTCAAAATAAATGAAGAAAAAACCAGTATGATATTCTGCCATTTCAAATAAACCACAGAACATCAAAATAAGTCGCAATGGCAAATATCTTCGGTCAAACGACAACCCAAACTACTTGGGCATCCCATTTGATCGGCGCATGACATGGACAAGTCAGCTTGAGAGAAACCGAATGCGGTGAAACTTTGCAGAGAAAGCCAATGCAAAAATGAGCGACGACCCAATGAACACCATAACAACACAAACGCCCACCCCTACTGTACGCAACCTACCTGGAAGCAGCATATCGTTCCAGAGGTGGCAGAAAATATACCAGGTGTTGAAAATAAGAGCAGCCAGAATGAAAAAAGAAAGAAGAGACATAACCCTGAGGTACATAACGAAAAACTACCCAAGACTTGGACTGGAACCATGCATACACCGACGGTTCTGCAACAAACACAACCCAAAATGGAAGAGGAGGGGTATTCCTGAGCCTAATAAACAGTAGTTAAATAACACTGTCAGTGGCAACTGGAAAATTATCGAGCAATTTCAGAGCGGAGGCAGACGCATTGAAGGATGCAATAGAAGCAATGCTGACAGGCGAAATCATTGAAAGCCAGATAGTCATATTTACAGAAGCCCTGTCCGTGGCTACAACACTAACAAGCCAGAAAAATACTGAACTTAATGACTTAAGAGCAGTACCCTGTCAACTATGCCAACAGTCCGCAGCAAAATGAGTAGTGGTACAGTGGGTTCCAACCCATTGTAACATCCAAGGCAACGAGGAGGCAGACAGACTGGCAAAAGAAGGTGCAAGACTACCACAACCAGATTATAGTATGACCTACGAAGAGTCCAAAAGGTTTATTAGGGCCAGATGCATGGCAAATGAGAAACAGAGCACACTGGCTACACAAAAAATGATGCATATTACAAGTTGAACAGAAGAGAGCAGGTCGTGGTCTTCAGACTCCGCTCAGGCCACAACAGACTGAGGTACCATCTATTCAATAAACTGCAGATAAGTGGCACTGACGAATGAACCGGTGGTACAGGGAAAATGACCGCTGAAGATCTGCTGCAAAATTGCCCGACATACGAGGACCAGAGAAGGCACATGTGGCCATCACCAGTGTCAACACTAGACAAGCTTTATGGCAGTGTTGTCAGCCTCATGATGACTGCTGCTTTCTTCGAACAAATTCAAGTTGACGTATTACAGCGTACGAAGAAGAACACATAAATAAATACGTATTTATGTTGATGCTATTTCAGATATGGTTGCTTAGTTTGGAATTAACGAAATGCAGAAGACGAAACGCTGTGGGTAGAGAAATAGCACGAACAACACATCATGCTCATAAAGTTAGTTTGTTTTATTGTTTGTGTATAATCAAATTCGTTTTTATCTACTATACAAATCAGCTAAAACAATTACAATATCTTGCTTAAATTGTCCTGTGCAACATAATAGAGGACACGGAAACACGTGACATGTGTATCAAAATAAAGTTTCATAAAAATAGTAGGAAAAGGACAAAACAATCCTCACTTTCATTTTAAAGTACATACCGAATACGTTTGTAAACATATATACTTGGAAAAGTTGCATTTACGTTTGTCTTCAAAACTGCGAGAAACTTTTCATCTATACAAGATCTATCAACATGATAATAATGAAAAGAGATGACCACAAATGACCACAAACATAATTTTAATCAACAGTAAATGCATACCAATTATTTGTTACCAGTGCCAAATGTGGACTTTAACAAAAACTCTATAGAGAAATAAGACAAAATTTGAGATAAGATGCCTCCGGAAAACAATCCACGTCACTAGGAGAGACAGAATGCGCAAAGAAGATGTAAGAAGAATAGTTGAAGCAAGTGCCTGCTCTGAAAATATTGATGAAGTGGGAATCAATTGTTTCGACCCCCTAATGAGAATGCATCCTGACCAATTACTCCTTTGCGTCTATAACGCACGACATTCGGGTTTTCGCAACCGTGGCAGACCGAGAACTAGATAGACAGGAAATGTTGCAGATATTATAAATTTTCATGGGATAATGACTACTTCAACGACACGTCTGGTCCTGTGTCTAAAACTATAGCTCCCCGCGCCGCATCACGGCACAAGTGGATAAGACAAGACAAGACAAAACAAGTCCAACCTTGAGAGGCATGGTAATGCAGAGGCATCTTTCCAGAGTGATAATTGCTGTGATCCTTCTTCTTCTTCTTCTTCTTCTTCGTACGCAGTCAGACAGTAACCATTATTTTTTCGAAAAAAGCGGCGGTCATCCTGAGGCTCTCGCCACTGCCATAGAGCTTGTCTTGCAGTTCCACTGGTAATGGCCACATCTGCTCTCTCTGATCCTCGGGCAGTTCTGCAGCAGATGTTCAGCGGTCATTTTACCAGTACCGCACGGGCATTCGTCGGTACACCCTATCTTCAATTTGTTGAAAAGGTGGTACCTCAGTCTGTTGTGGCCAGTGCGAAGTCTTAAGACAACGACCTGCTCTCTTCGGTTCAACTGGTAATAGGCATCGTTTTTGGTGTAACCAGTATGTTCGGTTTCCCATTTGTTCATGTATCTGGCTTTGATAAGCCGTTTTGACTCTTCGTACGTCATACTGGTATCTGTTTGTGGTAGTCTTGCACCTTCTTTTGCCAGTCTGTCTGCCTCCTCGTTGCCTTGGATGTTGCAGTGTGACGGAACCCACTGTACCACTACCCTTTTTGGTGCGGACTGCTGGCACAGTTTGCAGAGTGCTGCTCTTAAGTCATTAAGCTCAGTGTTTTTCTGGCTTTTTAGCGCTGTGACTACGGCTAGAGCATCTGTCAGCAGGACTATATGGCTCTCATTTTCACTGTGTGTCACCATTTCTTCCACTGCCGCCCTCAGTGCCTCTGCCTCCGCTCTGAAATTGCTTGTGTACTTACCAGTAGCGAGTGACAGTGTTATTTGTCTGCCATTTGGTAGGTTCAGGAATGCTCCTGCCCCTCCGTTCTGTGTAGTGTTTGTTACAGAACCGTCGGTGTATGCATGGGTCCAGTCCATGCTTGGGTAGCTTTTCGTTATGAAGCTTAGGGTAGTATCTCTCCTTTCTTTTTCAGTCTGGCAGTTTTTGTTTGCAATACCTGGTATATTTTCTACCACTTCTGGAAATATATCCTGCCTCCAGGTAGGTTTTCGTACAGTATTGATGGGTTTTGGTGTTGTTAGTGCGTTTATGGGATCTTCGTGCATCTTTGCTTTGGCTATTTCTGCAAAGTTTCTCCGCTTTAGTTTCCCATTTCCCAAATTGTTTAGTCTCTGGTCCATTGGATGGTCAGTCAGTCTTCGGAGTTTCTCTGACTGCAGCTGGGCTCTGCAGTCTCTTCAATCGGTCATGGATTGCAGTTTTGTAATCTTTTCAATTTCTACAATTGGCGTTGACTTCATGCCACCTGTTATAATTCTCATGGCTTGGTTTTGAAGTTTGTTAACTTTATCGAAGTTCGCCTTTGCTGCTGTTGTCCATGCCGCAATGCCATACTCGAGAACTGGTCTCACTCTTCCAGTATACAGTTTCATTAGTATGCCTTCGTCTGCACCCCAGCTTGTGCCAGCAAGTTTCCTCATGATTGCCATTCTTTCTCTGGCTTTCATTCGGTTTCTCTCAATCTGACTTTTCCATGTCATGCGCCGATCAAATGTGACTCCCAGATGGGTTGGGTTGTCGTTTGGCTGCAGGAATTTGCCATTTAGACTTAATTTGGTACTTTGGAGTTTTAATGAAAGCGAGAATATTGTGCATGTGGTTTTCTCCTCGTTTATTTTGACCAGCCATGAGTTCGCCCACTCTTCCAGCGATGTTAGGGCCGTCTGCATCCGATTTCTTGCTATGGTGAGATTCTTTTCAGAGGTCCACATAGCCAGATCGTCTGCAAACATTGAGCTATGGACTCTTCTTGGTATATTCTCTGTAATATCGTTTATATATACCAGGAAGAGTGTGGGTGACAATACTCCCCCTTGGGGTACTCCCTGCTCGAGTGTCACCTTTTTGCTCATCTGCCCTTGTACTTGGACTCTGGCCGTTCTTTGTTTGAGGTAGTGTTAGATCCACTTGTACATTTTCTCACCGACATCACTTCTTCTTAGCTTGACTCTAAGTCCATCCTTCCAGACTTTGTCAAATGCCTTTTCCAGATCCACCCAAACAGCTACTGTGTGTTTCTGTGCCTGGTAGGCATCTTCTATCTCCTGGGCTATGAGGATGACCTGGTCCTCAGTGGATCTGTGCTGCCTGAAGCCGGCTTGCTGTGGAATTAGTATTCGTTTTTCTTCCAGATGCCACATCAGTCTGGTGTTTATCATCCGTTCCATCAGCTTGCCGACACAGCTCAGTAGGCTGATGGGCCTGTATCCATTTGGATCTGTTTTATTCTGTGATCCAACCAGTCACTCTAGAGAATGTCACATGTATCATCCCAGTAGTTAAATATTGGACTTCTATAGCATCAAATGGTAGATCAGCTTCGCTGAAAGCTGGTGTAATACATATATTTGTCCACACAAGCGTTGACAAGCATCCTAAATCTGAGACTGCCAGACATGGATAGGACAAACATTTAGCAGGTAGGGTATGTTGATCAGTAAAAAGCAATCATTCTGATATGCTATACATTACTTGAGTAAAGAAAGTATTTCAATAATATGTTATCATATTAACTGCAGTTGTCATAATAACTTGTGTTGAGAAAAGTATTTCCTTAAAACATATCAACATTCAGAAAGGTTTCTATATATACGTACACGATTTTAAATATTCAAATGAATCAAAATGTTATGTAATTATATATTACAATCGTACTCCTGAAAAAGAAAAAACTATACCTTCCTCCTTGACAGATTTTCTTACATAGTCGTTCGTCTTCTACGATGATGTGACACGTTTTCATTTTAAATTTGCGTAAATTTATTTCCCGTAACCTGGCTACATCGCACACCTGTTTTACTCTTCGACCAATTCAACCGCACACATATTACCTTGTCGTGTCGTTCACCTAAATTGTCAACAGTCAACTGGTTCATTACTGGCATCCCGTCCCCGTGTCACTCTCAGCATGCCCATCGTCTGTCCATCTATCCCCGTCTCCTTCTTTTGTTTCATTTATTCTAATTGCGCGGTCGGTCTAGCTAGATGGCTCTTGTTGAATGTAGTAAGCGCACATAACGTACGGTTATTTAAATTGCAAATACATTCTCAATAA
Source organism: Ariolimax columbianus (assembly GCA_036924085.1). Taxonomy (NCBI): domain Eukaryota; kingdom Metazoa; phylum Mollusca; class Gastropoda; order Stylommatophora; family Arionidae; genus Ariolimax; species Ariolimax columbianus. The sequence continues at coordinate 14,663,501 of JAVGWX010000007.1, forward strand.
AATAAGTATATCAAATTGTATTACCCATTGTTTGTGTGATTAAATTTTAAGAATAAAAACAATCCACCTTAAAACCAAGCCCACAATACAATCTGTTGATAATCCCTAACGGCCATCTATAATTGCCTCTTACGACATGCTCTCTGTCCTTGTCATTCACAAAGACCCCGGCGGACACATATTACTATCACGACGTAGATACGGGAGGTTGGCAACTTGCATTCCTTAACTTTGGGGAAATGATTTATTTTGAGGTTTGGATCAGTTGGGCAGTGATATGGATTCAGAATGAATTGGACCCGGCTAGACTAAGACACCAGAGAAAGTCGTCAACCGGCCTTGAAACGTACCTTCAGCGTGAACTTTACAGCATTGTCATCGCTGCTGCCGTTCGTGTGGGATAGATTCGGCCCGGCTAGACTAAGCTACCAGCGAAAGTCGTCGACCGGCCTTGAAACGTGCCTTCAGCGTGGACTTTACAGCATTGTTCTCTCTGCTTCCGTACGTGTGGGATAGAATTCAATATCCAGCTCTGAGGTGATTGTTCCTGTTGAAGGATATTTGAACTGATTTGAGTTAACTCTTCAACGTGTATTTTGCAGCGGCTTACAGTGGCTATGCGCACATCCCGTTACGTTCTTGAGAATATGATCGGAGTTCCTAATGGATGTAGTGCAATTCGAGCCCCCCTCCCCCAGCAAGCTGTTCAGTACAAATAAATTCCCAAAAAGCAGTTTTGATACCTAACTCATTGACCTCATTTGGTGACACACATTGTTTCCATGATAACACACTTGGACATGCGATGTCGCCTTGTACTTGCCCTTCAATACCCTTCACTTCTAACCCAGAGCTGGTACGTGACATAGCAATATGATGGCTCGTCGCCGAAAGGCCGAAGATGGCTGGTAATACTCACCGTGTGCCTGTGATATTCACTCACACAACGAACAATCAACATCACCTCTGTGGGATCGAGCAGCTAATTATCTCTTAGTGAAATCGTGTGGAAGTTAGTTCGGTGCGCATGTGGAATGTTGTGATATGATTGATAACCTAACTGTGTGAAAGTTGTGACAGGCAACTATGGAATAATTTCATTAGATTGGTATCTTCACTATGAGAAAACACGAAATAACAACAATGCTGATGAAATTTATTGATTAAGATCGATCTGTATGATAGAGGAAATTGTTTTTAGAATATTGATGAAGGCAGACCAGGGTCCTCCAGGCACCTGTGTTATACTTAGCTTCCTCTCCGTGTCACTCACTACAACGTAGATCACGTCGATCCCTCACTACGTTAACCAGGCTGTCATGAAAGGTAGAAGCCGATGTGATGATCTCGACCAGTACATTTTGCCTAACCCTGACTAGCATGTCTGATTAGTATGGTGTGCCTGACCCTGACTAGCTTGTCTGATTAGTATGTTTTACCTGACCCTGACTAGCATGTCTGATAAGTATGGTGTGTCTGACCCTGACTAGCTTGTCTGATTAGTTTGGTGTGCCTGACGTTAGTCTTTCTTTCACTTCATCTTCGTCTTCTTCTTCTTCATCTTCTTCGTATCTGCTCTTTCATATTTTTCCTCTTCTTTAGCTTTCGTCTTATCAAGAAGGTGGTGTGTTGTGTGGTAAATTTCTGCGACGCTGCCATATTTGCGCCTTTTGCCTAACCAATTATTTTTCAGCATTTTCGGATACTGGTTTGCCTTTCCTCTTCGACCTTGATTCCTCTTAGCTAGACTGCATGATTGCAGTCTATTTCTAGGACTGCCTCTTGGAGACGTATTAAGCTCTTCTAGAACACACTCTCAAATGTTTCTCTAAGCTTTTTATCTTAACTGGTTCACTTCTACTATTTGCTCTATATACTATTTAACATCGTGGTATCTCTTTAGGTCATGTACCAACCAGCACCAGGCATGCCGTACACAAAACCAGAGACTACAGCCAGCGGGCAGACGCTGAATGTCGTAGACAAATTCACGTATCTGGGCATCACGCTGTCGAGATCTGTCAGCCTCGACAATGAGATAGCAAGCAGAATAGCTAGGGCCAGCACCATCTTTGGTAGAATACGCTCGATGGTAGGGGCACGTCATGGTTTCAGCGTTAAGTCCAAACTCAAAGTTTACCTTTCAACCATCATTCCAACCCTACTATGCTCTTGCAAAATCTGCATGGTGTACTATGAACATGCAAGGATGTTAAACCACTTCCACACAGGTTGCCTGAGGCGACTATTCCACATCCGATGCAAGATCGTGTCACTGACATCGATGTTCTCTCTCGAGGGCTAACATGCCCAGCACCCGTGCACTGCTAGAAAAAGCACGATTATGATGGGCCGGACATCTCGCCGGTATGTCAGACGAGCGTCTCCCAAAGAAGCTTATCTACGGCGAGCTAAGAGAAAGATGGCGCGAGAGAGGACGCCCAAACAAACGTTTTAAAGGCGGTCTGAAGGATTCACTGAAAAGTTGCCAGACATACATCGACACCTGGGAATGTCTTGCGCAAAACAGATCTGACTGGAGAAGCGCAGTCAAGGCGGGTGTAGCTTTCAGTGAAGACCACCGTGTTGTGAAAGTCCAGAGCAGACGCGAGACGCTGAAATCCCGAACAGCGGGAACACCATCACTTTCTACAGACCTCGTGTGCCCGAAATGTAGCAGATGTTTCGTGCACACATTGGCATGTTAAGCCACATGCGAACTCACACCTAAATGGGACATGTGTGACCAGGATGATGTCAGCGGCCCTCATCGACAACGATGGACAGCTATTATTATTAGTATTATTATTATTATTAATAATTTTTATTATTTCTAGAGATTCTCTAACAGTCATTTACTCTCTGTACTCATCATATTTCTAGTATGTGTACTTGCTAGTAGTTCAGTAATATTACTTTAGAGAGCTGTCTGCCGCAAAGTAGGTAAACCACACTTTGGAATGCCGTTTACTTGTTGCTCTAAATCGGGCAGTAGACAGGTTTTTGTATCTTTGATAATCATTGTCCATGGACTGTTCGTCTATATCTGGCTTTATAAAAAATAATTTGTTGGTAAATGTTTTTATAACAGATGTGTGAACTATTGTTTCATATTATATGTGATAGAGTCTAAAGTTCTTTAAATGATATGCGCTTGACTAGATATGGCTTACCTGTATCGTTACATACCAAACCAAAGCTCTGCAACAGCACAACTAAGATATCTTCCATGTGAAAAGATAGTGCAGCGACCTGTGCCATTATGCTACCAAAATATCATAAATGAGAACATTGTGTTCTTAGAACATAGCATAAAAGATCACTAAACGTTTCACCTTCTAAATCCTAAATCTTGCATTGTAAAAGGTATGACCCATCCATCTCTACTTTCTTTTTCCAAAGATTTCCTGTTCCAATTTACCTTGTCCCGCTCTCTCCCACAATATGTCGTTTGTAACTTTGTCAAACCATTTCATTACAAGAATATTTCTCAGACATATGTTGACAACACTCTGCAGTTTTCTGTCATTGCCTTTAGTCATAATCCAGGTGTCCGATCTATACAGCATGACTGGATTGACATGTTAATTGAAAATCCCTATTTTTGTGTTCCTTCTTATTTCCTTGGAGTTCCACAGGGGTTTCAATATTCCGAATGCACCTCTTTCTGTTGGTTTCCTTGTTTTTATATCCTCGTCTGCCCTTCCTTCCTTGTTGGTGATACGTCCTAGGTATGTAAATACCTCTACCTCTTCTAGTGGCGTTCCTCCCAGCAACATTTGGTTCTGTATTTGCTGCATTGACACTAAATGTTTTTTTGTCTTTTCCTCATAGATCTTAAAACTGAATTGTTTAGAAATATAATCCAGTCTATCCAGTTCCCTTTGTATTTCACTGCACTCAGAGAAACGTGTCATTTTTCATTTTTTTCAAAACTGAGACAAGGTGGAACAGACATGAACATGTTTTATCTCATGGCCGGTTTGTTTGGGAGGGGGTAAGCCCGTCATGGCTTCTCAGATTTGTTTTAGATCGCTAACCGTGGAATGTATAATGATTCATCATGTGGTCATGAAGTACCTATTTATATTCTTCCTGATGTAGGAAGAAAATCCTCTCGAATGTGAATACACAAGAGATATTCGTTCATTGCAAATGACATGGCGATTCCGTGGTGAAGTAGTTCAGCCGTCGTCCTCGTGATCAGGTGGCGTAGGTTCGACTCCGGACTCCGCCGTCTTTTTCACGGGTGCAGAGTCTTGATGCAGAGTCCTCTTATCTCGTAGTCGCCCCCTAGTCCGCTTGTCATTGACTTGCCCCTGGGGTCGTGCGGCACGAGACGAGAAAGTGAGGATAAAAAGTAGCGCAATTAATCCTTACTAAAAATAGCGCTAGCGAAATAAATTATGCCATCATCGTCTACGATGGACGGCGCCTTGGCATTTGCCTTCATAAATAGCTTACACAAGTAATTATACGTATTAGGTCAACAGATACGGATTTTGCTACGAGGACAAGTTACTTATTTCCCTCAACAAAGTTGTTTAGAAAAATGTGCACCAAATCAACAATAACAATCGGAAATCAAAACACACACAAGTTGTCTTTTAAATTTGCAATAACAGGCACTGTTTTCTTTCGACGAAGTGTTGTGTTAAATGCTGTGTGGCTACGAACACGACAAATTACTGCATGCGTTGCACTTGGTGATGGACATTTCTTTTAAATACACACTTTGTATTTTAATTTTTTTAAAGTCTAATTTTTAGTTTTATTTTCCTTAATTACTTGTTCATTTGGATGATTTAACTATGTCCTGGAAGACCTGCTCTGGCATCTGTGGAAGAGCTGTAAGAAAACTTCTCTGTAATTACTACTCATCCGATAGTAGATGAAAATGTTCGCAGATGAGTTTATACATTCCAGAACAATGCCTAATCCTCCTATAATAATCAGCGGACCCTGGTGTTTTCCACCAAATGAAAAGCCAGGAATCAACGACATTCCTATAAAAGCGACACACATTGGAACGTAGCATGCTATAAAAAGTATGGAAATCATAACAACCATTTTTGACACTTTTTGATTTCGATTAGACACATTGTTGGCCTGGGCTGAATTGGTAGATTGTGTTCGCCATTTTAAGTTACTTTTTAGCGTAATAACCAAAATGATTGTACTTACAACTAAAACAAAAAAGGCTGTATACGGTACCGTGACGTTGTTGATGATAAACGACATGGATTCAACACGATTCCTATCTTTGGTGTATACAAGACCAAGAACGGTTTTATTTCTTGCAGTAGAGTACTTCATTCCCAGTCTGTTGACGAAGTATAACGGAGCCACACTTGACTGAAGGACGATAAATACACCTATTATGATGAAGAACATTCTCTTTGGTGTGATGAGTTGTCGTACCTGGAGGAAAACAATATTACAAAAACATAAACGATGATGTACACATATACATTACTGTTTTAAATGTATACATACGCATTTATATGGTTGTTATTTCAATAAGGGTTCAACGTTTGGAACTAACGAAAAAAGATGTTGAGATGCCTTGGGTAAATCAGGGGGCAGTATAGAAACATCCTCACAAAATGGCATTTGACATGGAAGTGCTTAATATACAGAGATGCGTTATTGAGTTCCTTTATGAGGAAATAAAGTTGCACTAATTATCATCCATCGACGCTTGATGAACGTTTACGGAGACCAAACAGTGGATTTTACCGCTGTGAGGCAGCGGGTTGTGCGTTTCAGCAGTAGCAAAGGGATATGAAGGACAATTCACGATGCAGACGGCCATGCACAGTTGTCATATCATGCAACGCAGAACGTCTCGATCAGCTTATCCGCGCAAATTAGAGAATTATGACCAGGAAATTGTCAACGAAGCTGGAAATCTGCTTATTTGCGTTGGTAACGATGGTTGCAACGTTTTAATATCACACATATTTCTCCGAGGTGTGTCCCACGAATGCTCACATTTGAACAGAAAGAACATCGTTTGTTATCACGAGGATCTCCTTCTTCTTCTCCGTACGCAGTCCGACAGTAACCATTATTTTTTCGAAAAAAGCGGCGGTCATCCTGAGGCTGTCGACACTGCCATAGAGCTTGTCTTGTGGTTCCACTGGTAATGGCCACATCTGCTCTATCTGATCCTCGTATGTCGGGCAGTTCTGCAGCAGATGTTCAGCGGTCATTTTCCCGGTACCACACGGGCATTCGTCGGTTCCACCTATCTTCAATTTGTTGAATAGGTGGTACTTCAGTCTATTGTGGCCAGTGCGAAGTCTGAAGACCACGACTTTCTCTCTTCTGTTCAACTGGTAATACGTATCGTTTTTGGTGTAGCCAGTATGTTCGGTTTCCAGTTTGGTCATGTATCTTGCTCTAATAAGCCGTGTTGACTCTTCGTATGTCATACTAGTATCTGGTTGTAGTAGTGTTGCACCGTCTTTTGCCAGTCTGTCTGCCTCCTCGTTGCCTTGGATGTTGCAGTGTGATGGAACCCACTGCACCACTACATTTTTCGGTGCGGACTGCTGGCATAGTTGACAGAGTACTGTTCTTAAATCATTAAGTTCAGTATTTTTCTGGTTTTTTAGTGCTGTGACTACGGCCCGAGCATATGTAAGCTGGACTATGTGGCTTTCATTTATTTTGCCTGTCACCATTTCTTCCAGTGCCGCCCTCAGTGCCTCTGCCTCCGCTCTGAAATTGCTTGTTTATTTTCCAGTAGCGAATGACAGTGTTATTTTTCTGCCATTTGGTAGGTTCAGAAATGCTCATGCCCCTCCGTTCTGTGTAGTATTTGTTACGGAACCGTCGGTGTATGCATGGGTCCATTCCATGCTTTGATAGTTTTCCGTTGTGTAACTCAGGGAAGTTTCTCTTCTTTCTTTTTCAGACTGGCAGTTTTTGTTTCCAATACCTTGTATATCTACTACCACCTCTGGAAATATATGCTGCCTCTAGGTAGGTTTTCGTACAGTAGGGATTTCGTGCATCTTTGCTTTGGCTATTTCTGCAAAGTTTCTTCGCTTTAATTTCCCATTTCCGAAATTGTTTAGTCTCTGGTGCATTGGATGGTCAGTCAGTCTTCTGAGTTTCTCTGATTGCAGCTGAGCTCTGCAGTCTTTTCTGTCGGTCAGTTTTGTAATCTTGATGATACGTTTTTCCACCACTGCGATTGTGAATCAAAACAGCAGTCCATGGAGTGGCAACATGTGAATTACCAATCGATGAAAAAGTTCAAGACGCAGCCCTCAGCCAGTGAAGTGATGTAGTCATTTGGGATCGAAAAAGGTTCATTCTTGATTTTCTGGAATTTGAACGAACCATCAAATATGGTCGTTACATTGCTATACTAACTAAGCTAATGGATCGAATTGCCACGATCAGGCCAGATGAAAAAAACAAAACATGTCTTTTGCGACACGGTAACGGCAGGCCCCATTCTAGAATGAAGACTTTTGATGACATTTTCAGTCTTTGCTGGACTGTTCTTCAACACCCACCGTATATTCTGGATTTCTCGTCTTCTGACTTCCATCTGTTTGGGCCCGTGAATGATGGACTCCGTTGGAAACATTTTCCTAGCAACGACGCCGTCACATCAGCTACGAAACAGTGAGTCACGAGCTATTAAATATTTTTACGAGCGCACCATGTATGTTCTTGTTCACCGTTGAATAACGTGTATCGTCAAGTGTAGTGTCTTTGTTGAAAACTAGTGAAGGTAAGACATTGCGCCATCAAATGGTGCTATTTTCCTCTTTAGATCTGGTATGGATTTCATGGAGTGAAAGAGGAAGAATTAGTTTTAGAGCCTCCTTCCTTCTCTCACCCGCCCCTACATATATATACGTATTTATATATTTATTTAGACACATATGCGTGCGGCGTTCAAGTCAAACCGGGGTGTCTTTCTTTGAAAGGAACAGGTTGTTTTTTTTTGTATTTTTCAAGTGTATGCACTTAATCCAGCATTTACGTAATGAGTGAAACGCGTTATGGTAGAGAAATGTGTCAGTATGTCTTAACCAATCCAATAAAACCTTTTTCACATCGTTATGATTGCTGACCACCAACTAATTCATGTACGGGTCTGAACAGGTGGAAGTCGTTTTGAGCAAGGCATCAGCTGTAAGGTAGATGTGGCAATACCTTCCAGCCGAGTTTCTGCAGATGCCACACATTGCGTTGAGACCAATGAGATCGAGCGTTATCACACGAAGCAGGACGCCCTTTGTGATGAAACCACAACAATTGTTAACCGCAGACGGTTATGCACATCACTCAAAATGCACATACACTGTTTACAGTGGATAGTGGTTCTAAGCGGTAGAACATCAACATGAATGCTGCCAAATTTGTCTGAGAGAATAATTGCTTTCACTTTACTTGCAGACGCAATTGTTCTAAATGTGGTAGGTGATGATCTTTGAGTATGTCCAGTGCGTGGATCCACGGCATACTCTTAAAAGTTTCAAGCATTCAAATATCTTTCTGCGTCGATGAGTTTCTTCCATCGTATTGAGACTGAAGTATTATGTAAATTTACTCAGGTGTCACGCTTTTCTACGTAAGTAACTTCATTACAGCACGATGCACCATATTCCACTAACAGTCTTATCCGCCATTTAAATATATTTCTCGGACTGGCCAACTGCAAGTGGATCCCCCAGCAGTAATAGGACACAGACACCCTACCTAATGATGGTAATTCCAGCATGGTGTAACCATGTCAGGTAGAACTGGAGCAAAAATGTGCCGGTTGGATTTTTACATACATACACACATTCATATATGCATACATATATACATACATTCGCGCATATATTCAGACGCATACATGCATACATGCACACACACGTACTTGTGTATGTGGTAAGAAAGGCGTGTAACTACATATGTATATGTTTGTTTTAGAACAAATAGAACGAGCGTAGTTCTACCTCAGTCTTGGAACGTCATATACAGAGCATTAAATTGTTACTTGCATATCAGTTATAAAATGCGTAGCATCGCACTTCAGGGGAAACCCGAGAATGTGTAGAACACTCTTGTTTTAAACACGTCTACCTCAACGATAGTAAGGGAAAAACAACGTTTTTGATTAACATATATATGTTATTTTATGTACATACGACTTTTATCAAGTTTATGAAAAACTAAAACATCATAGTAAGTGAGTTGTGATTCTAATATGAAACACGCTCACTTTTACGCCTCGTTGTCTGGTAATGCCAATGCTCGAAGCCACTCGGTATGAGTTCAGTTACCTGGTGACAAATTGTATTTAGCACCAGCTAGAGTGACTTTTCTTACATCCCAAGGCGTACTTGAGAAGGTGGACCTGAGTCATCTTGGCTGTAGGTCAATACAAGTCTCCTCATTGAACTCAGCACTATAAGGAATGCATTGTTCCTCCCAACTGCATTGACCAGAACGTCGTGACTATTTCGAGAAGCTAGCACAAGGACCAGATGCGGAGGTCTTGATACGATTGTTTTACCTGACCTTGATTGCTCTAAGATTTCGTCTATAACATATAGTAGAAAGAATTGGTAAATTGAGTAAACAAAGTATTTTTCAGGTAATGAGGGCTTCCGAAAATACAAATATGTAAATTGTGAATACTATTTTAGGTCAATCGAGTTCAAAATGTATAATAAATCCACAACGACATTCTATTCTACTGACAATTTTTAGACCAACAAGATATATCTTATACAGATCAAATGATGCCAATTTAAATCAACGTGAATAATCTACAATTTGATCTTTAGAAATTGAAAATAGATGACCCATATTTAAACCACAAGCAAATGCAATGTAGTTTTCACCATCTAAGTACCATTATTATAACAATGATTTTAACATGCTGCATTCATCTATATTTCTTTATTCAACATTTGCAAAGACCTCAATGTTGGTTGAAATTAGTTGTCCCATCAGATTTTACAATTGGTAGCTGTATTTTAATAGTCGCACTGCAGAGTGAGTTCTATTAGTCACTATGTCGGGTTAATAACATATTATTTAATCTTAACCACTAATTGGTTTAAGTCTAGTCATTTGACACTACTTGTTAATTTATGTACATGTAAATCTTGTTATGGTCGACAGCATGTTCAATACATAACTGCGGTAGAAAGCTTTTTTGTTGTGACAAACTTTTTAAATAGCAGTTTACGTCTGCGGATGTATACGTATGCATAACTGTAATCAGTAGAAGGTATTATATATTTTCTACACACGGCGTCTTTCTGCGGATGTATACGTATGCATAATTGTAATCAGTAGAAGGTATTATATATTTTCTACACACGGCGTCTTCACAAATTCAGTTCAGGATATGGGAGATGGTCAGATTTATAGTAACATCTGAGAAACAGCGATGGAACTTTAACATAAACGGAACAAACAGACATGTTTACAACGCAGTTGTTCTAACTTGATCGGTATTTACAATTATGTTATAGGCCCGTGATTATTGTTGTATCACTGTAACGCATATTGTATGCATAATCCCATGATATGCACTATCAATACCAAGTGGAACTGAGACACTAGTCCGGTCAGACGGACAATTTGATGACAAGGACGTCAGCTAGGGTCAGGCACAATGCACTGGAAATGACGTCGCGTCAATGTCCGGCATAATATTCTGAACAGGACGTTGCGTCAATGTCCGGAATAATATTCTGAACAGAACGTTGCGTCAGGGTTACACACACCATACTGACTAATACTTCGCGTTAGGGTCATGCTCAATGTACATACCAAGACAACCATCTCTCTTCCATGTAGCGTTCCCTGGAAACAAGCGGCAGTCTGGCTGACAAAATGTGGCTCGATGTGATTCCCGTAGTAGGGAGCGTCCCGCAGATGAACACATTACATCACAACGGCATGGATGACCGCGGTCCAGATTCATCAGCAAGGTTGAGATGCTAGGAAAGCTACTGTAAAACGCCCCTTAGCATCCGTTTCAGGGTCCACCAAATAGTAAGCTTACTCGGTGTGGGCAGCCAACAACAACAGCAATATCGAGGTAGGAACATTTCACATACACGATCTCCACACTACAATACGAACGGTTAACGTTTCACCTTCCTGATGCATTGCTTTCTTATATGTTGATCATGTACTCATTCACAGTTGAGTAGACTGAGGCATTGAAGGACAAATGGTCATGTAAGCCTCTTTAATGTGAGAGGCAGTTCTTCACATTAATCGAGGGAGTTACCATGCTCTACAATCTATAAGGGACAGGCGAACACCTGAACCAACGTTTCCTTTGTGAACACCACCGAACTAGAAACATAGCATCAGTTGAACGAAACAGAAGAAAGGAGTTTAAGAGACTATGCTCTTACCATTAGTAGTAACCAAAATGATAGTTAAGTTCAGGCAAAATATATACGAACACGTTCCCACCTTCACGTTCTACCTGTGGTTATTGGGAAACAGGCTGTATCACAGAAGTAAACCAAACGAGGTGGGGGATCTAGTTATTATCCCCATCCTGGTGAGCTCGATGAAGAGCATGTCATTGCACTACAGCCAAAGACAACGACCCACCTTATTATTAAAGCATAGCGGTGCAACAAGAGCAGTTATGACATTCAACGAAAGATAGATCACTAAGAATAAACCCATATACATGACGCAAAGCGTTAAACACCAACACGTGTTCAGTGTATTGCATCATGGGATTCACACATATTCGGTATTTAAGCTCCATGCTTCAAGTGAATTTAGTGTATTGGACCCCCTTAAACGAACTGTTACATCTTTCTACTCAGTACCAACCTTGAGAGGCATGGTAATGCAGAGGCATCTTTCCAGAGTGATAATTGCCGTGATCCAACCAGTCACTCTAGAGAATGTCACATGTAGCATCCCAGTTGTTAAATATTGGACTTCTATAGCATCAAAGGGTAGATCAGCTTCGCTGAAAGCTGGTGTGAAACATATATTTGTCCACACAAGCGTTGTCAGGCATCCTAAATCTGAGACTGCCAGGCCTGGATAGAACAAAGATTTAGCAGGTATTGTAAGATGAGCAGCCGTTCATTCTGAAATATTATACATTACTTGAGCAAAGAAAGTATTAGGTTATATGTTATCGGATTAACTTCAGTTGCTTTAACAATTTGAGTTGAACAAATTATGTTCTTAAATAACATCAACATTCATAATGGTTTCTAGATGTATGCACATGATTTTAAATAGATTTACAAATAAATATGTATATATGTAATATGATACATTTTCTCCCTCTTCCTGTCCCAATTAGCCAATTAAACTCGCCTCTCCTCTTTCCGAGTTCGTGCCACAAACCACCCCTTCCTCCTTGGCAACCTTACTGGCACATTCGTTCGTGTTCTTCCTTCTGGCGAAGAGGTTTTCTTTTCAATCTGAATATATCTATTTTCCTAACCTGGCCATATAACAAACCTGTGTTTATCCTTCAATCAACCCAACTTCACACCTAATTATTATCATTTCTTGTCCATTGTCCCGCCAACTTTTCAACAGCCAACTCATTCATTACTGCTACACCCCCTCCTCCTTTCAGCTTACCTATCTTCTATCCATCTATTTATGTATCCTTCTTTAAATTCATTTAGCAGATCGACACAGTCCAATTTCGCAGACCGTTGTGCTGTCTGGTTCTTGTCGAATGCAATAAGCGCAAATAACTTCTTGTTAACACAATTCATATTTCAAATAAATTACACATACAAATAATTTTTTCACATATTATTATTCATGTTTGTGAGCTTAAAGTTCAACAATGAAAACAATCCAGCTTAAAATCAAGTAAAAAAATATGGTGATAATCTCTAGCGAAAAATGAGCGTGCAGCATACACATGTGCACGCATACTATACTGCACGTAGCGCCAAATGCATTGAGTGATGGGTCGACAACGAATATTTGTCGCTGATGTATTTGTATATGTTTCTAAAATGGTATAAACAAAACTAATGTTGACTTCATTGCCTCGGGTTTTTTCCCCATTTTAGATATATCTCTCTCTGTCGAGAGCATTGCACAAAGCACGAACTATGTAGCTCCAGCGATGAATCCTGGTATATCAGGACAAAATTGACATCATGGACCGACTGTCGCAGCTCGAAATCGAGCCCCGACCGTCTGAACACAAAGCAAACAACTTGACCACTTCGCCACAGAGGCCCCTCCTTCCGCCCCCCCCCCCCAAATAAATGGTATCAACTTGTCATTTCTATACTGACATCTAGTGAAGTCTAAAAGAGATTAACCGGTATTCTTCTTCCGCTTGCGTTGAAGCTCCAATCCAAGATACACGCGGGCATTAACAAGATACTCAGTTCGATAGATTAATGTAAATGCGGAGATTTGGAAACTTCACACATTATAACTTTAGTAATATCATTGATTCTAAGGGTTGGATCAGTTTAACAGATATACTAACCCGAGATGTTATGTCACCAGCTGGGCTTAAGCCACCATCTATAGTCGTTGGGCGGGTCAATCATGAAACCGAACACGAAACTTAACAAACGAACGAGGAAATGATATGTTGCCTTGACCTAGATTACCCATCACTCCTACCCAAAACTGTTATAGGACAAGGCAATCCGATGCCTCATCACCGAATGACCAGTGATAGCTGGCAATGCTCACAGTGTGCTGTGATAGTCACTCGCACAACGAACAATCCACATTTTCGCTCTGGGTTCGGCCAGGTGATCGTCTCTAATTAAAATTGTCTGGCCATATTTCATGTATGCGTGTTTAATTACTGCTTCTTTTCCAGAAAGATGTAACAAGCGACTAGGGAATGATGTGCTTGGATTGGTGACCTCACTGTCTAAAAACGCGAAAGAAAAACAATGCTGCTGAAACCACGCTGTAAAAACATGATGTCAGCTTTCCCAAATGACTAAACAGAATACTCCGATGGACGTATACTACACCACACAGTGTTAATGAAAAAGTACACATCATGCTTCTTTATTTGCGGATTGAAACACGACAGGCATGAATCCTTTTAAAAAAAATATAATCATTGTGTATGTGTGCGTGTGTGCGTGCGTGCGAGAGAGAGAGAGGGAGAGAGAGAGAGAGAGAGAGCGCGTATGTGTGGGTTTGTATCTATATAGCTCACACAATAACTTGTTATAAGAAATGTAAACACTACGACTAACATAGCTTACTGTTCAGTGTAGCATGCTGTAGTCTGTAAGAACCGTATCAATCGTTAACGACTCTCAAGTATGTTGACATTCTACAAAAACACGAGTAATGACATAGGAAATAACAAAATGTAGTTATGCACCTAAAAGACTAACGGTGACTGGATCTTTGAAGCCTTGGCGTACAAAACAAATAATGTTGATGATATTCGTGCAAATTCCAAAAATGTCCAGCATTTGACAAACTAATGTGTAGACAAGCCATCTAAAAATTAAAATTACTATTTCACTCACTGAACTATCGTCAGTATTATACATATTAGTAACTATAGTTGTTGGATATACAGAAGTTGTCATGTTGGATATGGTCGACATGGCTGTAAAATTATATTTTAAAGATGTTCATTTTACAATACAACCACGAATATAAATGTATATTGTAGCTTAGGTTTAAGTTGCAAACGTTGATCCATCTTTAAAAAACAAAAGTTGTACTAAGTGTTATCGTTCATAAATGAATCGAAACAAATGCAAAGGCTAAGCCAATAATTACTGAAGCGAATTTGTTGAGGGACAACATCTAATTATGAAGGTGTTCAGCCAATTATAAAAAGGCGGGTATTTATGGCATAATATAATTATATTAATGACGTTCGTTCTTTAGCAAAAAAGAACGAAAAGAGCGAGGGTAGCATTACAGTAACGATAAGAAAAACCTAAGAAAGAGGAATGTTAAAGAATGACATATGATAACAAGTGAATGTACTTTAAAGTTATTAATTCATAATAACATGTTGGCAGTTGCACAAATTACTGCCATCTAAAACACATGATGGCACAGTATTCTGAGCTTTGATAAAGTCGCGCGTCTATGTCTAATTATTGATTTTCGTTTGGACAATTATTAATTCGTGGCAGTGGATATGATTTTTATATTCGACATTTGTGTAATCTCGTTTATTGTGAGTCCTAATCTGGACAACTTTTTTTTTTTCTTTGCCACAATTACACACACACACACACACACTTTAGCACACACATTTGTCGGTATTCTAATAGATGTAGCCATGTTGGTCGTTATACGATATTAGTAGTAGTTGTAGTAGTAGTATTAGTTGTAGTAAAAGTAGCCACTTTAAGTCATGTCTGAATATAGGTTTATGCGACTGTGGAGTAGCAACTCTCTACTGATGTTTTTGGGATTCCTTTTTTTTTCGACGTTATTTCCTCATTTTCCTTTGTTGCATGAGCTTCTTTTCGAGCAACGTAAAGCGGCTTTTCAGGCTACATACATTGGATCGGTCTGCCGCTGTGTCTCCCGAAGATGACAAATCTATATCCATAGCATTTGTGTCCGGCTGACATGCGTCTTTGAACCGCAGCTGTGGTTAGTTAGCTGCTCTTTACCACACGCAAGCTGCCCATAGAGAATATCTTTGAGGATTCGATCGTCTTCTACACGTCGTACAGCCACCTCGGCATTTGTCAACTTATCTCTCCATGAGACGCCAAAGATATTTTTCAAGCGTCGTAGGTGAATTGTGTTGAGCCTATTCGCTTCTGTGGCCCACGTTGTTCAAGTTTCGCTGCCATATAGAAGCGTACTGACGACATAGTCATTGTCAAACATGGTCTTGGTCTTGGCTTTAAGTTTGGGGTTTTCTCAGACACGTGTTATGGTCAAGAAAATATGGTAGCAGCCGTGAAAATGCGATTCCTTATTTCGGAGTCTAGTAAAAGCGTATCGTTGATTAGGGAGACCAGGTAAGGGAAATGGATCACAGTTGCCAGTTCATAGTTATCAATAGTGAATGTTGGGGTCTTATCTACTTATTGACAAAGCATATTTGTTTTATTCAATTGTATTGTGAAACCGGCATAGTTGCAAGCCTGGCATAAGTCATATATGACTCTTTGGAGTTCATGCTAACTGTGAGTGGCAATTGCGGCGTCATCACCAAATAACATGTCCCTGACAGTAATTTACGTTTTTGTCGTTTTAGCTTTGAATCTCGCAAGATTACACAGCCGGTCATCTGATCTACTTTTGCATACCAAATGCGTGGCTCGAAAAAAATATTCCGAAGTGTGTTAGGACCAGGATGCAATCATGTTTAATATGCATATTTAAATTGTGAAAAGTTGGCGTCTTATCATATATTGCTAAATTAAAAATGTATGTTACTGTTAAAAAACAATACAAATAAAATGAATAGACTCTTAAACAACAAATATTTTTTTTTTCAGGCGTTCGTTAATAGTATAACATAACAGAAGATGCCGGCAATGAGACCGAAATAAGAACCAGGACTGCATTGGCAAAATATACTTTGAAAGAAAAACCTACGTTGGTAACCTCAAACAATATCGATGTAAAACTGAATAAAAGATGAATCGCTAGTTATGTGCTAATTGCAATGTGTTGAGCTAAAACATACACTCAATTCAGGATGAAACAATGTCTGAAACGATTGAAATATGCTGCTACGTCAAATGCAAAGATTGAGTTGGGAAGATTAAATTACAATGTCTTAGCTGATGTAGGCGCACAAAGAACCATATTGAAAATTATTCAAGATCGACGACTGAGTTGGATGGGACACAATACGATACGTGAAAGTCTTTTGCCGAATATAATACGGGCAAACACATGTTTTTTTCGTTGACAAGATGGAGAGACTGCTCAAACTCCGTAAAAAACAGTTTCAAAACTGTTCAACCAGATGATGATGAGAACTAGATTGTTTACACAAAAATCTTAGTCTATGAATGTTATCATTCAAACAAAGATAGATTGCATCAAGAAATACATATGTATAAATGATTAACAATTTTCAGTTGTTTAATTTTGTTTAGCAATAGTTCCTCAAGTTAATCTGATCACAATTCATTTTCTTAAATGTAGTCGTAAGTTAGTGTTCATTTAAAATTAAATCAGTGGACTATATTTGAAAATGCAACCTACAGATCATTCATCACCAGTTACCATTCAAATACGAAAACAAAATAAGGTTGCTGTTGATACACACAAATCGTTTGATAGATCTAATGTAACAATTGAATATGTATGGTTTCCCACAGAACGAAGAACCGGTAGCTCTCTACAGTACTCAATCAATCTCTATGTAATATAAAGTGTATTCATAAGTGCAGAACCGGTTTGAAATAATACCTACACGACAATTAAACGGCAAATGTAGCAGACGCATAATAAGCTATTGAAAAAGTAATATACATATCCTTCATGGCCAGTTATCAATCCAATAAGAAAACAAAATAAGGATGGTGTTGATTACACAAACATCGTTAGAAATGTCTAATATAACACGCCGACCGCAACTTTAATCAATGACTACACCATCATCGTAAGAGTCACACTCTTTGCAGACCATGCACGTCGCATCCTGTGAGTAGCCTTTCCCGGCGCAAGACTGGGGGCTGATTACGGATACCCTGGACGACCCAAACTGCAGGATCCTTTTCTACGCCTCGCTGGTTTAATCCAAAGGAATGCAAAGCATCACAATTTGGAACCAGCTCAGCTGCAGTAAGTGTGAGAATGAGTTCGCAATGTTGAGCATTAGGTGCTACAACTCCGGATGTTATGTCTGGGTTCACTCCACAAGTGACTGTATATATGTATATAAATATATATGTATGAATATATATATATATATATATATATATATATATATATATATATATATATATATATATATATATATATATATTATATTTATATTCTTGAACAACGAATAAACGGTAGATCTCTACTCTGTTCAATTAGTATATATCTTCAGTGTATTTATAGTCAATTTGGATGTTCACTTCGTTGTTTTTGTTATTCCATGCCCAGCGTCTAGACCGCTTGCTTGACACAAAAGTGTTTTGTAGTAACAGCGAATCGTGCAAATTATAGGAGTCTGAGACCATGGTCATTAGTTTCTTTGTTTCCGTATGGGCCACATGTTCCCCCCCCCCCCCCCAGTCGTGGACTGCATCTTCTCCAATGTTTGCGTCCCAGTCACCATGGACTACCAATATGTCTTTTTTTGGCGTTTCGGATATCAGATTCTGGATGATCATAAAATGCGTCTATTTCACAATCTTCATAGTCTGCAGTGGTTGCGTAGCACTGTTTTATAGTAATATTAAATGGTGCTGCCTTCAGCCGAAAGGTGATAAAATGGCTAGATATTGAGAGGCAACCAAATATGCATCTGGCTGTGTCTGTATGTACCAGTTTCCCCACTCCATGCACATGTTTGTCCTCCCTGCCGCTGAAGTAGAACGTGCGGCCCTCCTCCGTGGTAAACTTGTCAACGTATTTCCATCTAGCTTCGCATATACTAAGGCTGTTCCATCGGTAGTTCTTCATCTGCAGGTGGGGAAGTAGTTGTGGTAGGCCTGACACACATCTGCAACACAATATGGATGACATGAAACTGGCCAGACTTAATGACACAATCGGTATTTTTCGCCGTTGGCGTCTGGAAACCTAAAGCTGTGCTAAAATTACATAACAATAAGCCTCATCAGCCACCCTATCAAAGTCATGGTTAGATTAATCATTGACCGATTAAAACCTGAAGCAGAGAACATCATTGCCGAGGAGAAAGCAGGGTTCAGACAGGGAAGAAGCACTATATAACATATATTTAAATTAAGGCTGATAAACGAGAAATATATATGTCTATATCAGCAGCAAATACTGTATCATGTGTGTTTGTTGATTTTAAGAAGGCGTTTGATAGTGTATGGAATAAAGCTCTATGGGCCAACCATGAGGATATATATATATATATATATATATATATATATATATATATATATATATATATATATGTATATATATATATATATATATATATATATATATATATATATATATATATATATATATATATATATATATATATGTATATAGACATCGCTTCTAGCGCAGTTCTTGTGAATGGGAGGAGATGAGACTGGTTTCGCACATCAGTTGGTGTGAGATAGGGGTGTACACTCTCTCCAACTCTTTTCAATATATTTTTTGAGAGAATTATGAGTGACTCACTTGGAGGTCACGTTGGTACTGTCAAGATAGGGGGCCGAACGATTACCAACATTTGTTTTGCAGATGATATCGACAGGTTGGCGGGTTCAGAAGCAGAACTCCAAGAATGGGTCGGAAGGCTCGATGAAGCAGCTTTTGACTTTGGTATGGAGATAAGCACTGGAAAGACACAATTAATGATCAACAACGCCACGGACTTCAACAGCAGGATACAAGCTAATGGTCAGGAATATGAAGTCGTTGACCGTTTTAAATATTTGCAGTCAATTGTCAGTGATGAAGGATAAAAATGTGAGATGTTGGCCAGAATAGCACAGCCAATAGCGGCGCTTGGATGGCTTAAAAACATCTGACAAGATAAACGGTTAGCATTTTGCACGAAAATCAGATTGATGCGTACACTGGTCCTGTCAATATTCATCTATGCTTATGAGACATTGACAGTTACAGCTGACCTTCAGCAAAGGATACATGCCTTGGAGATGATATGTTTCCGAAGACTTTCAAACGTCACGTACAAAGATCGAGTTACAAAAGAGGAAATACGAGATATAATTACAACAGCAATATGGCGTTTTGAAGACCACTTAGCAACTGTCAAAAGATGGGAACTCGCTTGGTATGATCAATTATCGAGATCAAATGGTCTTGGAAACACGATCATCCACGGAAAGGTGCAAGGCACATGACGAAGAGGTCGGCCCAAAAAGAGGTTGGAGGACAACATAAATAATTGACCAATCTCAGACCAGAAGAGGCACAAACAGCTGCCACTGACAGAGAAGGATGGCGTGGGATTGTGTCTTCATGTATGCCCCAACGACTCCACCGGTTACGGAATGTCCTGACCTGGCCTTGCTCTACCCATCATAGGCCAACACTTACATACACACCATGCACTGTAAAAGCACACATCTGTGTTACAATGTAAAAACAAAAATAGCATTTTGTTCTCCAAGATAGCAGAGTGTGTCAAGATCTCGTGCAGCTGGGTGTCTGTGTGACAGCAACAAATCTTAACCAGATGTTAGATATGAAAAATGTTGAAGTTATGAAAACTGATGATTGTGAGTCTTTAGACTAACGCTAAAGACATTACTGGCAAATACATCAATACCTCAGCTGCCAAATACGAATGTGCTGGACCGAAGAAGCAAATATAGCAGTCAAGCTGTAAACTAGCGAAACAAGGTATTCCGTTCTCCGGACTGCAGGCTGCTACTTGCAACGTGCTGGTCAGGTCTTGACAGCGGGGGATTGAGAACGAACGCAAATGAAGAAGATAAAGAAGAAGAAGAACAAGAAGAAGAAGAAGAAGAAGAAGAAGAAGTTCTACTTCAGATGAATCAGTAATAGCTGTCGATATTTCTAGACATGCACCAGTAAGTTACACTTTTAAGAGGACAGTTTCAAACGACCTGTTTATTCACTGCTAGGGAGAGCTAAGGGGACATAATCCATTGAATTACTTCTTTCAATTGACAATGTTACTGGATTGTCTCACTGGAACATAACAGAGCAAATGATTTCTTTTAACAAGAAATGAAAGTAACAATTGTAGAAATGAAACTTCCAGCATTGAAAAATATATTCAAATTGAAAACAGGAAAATATAGTTGGTCAAATATATCTTTTAGCAGTCATTGCCAAATAGCAGGAAGACAGTGTTTGTGTTAATAATCGAACCACATGTACATATATTTGTTTTCATTTGAATTTGATTTTAACAGTTGATAATTCATTTAGAACAGTTGGTTATTGGGATTGGATGCATTTCTTTCAATGTATTTCAGCTCACGAAAGTAGCATATCTTATATAGAAAAGCAGTAATCAAACACTACCAAAGTCCAAATGCTGCTGGTTGTATGATTAATCAAGATATGGAAGGTAACCAGCTGAACGTAAGTAGAACATTATGTCATGTCCCTCGTTCACCTGGTGTACACCTGAATAATTCTCTTACTTCTAAAGTCGAGAGACTCGGAATATTTGAATTGCCGTCGTTTTTGCATTGAACACTCCGACAAAGAACCTTTCATTTATTAAGGACATATGTTCGCCCGCAGAGGGGGTTTCCTGAATCTTTCGCCAGGTCGTGAGAAACACTGATTTTGGGTAACATAATTTTGAACATGATAGATGCCTGACCAGGTTACTTTTTTAGAAACAGAAATATGGATATTCATCCTTAGAGCATGTTAAGACAGAAGTATGTATAGCCATACTCAGAGCACGTTAAGACAGAAATATGCGCATCCATATTCAGGGCATGTTAAGACAGAAGTATGTATGCCAATCTGCAGGGCATGTTAAAACATATTTATGCATATCCATCTTCAAGGCATGTTAAGACAGATGTGGTTATATCCATCTTCAGATCATGTTAAGACATAAATATGAATATCCATAGCCAGGGCATGTTAAGACATAAATATGAATATCCATAGTCAGGGCATGTTAAGACATAAGTATGCATATCCATATGCAGGGCATATTAAGACATAAGTATGTGTATCAATCAACAGAGCATGTTAAGACAGAAGCAGGGGCATCTATCTAGAGGGATTGTTAAAACAAAAGTGTATATATATAAACATCCATCTTCAGGGCATGTTAAGACATAAGCGTGTGTGTGTCCATCTTTAGAGCATGTTAAATCAGAAATAGGCGTATAAATCTACAAGGCATGTTAACACACAAGCATGGATATCTATCTACAAGACATGTTAATAATTTCGATGTATAATTGATTTAACTGTAAGCCTGATTGATAATGCTTTCATCGTGGCAGATGGTCAGACTATGAACAGTTAGAGGCCAGTTTGCAGCAGGCATCCATTAATATTATCCAAGCTTGCCATTCACACATTTGAAAGAAATGTATTTGTCTGACAGATGCACAGAGATATTGTGTTGTCATATACTGCATACATTGTTGGAATAATGGTTTGACCAATGGGTAAAACATGGGATAAGTTTAGATGCTGGAGAATATATAAATTCAAGGGACAACAACGAACTGATTACGGACATGAAGAGAAAAAAAAAGAAATGACTGACAAAGATCGGATGGAATAGAGTAAAATGACGTCCAAGGAGACGATCCAACTTGAAGAATGATAAACTGACACATTTAGCATGTGTACACATCAAACCTGCTATTCTAAAAAAATCGTTAATTTATTTTGGTAATGTTATGTACACAATGCTGAAATAAAAACCACGAAATGTGTTTAATAACAAGTGCTTTATTGTGCATACCGTTACAATATTAATTACTATTTTTTTTAAATAGTTTGACAAACAAAATGGCATGCAGGTATATGAACAGAACTATGAACCATCATGTCACTGGTTTCAAGAAAACAAAATAATTAAACAACGGTTCCTCTGTCACGTAAGTGTTTGATACCTTTACAGTCAAGTTGGAAAAATATGTGTCTATTTAAAATGCTCATGATTTTAATTCATTAACGTATTTGTTACAACGTAGAGCACATGAAAGATTGCAGCTGATCAGTTTAAGGGGGGCATGTTTTCAATTCTTTAAAGTCATTCATCATTGAAGCATATATTTTAACTGTATTTGTTCTTTTGCGGGAAGGCTATTTCCGAGATTTGCAATGACTGATTGTAATGGACAAACTAAAACAAATTTAAAAAAAAGGTAACCACCTTTTACAAGTGGATTATTACGCAGAGCAAAGCGGTTTAGATGGAATACTACCGTAATTATTGTAGGAGTGACATACTGATTATGACGTACATATGTGGCCCATACTATGAGAAGAAGACGAAGCCGTTGGATCCACATTCTCTTGATGATAACGTCTTACAGCGGTCTCTGTTCTTGAATCACCAATGCGCGATTAATTATAGGCAGATCAAAACGCACGCATAAAAGCGATTTCCAAGCTAATACAACAAACATAAAACGATGAGGAGAGAGAGCTGAAATGGATGGCGCGGGGCAGAAGGACTGAGAGACATAGCATTTTAACGATTGTTTCTGTTAACATCATGTGGTTTTCAGCACAAGCATAAACGCCTTTAGTCGTAATGTGTGACATGGTTTGAAGATGATCTCTATGGTGAAGTGGTCAAGCCGTTTGCCTCGTGTTCGACGGTGGGGGCTCGATTTCGAACTGCGACGGTCGATCCATGATGTAAATATTTTTCCGGAGGTCTCTGGGTTCATCGCTGTAGCTACAGAGTTCGTGCTTTGTGCGATGTTCTCGACAGATGGGACAGAGCTAAAATGGGGAAAAAACCCGAGGGAATGAAGTCGAACCCCCGCTTAAAGTTGTTTGTTTAAGGTTTGAAGATGGTGTGTTTGAAGGTGAAATGGTTTGAAGGTGGCGTGGTTGAGCGGAGACATGGTTTGGAGGGGGCGTGGTGAAAAGGTGACATCGTTTGTAGGTGGCGTGGTTAAAAGGTGACAAGGTTTGAAGGTGGCGTTCTTTAAAGGTGACATGTTTGGAAAGTGACATGGGTTTTTATATTGTCATGCCGGGTTTCTTGTGGAAACGCAATATCAAAATTGGCACATCTCGTGCGACCTCCTTATTCGTGTATATCTGTGTTATGTTTAAAGAATAACTGATTACAAACATGTCTATATTTACTGCTCATATTATAGTAGAAGAAAATATTTACAGAAGAATTGATGGATTCCAAGAAAAATCCAGAACCACCAATTATTGTAAGTATATTCCAATATTTTCCATCTACAGAAAAGCCAGGCTGAAATGACATAACCATGAAGGAGACGCTGATGGGAATAAAACTTACTATAAAAATGATAGAAATCATCACAACCATTTTAGCTACATTACGGCTACGATTGGATACATTGTCCTCTTGCGTGGAAGTTGTTAACGCGTTCCTCCATTTTGTTTTAATTTGTAGATTTACAACTAGAATTATTGTACATACCATAACAATAACAAATGCACTGAAAGGAAACACAACATTATTGATTAGGAAAGAGATTGGTTCAATTGTTTCTCTATCTCTTGTGTAAACAAGACCAACGATAGTGCGGTTTCTTTCTGGCACAAACTTTGCAACCAGTTTGTTGACGATGTATACTGGAGTTCCACTCAGAAGAAGGACTGCATAGACACAAACTACCACGATAGCGACTCGGTTGGTTGTAACAAGACTTTTCACCCAAGGAAAGAAAACGAATGACAATGGAAATGGTAACAAATATATGTACTAATAGGATGGATATAAAACAATTGACAAGTAGTGAAATAGTAAGATATAGTAAGAGCTTAACGGTGGTTCCAAAAGTTGATAATTAATGTTAATGATACAATGTTTGAACTTTACTTTTACTAGATCTCAGCTTGTTGTGAGATGATGTAGTCAGTCAGTGTCTTTACTGGACGCCTTGCAGTTTGTAACATTGAGGCAGGTGCATATATGTACATATAGAGAGTATCTCTTGTGGCCTTATGTTCCAAAGGGAAACAAACGGATACACTATAATGAGGAAGGTATTGATGATTGCCTACCTTTAGAGGAAAAGATATACATAAACATCGTTCCAGTGTAATTAAAGCCGTCATCCAGCTAGTAACTCGAGTGAAAGCTACATACAGCATGCCAGTTGTTAAGTACTGGACCTCTATGGCGTTAAAATCCAGATCTATTGCGTCTAATGCAGGGAAGAAACATATATTCGTCCATACAAGTGTTGTAAGACTTCCTAAATCGGAGACAGCCAAGCCTGAAATTAATTATAAAACGAAAGTGGTTAATGCTAACATTTATTTTGTACAGTATAGATACGTGTTAAAAAAAATATTGCACATTTTGTCGACAACTAAATACAATATCGTTATAGCCAATATGCCCCGCAATATCATCACAGCGTGTATTTGCAATACTGATTTTCACTAATAATATATTTGTTTAAGTGCTAAATAAAATACAACTTCAGATTGAGGAGATGAAATCGAGATGGATAGTCGCTCCCGAAAAACAAAACATTCCAAATAAGCCGTACATGTGATAATTAAAATGTACAAGAGAAATGGGGAAAGCAATAACGTGTGCAGAACTGTGGAACATGAGGTCAGACAGCAAAATGTACTTGTGGAACACAGAAAGACCCCTCAAAATAATATTTTTGTCAGAAATGAGTGTACCTTTTCTACAGCATTTCGCTTCGCAAGTATCATTTACCTGTCATCTCGGCAGTTTCTGACAATGGTAATATGGGGATAGTTCAAATATACATTTGACCCGTTATTGATTCGTTTTGACCCTGCTGTTTTTAACTGGTCAAGGTCGGCATATGGCTGTCGATGTTTTTTAACAGTTAATTTCAATTTCTTTAACACGTTTCACATCTAAAGGTGTTAACAAGCACGTTAACTCATTCTTTTGTGTAAGGTGGGTATTGTTTAAATAACAATGTGTAATCGTTAACAATATGCAATGATGAAAATGGTGCGATATTCATGAGAAATTGCATTAAAGCACAATTAAGAGGTCATTTTGTATTAATCAAGTATGAAATAATGAATCGAAAGAATACATGCACGGATGCTGCGAAAAAACAACCATAAACGGTTTTGCATAGAACTTTCGCAACTTAATTGTAAAACGTTTCTTTGGAAACCATAATTGCATGATCCTAGGGAGGTGTTTTGCTAATGAATGCGCGTTATATGACATGTGCAGAGGTGGCACTTTTTGGGGTAGCAGCAAACATTTGTCAAGAAGACGAAAAGGGGAACATGGGAATGTTGTTGGTGTTGTTGTTGTTGTTGCTGTTGTTGTTATTATCCCACAGCTGCTGAATAAGCTTGCTCTTGGCAGCCCAATGGACATCTTATACAGGCACATAGTTTCTCCAGTCGCCTCACCGCTCCACACAGTGCGTCGGCAACCGTCGGCAGCCCCCGCAATAATCCCCTCCAGATGTCTGAATGCACCCCGCACCCAATCAGCAGGTGCCAAACAGTCCCATCAGGACGAAAGCAACGTCCGCACAAGGGCATGTGCCAGGGACCGATGCGGCCCAATTTGCATCGACTCCCGCAGGCCCCGACTCGTAACCAAATGACGAGACCCCGATCTCCTACATGTAGTTTCACCATGTCATCACTAGCCTTTGACCGAAACATTTCGCTAATAAACAGCGACCAGCTGTTTCCGTCGCCCATCTGTCCACCCAGACACGCCCCCCTCTCAGAGCACCATTATTAAGCATTCGTTCCACTGTGTTGTCACCACTGGGTCCATAAAACCGCTACGTTGAGCCCCTGCCAAATCGACGGTCTCCCCAGCAGCCCACCACGTCCATAGATCCACTGTAAGGCGACAACCATACCGTGGGCAGCGGTGATGCCGCTGATGGAGCTCCTCACCAATGAAATGGGGATACAATTAAAAACATACATTTTTTCTGATCTTGAAACATACACTACATACATGTAACATATACCATAATTTAAAGAAAAAGAAACCCATATAATTACACCTTTTTTAAGGCAAAGCTGCAACGATAATGTGGGTTATATTAAAGTGTAGATAGTCGATATACGTATGATTCCCACAACGCGCTGGCAGGAAAACAAGAACGAAATATACGTCACGACCAAAACACCTTCTTCAGCCACAGGGAACAATACACATTCCAATGGGATCATATATGTATCATCTATTAGCCTTGAATAAGGGCATCTTGCCGTAACGTATGCATCGCGTTTCACGTCCTAACGCGGTATTCAAACCATACTTATCGTTACGTAATGTTTGTATGCTCTTTTTAAGACTATGCAGAGTATGTAACCAGTTTCAAGTACATATCCTTGCTCTAGAAGCTATTTGCATCCAATCTATTCTTAAATGCATTAAATGTCTCTTCATCCAGTACTTCCTATGGCAATGCATTCCATGCATGTACCACTCTGACTAAAACAATATATCCTAATATCTAATCT
The DNA here is from genome assembly GCA_036924085.1 of Ariolimax columbianus. Lineage (NCBI taxonomy): Eukaryota > Metazoa > Mollusca > Gastropoda > Stylommatophora > Arionidae > Ariolimax > Ariolimax columbianus. The sequence goes on from JAVGWX010000007.1 coordinate 14,690,735, forward strand.
GGACCTTTCTTTAATTAATTTGTAGTTACGCTTTTTTGTTCTTGTAGATGAATGTATTTTGAAAAGAACTTGTTTTAGTCTCATTTATCCGTTCCTGTGATTATCTTATAAACACGTATTGCCACCTCGAATTAGTCATATGTTCAATACCATATTTCTTTAAGCTAAGTTTGGGATACTGACAACAACTTTACGAGGGGAATTAAGATACATGACATAAACTCGTAATTATGTCCATATTAAATAGGAGAACGAACATACATTAATGTACAATTTTTAATGGGTTCATCAAAGTCGATCACATTATGATTGCGTACAGTATGATGACCAAGTCCATGTACACCCATCCATCATGCTTTGAAAACTGGCTAAGTAGCAGCATGACCAACACCACTGGGATCGACACTATGATTTACATACTTGTGAGACAGCTTAACATTGCACTTTACCCAGGAAGGTCCCCATCAACCGTATCTGACCCGAGCAAGTTTGTAGGAGGCACAACAAAATGCCAGCACACATATTTCGTAAAAAGTCAAGACATCAAGGCGAATCGGTTAGCATATTAACACCATTCAATCCAATCAAACAATCAGTAAATGTTTTTTAAATGCATCTTCTTCCTTTACCTAGAAGACTAACGTTGACAGGTTCCTTAAAGCCTTGATATACAAAACAAATGATATTGATGATATTTGTGCCAATACCGAAAATATCAATGGCTTGACATACGAAGGTGTACATAATCCATCTAAACATGAATGATGCAGCATCAATAACGTCACTATCGGCTGTACCGGATGCATCAATATGTACGTTTACTTCTGTGAATGAATGGTTTGTCATGTCCGTTATCTTCGACATAATTGTTACACAAAATATTTTTAAAATGTAAACAAATAACATGTTAATATGTTCCTTTTGCTCTATTCATTGTACACAATTACATATTCATTTTTACTGGTCAGCGTCTACAAATTACAGAGACATACACACTTTTTGTTCGGTTACTGCACACACAAATACTATATGCAATACATCGTGAAGATAATATATGCCAAAACATGTTAGTAACGCAAATGAGTAAGAAATGATTAGTGATGTACGTTAAATACAATTGCAATGTCTATCATATATATTTACAAACAGTTATAAATACGTTGTTATTCATTCAGTGAAAATCCAAGCATATTATGATTCATGTTAAGGTAATAATTTTCAACACTTTTGACACGAAAGTTAGACGCATTGATCAGCCAACAGTGTGACACTGTGGTAATGCTAATGTATAATTTCACACATTAATTTTAAATCATTGACTGACGGAAATTGCATTAACGTGTGAGTTTACTAAGCTAGTGTGAAATGTATCCCCTGGGATAAAACCAGCGACATATACGAATGCCTCTATTATAGCTTTTGATTATGACTAAATACGATAATAAACCACAAAATCAAAGTACACGTTTGTGCACTTACGTTATCTGTCGTGCACGATGTGAAAGATGGACAGAGTATGCAATACGGAAGTATACGAGATAATAACTTACAAAACAATGTTGTAGTTGAACTTATGCAGCGGAGCAGTCAAGTTCAATTATAAATAATTAATAATAGCCAATTTGATGAAGTACATGTCTGGGACTGCATTCGATTTACGCTTACCAGCTTTTATGAAAGTTTGATTCCTGTCATTATGTTTCTTATTGATCGTTTTGAAATGACGTTTACAGCCAGCATGGATCGTATCTAACGACACGCGACGTAAGAAACAAGACCTGTTCTGATTTCCCCAGCAACAGCTCATGTTGTCAAATAATGATACACGCAAACATGTTAATCTCTGTCACAGTTAACACGTATTGTTAAGTTATGTAAATTACATTGTGGAACTCATAATTGTGCTTTAGATTGTAAGTTTTTTATTAAACGTTTACCGTTTCAATGGTGCATTGTCATTGTACATTTACCAATGTGAAATGTTTCAATAAGTTTCATTTTAACAATGCAGTGGTATGCCTGAGTGTTCTGCCGGGGTCTTTGTGTATGACAAGGACAAGAATAGCACCACTGCATCATAGAAAGCATGTCGTAAGAGGCGACTAACTGTATGGCATGACATATCACCAGCCATGGTTAGCTGTTTTGTTTAGATCATCATAGATGGCGCCTAAAAGGCTGAAGGTCTGCTTTGCTCTAGTGTGTGAGTCTATTAAGATGAACTCGCACATCGGTTAACCACCTAACGCAGTGGAGTAAAGCTGCTCAGGCCTAGCCTGCTAAGTAGGAAATCCTTCTTCCGGCTATATCCAGATCAGACCAGAGCTGGGACCTGCACAGGGGCATCTGCCCCTGTAGGTCGACTAAGGACTAAAAAACAATACAGTCAAAGCAAAAATCGAAAATGTAATTATTCATTCTAACATTGCATACATTTATACAAAATATTAAATAAAAACAAATTATTGTTATAACATAATTCCACACACACACCCACATACACACACTCACACCCACACAACTATTACCGGTTCAGACAATACGGAGGCGGGTCTGTCTCCGCATTTACCTTCATCCATCCATCACTTCAGCATACGCTTGCATACACATTTCTACTTTTTCTCACGTGACCACATACCCAATTATGCATGCATACATATTTATACACATGTACACAACTATAAACTATGTACATAAATATACACATCCACGCACATGTGTGCTCACCTACACACTCAACATATTCTCATACACCCGCATACGTACATGTATACCTTTCTCCACCACTTCCTCCCAAGCAGTTCGTAAGTCCTACTCAGAATTACACATATCGTGAAACAAATGGGCAAAGAACTGACTTTTTCCCATGAACAAAATTATAAAACTGCCTTAGTTGAAGGTGTGTCCGTAGTGGAGAGCTTTATTCCGACATGTCAATACTAAGTATCTGAACTCTTCCAATAGTGTTAGCAGTTTGTTGTGTGTATCTCTATCTGTCCATGGAAGTGTGTGAAGCATTAGGGCTCTAAACATGTCTACTCTTATGTTGGTAAATTTGCTCATTATTTGTATAATTTTACCTAATGTTGTGCTAACTACTTTACAAAGATAACATTTAATGATTGTATGTTTCTAATTCTTTTGCAAAGATGATATGTTGGTGTCCTAAGTCCTAGCTGGGTTTGAACTTGTTTATGTATTGGTGTTGTTCCGAACATTAGTCGGCAAGTAACGTCTTTAATGTGGGGTGTTACTTTAAGGTTATGTAGGTTACATATATGATGTGTGTAATTAGTTATAATAATTCCCGTAGCCTCGTTTATTCCTATCTTTAAGTAGGGGTTCCTGTAGTAATATTAGTTTTTTTTTGTAAATGGTGTCTGGTTGTTGTGTGAGTAAAAAAAACAGATATAATAGGATTAACAGAATCATGAACATATGAGGAGATTGCAGACAGTGAACTTGAAATATAGGGATATACAATGTTAAGGAAAGATAGGATAGTTGGATACAAGACTAAGGGAGGTGGCGTTTTATTACACTGTATAAATTATGTTAATATAACGATAACAGATTATTTATCATGTGGTAACAAAAATGAAAGTATTTTGGGAGAAATAGAAAGTGGTGGTGAAAAAACAGTGATTGGAATGTGCTATAGATGGCCATCAAGTCAAAAAGAGGAAGATGAGGAGCTTATTAGTAGCATAGCAAAGGCAAGTGAAGGGAAATTATTATTAATGGGAGATTTCAACTGTCCAGAATAAAAATGGGATATGGCAGAAGCATTTGTAGAATCAAAACCTTTTGTTAAATGCATAACTGACAATTGTTTAATTCAACATGTAGAAGCAGCCACCAGAGGCAAAAACATACTCGACCTAGTTTTTACTACGGAGGATAATATGATTGAAAACGTTACCGTTGGGGAACTGTTTGGCTCAAGTGATCATCAAATCATCCGTTGGGATCTTATTGCAGGGAAAGAAGTAAACATAAACACGCGAACATACGACTACTCTAAGGCAGATGTTAAGAGGATGAAAGAGGCAGCGAACCACATAATCTAGAAATATATTGTCGTAGGAACAGATGTTGAACAGGAGTGGGAGAGTTTTAAAACAGTTTTAGAAACGCTAAAAGAGGAATGTGTTCCATGTAGGGAGGTAAACCCCAAGCGTCAAAAGTGGATAACTAGATTTGTAGTGAAATGTAGAAGAGCGAAAAAAAAAGCATGGAAAAAATATATAGAGGCAGGTAAATCAAAATAAACATATGTAAAATATTTGGACAAGCAGAGCATATCTCAGAAAGCGAATAAAAAAGCAAAAATAGACTTCGAAAAGAAACTTGCTCAGAGGATCGAGACTGATAGTAAAAGCTTTTTCTCTTATGTTAGAAATAAAGAAAGATCAAAGGACAAAGTAGGCCCTTTCACAGGCATCATAGGAACAAAAATAAGTGAAAATAGGGATGCAGCAAATCTAATCAATCACTACTTTAGCACAGTCTACACAAAAGAGGACTGTCCAAGATCTATATTACACTTTTATAAAACGCTGCTTGTTGCATTATTTTTACAGGGGCACATATGTTAATTAAGGTGTGTGTATCTGTAATGTCGTGTGTATTGTGTACCTGTCCTAAATGTATCCTGCCCTCTGTGTCCCCATAACTATGTGAAACTATCCATTCGCCGAAAGTTTGCAGAATGGCTACGCCTGTGTGCTGCTCTAAAGTAAACTATTCTTTTAGCCTGGTGGTGTGATTTGTTTTGTATGTCTATGTGTAAGTGTGTTTCTTGTAGCAAAATCAAATCAGGTTTCTATTCCTTTATTATGTTCACTACATCTTGTTCTTTCTTGTTTAATCACTTAATATTATGAGAACAAATGTGTATCGGGTTTAGTGTAGACATTGGACGGATACGAAGCATTGGACCTGTCGTAATAACAGTTCCACACTGGCACACGTCAGGTAGGGCTGCTCTAATACATGAACGTTTATGCATGCGCGTCACTAACATCAGGTTGTACACAGTCAAAAACTATATTGAAAGGTTACACGAATGCAGCAAACGTGGGTTAGCGAGCACATTCTATAGTTAAGGTCAGGGGCTACATGAATACATTGCATTTGGGGGCTGAGACACGATAAACATAATTAGCGGATGGGGTGGGTCCATTAATACATTAAATAAAGGGGTCAAAGCAGCACAGCAAATAACAATTGTAGAAAAGTACATACAAATATAACATCTAAGAGGGAGGGGGGGGGGGGCAATACAGTTACAGTAAATATAATTTCAAACCAGCTACACATATGTGCACTCCATATACACTCTGAATGTGCTCGTATTCTTGGCTTGTCTGAATTCCGTTTTCCAGGCAACACTGCAAAGTTAATTGTCCTCATGGAAACGCAAGACAAGGACGAAGAGTAGCACTCTTGTAGATGAGCCGATACTCAGTCCTTGTCTAGCTCCAGACCATATTGCATCGTCGTCCAGAGCAGACGGACAGGTTCGCCCTTGTCCAAGGTGATGTCCTCCAACACCGGTAAGGGCATGGGTGACACTTGATCGTCGCAGTCAGTGTCCTTCTGTTCTGGCGAGGACACTGGCATGACGCTGTCTGGCTGCTCTTGTGATGGTTCTGGGGCCTTCTCTGGACATTTCAATGTTACTGCATTTTCTGGGACCAGCTGTGTGTTACCGGTCCCAATTTTGGTTGTAGGAACTCCTTTCCCTGGAGTTTTTTTTCGCGTTTTTTTTCCTATTCTTCTCTGTGCACTCGTCGTATGATGCCGAGGTGGTTTGCTGCTCCTCAGCCAAAGGGTGATGTGGAGGTGGGCGGGCTAAAGGTGGAGGTGGATTGCCTTCTGCCGGCTGAGGGCCATGCAGTCGCTCGGCATACCTCAGGATTTCCGAAGGTTTTATTTTTGTGCACTGGTTTGACCAGTGTGTGTCATTGGCGCGTCCTCCTATTTAAGTATAGAGAAAGAATGATAATGAGTTTAAGATAGAAAGATTCCCGTAGAAGTTGAGGATTCCAGAAAAAGTGATGTATATTAAGGTTGTTTGGCTGGACGCAGCCCATGCGGGAGGTGTCCAGGACCAATGAAGTGCTTGGCAATATGGAATCCGTGTGGCTCTACATACTATTAATGCGTTAGAGGAAACGATCACACATTTCCAGACCACTCTACCAAATGTATTTCATAACACACTGGTGACAAGTAATAGAGTATAATGAGGATGCGGCATTTACATGTGGATCATTCCGTGATAAAGAACTCGGGTTTTGAGAAGGTAAACACGCGAAAACAGATGATGTACTCGCAAGTAACACATCCATATGTCTTATTGCTCAGCGTGGTGCCTGGCTTGCAGTGGGGGATTTTGTGCTAACGGGAAGGACGCTCTGGAGGGCGAGGGATAGAGTGGTCTCTGGGTAAAGTCGCACAAGGAAGACGTCAAACATCTCGTGGGCCCTGAGCAGGGAATCATCATCGTCATGACAAATGCATTTATGCGAAGGATATGGGAGAATGGGAGCGAGTCGCGACAAGATTGAGGATGCGAAGAAGTGTAGAGGAGGCAGTTGTAGGCGTCAGTAAGTTTATATTAGACGGTGGTGGAGAGGCTTGAACGGCAGATGGAGACCGTGATGTCGAGAAAGTGGACAGACGTCAGGGAGATAACAGACGTGAACTGGGTAGTTAGATGGAAGTCATTAAGAAAGTAAATGAAGCTTAAGTGATTTTGTTCTGATATGTCGGTTTTACCAATCCCATGGTCCATGTATCTGTGGTACATTACGGGGAAAGATTCCTGAAACTGATGCCAAATCAAGTATCTCAGGTATCACATGAAGAGAGATGTGCATCTAGGTGCCCATAGTTACCCGCTGCTCTGATAAAAAAAATTGGCCACTGAGCTCAAATGTGTTGAGAGTGAGTACGAGTTCGGCCAGACGGATGATAGTAGATGAGGAGATAAACGGCATGACTGTCTGGTTAAGGAAGAAAGGTAGCGCTGATAAGACGTCAGAGTGAGAGGGATGGATGTGTAAAGCGATCAGAATTCACGTATGAAGAGTTGATAGGACGATGAAACAATCATTGTCCTAAGACAGGTAAACACTTCCTGGCACTTGTGAGTTTAAAATCAGAGTACCCCATCTCTTAAGCATACTGCCTGAACACACTAATGAACTCTGTCTACGCATGTTTAGAGGCGGGGATTACGTTCTCATAGAATGGATGCAAGCCCAGACTGATTAGCACAGCCTGCCTGCACTGTTCTTCGGTCGGGTACTCGATCGCGCACCAAAGCAGGTTATGTAAGAAACGCTACCCATCACCCATTTAATGATAAATATATATACATGTGCATAAAGTCAATCCCATCGCAGCCGGTCTTAAACAAACTCGATGTCTTGCCAAATCTCCAGAACCTTGCCCGTACATTTCTTGACATCTTAGTGCTATCACCTTTTTTTTCTCTGACTCTGGCTCTCTTTCTTGACTCTATACCTTCCATCACTGTTCTTTCAACACCGTTTTGTCTTCTGATGTGACCAATGTTATGTTCATGATAACATGTGTTAATCGGTTCTCCTCTTGGCACAGCTCTTCTACAAGTCTTATATCATTTTGTTTCTATCCATTTGTAGTATGATGACATTTATTTAACATTTCGACTCTAAACTCTCAATTATGTTCCCTGATGTTTGAATAACTAGCCATGTTTAGCAGCTGTATGCTGCCACGTGAAAACCACAGACTGTGAAAATGTTCATTTATGTTGTTTTGCTGGTGTTCTGCAGAAGCTTTCACAGTTCATGTGCCCTCTGCATTTCATTCATTTATTGACTATTGCATTGATATATCGAAACGTATACTCATCTTTTTACAGTGCAATAGAGAAACACAATTTTGACTACCCCTGCTTCACTTTAAATTCTCAATAAATTGATCATTTCATTTTTTTCTCATGTATTTATTTTTATTATCTATTTTATTTTTTTGGGTATATATTACACTGCTTATACAATTTTACGTATGTTGTTCACGTTTTTGAAAACGGTTGTCGTTTCAGTGTACTATTTGCTGTGTTGTCGCAGATGATCTTCAGTAATACTCAGGCTGAGTCGAGGCAGGTGAGTTGTTGATGTTAATCATCTTATTTCATTTACAAGAGGCTGCGAAAACGAATACATTGAGCGATTCCTTGCGCTACTTGACTATTCTGATGTTTTTATTCATTTAGATGATGAATAATAGAGGGGATAGCACACTACTCCTCAATGGGAACATGTTCGTCTGTCCAACACTTGTAACAACCGCACGTTTGCTGCTGGCGTATACGACTTTTATATAATCCAGAATATATATACTAACACATTCGTCCTCCAAAACACCATAGTTCTCTCGCGTTGACCATATCAAAGACTTTATGTTGATAAATGAGGTCATATTTAGTTCTTTATTGTACTCTGTTGATATTTCACCCACCTTTCATTGTATTTAGCGCCCGTGCCACCGCTGCTTTCCTAAAGTTGCATTGTGATTCACTGAGCATATTTTATACCCAAATTGCATTCCCTCTTGTAAAACACTGGCGTATATGTTACCTACGTCACCAAGAAGAGATGCGCATGTGTCTAAGCTACATTCTTTTCTGCTGCCTTTGTTTTACCATATACACACAATCACCAAACTTTGTCAAATCAACGGACTATTACTTTCTTGGAGCGCTTGTTGAAATATATATCCTTACCACATGGCCCACATTTATGCTGTCCTCAGGTAATGTTCATCTCATAGGGGCCTTGTTTTTAATGGCATCTATGATTTCCTGCTGTACGCTTGTCATATAGTTGAATATTGGAATGACCAGCGATTGCTTGTAATAATGAAACATTAATAGACATGGTCTGGACATATGCATATACGATTGGGTTGAGTAGGTCTGTAAAATATGTCTTCTTTAACGCATTGTTGTTCGTTATTATTAAAGATCAGCATGTCATACATGTTGTTTACGGTGCGTATACATATTGTTTTTTTCACATCCACTCATTGCCATTGTAACAAATTGCATATATATCACTTAGGCCTAATTACTTCCCCACATACAAAAACACAAATGGAACTCGATAACGTATTCTTTCACAAAAGCAAACCGGATTTATTTATTGACATACTTTGATTGGATCAAATCAATACAGTTTTGTTTTCACTATCTGGGCTATACTCTCAATGGGTGTTTTAACACCGAGCCGGATGGTCCTGCTGTGCTCTAAATCCGCTTAAATATCAGGTCAATTCTAACTATTTCTATAATTAACAACATAATATTAAATCAAACTAATTTATTGATGCCTGTTTTTCCTCTTCTGTAGCGATTCCTTCCGCTGACGTTCTGACAATCTAAGATCATTACACTTTCACTGTGGAATCACAATCTGGAATTTGGTCAATACTTCTTCTTCTTCTTCGTACGCAGTCAGACAGTAACCATTATTTTTTCGAAAAAAGCGGCGGTCATCCTGAGGCTCTCGCCACTGCCATAGAGCTTGTCTTGCAGTTCCACTGGTAATGGCCACATCTGCTCTCTCTGATCCTCGTATGTCGGGCAGTTCTGCAGCAGATGTTCAGCGGTCATTTTACCAGTACCGCACGGGCATTCGTCGGTACACCCTATCTTAAATTTTTTGAATAGGTGGTACCTCAGTCTGTTGTGGCCAGTGCGAAGTCTGAAAACAACGACCTGCTCTCTTCGGTTCAACTGGTAATAGGCATCGTTTTTGGTGTAACCAGTATGTTCGGTTTCCCATGTACCTTACCAGTAATGGCCATTACTACACTGGTACGGTCAACATAAACCGCAGAGATTTTCCACAAGCTTTCAAGACAACAAAATTGTCCTTTTTACAAATGAAATGGTTTCTCCATATAGAAAGAACATTCCTCTGCGTGATGTTCAGAGACAAGAAGGCTAAAAAGCAATGCTTGCTTGTCTCTAGTGAAGCCTCGGTGACCACCAACCGTTTAACAAGTCGTTCTGGTGTAGTGAAGGATAAACCATCAATGATTGATGACTACAACTACCGCATGAATGGGTGTGATAAGGTTGATCAGTGTGTCGCAACATATGGTACCTTCACTAGAAGAACAAGGAAATGGTGGAAGAAAATTTTCTTTTGGATTTTTGAAGTAGCTCAGCTGAATTCATTTATTTTGCATGCCCTGACGAGGCCTGCAAACACAAAAAAGCAGCCCTATCTACAATTTAAAAAGCAATTAGTTTCTGAGCTTCGCCTTTTTGCAGCTACAGAGACGCCCAGCTTGCAGGTGGAACCTTACATCAGCAGCCATGCAAACAGACACAGTGGAAAAAGACACATTATCAAAAAGTCTACACTGTGTCATCAATGTATTGTTTGCAGTACTCCAAATGCTAGAGTTAGGACAACATTTTTTTGTCAAGGATGCCCAGACCAGCCATTTCTTCATCCAAATCACTGTTTTGAACAGCATCATTTGAAATAAATGTAAATTAAAATCAGCTGTACATAGATAATTTTTTTTTTCTTAGAGAATTTGTGCCATTTTATTTTTCAATTTACCAAACACTGCTGAATGGTCATAATAATGTTATTTCTGATCCAAGAGTGATGAAACTTCCCAATATTGGGTAAATATGGATATATTATCAAAAGAAAGAATTTTTGTGTGTCAACATTGTGAAGGATTCATTTGAATGAAATGGTAAGTGAAAAAATGTTGACAAATTATTTATTGTTTTTAATTTTTGTTTACACATTACATAATTTTTTGCATGCAACTTCACTGTACAGACATCTTTTTGCACTGTTTCTAAAAAGAGCAATCATTCCTGAACATTTTGATATATAAAACATGATCACACAATAAAAGATAACAGATATATGAATAATTTTGTCACAGCAGTTAGGTGTGAACATTTTTGTAGAAAAATAGGCGTGTAAAATCGTGGTTTTTGGCTGCGTATACTAAGTGTTAAGCTCAGTGTTTTTCTGGCTTTTTAGCGCTGTGACTACAGCGAGAGCATCTGTCAGCAGGACTATATGGCTCTCATTTTCACTGTGTGTCACCATTTCTTCCACTGCCGCACTCGGTGCCTCTGCCTCCGCTCTGAAATTGCTTGTGTACTTACCAGTAGCGAATGACAGTGTTATTTTTCTGCCATTTGGTAGGTTCAGGAATGCTCCTGCCCCTCCGTTCTGTGTAGTGTCTGTTACAGAACCGTCGGTGTATGCATGGGTCCAGTCCATGCTTGGGTAGCTTTTCGTTATGAAGCTTAGGGTAGTATCTCTCCTTTCTTTTTCAGTCTGGCAGTTTTTGTTTGCAATACCTGGTATATTTTCTACCACCTCTGGGTATATATCCTGCCTCCAGGTAGGTTTTCGTACAGTAGTGATGGGTTTTGGTGTTGTTAGTGCGTTTATGGGATCTTCGTGCATCTTTGCTTTGGCTATTTCTGCAAACTTTCTTCGCTTTAGTTTCCCATTTCCCAAATTGTTTAGTCTCTGGTGCATTGGATGGTCCGTCAGTCTTCGGAGTTTCTCTGACTGCAGCTGGGCTCTGCAGTCTCTTCTATCGGTCATGGATTTCAGTTTTGTAATCTTTTCAAGTTCTACAATTGGCGTTGACTTCATGCCACCTGTTATAATTCTCATGGCTTGGTTTTGAAGTTTGTTAACTTTATCGAAGTTCGCCTTCGCTGCTGTTGTCCATGCCGCAATGCCATACTCGAGAACTGGTCACACTCTTCCAGTATACAGTTTCTTTAGTATGCCTTCGTCTGCTCCCCAGCTTGTGCCAGCAAGTTTCCTCATGATTGCCATTCCTTCTCTGGCTTTCATTCGGTTTCTCTCAATCTGACTTTTCCATGTCATGCGCCGATCAAATGTGACTCCCAGATAGGTTGGGTTGTCGTTTGACTGCAGGATTTTGCCATTTAGACTTAATTTGGTACTTTGGGGTATTAATGAAAGCGAGAATATTGTGCATGTGGTTTTCTCCTCGTTTATTTTGACCAGCCATGAGTTCGCCCACTCTTCCAGCGATGTTAGGGCCGTCTGCATCCGATTTCTTGCTATGGTGAGATTCTTTTCAGAGGTCCACATAGCCAGATCGTCTGCAAACATTGAGCTATGGACTCTTCTTGGTATATTCTCTGTAATATCGTTTATATATACCAGGAAGAGTGTGGGTGACAATACTCCCCCTTGGGGTACTCTCTGCTCGAGTGTCACCTTTTTGCTCATCTGCCCTTGTACTTGGACTCTGGCCGTTCTTTGTTTGAGGTAGTGGTTGATCCACTTGTACATCTTCCCACAGACATCACTTCTTCTTAGTTTGACTCTAAGTCCATCATTCCAGACTTTGTCAAATGCCTTTTCCAGATCCACCCAAACAGCTACTGTGTGTTTCTGTGCCTGGTAGGCATCTTCTATCTCCTGGGCTATGAGGATGACCTGGTCCTCAGTGGATCTGTGCTGTCTAAAGCCGGCCTGCTGTGGAATTAGTATTCGTTTTTCTTCCAGATGCCACATCAGTCTGGTGTTTATCATCCGTTCCATCAGCTTGCCGACACAGCTCAGTAGGCTTATGGGCCTGTATCCATTTGGATCTGTTTTGTCCTTTCCTGTTTTTGGTACTGGTACCAGTAGACGTCTTTCCATGCCTGTGGTACAATTCCCCTTTTCCAGATTTGGTTCAGGACCTTCTTCTTCTTCTTCTTCATCGTACGCTGTTTACAGCGATATTTACGTTGCACTGATTTAATTTGTTAGCCAGTGGCTCAGTGCATCCGATTTCAACAGGCGTTTCTGTAGGGTTGCCCTCCTTAGCCTTTGGCTGTCCCCAGCCTAACTGCAAGGCAGCAGTTGTTTTTGGTCAGAGTTGTCTCTCTTGGGAAGTTGTCTTGCAGGACTATCGAGTCTTCCCTACTCGTGTCTATAGCGTTTGGCAATGATATGATGGACTATGTACTAGTTTGTACTATCCCAGAAGAGAGGCAGTCCAGTGTGACTTTTTCCCAGGATCGTCACGTCCTGCCAGAAACGTAGCATATGCGTATGAGTGAGGTATCTTTTTGCTCGCTTTATTTTCTCGGCTCATCTGCAGTGATGGTACGCCTAGCATTCCCCGCCACCCGGGAGCTTGTCACCATAGGACAGGAGGTGCAATGTCCGCTGGACTGCATCTCTTCTGCGTCCATTGGAATGACTGATAGCAGACAGATGCAAAGAGCGAGGAAGGAGTGCATTTTACCAGGTGCATTCCTGCGGCTCGATCGGGCCGGGACACAAGCCCCAGCCATGTCGTAGCCTCCCATCTCAGCGGTGCTGAGATTTTGGGCGGGATTCTGGCTTAGAGGCGTTCGGCCGTAATCCCTCAGATGGTAGCTTATCAGCCAAGCACGTGGACCAAATGTCAGCGACCTGTGATTCCTCTCGAAATAGTGCATTTGACCAGGTGACAAGCCTAGTCTTGCACGGAGATGTTGTCCGCCTAGGGAGTGGACATATCTCATGGTCAAGGGTTCAGTCTCAGCAGTTCTCAGTGAGGTAGCTGATCTACTGCTTAGGGCACCCGACCGAGAACTAAGTCTTCTACAAATGATTTCATACCTCATCGCCGTATGGGGTGAATATCGAGCAGCTTCCCGCCCGCTTTTATCAGCGGACGGCAGAGACCTCATTCTGCGGCTTGACCGGGCGGGGCTGGAGTGTGGCCCCCAGATCCCCACCATGTCGAAGCCTCCCTTTGCATTCATGCTGGGCTGCTTTTGGGCGGGATTTTTGGCTTAGAGGCGTTCGGCCGTAATCCCTCACCTCGCACCGTTGGCTTATCCGCCTAGTACGTGAACCAAATGTCTGCGGCTCCTCTCGGGCTTAGCAGGATTACCGTAGCAAAGCCCTGTCATTAGTAGGGTAAAACTGACCTGCCTTCAGAGGGTCTATTTCCAGCACCCGTTCAATATTAGCCAGACCGTATCAATAAAGGGCTTTTAGTTTTTCAATGGCCAAGTTTCTGGAACCTGCGATTTCTGCAGGGTGAAGACCAGATTACCGTAGCAGGCGCTCTTTCATTTTGGGGTTTGGAGACTGAACTGTCTTCCGTGGGTCTAATACCAGCACATGTTCACTATTAAACCCCACGAAGGTGCTCTCTTTTTGACAGTCATTCTACAGTATTGGCGTGTTAAGTTAATTTAAGCCTCAGGCTCCACTCCTGATAGTGCTCTTCCGTCAATTCCTTTATCAGAGCACTGGATGCAGACGAACCGAGCCACAGGGGGCATAACCCCAGATTTCTGAGGGTCTAAATCCAGCACCAGTTCCATATTTGACCCCAGAAAAGTGGTCTCGGCATGTCAATCATTTCAGTGTTGGCCGTGTTGAGTCAAATTAAGCCGCAGGCTCCACTCCTGGTGGTGCCCTTCCGTCAATTCCTTTAAGTTTCAGCTTTGCAACCATACTTCCCCCGGAACCCAAACACTTTGGTTTCCCGGAAGCTGCCCGCAGAGTCATCGAAGCAACTCCTGCGGATCGCTAGTCGGCATCGTTTATGGTCAGAACTACGACGGTATCTGATCGTCTTCGCGCCTCTGACTTTCGTTCTTGATTAATGAAAACATTCTTGACAAATGCTTTCGCAGTAGCTCGTCTTGCGGCGATCCAAGAATTTCACCTCTAACGCCGCAATACGAATGCCCCCGTTTGTCCCTGTTAATCATTACCTCCAGTTCCGAAAACCAACAAAATAGAACCGAGGTCCTATTCCATTATTCCATGCACCATTATTCAGGCAGCCGAGGCCTGCTTTGAACACTCTAATTTTTTCAAAGTAAACGCGCCGGCCACCCAGGACGCTCAGCGAAGAGCACCCGTGGGAGAGAGCCGGCAGACGGTAGGGCAGGAGACAACGGGCAGTGAACCGGCGCGAGCCGGACCGCCCGCCTGCGCCTGAGATCCAACTACGAGCTTTTTAACTGCAACAACTTTAATATACGCTATTGGAGCTGGAATTACCGCGGCTGCTGGCACCAGACTTGCCCTCCAATAGATCCTCGTTAAAGGGTTTAAAGTGTACTCATTCCAATTACGGGGCCTCGAAAGAGTCCCGTATTGTTATTTTTCGTCACTACCTCCCCGTGCCGGGAGTGGGTAAGTTGCGCGCCTGCTGCCTTCCTTGGATGTGGTAGCCGTTTCTCATGCTCCCTCTCCGGAATCGAACCCTGATTCCCCGTTACCCGTTACAAACATGGTAGGCATGTCACGTACCATCGACATTTGATAGGGCAGACATTTGAAAGATGCGTCGCCGGCACATGAGGCCATGCGATCAGCACAAAGTTATCCAGAGTCACCAGTGGGGACGCCGCAACCCCGCGAGGGGAAACGACGTTTGGTTTTGAACTAATAAAAGCGCTCTTTCCGCGAGGGTCGGAGCTTGGTAAGCATGTATTAGCTCTAGAATTGCCACAGTTATCCAAGTAGGATCGTGTCATCTAAGGAACCTCGACTGATTTAATGAGCCATTCGCGGTTTCACCGTGAGACAGTGTGAACTTAGACATGCATGGCTTAATCTTTGAGACAAGCATATGACTACTGGCAGGATCAACCAGATATCTATCGGAGACGTACGTACTGCGCACACCGGTCGGTGGAGGAAGGGTGTGTAAAAAGCCTCACTGGGACGGCCGCAGGGACCGACTGACGGGACGGACGGACGGTTGTTCCACCCGTCCCTCACTCCGTCGTCCTAGGACCGCCTGACAGGGGCCTCCCACACGCACCAGACGACCGACCGACCGGGCTCGCTCGAGGAGGGATGGCAGCGCTCTGTGCAGAACGGATCCCAACGACCTCGGCGACGAATTTCACTGGGACTAGAGACACAATTTGGCCTGCCCTTCTCCGTAGGGAGAGAACGCATGGCCTCGAGGCAACGATTCCTGCTTTCCATTTGCCGGTCACAAGCTCTTTGCGAGAGTCGGACCACCAGCGAGACGTACTGTCGAGCTCTGCTATAAGCCTTCGATAAATCACCAGGGACGGACCACGTTTCCTGATACGGACCAGACTAGCGCACCTCGGTGGAGGAGCCACTACCACAAACCGCACCCAATTCGCACTACGGGGAAAGGCAGGCGAGCGTTTTCCGCAAGCCCGCGCTATCGCTCCGCCTGGCGGGACTGAGATCGCTTTACGAACACTGGATGAAATTGAGTCGCTGCGGCGAGACAACTACCCCAGATGGTTCAGGACCGATAGCAGTTTCTTCTTCGCTGTTTGGCCCAGCCCCATCAGCATTTCGTTTGTTATCATGTCTTTTCCGGGAGATTTCCTTTTCTTTAGTGTTCTCATAGCCTCTTCCATTTCGCGCATTGTTAGTTTGGCCATCATGTGCTCTTCAGGAGCCGTATTTGTGTTTTCGTGTCCCTTTAGCTCTTCGCTAATGTCTGTAAGCTTATCTGCAGGGACCTCGATGTGGTTTGCTCTGGCATAGTGATCGACAAAGGCGTTTGCGGCTCTCTTACCTGTGATCAAGTTCTCGCCCTGCTTGATAGTAATCTGTTTATTTGACGGGGCTTCGTCGTTCATGGCTCTGACTAGCTTCCATAGCTTGTTCCCGTCTTTGTCCAGGTTTAGACTTTCCGTTTTATTTTTCCAGCTTTCTCTTGCTGTTTGCTTGAGAGTGTGTTTGTACTTTGCCGCGGCGGCTTTGAGGGCGATGTTTGCCTCCATGTATTTTTCTCTTTCTGCCATGTTCCTAGCATTTGTTACTGCATCTTCCACTTTCTGTAACTCATCATTCCAGTAGGGCTTATAGTTTTTCCTAGCTCCTCTTGGGATGGTTTCAGTGGCGGCTTGCATTATTGCCTTGCTTAGGCTCTCTACAATGGGCTTCATTTTTGTGTTTCGCGTGTTGATGGTTTCACACAGCCCATCTGTCAGGATTGCAAATCTGTCCCAGTCGGCTCGTTTGTAATTCCAACGTGGGAGCGGTTTTGTTTCCTGTGGGCCTACTTCCATATCAATGGTTAGTCTGATCGGCCTGTGGTCGCTACCTGCCAGTTGGTTTAGCACCTGGCGGTATATTTTATGGTGTATGTCCTGTGTGGAGAAGGCCAAATCTGGAGTCGAGGTGGTATGCCATGTTCTTGAATAGAAGCTAGGGCTATCCTCCGGTCTATTGATTAAGGAGAGATTTGCATCTATCTCCAAATCTTCCACTTCGTCACCTCTGCTGTCTGTGTCAGAGTATCCCCATCTCTCCGAGTGGCTGTTGAAATCTCCAACTACTATGCAGTTGGAGTCTCTGACCTCCATACCCGAGAGCGATAGGTCTCTATTTGGTGGTCCGTACAGATTGAAAATGCGGAGCTTCGTCTCTTGAGTCATTATGTCAACTCCTACAATTTCTGCTTGTCCGGTGTGATTGACAGATACCGCGCTACTCGGTATGCAGTTTCTGGTCAGTATCAGGACCCCTCCTTTGTGGCCTTCTCTATCTAGACGGAAGGTCTGGTATCCTCTGATTGAGAATTTATGGTTATTGTTGAGGTGCGTTTCCTGGATACATGCCACGTCAATCTTACCTTCATGCAGGTGGTGTGTTAGGGAATGTTTTTTGTTAATGACTCCCTCTGCATTCCACTGTAGTATTTTGAGGGTCTTGAGGTTTTCACCCACCTTTCATTGTATTTGGCGCCCGTGCCACCGCTGCTTTCCTAAAGTTGCATTGTGATTCACTGAGCATATTTTATACCCAAATTGCATTCCCTCTTGTAAAACACTGGCGTATATGTTACCTACGTCACCAAGAAGAGATGCGCATGTGTCTAAGCTACATTCTTTTCTGCTGCCTTTGTTTTACCATATACACACAATCACCAAACTTTGTCAAATCAACGGACTATTACTTTCTTGGAGCGCTTGTTGAAATATATATCCTTACCACATGGCCCACATTTATGCTGTCCTCAGGTAATGTTCATCTCATAGGGGCCTTGTTTTTAATGGCATCTATGATTTCCTGCTGTACGCTTGTCCTATAGTTGAATATTGGAATGACCAGCGATTGCTTGTAATAATGAAACATTAATAGACATGGTCTGGACATATGCATATACGATTGGGTTGAGTAGGTCTGTAAAATATGTCTTCTTTAACGCATTGTTGTTCGTTATTATTAAAGATCAGCATGTCATACATGTTGTTTACGGTGCGTATACATATTGTTTTTTTCACATCCACTCATTGCAATTGTAACAAATTGCATATATATCACTTAGGCATAATTACTTCCCCATATACAAAAACACAAATGGAACTCGATAACGTATTCTTTCACAAAAGCAAACCGGATTTATTTATTGACATACTTTGATTGGATCAAATCAATACAGTCTTTGTTTTCACTATCTGGGCTATACTCTCAATGGGTGTTTTAACACCAAGCCGGATGGTCCTGCTGTGCTCTAAATCCGCTTAAATATCTGGTCAATTCTAACTATTTCTATAATTAACAACATAATATTAAATCAAACTAATGTATTGATGCCTGTTTTTCCTCTTCTGTAGCGATTCCTTCCGCTGACGTTCTGACAATCTAAGCTCATTACACGTTCACTGTGGAATCACAATCTGGAATTTGGTCAATACGATGCGATCACGTGTTTACCAAGACGATTTTCTGATAACGAAGTGTGTTCATTGGGATACAAACAAACAAAAAGTCATACGTACATACATGCATGCATACAAACATACATACTCGCATAATGTTTGTGATGCTGTATGCGTGTTTTCTAAAATTTTCATTAGTTATTTAACTATAGTATTGCCTTTTCTATCTGAACATTGCAAGCAGCATTATTAAAACTAATTACCTGGTACTGGTGTCATTTCTAATACTAGGTCTTGTATCTTTCTCTGTTATCTACTTCTTGTGTTTGTTACCAGATCGTAGTACAATTACAAATAATAATTGACGTAGGGTATCCATTAATGCAGTTTCTGATGTAATCGAAACTATACTGATGTGACTGGGAGTGGGGGAGGATGGGGAGGGGGGGTTGTCGTGTATGTGTTATGTCAACATTGTATTCAATATACACATTTAGTAAAAGGCGTAATCCATATGACTTTATTAATTTTAGAAGCGTTGTGTTAAATTGATGATATTTCTATGATCTTATATCATCCGTTTGACTGTAAAAGTTTCTGCTTTTCGGTTCCGAATTGAACATTCTTAGGTTTCTGCAGTTGGTCATCGGTTATTTCGTCTCTCACTCTCTCTCACATTATCTATGTCTCTCTCTGACTCTCTCTCTCTCTCTCGCCTTCTAAATATATATATATATATATATATATATATATATATATATATATATATATATATATATATGTATATATATATATATATATATATGTCTGTGTCTGTGTGTCTGTGTATGCGTGTCTGTGTAAGTCTGTATGTGTATGAATGTCTGTGTATGTCTGTCTGTATGTGTCTGTCTGTATGTGTGTTTGTATGTATGTTTGTATGTGCGTGTGTGTCTGGCTGTGTGTGTCTGTGTATGTGTGTCTGGCTATATCGGTATGTGTGTGTCTGTCGGTGTGTGTCTATCTGTGTATGTATGTATGTTTGTTTCCGTATGTCTGTGTGCATGTCGGTCTGGGCGTGTCTGTGTGTGCATAAATGTGTGTGCCTGTATGTGTGTGTTTCTGTCTGTATGTGTACATATGTGTATGTCTGTATGTGGGTGTATATATGCGTGTGTCTGTCTGTGTGTGTCTGTATGGGTGTGCATGTATGTGTGTTTGTCTGTGCGTGTTTGTCTGTGCGTGTTATCTGTGTGTGTATGTCTGTGTGAATCGGTATGTCTGTGTGTGTATGTCTTTCTCTGTGTGTCTGTCTGTGTGTGTACCTGTGTATGTGTATGTATATGCGTGTCTGTTCTTTTCTGTCTGTATGTGTGTGTCGTTATGTGTGTGTATGTCTGTGTATGTCTGTATGTGTGTATATATATATATATATATATATATATATATATATATATATATATATATATATATATGTATGTATGTATGTGTATGTATGTCTGTTTGTGGCTGTATGTGTGTGTGCGCGTTTGTATGTGTGTCTGTATGTGTGTGTCTGTCTGTGTGTGCCTGTCTGTGTATGTATGTCTATGTGTGCGCATATGTGTTTATGTCTGTGTGTATCTGTCCGTGTGTGTATGCATGTATGTGTCCGTCTGTATGTGTGTGTCTGGCTGGCTGTGTGTGTCTGTTGTGTATGTCTTTATATGTGTGTGTCTGTCTGTATGTGTATGTCTGTGTGTGTATGTCGGTGTGTGTATATCTCTGTGTGTGTGTCTGTGTCTACAACAATATATAATTTTTCTTCAAATGACATTCAAATACATGATGAATGCGATGAATGCTGCACCTTTTCACTAAGTCTCTGGTTAATTTCACATGTACGGTTCTGCTATAACGTTCTGTACGATTTCACAATTTATTGTTTGCTTGTGCCCAACTTTGTTTGTTAATAACTTGCAACGAGTTGAACAATTATCGTGAACCAATTATGTTACTCAAAGAGTGTCCCTGCCGAAAATGTTGCACCACTAAACAATAACTCATATCTTAGCTTGCTGTTTTTCTTTTAGATTAAAAACAGAAAAAAAAATTAAAAAGAAATACGATTTCATATACACGCCATCTTGGTAGGCTCATGTTGTGGTAGGTCCATGTTGTGGTAGGCATATGTTGTGGTAGGCTCATGTTGTGGTAGGCTCATGTTGTGGTAGGCTCATGTTGTGGTAGGTTCATGTTGTGATAGGCTCATGTTGTGGTAGGCTTATGTTATAGTAGGCTCATGTTGTGGTAGGCTCATGTTGTAGTAGGCTCATGTTGTGGTAGGCTCATGGTGTGGTAGGCTCATGTTGTAGTAGGCTCATGTTGTGGTAGGCTCATGTTGTAGTAAGCTCATGCTGTCTTTACCAACGACTCCTACATGATTAAATGACCGCATCGCACACAAAAAGTGTGCACATTAAATAAAATAGTTGTAATAAATGACAACCTGAAAAAACATCCATGTTGATTTTGAAAAATGCCTACCAAAAAAATGTTCGTCTGACAGTAGCTCTACATAGCATTCACAAAATAAATGTACACCTTTGGTAATAGCCGCAAGGTTATGTTAACAAAGATAAAAGTCTACCCAGGGTAAAGTCGTACTATAGATTCACAACGAAACATGTTCACCTAGTGTAATATCCCCTCGTAACGTTCACACATGAAAATGTTCGCCATAGATAAATTATAATACACCAACAGGCATAACAATGTTCGCCCTGGATAGTACCCTGCTAATAGCTTTTATTTGTGTATTTACAGCTTGTAAAAGTGACACATGGTTACACTATTTAAATCACACAGTAATTGTAAAAGTAAACATATACGTTTTTAATTTGAATAAAAATATTTGTAAGAAATATGAGTAACTAAATTCACATGGATGTATTGTAACGAGATATGTTTCTATATTTGACTCTAGAGTCTGTTCTTGAAATGTGCATGTGTTACTATAAATAAACAAAGGGAATATGAGCAATGCAACATTTCAACGCCTATTGTTTATGTACACATATAGTCTTAGCCGCTTATCATTTAATGTTGGGTGTTAAGAGGTTTTTTTTCTATATACTTGTAACCGGATGTGTACCCAGGACCTTTGAGTTCATGATTCTTCTTCTTCTTCTTCTTCTGCGTACACAGTCAGACAGTAACCATTATTTTCTCGAAAAAAGCGGCGGTCATCCTGAGACTCTCGCCACTACCATAGAGCTTGTCTTGCAGTTCCACTGGCAATGGCCACATCTGCTCTCTCTGATCCTCGTATGTCGGGCAGTTCTGCAGCAGATGTTCAGTGGTCATTTTACCAGTACCGCACGGGCATTCGTCGGTACACCCTATCTTCAATTTGTTGAAGAGGTGGTACCTCAGTCTGTTGTGGCCAGTGCGAAGTCTGAAGACAACGACCTGCTCTCTTCGGTTCAACTGGTAATAGGCATCGTTTTTGGTGTAACCAGTATGTTCGGTTTCCCATTTGGACATGTACCTGGCTTTGATAAGCCGTTTTGACTCTTCGTACGTCATACTGGTATCTATTTGTGGTAGCCTTGCACCTTCTTTTGCCAGTCTGTCTGCCTCCTCGTTGCCTTGGATGTTGCAGTGTGACGGAACCCACTGTACCACTACCCGTTTTGGTGCGGACTGTTGGCACAGTTTGCAGAGTGCTGCTCTTAAGTCATTAAGCTCAGTGTTTTTCTGGCTTTTTAGCGCTGTGACTACTTCGAGAGCATCTGTCAGCAGGACTATATGGCTCTCATTTTCACTGTGTGTTACCATTTCTTCCACTGCCGCCCTCAGTGCCTCTGCCTCTGCTCTGAAATTGCTCGTGTACTTACCAGTAGCGAATGACAGTGTTATTTTTCTGCCATTTGGTAGGTTCAGGAATGCTCCTGCCCCTCCGTTCTGTGTAGTGTTTGTTACAGAACCGTCGGTGTATGCATGGGTCCAGTCCATGCTTGGGTAGCTTTTCGTTATGAAGCTTAAGGTAGTGTCTCTCCTTTCTTTTTCGGTCTGGCAGTTTTTGTTTGCAATACCTGGTATATTTTCTACCACTTCTGGAAATATATCCTGCCTCCAAGTAGGTTTTCGTACAGTAGTGATGGGTTTTGGTGTTGTTAGTGCGTTTATGGGATCTTCGTGCATCTTTGCTTTGGCTATTTCTGCAAAGTTTCTCCGCTTTAGTTTCCCAGTTCCCAAATTGTTTAGCCTCTGGTACATTGGATGGTCCGTCAGTCTTCGGAGTTTCTCTGACTGCAGCTGGGCTCTGCAGTCTCTTCTGTCGGTCATGGATTGCAGTTTTGTAATCTTTTCAAGATCTACAATTGGCGTTGACTTCATGCCACCAGTTATGATTCTCATGGCTTGGTTTTGAAGTTTGTTAACTTTATCGAAGTTCGCCTTCGCTGCTGTTGTCCATGCCGCGATGCCATACTCGAGAACTGGTCTCACTCTTCCAGTGTACAGTTTCTTTAGTATGCCTTCGTCTGCTCCCCAGCTTGTGCCAGCAAGTTTCCTCATGATCGCCATTCTTTCTCTGGCTTTCATTCGGTTTCTCTCAATCTGACTTTTCCATGTCATGCGCCGATCAAATGTGACTCCCAGATAGGTTGGGTTGTCGTTTGGCTGCAGGATTTTGCCATTTAGGCTTAATTTGGTACTTTGGGGTTTTAATGAGAGCGAGAATATTGTGCACGTGGTTTTCTCCTCGTTTATTTTGACCAGCCATGAGTTCGCCCACTCTTCCAGCGATGTTAGGGCCGTTTGCATCCGATTTCTTGCTATGGTGAGATTCTTTTCAGAGGTCCACATAGCCAGATCGTCTGCAAACATTGAGCTATGGACTCTTCTTGGTATATTCTCTGTAATATCGTTTATATATACCAGGAAGAGTGTGGGTGACAGTACTCCCCCTTGGGGTACTCCCTGCTCGAGTGTCACCTTTTTGCTCATCTGCCCTTGTACTTGGACTCTGGCCGTTCTTTGTTTGATGTAGTGGTTGATCCACTTGTACATCTTCCCACAAACATCACTTCTTCTTAGCTTGACTCTAAGTCCATCCTTCCAGACTTTGTCAAATGCCTTTTCCAGATCCACCCAAACAGCTACTGTGTGTTTCTGTGCCTGGTAGGCATCTTCTATCTCCTGGGCTATGAGGATGACCTGGTCCTCAGTGGATCTGTGCTGTCTAAAGCCGGCTTGCTGTGGAATTAGTATTCGTTTTTCTTCCAGATGCCACATCAGTCTGGTGTTTATCATCCGAGTTCATGATTCGTATCCTTTTCATTTCCCATGATACTATTGGACACGTGGAACATTTGAGATTAGAACACGCACAGTTTATAGATTGTGTTTGTCTGTGTGTTGGTATACAATCGCAATACTTCTCATTTGCAATAATTCCTCCCTCTCTGCAATTATAATATTTACCCAGACTTGTAGATTCAGATATAGCCATATGAATGTAGTCCGATCCGAGCGAGGCAAACTCTCCCACACGTTAGGCACACGTTGACAGATTAGGCCTCAGCCGTCCTCAGTGTATCCTTTAGTGCAGCTCGCCGATTTGATCAATATGAGTTATGGCAGTGCGCCATGCTGAACAGATTGGAGCAGACAGCCTCCAGGCAAAGAATCAATGTGGAAAATCTTCAGAGATACTAAGAGTCAGTATCTCATTTAATATGACTCCCTCCCGAAGAGTGTTTACTTTACCAGAGTCCAATTGGGAAATATTTGTCTAGGGAGTCCCTCATCAGGACTATATTTTGGGACCGAGCATCCTCCTTTTGATGACTTCATTTGAGCACTCAATTCTACCAGTTGATCTTTAGAAACTTAAAAACGTACGAGTACAGCTCACGTAGACATGGTTTATTTTCCTACAGTGTCTGGTATAAACGGTCCATTATTAGCATGCGTATAGCATGACGGTTACTACGACATAAAAATAGGCCTTGGTCATGGTGGCAATACTGATTGCATGTTAGTACTAAACATTCGATCATATTCTTCCAAAGTCAGCGCTTGATTTGGCAACAACCATGTTGTAGACCACAGATTAGAAATTCACTGTTCTGATTGATGTACTATCAAGTTAATATAATATATCAACTACATGTAGATGCTGTCCATGCACAGTGATATTTTGTTTGTTCTAGTGTTCCAAACGGACAGGTAGAAACCTTGACTTTCGAACTATGTGTGTAACATTACATTTAC
Organism: Ariolimax columbianus; assembly: GCA_036924085.1. Classification (NCBI taxonomy): domain Eukaryota; kingdom Metazoa; phylum Mollusca; class Gastropoda; order Stylommatophora; family Arionidae; genus Ariolimax; species Ariolimax columbianus. Next base: position 14,715,669 of record JAVGWX010000007.1, read on the forward strand.
TTCACTCAATTAAAAGCATAATCACGGATACTTGCATGTTTTATCATGAGCACGTGTTAATGACGCAGTCATTAGCAAAGATGAGCTACAAGATAAATGTTTCTTTCCCATTTGAGCGGCCTTTTGCGCATGCGACTGAAGAGCTGCTCATCCATAATGTATCTGTTATGCCTTTATTATAATTATTAGTTGCCCATCTGAAGCCATGATGGCGACATCAATAAACGGTTTTGTGTTGATGATGTAACATATTATCAGCCTTTGGTAGAATGCGCTCGATGGTCTGGACACGTCGTGACATCAGCGTCAAGACCAAACTCAAAGTCTACCGTGCAACCATCATTCCAACCCTACTATACGCTTGCGAAGACTGGACTGTATACTCTGGACATGTAAGGAGGTTAAACCACTTCCACACAGGTTGCCTGAGGCGAATATTCCACATCCGATGGCAAGATCGTGTCACTGACATCGAGGTTCTCTCGAGGGCTAACATGCCCATCATCCATGCACTGCTAGAAAAAGCACGACTAGGATGGGCCGGACACCTCGTCCGTATGTCAGACGAGCGGCTCCCAAAGAAGCTTCTCTACGGTGAGCTGAGAGAGGGATGGCGCGAGAGAGGGAGCCCAAAGACACGTTTTAAAGACGGTCTGAAGGACTCACTAAAAAGTTGCCAGATAGACATCGTCACCTGGGAATGTCTTGCGCAAAACAGATCTGACTGGAGAAGCGCAGTCAAATCGGGTGAAGCTGCAGGTGAAGACGACCGTGTTGTGAAAGCCCAGAGCAGACGCGGGACGCGGAAATCCCGAGCAGCGGGAACACCATCCCCTTCTACAGACCTCGTGTGCCCGATATGTAGCAGATGTTTTCGTGCTCGCATTGACCTGTTCAGCCCCATGCGCACCCACACCCAGCAGGGAAATTTGTGACAAGGATGATGTCGGTACTCATCGACAACGATGGACAGCTATTATTATTAATTATATTATAGTAAGGAAGGAACTGCGCTTGTCAATTACTTCACATTCTGGTCCCAAGCTACCTTGGACCAGTGACAAGACATTGGTCACAACGATTTTTCTCTCTAAATTCGATTGTAAGCCTGTTGCAGGTCAAAACAGATGGCCAATGTATGCTTGTTGTTATGGAAGCCATCATTTATTCTTCGTCTTAGCCTAAAGAGCTGGTATTCTGTGCAGCTGGTAATTCTGAATTCTGCTAGTTCCTGACATAAGGTGTTGTATTTATTAAGGAACCGATAGAGACGTGTGTTTATGATTCGCTCTGCTAATTTGCCCAGGCACGATGTTTAAGAGATGGTACGATAGCTATTTGGTTCTTTTGGAAGTTGTTCACTTTCCAATATTGGCACTATATGTGCATTCATATATGGGTTGTTTTAAAAATACACAGTTTAATATGACTTTGAACACACAAAATACAGTAGATGGCACAACCAGATGAACGGACTGAGACAATGAAGTGTTTTGACCCTTACACTATACAATGTAAACTGCGATGATGAAATAGTTATCTCAGGAAAAGAATATCTCATATATTCCGATGGCACTGCAGCAGTTGCACATGACACGTGTGTTTAGGTAGTGGAGGTTGGACTTACACAATCTCTAGACAGAATGGAGGAATACTGTGAGAAAAATGATATAATTCACCGCCGGCGTACACAGACATGTGCTTTCCAATTGAAGAACTCGGAAGGAAGAAGATGATTTCACAGTAACTGTCACGAGAGGTACTTGAACATAGCGACACACCAAAATATATATGCATTATAATTAACATCACACTATCGTTCAAGTCAGACTGCAATTGGGTAAAACAAATAGTCCGTGCACGAAATGATATCATTTCAAGCATACACACACTGCGGGGGGAGCATCTCCAATGGTGCTCCGAACATCATCCTTTGCCATATGTATATCAGCGGCAGAGTATGCGGCACCAGTATGGAATTCTTCTACACACACGAAAGTCGATGTGACGGTAAATGAGATGTGCCGAATTTTAACAGGATGCCATAAACCGACACCAAAGGAAAATGTTATGCAATAGCTAGTATCGCACCATCTGATATTAGAAGCCATGTCGCATCTGAAGTTGAGAAACAACATCAGTGCTGTGACCAGAGAAACGGCCACTGTGGCAACACAACAGAAAGAATACGATTGAAATCGAGGAAAATGTTTCTGCGGACTGTGCAGCCCTCAGAACAGAACCTCGAGAAAAGCCGCACATGATGCTTTAAAAAACTTAAAGTTTTATCAGGGCTTTCTCCTGAAGCCTTTCCTGTAAACAGGTAGCCCGCAAGGCATCGGGGGGGGGGGGGGGGGATGATATCTAACGACAAAGATGCTAGTGGGATTCCAGAGTTACAGTTATGAGGAACGACTCAGAAAAACCGGCCTACAGTGTCTCGAAGAGAGAAGAATTCGTGGTGACTTAATACAGGTTTATAAGATGATCAGGGGAATCGATAAATTACACTATAACAAGTTTCTTTAAAATACAGCCACCTACAATAACACGAGGGCATAGCTACAAGCTGACTAAAGAGAGGTCCAGGTTAGATATTAGGAAATATGTTTTTAGTAAGAGAGTGGTGTCTGCTTGGAATGCATTGCCAGGGAAGGTAGTGGAGGCATGGACAGTTAATGCATTTAAGAATAAACTGGATGCGCATAGCTTTTAGAGCAAGGTGATGTAAATGTAACTGGTTGTATACAGACTCTGCAGGGTCTTCTAAACCAGTATAAAGATGTTAAGTTAAGTTATGTGTCGTGCCTTTTCCATAATCAAAATAGGTCGTAGGGATATAACTTATCGTATAAGTGAGTTTTAGCATCTCTCTCCCGGTTGTGTTGAGTTCATTATAGTCTTATCAAAATTTCACACCAAAATTGACACTATTTTCAGCTAGGGTGAAGTGCGCGAATCTCGTGAAGTTTAGCTGTGTGAACTAGACGGTGAAATATGACACATGTTTAAACGTAGTGCTATTCATATAGCCGATGTCCAGACCAGGATAATCGGACGTACGAAATCACAAACAAAACGAACATATGTACCAGTCCAACTGGAAAACAAGAACGCGTTTCCGTGAACACAAGTGTAAATCATCTACTAGTGTGAATTCCAAGCAAATTCGTGTTATATAACATAGTGAAGTGTGCCATGTTGTAGTTGATCAACGAATTCATTTAGAACAATAACATATGGTGAAGATTCGAAATAACATGTGGATCATTGATAACATGGGATGGAGCAGGACTGTTTAGAACTATTGACCTATGCGACCCATTAAAATATGTCCTCCTTATTCAGGCATATATAAACAGTGTATACGCAAACTGACATGGTATCATCGATAAGAAGACGCACACATAACATCTTATTTCTAATCGTGTCATTCATCGTGATTTGAGTAAAGGTATTCGCTTTAAAATCGAGTCCCCTTGCAAGCTAAAACATCTTATATTTCTCACGACATGCATATTTAAACTCCCAGTAAAACAAGGTATTCAAAGAAATGGCATGTGGTTGTTTTTGTTATTATCACATAGCTGATAGGCAGGCTTGCTTTAGGCATCCCATTGGCATTATATATATATATATATATATATATATATATAGATACAGGTCTTCTTCAGTGATTTCACTGCTACATACTGCGTGTTGGCATTTGTCGACAGTGCTTGCAGGAATATTTTCCTCATGTTCAGAAGCGCCTTGCACTCAATGATTAGGTGTCGAACTGTTTCATTAGGATGAAAGGCATGTCTGAACAATGGCAGGTGATGGAGATTGATGAAGTTCAAGTTGATATTGACTCTGGTGTGTTCTGTTCGTAACTGAAAGATGCGACTTTGATCTCTTTTATGAAGTTTATTCATGTCATCCTTACTTTTTGGCTGTGACATTTCGTTCAATACACTGCGACCTGTTGTTCCCGTCGCCCACCTGTTGTTCCCGTCACCCATCTGTTGTTCCCGTCGCCCATCTGTTGTTCCCGTCGCCCATCTGTTGTTCCCGTCGTCCACCTGTTGTTCCCGTCGCCCATCTGTTGTTCCCGTCGTCCACCTGTTGTTCCCGTCGCCCATCTGTTGTTCCCGTCGTCCACCTGTTGTTCCCGTCGCCCATCTGTTGTTCCCGTCGTCCACCTGTTGTTCCCGTCGCCCATCTGTTGTTCCCGTCGCCCACCTGTTGTTCCCGTCGCCCATCTGTATTTCCCGTCGCCCATCTGTTGTTCCCGTCGTCCACCTGTTGTTCCCGTCGCCCATCTGTTGTTCCCGTCGTCCACCTGTTGTTCCCGTCGCCCATCTGTTGTTCCCGTCGTCCACCTGTTGTTCCCGTCGCCCATCTGTTGTTCCCGTCGCCCACCTGTTGTTCCCGTCGCCCACATATTGTTCCCGTCGCCCACATGTTGTTCCCGTCGCCCACCTGTTGTTCCCGTCGCCCACATATTGTTCCCGTCGCCCACATGTTGTTCCCGTCGCCCATCTGTTGTTCCCGTCGCCTACATGTTGTTCCCTTCGCCAACCTGTTTATCCAGATTTCCAGAGTATCATTCCTAATAATTTGTTTTGCTGTGTGGTTACTCCAGGGTCTATCCAATTGTTGTTACGGTGCTCCTGTTTTTGTCAATCTGTCAGCCATATCGTTCCCAAGTAGCCGACTATGTCCAAGGATCTATTGCAAGGTGACATTGATCCCGTGGGCAGTGATGATGTTGTTCATCGCCGTCCCAATCAAGAATATCTCATTTTCTTGGTATCGGGAGTTCTTCAGCGTCTCCAGAACAGACTTGGAGTCACTAACAATCACATCATCTATCAGCGACAATTCACTATTGGTGCAACATCTCAACTGCTGTTTGTATCACCGGTCGTATATAACCAAGGTATAGTTGTAGAAGAGTTTATTTATAAGCTCCCTAGCACTAGCACGTCTTTTGATTACGTTAAAACGTTTGGTTGCTTTACTTCTGACGTTGCAGATGTGGCTGCCAAATTTCAACTGTTTTTTCCAGTGTTACTCCCGGATAAACTGGAATATCCACTTTTACTAGTAATTCCCAATTCATTTTGATGTTCCAAGCTCTCTTAGCTTCTTTATAACTGCAGGAGAAGATGGTGTAAATGGTTGTATGTGTATTTATCTTTAGTTTCCACAGTATCGTGACATTGTTAGTAGCGCTCTATTGATCTTGGCTTTTGCCAAAATGGGATATTTCTGTGTGGTCCAAATGGCGAGATCATCAGCAAACAATGGCTTTTACACGTTTAGATGTCTAGTGAGAGCATGCATATAGGTGATGAAACGGGCGATGCTTAGAGAAGAACCATGTGGCTGTTCCTTAGCTAAAACATGCTATATTTTTCTGACGACTGGTAGATTTCGATCCCCATTAACACGAGCTATTCACACATCTTAAACTGTACACTACTTGAGTCATCACTTCTTGACCATTCATTCGAACCCAAATCGCATGTACACACTTGACACTCTATTGAAATATACAAATACAATAGCCTGCACAAGATTTATTATAAAGTCATAAATCCTAGATGGATTGTGGCCGCACTCATGCCTATGTACCCTTTAGATTATTCCAGCGTACATCAATGTTAACGAAGCACGAGTGTTTTTTTTAAAGATTATGCCGATAATATGTGGAGGATGTTTTAACTATGCCTCACATCTTTTAAGCGAAGTTAACTCAAATGCAATTAAATAAGAACACAGGTGTACACATGATATATATATATATATATATATATATATATATATATATATATATATATATATATATATATATATATATATATATATATATATATATATATATACATATTGCAAGGTGTCGACAAATGAAATGTGTCAATCAATATGTTTGACTGTAAAAATTATTTAGCACAGTTGACTGTTTTGTTATACAATTGTTTGATACAAATATCCATTAGTAAAAAACGTCTGTTGACATAGAGTTAACCATTCTGATGTACTGCTTCGAGTAACACTTTCGCTGTGTTCCTCTTCAGAACGTTGGCCATATTGTTCGTGTTACTTCTTATATCAACATGATTATTACAACCAACCGGAAACATATTTTCGCCTCTTCATATGTGACCGCATTTTTTTTTTAGCACATCACATTTTACTATGTTTGTTGACTTAGAAAGTCTTGGAACTTGTGAGTTTGTCTATATATTGTTGTGTTGTGTGTAGACATACCATAAAATCATAATGTTAGTGTTCTTGATTTTGTTGTGTGAGTTAGTTTCTGAGTAACAAGAAGATGAAGGCGAATATGTATAAAACAAACAGTTAGACTCATTGACTGTGTGCGTCGCTCCTCAACAAATCCATCTAAAACACGAACCAATAAGTCATAGTGTTCTGAGCACGGTTTGAATACATGCTAGTTTACACTGAAAGCGATTTGTTTTTTTACATAAACAAACTAAACAGATCAATCTCACAAGTATATTTAGCAATATCTTAACTTCATGATTGTCAATAATTGGCTGTACCATGTCTTCCGTTATGCTACAAGGCCTGCTAATAATGGTAAAGCACTCAGTGATAGAGGCGATGTCTAGACTAGTTACGTCCCTTGTTTAAATGATTGGTAATCAGCGTTCACAATTAGTTGCTCTCTCCATTGACTGGTTTACTTCACATCTTACATCAGCTGCATTTGAGATGTAATACTACTGTACAGTTGTTCCTTCCAGTGTTGGTTCACTCCCCATGGTTGATTATACTCGCAACTGCAACCACAACAGACCATCTTCAAGTAATCAATAACAATTGTGCATGCTATTTGATATTGTTTAATATGTGCACAATACATATTTAGTTGCAATAAATAATCTTAAATATGTGAACGACACAATTTTGATGTCAAACAGTGAGCACCCATTCTCAGGTCAACAAATTAAAAAAGAATGTGGAAGTGTGTGTCAGAGTAAGAACATTTAGATATAACTTGATTCAGATTGACAACGTACAGGGATCATATCAATATATGTATATTATTTTTAAATACACATCCAGGCTGGACATAAAGAAACACTTGTATAGTCAGAGATTGGTTATTACATGGGATGCAATGAAACAGGAGGTGGTATACGTGGAATCAGCGAATTCATTCACAAATATAATGGATACACATACATCTGTTTGATGCAAGTGAAATTGTAGAAAAAGTAAACTAATTGTAAACCAAATCTGTGAAGCTTTATAATCCGGAATAAATAAGTTAAATAAACAAAAACATTATTCAATTTAAAAAAAATAAATTGTGATACTTCCAAAAATCACGTAAAAGTATGCATATTGTAATACACTAACTACTGGAACAGGAACACCATTTCTCTGAACATCACTCGTCATTTACTGGTATACGTTTAGAAGAAAGGAAGCAAATTAAGGGAGAAGAGAAGGTGCGTGAAAACAACATTATTGTTGAATAGTGGAAAGTTTTCTTTGGGCTTTGCAAAATATTGAACTTGATCGTCTGTCATTGACAATCTTGGTGTAATTGCTCAGAATAATATTGGAAACATTTAGAACACATTTTGAAACTATTTGTGATATTGTCATTCTACATTGACTTGAGCACATTTCAGCATGTATAAATTATTTAGTTTTTTGAGATAATAATATGTCTCTGATTTTTGGATGATAAGAATTCTTGTTCATATTTTTTTTCATAAATCAGTGTATCACAACCATACTGAACTTTGAGGACAATGTCAGTAACAAACTGTGATAGTCATTTCAGACCACCAATGTCAATTTCTTTAAAATACAACAAATAAAGGCAATATTCTGATCCTTGCTCAATTGGGATGCATTTGTCCAAACACAGTGCAGAGATGCACATTCTACAATTAACATTTTTACAAATCTTATAAGAAATGTAGCCAGCAATAACAACAATTACGGTTTTAACTCTTTCATTCAAGTCAATATCAATGCATTCGTCCAACAATGATGGACAATCATTAATTTCACTTGTTACATCTTATGTAGCCTTATCGTCCTAGCAGTAAGTCATAAAATCCTTCAGGTTGAACTTTCCAAACCTTGCAGAATTCCAATGAAGGAAACTGACCAATTTTAGTTTCTTCCCAAATTCCATAATCGAAACTGTTATAGTTTCCTCCAGATAGTTGTCGATACTATCAGTTTGGAATGTACCTGATAACACATCGGTGAAATGTGATGTACCTAGCAAGAACATTATCCGAAGCTGTAAAGAAATGATGGTGTGTTTGAGAGCAAAGTGGGTTTCTAACGACAAACATCATTGACGAGCCTTGAACCTCATCTCATACCATGCTTTAAGACAAATGACTAACTTATCCATGAATACAAACCTTATGTCATTCAAATAACTGTGACGAGTCTTGAACTTCATCTTATCCCATGCTTCAAGCCAAGTGACTAACTTATCCATGAATGCAAACCGTATGTCTTTCATACATCTGGAAGTTTAACTGTCACAGTCTCTTAAATGTCTTCCTTTCAGGAGGTCCGTGACATTAACGATTCTCCAGAGTTGCAAACTTATTAGAAGGAATGTTCTAGTACCAAGACCAGAATCACTTAAACCTGAAGACAGATGAACGGCTGAAACTAATTGCTCATTGAAAATCGTTTACAACGATTACTCTCTGATGCTCAATATTTGAAGGATGCAAATCTCTGCGCGTCAGATTGGTGCTAGCTTGACCAGCCGATTTTCTTCTAAGTGGTGTAAGCCTTTTAAATCAATAAAACATACTGTGTGAACAGTAGTACAGTCTTCCAGATCTGGAAAGGTAAATGTTTGCGAAGGATCCATTTAGTTCAACCAACTGTCCCGAATACATGTTACTAAGTGCACAGAATCAAACAGAAGAAACAGTATATTGCATGGGTCAAAATGGTGTGGTATGGAAGGTTGCAGATTCCCATCACAAAGAGAAACAAACATATTTCGTTTAATCCTATTGTTGTCCGAAATCAGGAATACAACTTTGTAGCCAGCAGTGTGTACTATGTCCAACACTTTGTAGCCAGCAGTGTGTACTATGTCCAAAACTTGAAGTGTGATCTCTGTTACATCTGCTGCTGTTGAATTGAACATTGCCACACGGGCAACAATGTCTTTGTTTCTTGACAACAGAGATAACATCATACAGCAGTTGTAGCTTACTCCCACGAACTTTTCTTTGCTAATCATCGAATAGTGCACCCTTTAAAACTGACATTACGACGTACGTTTAATTTTAATTGATCATTAATGCAACCAATTTGCTGTCGGTCTATAAATGTAAAGCTGTGTTCCTCAAATAAGCAAAGGATGGGAAGTTGTATCGAAAGAAATATTGGCAGATACTGATAAACATGAAGGCAATTTCCAAAGATATGGCTTATTTTGCAGAACAAGGACGCTGTCTCAAATAGTTAAATGCCTTAGGGGATAACAAGTACAGTTGGTAAGACCACAACACCATTTCGAGACTAAAATGTTTTTGTTTTGTGGCATCTAGCTTTAACTGTTTAAGCAAAAATTGTGCCATACGAATATGTCTTTCATTTGATCATCCACATCAATTTTATCACCGGGGTCTTGCGATCGAGAAATTGCTTTAGCAATCTTTGATTTCAAAACCCATGAACAGTCATTAATATGTCTGAACTGACTCAAAATGCTGTCCAATTTAGTCCATTTGTCAACTTTATAAGTAAGTGAAATTATGGAATATAGGACTGACGTTTTAACTTCTGTTTCATCACAATACACTTAGACAGTTACATCGAAATTAATCTTCACTGAAATTATAATTTTTGGACATTTTAAAGCATCAATGATGCAGAATGTCACTGCGTGCTGTGAGGTAACTATAATCCAATCAAGCTCGGCAGAATGTTTGTCATTTTCTTTGCACAAATATTGAAAAGACGGTATAGAATCATCATGACATTTCTTTAAAGCGTTATCAACTCTTACAGCCAGCTTATTTTCTCTCACTTCTCGTGTTATTCTCTATTTTACCTGAGGCTAAATGTGCTGCTAGATTCTGAAAATCGAAGAGAATGTATCTACATTGTGTTTTAGAGCTTCTCGTGGAATACTAGCTACAGACCCATCATCACGTTGATACGAATCTTCGTGTAGAACATCATGTAGGGTAATGTGATTTAAACACACCACATACTATTGGGTATACTTATACGCTTTCCTTGGAATGGTACAAATCCATTTTGCCTTACGAACTTTATCACTTTGGAAAGCGGTATACAGTAGTATATAAACTGTCAAGGTAATTTGTTTTACAACCTGGAACACAACGTGGCATTCTCAATTATTTCCCCTGTGCACGTATAATATGAACTGGTCGTGTACTCTGTAGATCCTTCTAATCACGTATAATGATATTAACTTAACTTAAGTCACCACAATATTACCCACAGTAATAGATCTGAATACACGCTTTGAGATACCGATAGAAAGGACATCCATTTCTACCCCCTCCGATTAGAGTAATGTTTTACAAAATTGATCTTTGTATTGGGCCTTATTAAAAGTGGTCGTGGCTGGACCCAATCCTCGAAATGACGGTACTAACGTATTGCTAACTAATTTTAATCTAAGACACGGCCCCTAGCCAAATGGAATGGGGAGGGGGGGGGGGAGGTGGAGTACATTCTATTTAAGATCAAAGGTACCAGGTCAGGACGCGCAATAGCAACAATTGTGCGGTGCAACCCGTCCGAAATCCTTTTCCATGCATGTCTACACAAAAACTAAATGAACATAGATATGGTGCTCGCACTGTGAAGTCCCTTCAGGCAGGAGCAGTGCCGAGTTCTGAGCCTCGGCAGAACCAACCTTAAGCTAATAGAGGTCTCCCCAGCATGCATTGGGGAAACAGGAGACGCAAGGGAGTAAATCCGGGTTAACAAGATAAGACAACCCTTATGAATGTTATGCATTGGAGTGCGAAATGAATCAGCAAAAAACAAAAAACAAATAGAAAAAAAACTATTCCAAAATAAAATCAGCGTATCAGGTCCAGAAGAATCCCATCTACAGAAAGAAAAACAGTTTAAGATACGGTGGTATCAATGCTTCAGAGTGGACAGAAAAGATTGAACGAAGGGAGACATTCTAACCTTGAAACGGAATAGCATACATGCTATAAACAACCAAGGTGCACAAAGAAGGTCCACAATACCAAATAATCGATCTCAAACAGAACACTCCGGACCTGGATCTCCTCAATTTCTACTGCAACAGCGACATACCACTAAAGACAGCAAATGTAGATGTCTGCACTGCCATCTTCGTAGTGGTAGTAGGCTTCAACATATTCTCCACTGGCAGAGAATATGACCAACTAGACAGAAGGGGAAACGACATAGACAACTGGAAAGATGACAACAGCTTAACCCTATTAATAAACGTCATCAGTTCCCCCCCCCCCAACCAACCATCTACTCCACAAAATGGCACAGTATCTCTACCCCAGACTTGGCATTTGTCACGTCAGACCTGGCAGGAATTGTAGAGAAATAAATAGGAAAACAACTACGTGGAAGCGATCATCGCCCTATATTCATACAAATTAGCAGACTTATCAATATTAATCCAGGGCAGCTAAGATGAAATAATTGAAAAGGAAGTTGGTGCACATACCAACATAAGAGCTAACCTACTGACAAGGGATATTAGGGTACTAGACAGATACATTAACAGTGTCAGCACGGCGCGTAATAAGGGAGTGTTCCAAGCAGCAAAAAGACAACAATAAGAGGAGCGAGGAAGAGTTATGTACCATATTGGACTAAAACTTTACACAAATTACATAAAGATATGAATGAAGTGAGAGACATTGCAGAGATACAGCCATCTCAACAGAATCACATCACGCCGCAAAAGACCAAAGCATAATTCATCAAAAGCAAACTTGAAGCCTAGATGACAAGCTGGACAAAGACAAACAATGAATTAAACGTTGAGAAGGAAGGCAGAAAGTTGTAAAAACTAACTAAACAATTAAGTGACGATAATAGCTCTCAGCAACAAACAACTACACTTGAAGAGACTGGTAAACGATATACCTGCAAACAAGCAGCCAATAGATTTGGGATATTTACCGGAAGGACAGTAACATCACCATAAACCCATGCACACAAAGAGAGAGTTGACAAGAAACAACATACACAAAAAACAGCGAAAACAGTCACGATGTAATTTCAACACCGTTTACCATTGAAGAGCAAAACAAAGCCCTATAGAAACTGACCGACAAGAAGTTACAATGTAAAGATGGCATAAACAACACAATGGTCAAACGCCACAGACAAGCAGAAATGAAAACATTAATGCAAATATATAATTATAGCTGGATGACAGGCAATATGCCGCAGACATGGAGAGAAGGATATATGTGTACCATCATAAAGAAAGGACATGTTCAGAAAAAGGCCACCAGTTGCAGACCAATACGCTTAACTAGCTGTGTCTGCAAGACAATGAAGAGCATAGTCAACAGTAGACCGAAATGACCCCTAGAAACATAGAAAGCACTAATACCAGAACAATCAGGGTTTAGGCAGTGTAGCAGCACAGAAGACAAGTTCACATGCTTGTCCCACATTGTTGAAAACGCCTTCCAAGAAGAGAAAAAGGTCCTTACAATATGGATATATTTCCCATAAAGCCTCCGATAGGGTATTGCTAGATGGTCTAATGGCAAAAGTGCAAATAGTGGCATCAAGGATAACATGAGAAAATGGATAAAGGCATTCCTACACTACCGGAAAGATAGAGTTACCATGGATGGTTATAAGAGCGACAACAAAATCCTGCGAAAACATAGTTCTTCAAGGCTGATTACTGTCTTCCTCATTATTTATCAATTATCCTACACTCGATCTGACACAAGGAGTGAGAACCGCTCTATACACATATGACGTTGTGGTGTGGTGTGTAGAAGAACACCTAACAATTACAAATACGCGAATTCAAGGAGCAGCAGACAATATAGCAACTTGGGCTGAAAAAATGGATGGTGTAGATACATGCCGAGAAATCTGCAACAAAACTCGTCACACTCTAAAACAAAGACAAAGCAGGACAAATACGACTTGAAAATATACAGGTTCAAATAGATGATTAGCCGGTTTATCTGGGCATCACATTTGATGAGAATGACGTGGAAATATCATATTGAAAACATAGAGGCAGAGGCATGGAAACAAAATTGCAATATTGAGGAAAATAGCTCGGTCAAATTGGGGAGCGAATGAAAAAACGTTGATGAATGTCTATAATGGGTAATAAGAACAATATGAGACTATGAATCAGTAGCATGGTCCACATCAGCCCAATCACACCTACACATCTTAGATACGGTATAAAACCAAGCGCTTGGGGTGATCACGGGTGCCATAAATCAACTTCATTAAATGAAATTAAAACAATCACAGGTATCACCTCAATCCTATAGACGGAACACAAAGACCACGATGCAAGCTGAAAAATACCAAAAAAAACATGACAGCACACCCAATGAAAACCAGATCCAACGATCTTGCCAGTGTGTCCAAAACATTAATGAGAACATATATGGCTGAAAAATCAGACACCACTAAGGAGGTAAATCCAATACCCCTTCCAACCCCATGGGAACAATACCAAAACCTCAGCATACACACATTCATAACTGACACTTACCCCATGGGAAACCAGCATGTTTTCCGAAAGAAAGCAGCAGCAAGCGACATGATCGGTGAACTGTACCCCAGAGAAGCATGGATCAGGTATATACTTATGGATCAGTAACAAGAGCAGAAAAACATGTATCTACGTTGTCTACCCAGATAAAGTAAACGAAACCACTAGTTTACCCACTGGAACATTGTATTCATACTACTCGGCGGAAGGAAGGCACTTATTATTACTGCAGAAATATTATTAGCAACACAACAAGCCAATGTCAGCTGATTGTATTCCTTACAGATGAAATGTCAGTCCTGCAATCCCTCAAAAATGATAAACGGCCAGAACTTAAAAAAACGTGCACGCAATAAAAGCCGAAAGAAGGGTAGTTCTGCAGAGGATACCATCGCACTACGGTATACCAGGAAATGAGACAGCAGGCAGGTTGGCAAAGGATAGAGCAACACAAAAACAAAACTAAGAAACATCACCTTCTAAGAAAATAAGACACGTATCCAAGCAATAAAGAAAGTTGACCAAACGAAAGACGGCTACAACTGTCTTGGTCGATCAGAACAAGTCATCCTGTTCCACTTGAGAATGAGGCATACCAGATTGAATAGCTATTTATACAGGCTAAAATTGGCTCCATCGTCAATGTGTATGTGCGGACAGGTAGCACAGACATCCGAACATATCCCGCAAGACTATTATATTCTTAGTGAAATGCGAACTGAGCACTGGCCCACGGAGACGAATATCCACACACATCTATTTGAAATTACTAAAGAATTATCCACGCTGGCATACTTTATCTTAGAGAACTGGAATTCACGTGTAGATGTACCAGGAACAATCATGGCGATCGAGAAGATAACAAGCTTCACGCTGGATAAACTACTGTAGAAATATGTGGTGTATTCATCATAACATACACTTGATATGCGTCGATATACGAGGTGTGTTCAAGCTAAATCAGATCTAACTGCAGCAACTGAACATAGGTATTATGCGCATAATAACGTCACTTTTGGTGTATACAGCACGTACCAATCGTCAAGTTTACAACATATCATTATCCGTCGACTCAAAGTTTCCTCAGCAGACACATACAAACACGGTGGACGTGATACGGAATCCGTCCAGAGTTGATCAGCGTGCGGTGATTCGGTTTCTAACAGCTGAAGGATGTTGACCAGTTGACATTCATCGCATAATGCAGACAGTGTATAGTGACAAAAGTGTATCGAAGACAACAGTGAAGAGCTCGAGAACGATGTTTAAAGAAGGACGTGGGTTAACAAAAGATCTTCCGAGAATAGGTCAGGCGCATTTAGTTGAGTCAGAAGATGCCATCGCACAAATTTATTCGCAACATCGCAACAATGTATTCGCGCCATCTCAACAATTGCGGTCACCGTACACTGCCTGAATGTTGCGATGAACGTCATCTGGTCAACATCCTTCATCTGTTAGAAACCGAATCACCACTCGCTAATTAACTCTGAACGGATTTCGTATCATACCCGTCATGCTCCCAACGGTCTGCTGATGAAACTAAAAGTCTGATGCTATTGAAATTTTGCAATCTTTACGGTTGGTATGATCTTTTTGCACCAGACGTGACGTCATTATGTGGATTGTACGTATGTACACTAGGTGCAGTTAGGTCCGGTTCCATTTAAACATCTCGTATAAATCTCAGGTTTTCGATGCCAGTGCCGGAGGTCACGGATTTGAATCACAGTGAAGAAAGTGATTTTTTTCACGTTGACATTCTAGTAAAAAAACACCTGATCTCTGAGTAATGAGATTGAACTGTCTTGTTCAGAGTCGAGCACGTTAAAAATACATTTGGCATTTGAAAATCGAAAAAAAGTAGGCGTAGCAGCCGCTGCCCGGACAACACTTATAGTTAGAAATCGAGCCACATTATGTTTATCTTTCCCCAGGCCTAAAAAGCCACAGGAAGTAGTCAAATACATACTACATATAGCAGAACGATTTGACTACCTGGCAACATACATTAACATGCCTGTTTTGGTACTAGGATTCCAAGTATTCCAATTATGTATATATATATATATATATATATATATATATATATATATATATATACTATATATCAAATCGGTGCGGCTCTGGGCAATACGTGGACAACTGGAAGCTGATCGCTCATGACTCAGAATTGCTCTTAAGACATGTGAACTCAATGTAGTTTCAAACAAACTAAAAAACAAAAAAAAAATTACATTTACTCCAATTTCTAGTGTCCTAGTAGAGACGATCAAGGACGAT
Organism: Ariolimax columbianus; assembly: GCA_036924085.1. Classification (NCBI taxonomy): domain Eukaryota; kingdom Metazoa; phylum Mollusca; class Gastropoda; order Stylommatophora; family Arionidae; genus Ariolimax; species Ariolimax columbianus. Next base: position 14,731,714 of record JAVGWX010000007.1, read on the forward strand.
GCCATTTACCATTGATTTATTTTAGTTCAGAAATAAAAACGATACATGGTCTTATCGATGTGTTGTACTGAGTTCTTTCAGCTGACAGCATCGCTCGGTTACATGTCCCTCTAAATTGAATGCTAAATACAATTAACATGACATTGTTAGTAATGAATTTATATATTTTGCAGAAGTGATTTTAAATATAACTTCACATTATCAATTATTTAACTTGAGAAAGTGCATTTTTGGTGCAGCCAATGAGATTCCATAACACACGATATTGAACAGTGTTGTTAAATAATGCGTATACTATAAACAATTTAAAATTAAGGTAACGTTCTTAGTTTTTTAGTAGGTCCATTTCATTTTGGAAATGAAGTATAAAAGTCACATCGTTCATATGTTGTGGGATCTATTCCTTTTCTCAATTCATTTTCTTCCCAAGTAGTAACCAACTACCTATTTCCAACTGGTTCGACTGGATGGAACTGTACGGTCTTGTGAGTTGAACCCCGTACCTTTGATGTGAAAGCGAGTTCTCTACAATTTCAGATGCTCTTATTCATTACAGCTTAGCAAAAGTTTAATATATTGCTTATTTCCCCCCAAAAATAGGTTCGTGTAATTTTTTTTTTTTAAAAACGTGCATTTCATTTCTTCGATTGTCTTTTCTCAAATAAGCGTTGCCAATGTTTACTTTGACTGGAAATAATGGAACCATTTCAAATATGTCTGTCTGTACCGGTAGATCTAATCCGACATGAAGAGAATAACTGAAGGATCGTTGACCTATATTTACTGCTCATGTTATAATATATGAAAATATTCACTGATGAATTGATGGATTCAAGAACTATTCCCAATCCTACAATAATAAGAAGTGGATTTTTGTGTTTCCCATTGATTGTAACGTCAGGAATAAATGCAATGCCTATGAACGCAGCACTAGATGGTATATAACATGTGATGAACAGTGTGGATATCATAACAACCATCTTAGACACTTTTTGATTCCTAACAGACACATTGTCAGTATGCCCAACATTTGTACAATTCTTTCGCCATTTTGAATTCTTCTCTAAGTTAATGACCAATATTACAGTACATGCAATTATGACGAGAAACGATGCATATGGCACAAATACGTTGTTGATAAAGAAAGAAATGGTTTCAACACTTTGTGCGTCTTGTGTGTATACAAGGCCAAGAAGAGTTTTGTTTTTTGCAGGAAAGTACTTCCAGTCGAGTCTGTTTACAAAGTAAATGGGTGCCACGCTTGACAGGAGGATGGTATAAATGCACGTGATGGTAATGCACATTCCCTTTGGAGTAATGATTCCTTTAACCTGGCAAAAGAAATTTAAAATATATAAATATTCTAAAAACAATTGTGAAAAGTCAATGAATATGGTGTGAAACTCCTGGAACTATTTATATTTACAAATGAAAGCAATGCATGCTTATAATAACATCAAGGATTACGTAAAGGGAAACAACACGCATTTACGATAATCTAATATATAAAATTGGAAACCATTTTCGAATATCAATGACATTCACGGAATCAGACAATTATAATGTTAGAACTCCTTCTCTGCTGGGAAAGAAGACATAGGTCTCATGTTATTTTACAAGAATGTAAGATAAAATGCATTTTTCTTGTCCTGGACCTGAGACAGATGCCTATTGATTGCGTGCCTGTGCACTTATGAACCATGTACTTTAAAATCATGACATATGTAGCACAATTATGACCTGGTAACACAAATGCTAAGTATTAGCATACCTGGTAGCATATATAATCGCTATCCAGAGAGGAGGTCTATAACCTCTAACATGTGCAATGTCTTACGTTATAGACATAGAAGAACGATTCCGACACCGTACTTGAAAACACTTTCGTGCATTCATCTTTATTAAAACAACTTACAAAGTAAATAATAACACAATCATCTGCTGGAGAGATCATGTCTAATTGTTACACTATCAATCACTCTATTCTTAGATTGTGTATTTCACACACATTTTATCGTATATGGCGCACATGTTTCAGACCTTAGTTGAATGTCGACGTCAGCATCCTGGTAACAGTAACATGGATAACTAAAATACTGGAACGCTGGGCAGAGCACTTCAGTAGCATTCTCAACAGACACGTGATTGATATATAGATTAACATAACACACATATATGAATGGGATACAAATAAGTGTGATTTTCTGAGAGCGAAGGAAGAAGGTGTGAAGTACAAACCTTTAGAGGTGCTATTACACAGATGCATCTTTCAAGTGTGATTAAAACTGTTATCCAACCTGTGACTCTAGAGAATGTTGTATGTAGTAGACCACTTGTTATGTATTGGGTGTCTATGGCATCAAAGGGAAGGTCTAACTCGCTGAAAGCTGGGGTAATACATATATTTGTCCATAGAAGAGTTGAAAGACATCCTAAATCTGAGATTGCCAATCCTGTATATGTATGTGAAAAACAACATAGTTAGATTTATTAAGCACAAACAATAGTGCTAACATCACTACACATTTTTTTTAAACACATGATCTAAACTAGCATGGACCAAATGTAAATCACACCTGTCGAAATACACGTACTATGCAACAAAAATAAATTCTTAGTTTAACGTTTTGTTCTGTATTTCTAAATGTTGATGGCGCTTTGTAACTTGCATTATATGACGTAATGTGCTTTCAAAGTATTACACGGATCTGTGGATGTAATAGTGCGCTCATAAATACATTCGTTCCTGAATAAAATGCTTTAACTCGTCTTGACTACGAATTGCCATGGGTTGATGTAGTAGGTGACGAGAGAGAGGAGCTGACTATACAACCATTTTCCCCTACACTTTATACCAGATAAAGTTACAGCTTCCGACGATTATATGCGATAGAATGAAGGCAATTTTGTTCCTGGAACGTACGCAACCTACTTGACAGTACGTGTACTGGCATATATGAACGAAGGGCAGCACTCAAAATCAAAGAGTTGCGCACTACCGGGAGGGTTTTGCTGCAGCTACCAAGACACGATTACACAGTAAAGGTCAGCTTTCAGTGGTTGAGGCAAATAAACTCGTTTCTGCAGTAGCCGTGCCAGCACATAAAGACGTGTCTGGTGTTGGGTTTGTCATCAGTCCCGGGTTGTTTTACACCTTGATGTGCTTCTCATGTGTGTAAATTGATTCTTTAGCTATCGTTGGGTCTTAGACGATGTGCTACGTCCTGACAATGACCAACCCACGAGTAGGCTAATGAGTCTTTCCATGAGAATCTCCACAATATCATTATGTATGTCCCCCCCCCACTCTGACAAGCTTGTGATTATTGGGGACTTCAATGCTAGAGTCGGATCTGATAACCATTTGTAGTGACATACATGGGGGAGAGAGAATAATTATGGCACACGGCAGATAAAGGTACAACAGCAATGATCAACTCTGTGGAACGTATGTGCCCTATGTGTCCTTTATATCGGTAACACTATGTTGTGTTTGCCCAACGGGAAAAAAAACCCATCGTGAATGGTCCTTCGAACAAACCGTTGCGTCTCTTCGACTAAGTTATCACGAACGTGTGGATATACACGTCGTCTGTGTGAAAAAGACCATATGTGACGTTTAGTGCTGGACAGACTCAATGTCTCTAAGTTTAACGTTGATGAAGAGCATTTATGTCGTCATCGGCGTTGAATGCATCTAGATAGTTTCAATATCTCCAATCTGCAAAGAGCAGCATACGCGTATACCTTTGCCATAGACGTAAACATTCGCCTGCCAAGAGAGTAGCCACCACTGACCACTGTGGACAATAGCTGTAACTTCCTCATGGATAAAATGTACATCTCTTCAGCAGAGTGAATGGGATATATGACTTGTAAGAGAAGTGACTCTTTCGATGAAAAAGAAGCATATATTTTTATATGTTGGGATGAAAAACACTTTTTATTGGTACTGATCAAAGGCGACCTATCCTCGTCATCCAAACGACTGATTACAAGTACGGATGTACAACGTAGAACACGGTTCAAGTAGAATACATTGCGTCAGTGGAAAATCAAGTATTTGCTGAAGCCAATGACTCAAACATATTTTATTGTGCCATGAAGACTGTCGTTAGTCCTCCTCATCTCAAAGCTCATCTCCTGCCCTCAGCTCTGGCGGCAGGGCGATATTGATCGACTGTCGTATAATTTGGTGCTCTCGCCGGATCTCGTTCACGTCATCATCAACTGCCCGTCCATTGTTCACAAAAAAGTGTAGTGTGGCTTTTGTTTGGCAAGAATACATTCCGTTTCTAAAATATATAAATATTAGCATACTGTTATTCATCTTAAGCTTCTCAGAAATAAAGTTTCACTCATTTCAGTTGGATTGAATAGCATATACATTTGATATGCACAATGGTTGGACATACGTCTCGAAACTTTGTGATGACAGAGTTATTTATGCTACACATTGCATCACATCCATCGGCTGCTAGTCCAAAACATTTTTCAATTGGAATGTTCGTCATTGAAATGACGAAAGGGGTCAAGATGCTGCAGCGGTCAGTGACCCATAGCTGACTGCTAGCGTCAGGGCCAGCGAACCATAGCTGCCAAGACCCTTCTACACCTCCACGTGGTTATCCTGGATAACATGCTGCAGCAAGGCAGACTAGCTAAGGAGAAGGGATCGAAGAGGGAATGCTAACCCGGTACTCAACAAATGTGAGCTGAAATCGGATGTGTTGGACCGAAAGGTGCAAAAATCGCAGCCAAGCTGTAAACTACCACTCAACGCATTCCGTTCTCTGGATTGCATTCTGCTACGTAAGCCCTTTCAGGGTTTGGTAGTGGGAGATTGAGAACGAACGAAGAAGAAGAAGAAGAAGAAATGACGAAACTTATGTGTGGCTTCCAATCGTTCCAGATTCCAACGATAACAGACCAAGTAAAGTGTTTACTATTTTTTTTTATCGCGACTGTAGTGGCGCACCATTACACACAGCTGCTTCTCTGTTGTGATATCAGTGCGTTCGTCAATGATTAACGAATACGTGAAATCTTTCCAATCACTTAGTAATTCATTATGGACGACTGGACCTCAAACATGTCTTATCAATGCTGCACACTTACGATGAACTGAAATGTCCTTCCCAGAATTATCATACATCAGTTTTGCTAAATTATCGACTGTCGAGAATGCATGGCATATGAGCTGCAATATTTTAGCTCAACCATCGTTACTGTCTCATTCATAACTTGAGTGGCAGCATATATCGAATAAACGTGTTGAGTTTGAAAAGGGAGCTGAACCTCGTAGCTGCTTCTCAGTTGAAGCACGAAATCCAATCGCCACGATGCGCGCGTATTTCACATTAGCAATATTTACAATAATCCTTCGAAATGTTTGAAACCCTCCGTATCCAATCTGTTAGTGCTAAATCTTATTTACAATTTTTACAATATCGTTTTTCGTACTTTGCCCACTTGACGATTACACAAACTTGTAATAAACTGAAACTTAATATACATTATGCACACTATTTGGATAATTTATTCGCACCAAAGTAAAAAAAAATAATAATTCCGTTTTATTTTTTTAGTCCAATATAAATCGAAAGTCAACTTCATAATGTTGAAACTCGCTAAAAATAAACACGAGTTTTATTTGAAGGCGCATTTGTAACATCGTAAATATAAAACTTGTCTGCCCCAGGTAGTAAAAAAATAGTTGCCAAAAATGAAAGTAGCCCAAAATTCCGCAACCCGAAACCAACCAAATATTTCCGCAACTCTGAAAAATCTCAAGTGGGCGAGAAAACCGCAGAACTGGAAACCCTGAACAGCACCCTCTGGAGCCCACAACACTTGATACTTCATAGTTAGCGGACCTTATTTAACACCAGAATTGACAATGCAATAAGTGAGGTTTTTTACGCCACAATAAGTAATGCATATACTGAATAACTGCACGACGCGCAATCAAAATGCAGAACCAGCAGCAGAAAACAGCATTAGTGTGGGTAGACAGAAACGTTTTGGAACTAGAAGAATGCTCAGGATAAAAGGTAGGCTTGATAAGATCGTCCTCTCCAAACACAACAATTAGACAAAGGCTCACATAGGATAATGAGCAGTATAGTTTGGAACGGATGATAAAGGCCGCTGAGACAATACGGAATTTTGTAAAAGGCAGGAGAACACTTCAACACAAGAAGCGTCAGATAACAGCCTTGATGAATAGAGATGATGCAACACTGGCAAATATAAGAGAAAATCGACGATGAATGCACACTGTTCTGCACGACTCTCTTAGTACAACAATCCCAAATGACCATCAAACCACTAGATATAGATTTCAAGTCACTACTTGATACAGGTTAGCAACAAGGCCCCACACAAGATGAAAAACATATAGTCGTGCAAATCACCTGGTCGAGACGGAATACATGAGGACATTCTCAAGGCCAGCGAACATACACTTTCCTGTCTACTGGCTATACTTTTCAACATCTACCTTGATATAAGACGCATTCCAGACCACTGACAGGGACATAATAACCACCCTGAGCCACACACAAGATGGCAGAGTAATTCTGGTGAACTACCCCACAATCTGCTTGCTTTTCAACCATTTAACAAATGTTCCCAAACGTCGATACCTGCAGATCTGAATGGCAACTCGACGAGAATCAACCACGAGAACAGGCAGGATTCACGACGGCTACTCAGCCAATCACAACCTCCACACAATCAAGTAGTTGATAGTAAGAGTGCTGAAAGTCAGTACGCCTCTACGCATTGTGCTTGTTGACTATGAGAAGGTCTTTCATAACGTGGACATAATTGCAGTGGTAAATGCCTTGAGGAACCAAGGTATCAAAAACAATTACGCATATCTTGTGTTGTTCGCCATGTATATGTATCGTTCACGTGACTGAAAAGTGGGCCACCAAATATTAATAGGACACCATATATACACACACACAAACATACATATATATATATTGTTTTTAATGTTTTTTTATTTGTCCCATGGACAACGCTTGAATTGGGGCGTGTACACAATGTGCTCCACCAGCAAGCCTTCAGTTGTATAACTTGCGTGCAGTGTATCTGGACGATCGAAAACATCGTTGATAATGCTATCTAAGAAGAAAATAAAAACCAAATACATAAAGTATCCTAATTTGTTATTTTTTTTTTGAAAATATAATTATTCCAAGATGGTTTATTGATTTATGCAGCGGTCGTATGCGTTGGTGAACGAGATTAATCCGAATGCACCAGTACATTTTGAACAGGGGAAGCAATCAGTTTCACAGTCAGAAATGCAAACATGTTTTCCGTGTGTAATGTAGCGGAAAATAGTACCAATTTAGTTATTAATAATATATCAGCCCGCTACCCAGACCCGTAAGAGAGCAAACGGATAATGGCACTGTAACATGGCAGACGTAAGAGACTATACAGGGCCGTTGTGCATGATGCGGGTTAGTAAATCACCTAAATACAATAAACAGCAAGATAACAGGGCTGACGAGTAGTGACTAAGAGAGTTGTTATTGAGTATGCATACCCTTACCTGTAAGACTGACAGTGACTGGATCTTTGAACCCTTGGCGCCAAAAACAAATGATGTTGAGGATATTCGTAACAATCCCGAGAATATCGATTCCCTGACAAACGAAGGTGTACATAACCCACCTGAAAATCAGTGTTACTGCTTCACTTACTAAACTATCTACGTCTTCAGAAATGCCAGAGACGTTTGTAGCTGAATATGAAATGTTGAGTTCATCTCCTATTCTCGTCATGGCCATTGTTTTTATGATGTTTTTGTTTAATGTCTAAAACAAAATGTGAAAACTAAGTTACGGTTGTTCGTGTTATCTATTATTCAAAATTAATGTAATTTTTTCTTCTTCTTTATTTTTCAATTCTGAATTGGTCTCAAACTACATGATGTAAAAATAAACACGATACACAACGAAGATAATTAAAGTAGAGGCTTTTATGGACGAAGCTCATGTATAGCAAGTCATATAATAAGCATATCTGACTTGTCATAGTGAAATTATGTTTATAGTACTCCTCAATTATTAACAATTCCACTAGTGGGTAATTAACGTCACGTCAGGAGATATTTATCACGTCTGATATATTAAGAACAGGATGATTGCTGACAGGAATGGAAATAACTCAATTGTTTTCTTTCGAAATAGGAATGACACATTGAGTCCTAGATTACCGTCTCCTGAAGCAACCGATGCAAATTAAAAATACAAAATTTATATTGTTATTATTTTATTACGGGTAGCACGAAAAATAAATAATTGGTGATATTATCCATATAATACATTTAAATGTCGAATCCATGATGATATTTCTTTTAAAAGAACGTTTTGTATATTTCTTTACATTCATGTGAGTACGAGCTCTTTACGTGTATGTTCAAGCATTATATGTGCGGTACTGCTTTTAGAGCTTTCTTGCTAACATAGACACATACTAGACACTTTATATACATATGTATGTTTCCTACAGAGCCTGCTGTTGGGCGCAACCGAGTACCCGGCTTGATAACTGGGCGAGCAGATTGAGCCCATTAACCTTTGTTGGCAGGGCATCTAAGAGACGATAAACTCTGACTCTAAACCCGAGAAGACGAACGTCGGTAGTCTGATCATTCAGTTCTACTAGTAGCAGGCGAATTCCAGTGGAAACCTACGAGAGGGTAGAGCTACGGGAGTAAACCCCGACAGAAGATCAGGAGAGGCTTCACCTGAAGCGGGTCGTTTTAAAGTAGCGAACTCATCCCGGCGGCTCGTACACCCGAGCTGGTGTCCAATTATCATCCTTTGCATTTCCTTGAGTTACCTCACTGAGGTCGAGATGGGAACACTGCTGTTTGGGCAGCCTATGGTCTCCGCATTCACCTTCCAGACTTGCGCAATGGAGAGGCTACTCCAACCTCGCTCATGACTGAGGACACGACATGTAAGCTGGCAGTCTACAGGTTTTAATTCCCATCCGATTGATCTAAGGAAAGGTCGCCACTAGTCAGCTTTGACGGTTAGAGGGATCAGCGCATCCCGTTGGTCGACGATCGCTCGTCTCAGCCGAACAGGCCTCGGCCAGTACGATATCGACTCGCCAACATATTCCTGCTCAAGTGGGCGCCTGAAGCTCCGTGCCTGCATGACAAGCGGGTGATACTTTTGCACCAGAAACAAATAAAAATTACACGTAGATTTCAGCACTTTGATTTGCAAGCTGTGCAAGACTACCACAACCAGATTCTAGTGTGACCTATGAAGAGTTCAAAAGGCTTATTAGGGCCAGATACATGGCCAAATGGGAAACAGAACACACTGGCTACACAAAAAATGATGCCTACTACCAGCTGAACAGAAGAGAGCAGGTCGTGGTCTTCAGACTCCGCACATGCCACAACAGACTGAGGTACCATCTATTCAATACATTGAAAATATGTGGTACTGACGAATGCTCGTGTAGCACAGAGAAAATGACTGCTGAACATCTGCTGCAAAATTGCCCGACGTAAGAGGAACAGAGAAAGCACATGTGGCCATCACCAGTGGCAACCCTAGACAAGCTCTATGGCAGTGTCGACAGGCTCAGGATGACAGCTGTTTTCTTCGAACAAATTAAAGTTGACGTCTGAAAGCGTACAAAGAAGAAGAAGAAGAAGATTTGAAAGCTGAAACGTGCGTACTTGGTGAACTTGCATCCCCAATGATGTTTGAGAAGTCTGACAGCCATCATTGATATAAGACTCTCTCCATTGAATATCGACATAAATGCTCATCGGGAGTTCAGTGTTGCCTCTAGAGGCTCACTTACGGAGAAAACAAAATTACACTTTTTTTCTGGAAGGGTCGTAGCCTGAAGATCTTCAACAGCATGGTGTTGGCTTTGCTATTTAAAAACACCCGTATGGTCTCAGTCGGTCCTCCTTCGGATGACTTTGATAAATTACTGGTCATTTGCCTCTTCGCCGCTACAGGTCCTGTTAATATCATTATCGTCTATGCCCCAACACTAATATTTCAGGAAGAAGCAAAGAATCAAATATGTGGACAGCTGGAAGAAATGAAAAGAACAGCCACATAGAAGAATCACTTTTCTTTCTCAGCTACTGTAGTGCTAGAGTTGGTAGGGATATAGTTGGATGGCACATTTGCCACGGACATCATCGTATTGAGAAGATACATGACAACGGTCAGAGGTTTCTGGAGTTGTGCACTCTACAAGACCTATGTATCACACATACTTTCTTTAAGAGCATACTTTAACATAAACACATGGCATCAGATCGACTTGATTGTCCCCAGATGCTCATCTCTAAACATTGCTCTCTCCTCTAGAAGCGATCACAGTGAAGACTGGGACTCTGACCATGCTCTCGAATGCAACAGGGCTCTCTTGCGCTTCGCATATTATGCCGCTCACAACAAAAAGGGCATTCCTGCATCAACACTGCGCAGATGGTGATTCCTTCCAGGGTGGATGGGTTTGTGTCGAAACTGAATTTTCCTCTTCAAAAAGAATCTAAGTATGACGCCACAGCGAAGTTGAACGTTATGGAAGGTGTTATTTATAATACACAATTGTCTACGTTTGGAAAAGAGGAACGCAACAATCACGGTACGTGTAATTCACATCTCACAAGACCGCAACCAGCAATTCAGTCTAAACGAGAAACCTTCATACGTATACAAAAGTTCAAATGAGAGGACGCTTGCTGCCCTCAGGAGAAGTACTCAAGGCACGATTCAAAGAACCGTTAGACAATGCGCGAATGATTACTAACATCCAGTATCTGGAGAAATTCAGTTAAATGCAGAGACTGGAATTATTCAGGACATGTATATATTCAGGACATAAAGATGACCCTGGGCCCTACACGATGGGTGCTGCCCTCTTGAAATCTCTGACATGTGTGATAATTAAAGACCATGACCAGCAGGTAGTCAGATGGGTAGAATACTACTCCGAGTTCACTAATCACCAGTAACAGTGGTCACTGACGAGGCCTTATGCAAGCTACAGATCGTGCCCATTACAGAGGAACTTAGCAGACATCCAACTGAGTACCTCTAAAACGGTAAAGCATCAGGGGCAGATGGTATTCCACCCAATGCCATGACATGCGGGCAATCCGCATTAACTCAGACGATGGTTAATCTCGTATACCTCTTCAGGGAGGAAAGTGCAATCCCCAAGATATGCGTGACGTCATCAGTGTGGCTTTTTACAAAAACAAAGGGGACCCAGAAACTGCAATCATTATAGAGAGATATCACTCCTGTTCGCTGTAGGTAAATTACACGCCTGAATGCTTCTAAATAGGCTGAGACTTCTCGCGGGCAGGATGTACCCATACATCCCAGTGTGACTCTAGCATGGTTGTACGATATCTGACAGGGACTGCCAACCGCGGATCGGCCTTTACAGTCATGGTAGACAGTGTCGAAATAAAGTAGGCAGAGGTGGACAAAACTCATAGAGTGGCCCGGGCATGGTCTACCGAGACTGAGACGCCTATGGTGATGATGATATATAGACATATATATCTTGCAGCATCTTTTTATTTAAAAAAAATATCTCAGCTTTCATCACAGAAGCGCAGTCAAACTCTCAATCTTTACTTAGTTGCTTTCCCCATCTGTGACTCTTTTTCTGAAAACCGTTGATGACCATATTTTCCTCACTCTGTTTCTGGCTCTCTATCGTATATTGCTTCAGATTAGTTTAATCTTTGATATGTCCAAATATATTTGAGTTTCTTGGACAATGTGTCGTTTTGTTCGGTCAATTGTGATATATTCACAACTTTTTTTAATACGTCATTTTGTTGTGCGTTGATTTGTTTTCATGTCCAATGTGTTATGATACCTTTCCTGTAACAATTTATTACGGCGTTATCTTTGTGACTTATTGTGTGTCTATATTTCGCATCCGTACACTTCAACAGAGAATATATGGTTCCTGATAATTGTTTTGTTTTGTGGTTGTGTTCGCTTTGTACAATTTGTTTCTCATTTTATTTAAACTCTCCATTGTCACGGACATTGTTCTACTGACTTATTTATGGCAGTTTCCATTGTAGATTAAGATGTAGGCAGGTACAAAGATGAAGCTCAATGAATGAGCTGACAGCCAACGACTCATAACTAGCTACTTGCAACAGAGTCAGCTAACCTCTGCTGAATGTGGCGATACTTTGTCTCCAGGCGATGTCCCTAGAAACAGGTTATACAAGAGTAGCCTGGTTAAATGAATAGGGATCCAAGTGGGATCTTGTAGGGTGGGTTTATTTGTTATTTCATTTACAAATGTATTTTGATGATTCTTTTGCTGCAGTTTGTTCCAGAAGCCTCGATCATCTTTCTTAAAATGTGTGAGATGGTCCATAATTTGCATTCATACTTTGCCACCGGTAATAGGCTTGTTCTGAGGATATTCAAAGTCAATTCTTTGTTAGTATTGTGCCACATATTTTGCAGATTTTTCAGTTTCTACATCGCTATGGAGTAATCTTCTCCTTATTTCCATTGCCCATCGTTTGCTATCAAAGAGCAAAGGTATTTAAAGTAATTCACTTGTTACATTTTTTAATTACCAAAAGTGATTTTTTGTTTGGTATAAATGTGTGCCTATGAAACATTATATGTGTGTTTTTTTTTATATACAGGAACATATTCTGACCTTCACTGGGTTTGTGAAAGGACGTAAGCAATGGTACGAAGCCTTTAACTCTGATTGAGAAGGTAGATATAACAAAATATATGTATATATATATATATATACACATAACGTATGCATGCGCATGTGCATATTTGCGAGTGTCGTCCGGTGAGTATCTTCTGGCTTTGATCTTCTGCTTTCCGGAAGCGTACAATTATGTTGACTGGTTCATGATCCATAGATTAACTTCGTGAATCCCTTCACCATACGTGGGAAACGTGTTTTCTCTTAGGCAGAACGTTGAGAATCACTTGGGGCCACTTTGACCTGTAAGGTGCAGTGTGGCAGTATCTACAAATGCAATCTCCAATAACAGTTTGTACTTTTTTCTCGCAGCATATGGCCTCGCGTTGTCATGTTGGAGAAGGACATCTGTTTGCTCAAAATGCAATTATTTCTGTGCCAAACGACATGCCACTGTATATATATATATATATATATATGTGTATAGATATATATATATGGAGCGAAGAACAATGAAGATTTATATTCGAGATGAAATGCGCAACACAGAAATCAGACGACTAATTTTAGTCTCTGACATAATAGGTGTAGCACTGTTACGATAATGCAGATGGGCCGGTCACGTGGTGCACGCCGGATAATAGATGAACACGAAGAGTGACGTCGTGGTGGCCATACCACTAAGGCACTTTCACAAGCGACCGAGGATGAAGTGAAGAGATGCCATAATGAAAGCATTGGGCCTAACGTGGTTCAGCAACGCAAAAGAGCGACATGAGTTTACTCAACTGTTGGCTGTCTAGCATCAGATACACGTGCCTTATTGAATACCCGAATTTTGAGATTGAGTATAAATATACATATATTTGTGTTTTAAAGTGTTTTTAACAAAACTATTTTCACGAGTTGTGGTCCAAATGGTTTCTACTTTAGAACTTTTTTTTTTTTTTTTTTTGCTTTTTCCTTTTTTATCAATTCCCCAAGGCGTGTGTGCATTACACTGTGGTTTTTATTTTGCGCCTGTCGGACCAGTGCATCTGACTTCAGCATGTATTTTATGTAAGGGTCTGCCTCCTCCTGCATTTCCTAAGGGTTTGCTTCCCCGGGGTAACGGCTGGTGCTGTGATAGGGATCGAACCCAGCACCTTCTGCTTGTGAGCCGTGCCAATTAACCACCAGGTCACGCTGTCCCCTCTACTTTAGTCTGATCCTGATCCTGATCTTGATGATCATGATGACCCGTTTCCCAGGGTAGATGCGAGTCCTAACTTTGTCTACAGCGGGCCATGTCTTGGGCCACGGACGTCTAGTGCGTTGTAAGAGCTTCTCTAGAGACATATTTGACGTTGCAGCAGCGTACATCAAGGAAATCTGACTAACGCATTGTGTGTCTTCCCTGCAGTCTCCTCGTGGGTATTAGGCAGCGGTGAGTGTGCTCCATCGGTCATCGTTTCGTCGTAGCATGTCACTCGCCCATCTGTGTTTTGCCTTGTCTCTATTGATTACAGCATCATTCTCCAGTCACAATCGCCTTATTTCAGAATTGTGGATACCTTGTATACGTTGGTCACGGGGTGTGATTCCGACTAAGCGTCTCTTATGGGAGGCCTGATTATCTCTCAATGTGTCCTCTAGTGATTGTGTTAGTGCCCACGTCTCGACACCGTAGCACATCGCAGGAAGTGCAGTGGAATTGAAGACCTTTTATCGACGGTCTTGGTCATGGCAACCGTCCATACTAGTTTTAAAAGACGAGAAAGCTGCCCAATTCGCGCGGCGACGTCTTATCAGTTCAGGTCAGAAGTTATTCTGCATATTGAGAAAACGTTCAAGATAAATGTTCTCGTTAACATGATCCAATCGTAACTCTGCAAGGATCAGTGGATCACAAGTGGCGAAGAGATTGCACAACACTTTGATATCGGAGACATTCATCTCGAGACCTGCTTTCTTGCTTTCTCATAGAGTAGCTGCATCATTTGGTTGGCTTCTGATGTGGGCTCTGTGAAGATCACTAAGTCATCTGTAATTGAAGGTGATTGAACCTTCTGTCGTCAAAACGGATACTAAAGGTGCCCCAGTTGCATCCGCTAATGACTGATTCAAAACATGCAGAGAAGAGGTTCGGTGAGATATGATCGCACTGGCGGACTGCCTTTTGACTTGGTACCACAATTGGACGTTGGAAGGGACGAAATACGGTAGTGCAGTTAGTATAACTATTACTGATCTAACTCATTACTTGATGTAACACGGATCTACACCTTGTTTCAACAGTGAACGCCAGACAAAATGGGGGTCTACCAAATCAGAAGATTGTTATAGTCCATGAAAGTGAAAATTAAAGGCGTCTGGAACCCTCTGGCTACCTCAATAAGGCGGCAACAGGCTGGAATATGGTCCATTGTGATTTACTAACAAAGAAATCCTGTCTATTCGACTGGTTCCATTTCTTCGAGAGTGTAGCGGATTCTGGAAAGGATGTATTTTGTAAAAAGCTTGCAAGTGACCGGGAGGAGAGAAATTGAGAGATAATTTTCTAGATATGGAACATGAATTAGTTGATATCACGTGGACACTTTAGTCCTTCTGTTTATATTCACCCTGCAAAACGATACAATTCTCCCATCGAGTGTTTCCCTTAATGATGCACTGATTGTACAAATCCTCTGCCTGTCATGGAATGTCATTTCTAATTCAGTAATAAATTGCTGTACGTCATACATCGCAATTATCATAAATGATTCTTCATGTTTGGGAATAAGAAGAAGTGTCTACGTGCCACGTCTCGCGATCATTCTGAATTTGGCATAATATTATACTCCCAGATTTTCTGGCGTCCAGGACTTGCTTAATGAACATTAGAAGTGCCCACATGCCCAGACGGATCGGTTCTACAATAACGGAATCGGAATTTGTAGAATCGATGTGATAAGTGTATAGCCTTGATTTTGAATTTTTTTTTTAAAAGAGCTAAAGTTCACATGAATTTACAAGTTAGTGTCTTAACTCTTTTACAGTAAAGTAAACATTGTTGGACCATCTCTAAAATAATGTATTATCGTGATAATTTTTAAAAACCTATGCTCTACAGGGAGCTAAACATATTTTTACTAATTGATTATCTTGTCTCTGTTACACACATATTCTGGATGCATGCCGAACGGATACACAATGTAATCATATATAACGTTTTGGAGGCAGGGCAATTAATGCATTTAACAATAAATTGGATGCGCATAGCTTTCAGAGCATGGTAATGTAAATGAAACATGTTGTATACATACTCTGCGAGTCGTCTAAACCAGTATAAAGACGTTAAATTAAGTTAAGTTAAGTAAGTCACGAATTTTGATTTTAAAGGATGTTACGTTATAAGTGTTTGCTATTTCACAGCTAGTTATTGTAATAAGCTCTAAATAACATCGCGATTCGAATGTGAACTGTATTAAAGAACAAATGTTGTTTGTTTGTTGTTTTAAAAACCAGATTGCATGTAAAATGATGCTTGTGTTGTACACTGTGTATTATTATTGGTTACTTTTATTTCCTTTTTGTTGCTTACTATTTTCGTTCATGTATCTCTTGACAATATCATTCATATATCGAACCATATAGTCATTTTTTTACAGAGCTAAAGAGAAACATAACGTTAACTGCCATTGCTTCACTGTTAATTCTAAATAAAATGGATCACATATTTTGTTTTTAACCTCGTTTACACTGCTCATGCAAAACTACATGCATTTTAACTTTGTTTGTTTCACTATATAGCACCTTTCGTTTCCAATGTTGTTTTTATAATGTGTATGCAAAACATCTTCAACATGTAGTCAAACATGATTGAAAACGAGCTAATAATAAATGTAATGCTACATGTCAACTGTCTGTCCTTCAACGTTAATTTTCAAGAAAAGTATAACATGTTTCTTTTTAAATATTAATTAACTATAGAGCGTGTTCTACATTTTAAAACGTTTTTGCTTCACTATACACTTTCCCAAAATGGATCAAATGTGTATTTGTTACTACTAGCATGTTTGCTGGTGAGAGAGTTAGAAAGCAGGTTCGTTTTTTCACATGTTAAACAATACACTGACATTGAAGACATCCTATTGTATCTATAGGTGAAATATTTCACCTTCATTGTGTCCCTACTAATTGGCATACGGAATGTGTAGTGATATACTAATGAGCTCAACATGGCCACTTATCGGCTGCGCGTCTGAATGTGCTCTGTTGTTTGTTCTAAGGACTGATGCCAAGACACCAATTTGACTGGAATTTATGTTCGAATGACGACTTCTGCCTGTATCCACATCACCACGCTGTATTTTTCTATTAGATTGGTTGCTACTTAGTCTTGTGGTATTTTCCATTCGAGCATTCTGGTAATGTCATCGGTCAGCTGTTGGAGGTAGGGTTTGGTTATCAAAGTGACTGGGTTGTTTCGTATGGGTCCAGTGCAAACGTTTGAACTTCACGTGTTTGGAGCCCTTCACATTGTTTGAAATGAGTGCCTGTATTAAGGACACACATAATGTTGGACACTGCCCAATTGTGACAGCTGGTCAGTTTGGCTACAGCACTGAATCTACTCGATATTACATATGTGCTGATCTACTTACACTAAGTGTGAAGTTACCTACTCCATATCCGGTAACACGGAAGGTAAAGTGCAGGTTAGCAAAGCTCTGTATTCTGAAATGGCAGTGTGTTATGATGATCATAGCAAACAGTGGACACAAGACAAGAAAATCTTCACACCGTATGGGACGGAGAGATGGTACAAGATAGATAAATACACAGCATATGGAACGATCGTTACAATGTTCAGGAATGAGTGGCAGTGGTAACGGCGTGTCAGTAATTCAACTAAAAGATCGAAATATGAAACTAGAAAAACAAAACAGTACTTCAAAGTAGTTTATGCAAATGTTTGAAACATAGTAAATACAATATATGAATTGGAAATCCAGATTTAATAAGTTTAACAGAATCATGGACATATGACGGTATTCCGGATAGTGAACTTGAAATAGAGGGATGTACAATGTTAAGGAAGGATAGGGTAGTTAGGGACAAGGATACAGGAGGGGATGTTGTATTGCACTGTGTGAATAGAGTAGATATAACTTTACAAGATGATCTATCATCTGGCAACAACAATAACAGTGTATGTGGTGTAACATATAGTGAGGGTGAAAAAACAGTGGTTGGAATATGCCCTTCAAGTAAACAAGAAGAAGATGAGATAATTAGTAACATAAAAAGGCTAGTGCCGGGAAATTACTTTTAATGGGGAATGTACATTTACTTAAATAAAATGGGATATGCAGATTAAAATCAGTGTGTGAAGTTCATAACTGAAAATGTGTCTATTCAACATGTAGAGGAACCTACCAGAGGCCAAAACATACTCGACCTAAAACAAGTGTATTTACTACAGAGAGCCATACGGTTGAAAACATTATCGTTGGGGAACTGTTTAGCTCAAGCGAATATCAGATCGCCCCAGGGATCTTATAGCGAGGAGAGATGTAAATATAAACTTGCGAGCATACGACTACTCTTTAACATATGTTCAGAAAGAGATAGAGTCAGCTGCATAATCTGGAAAGATATTGCTAGAGGTACATATGATGAACAATAGTGGGATAGTTTCGAAACATATTTCGAGCACATACAAGTGGAATGTGTTCCATGTAGCGTGGTAAACACCAAGCATAAAAAGACGATAACTAGATGTGTAGTTAAAGGTAAAAGAGCTAAAAATAAAGCATGGAAAACGTATATAATGTCAGGTAAATCAAAAGAAACGTATTTAACATATTTGGACAAGCAAAACGTAGCTCAGGAAGCACAATACCTTTGAAAAAAACTTGATAATAGGACCAAGGCTGATAGTTGACGCTTCTATGGTTTTATTTTTTAGAAATAAACTAAGAACAAAACACAAGGTAGGCCCTCTCATAGATGGCGCAGATAAAATAATAACATAACATTTGGAAACAGCTAATTTGCTTAATCAATTCATTGCCACAGTCTACAGAAAAGAAGACTGCTCCAAGATCTCAGAGCCTATATATATTTTCAAATGTGAAATGGATATAGTGGGATTAAACTCTGTATTTCGGAGGAAAAAGTTAACACATTGGAGGAATTAAAAGTGGATACATGCCCAGATCAAGATGGTATTCATTCAAAAATGCTAATTGAGATTGAAGATCAATGAGCAAACCCATTGGCTATATTATGTTCTCAATCACTTGCACAGGGGACGGCGTGGCCTAGTGGTTAAGTGGCACGGCTCACAACCGGATCGATCCCCATCACAGCGTTGGCCGTTACCCCGGAGAAGCAAGCCCTTAGAAAATGTAGGAGTAGGCAGACCCTTCCATACAATTCATGCTGAAGTCGGATGCACTGGGCGAAAGGCGCAAAATAAAAACCGCAGTGCAACTCACACCCGCCTTGGGGAATGGATAAATAAGGCGAACGCAAAAAAAAAAAATCACTTCCACAAAGGATTGTTCCAAGAGATTAGAAAGATGCAGGAATGATCCCTTTTTTCAAAAATGGAAAGAAGCAAATTCCAGGAAATTATAGACCGATGAGTTTAATGAGCAAAGTCTGTAAATTGTTAGAGTCTATCCTAAAAAACGGTGTAATGCATCTAGAAAGGTTTAATCTAATCATACAGTCATCTTGAATTTATTAGAGGGAGATCGTGCTTAAAAAATCTTGTGTAATCCATGAAGGTGGTTACTAAAATGATAGATAAAGGGGAACCCGTAAATGTTTTTTATCTAGATTTTGCAAACCTTTTAGATAAAGTACCTCATCAAAGATTATTAAGAAAGTTAAAATCACATGGAATAGGTGGGGATGTTGCTTAACGGGGAGAAGACAGAAAGTGGAAATACGGAGTACTGTGATGTAAAAAGTGCACTGCCACAAGGTTGGTTTTGGCGACCAATATTGTTCTTGATATACAAACTATTTAGACATCGTCATATGATCCATAAATACAAAATGAGCGGACGACACACAGCTATTTAGAAGTGTCTCATCTATAGCAATGGGGGAAAATATTGAGGTGGGATTTATATACAATTCGAGATTGGTTTGTGAGAAGGCAAATTAAGTTTAATATATATAGATAAACGTACAGTAATCCACATGGGTAGATTCAATATGGAACATAATTACAGAATGGGTAAGAACGATATTAGAATGATAGACAAATGGACCTAGCGGTTGTAATAGATCATACAGGTAAAGTGATGGAGCAAGTCCATGTAGAAGTGATTAACGCAAATGCAATGTTAGGTATGATAACAAGAAATATTAAACATATGAGTAAGGAGGTGATTGTAAATTGTATAAAGCATTTGTTTTTCCTAGATTGGAGTTATGTGTACAGGTGTGGAGTCCTTATCGTAGAGAAGATATAAACATGCTGGAACGGATACAAAGAAGTGCGACAAAATTGAGAACAGGATTACATAATTACAGTTACCACGAAATGCTCAGAAAAACCGGCCTACCGTATCTAGAAAAATAAAATATCGAGGTGACTTAATACAGGTTTATAAGATAAACACAGGAAAGTGTAAATTAGACTACAAACGTGAACAAGAGTGCATAGCTACAAATTAACTAAAGAAAGGTCCAGAACGGATATTAGTAAATATATATGTTAGTCAGAAAGTTGTAAATGCATTGCCACAGGAAGTAGTGTAGTCAGAGACAGCTAATGCATTTACTAATAGATTGGATGCGCATAGCTTTTAGAGCAGGGTGACGCTAATGTAACTGGTAGTCTACCTACTCTGATTAGGCTTCTAAACCAGTATAACAACGTTATGTAAAGTTACTGCAAACCGACACTATTACCATTTTCAGGGCGCACGCTGGCGTAAACTTAATCATTGTGAGTATTCGTCAGCAATAATGTTTATCAAATCGGAAGTAATGCTTGGTTGAGTTAGTGTTGCGGGGGTACCATCCGTTTGATGAACAGGAAACCACCCATACATTGATGTAAATTGTAATTTTAATTTGACGAACTAAGAATGTCATTTTCTTTTGCTACTCTACGAATGTTTAATTAATGTAAAGAGTAAATAGAAAATAGTCGATGAACTATTGTTTGTGCAATTTCTCGGAGTGTAAAGTTCTAGGATAGATAAAACAAAAATATACAGTATTATTAAACCCACGCACGCACGCACGCACGCACGGAGGCAGGCACGCACGCACGCTCGCACGATCGTACGCACACACGAGAATGTATATATATATATATATATATATATATATATATATATATATATATATATTTACACATATATTCATGAATACATACATACACACACTTCCATGCTGAACGTGGCATCGTATGTGGCTGAACAGGTCAATGGGGTCACGAAAACATAACTGCGTAACCGACACACGAAGTCTGTAGAAGGTGTTAGTGTTTCCACTGATCGTGTTTTTGGATCTCGCGTCTGCTCTGGTCTTTCACTACATGATGGTCTTTGTTGGTAGCTACACCCGCTTTGACTGCGCTTCTCCAGTCAGATCTATTTTGCGCAAGACATTACCAGGTGACTTTGAATTTGATATTTGACGATGATGCCGCGACGTGCTCACACCATCGAGCGTATTCTACCAAAGGCTATGCTGACCTTTACTATTCTGCTTGCCACGTCATTATCAAGGTTGACAGATCTCGACAGCGATCTGCCCAGATACGTTAATTTGTCTATGACATTCAGCGTCTTCCTGCTGAATATAGGCTTTCGTTTCGTGTCTGGTGCTGGATGGTATATGCCCTCCGTTTTCTTTTCCATATATGACCAGGACACAATG
Organism: Ariolimax columbianus; assembly: GCA_036924085.1. Classification (NCBI taxonomy): domain Eukaryota; kingdom Metazoa; phylum Mollusca; class Gastropoda; order Stylommatophora; family Arionidae; genus Ariolimax; species Ariolimax columbianus. The sequence goes on from JAVGWX010000007.1 coordinate 14,753,314, forward strand.
TATGTATGCGGCCGAAAACCGGTCCATTCCAACATGCATGTTCAGTTCTGAGTTGCTTGTCAGAGTGCAGTCTTCAGTAAATACACGTCAAATGACGAACACATGAACATATTCATAAATGTGCCTATAGTGAGGCAGCGTTGCCTATGGTTGAACATCAGCAGGCAGTGTATTTTGCAACAACGGGTTGACTGAAGATCAGATGCCGTATCTCGCAGGAGATAGAAGAAAAGCCTTTGTAAGAATATGGAAGAATAATCCAAATGGAATTTACTGCAACCAACGTGTACACATGGATCAGTGATTACATTTGTATCAGGATAGCAAGAGTACACCTCCAAGGACACTTAACAGCAAAAAGAACATGTAACACGGATGTTTTCTAGGTGGAATACTTTCACCAATGCTGTTCGTCGCATGTATCAAATATATACTTGCATTAATCCATAAAAGAGTATTCAGCGCATGTTGTGCAGATGACTTGGTTCTATGAGCATCTAAAAAGTCTTCACATGTAGCTTTAAACAACATTTAAAAGGTCCTAAATACCAATAAAATTTGAACATCGAAATTACAAATCATCGTCAGTGAAACCAAAACAAATAATACAATTTGGTCCCTGTCTCTCAAAAACTAAGAAGTGCTAACAACAGAATGTACATAATGGCATATGGAAATACAAGCGGAGCCCCCCCCCCCCCCTCCCAGAGAAGCTGTGAACAAGTTAACTGAGAGCACTGTTATAATACGGAATAGCATAATTGGGCCACAGCAACAACAAATTAGAAGTGAGTTTAAATACCATAAACATGGATATACGTATATTTATTTGGCGGAGCTAACAAAGTCACATCTACAAGAAGTGCAGGTGTATGTTACAGACTAAGGAACGGAGAAAAAAATGAAGTTTTCAGACAAACTAGCAAAGCGTGGAAAAGCTCCAGACAAATAGACTTGGGCATCACGTATTATCAGGATAAGGCCATCATCATCATGTAGCATGTTATTTGTAGAATGTCGCTCCCATCACAGTCTGTCTGAAAGAAACTCGTTCCCTTTCCAAAACACCAGCCTCCGACACAGTCATACTCCGGCATTCATGGATATATTGGTGCCATCGTCTTCTTGGTCTAGCCCTTAATCTTTTGACTGGCACCATACATTATATCACCGTTCTCTCAAGACCGTTGTGTCTCTTGATGTGACCAAAGTATGTGCATTTTCTAGCCAAAATGGAATTGATAAACTAGCTCTCCTCTATGCTTGATTTGAAGGATTCGATTCTTTGTCCAATAATTTGGTAATCGTCCATGATTCACAGTCATAAGCTGCCACAGGAAAAACACAGGCTCTCAAGACTTTTACTTTTATAATTTTGTTGGTGCCCTGCCATAATTTATTCAGGCTGTTCAGTCTCTGCATTGCCATAGCTAGTCTTCTTCCGAAAGTAACTGCTCTAGCCCTTCTGCACTTCTTGATAGTATCACTGTGTCATCTGCGTATCGTAACTCTGGAATATCGTAGCCCCCAATCGTAAATGGGTAGAAACGTTCAATGTTTACATCTTCTCAAACATTTCTCATTATACATTCAGCAGATATGTTGTGCAGATAAGATGGGAGGATACATCCCTGCCGGACTCCCTTTTGTACTGCAAACCAATCTGATGTTTGCCAAGATACTCGGACAGCGGCTTGTTGATCTTACTATAATGTTTCTTTGATATGGACTATATGCAAAGGAAACCCCATTTGCTTCATGATTCTACACATAATTTGATGTTTTACCGTATCGAAGGCTTTAATGTAATCAATGAAACATGTGTACATATCTACATTAAACCCTCTACATTTTTCGTATATATTCCTTAAATTGAATATGTTTTCCTGGGTCCCTCTGTCTGTCCTAAAATATGCCAGGACTACGTGAATTTCAGATTCAAACCTTTTTTATATACTTCTTAATAGGATTCACAAGAGTATCTTGCTAGCGTGGCTGATCAGCGCGTTAGTTCGGTAGTTCGTTCACAGCTTCGGGTTGCCTTTTTGGGGGAGGGGAATATACATTGATTTATTCCATGCTTCTACCCATTCTGCACTGCGCCATATCTGTTTACACAGCTTGTGATAGACTCGAGCACATGCATCCCCTCCTGCTTGTATTAGCTCTTCTAGGGATCATAACATCCTAGGAACATTTTCCATTTTTTAGGCTTTTAATTGCAGAGCGTACTTCTTCCAATGTCTGTTCAGGTTCTTTATCTTCCTTTGGTAGGATTTGTAACTGAGCGCTTTGTGATATCTCTATACATGGTGCTGCAGTACTCTCTTCAAGAAGGGGAGTCCATCACTAACAAGTACACGCAGCTGCTGGTGGACTAGGCAGAATATCGACCTGTTCGACAACGAATCTGAAAGCGGGAGCTGGAAACGCTTGGAATTGGGCTAAGGGCGCACCAGAGACCATAGTTGATAAGCGTTTAGAACAATGTTCAGAAAGCAATGGCAAACTACTGGATGTACAATCAGGGAAAGATAATCTGATAAACACCTCCTCGTCTAAAGGTGAACATTACTTTGATTTAACTAGAGATGTACATGGCATCGACTTCAGACTGAGAGCTGGGCATTTTAAACCCAAGGGTCATCTTTACAACAAATTTAGTATTGGGATAGATGGCAGTTGTTCATGTCGGGAGAATATTATTCCCGCGAAATAGGTCCCACAAAGCTGTATGGCCGCTCAGAAAGAGACATAATAACAATGATGGCCTCGTGATACAGACAGAAGACAGCAATCTGTATAGAATTAAACAACGTTACAAACAACGGTTAACTTGTTTAAGTTCTGTAAAAGTGGTCATTAGATTAGAAAACAAATTAGAATGATAGAAGAGCACTGTGCAGCCAGATAATGTGTACTTCACAAATAAAAAGATATCAACGATGCTTGTGATGATCTCCAAACTTGTCATTGCATTTGATAATTTGAATTTAATCTTGTATAACTCTATCTAGTATGACGTGTACAGTGAAGACACTTCTCAGGTACGTAAATTACCGTTCCTGCTGTAGGGTTTTCTCGCCAATGCGGAAACTGCGCTGTGTAGGTTGACGTGCGATTGCCATATTTTGTATCGTGTAACAGTTGATTTACATCTCATAATCTATGCATGCTGGGTCGACACGTAGGAGGCATTGCTAATCCTTTTATTTAATTCAGAAGAGGAGCTAGTCGTATGCGAAAAGCAATTCATTAAGCTATTTCTCGTGGTATTTGGCTGTTCCTGTTATGATAACCACGTTGATATATATATATCGTAAAAAGGAATCTCCTGTGAACATTTATGTTAGGGCTTATTCTTCAAATGGACACTATGACTAACTGCTGCATATCTATGATTTTGCTGTATATGGAATGCACGAGTATTGATTTGGATGATTAGACGTGAACTAACATTGTATGGGCAAAAAGGTTTTTTGCTGTGTTTGAGCAGATATGTGAAATATGCCTCGCAACATGTCCCTATCTCTTCTCCCTCTCTCTCTCTCTCTCAACCACATACACACATACAAACATAGACACACACATACATATATACACAAATTGTCATACACATAAACACACGTACATACACACATACATACATACATGCACACACACATACTTACACATGTACATACTTACATACATACATGTATGCATACATACTTACATACATACACACATACATACATACATACACGCATACATACGCACATACATGCATGCATACTTACATAAATACTTACATATATAAATGCATACGTACATACATACATGCACACATACAAATATGCATACATACATACATGCATACACACAAACACACACGCACGCACGCACGCACCCAGACACATACATATATACATACGTACATGCATACATTCACACATATATACACACATTTACACATACATGCACCCATGCATACACATACGCACCCACATGCACGCTGCCGAAGATGGATGTGTCAGACCGAAAGGAGCACATATCGCAGTCAAGCTGTAAACTAGCGACACAACACATTCCGTTCTGTGAAACTTCATCCTACTGCTTGCAAAGGCCCTTGTAAGGCTTGGTAGTGGAACATTCAGATGGAATGCAGAAAATGACAAACATGTTCACACATATAAACACATGCATTTGCATGCATACCTATTTATTCAAATATATACACATACAAAGACATACATACACATACATATACCTGCACATATACACACATACACACAAACATACATACATATATACATATATAAGGTCAGGTCATGCTAGGTGTTATGTAAACGGTGTAGTCGTTGACACATGAAGACACCTCACAACTCACGCAAGCACTCAAGTCAGCGGCCGCTGACTCTGCCTCCTCTTCAGTGTATGCTGTCCTTTTTGGAATGACAATTTCGCTGTCTGCCTTGCACCTTTTCGTGAAGAATCGTATTTGCAAAACCAATTGATTTCAAGTTGTGGACGTATCAAGCGGGTTTCCGTCTTTTGACCGTTGCGAAGAGGTCTTCAAAAGCGGTTATTGCTGTTCACATTATATGTAGTATTACCTAAATTGTAACTCAGCCTTCGTACGTGACGATTAGAAGTCTCTGGAAACATCTCATCTCCAAGGCGCATGTCCACAAACATAGATGCATATAGTTGGTCAAAGACATCCAGGAAACCTTGTAAGCAATATCACATTGATATGGCAACTGAAAACCAAAGATCATACCGAACAAGGCATGCATGATGTGGTGCTCTTTTAATAATTCCATAGTAGAGACTGAACTCCCGGGAATCACATTGTAGGGATGCACCATTGACAGATCAGACAGGCTAAAATATGCCAAAATATGTGACCGCCGTCTCTTATAAAATTGCCATGTTTACCAGACCGTTCAAGATATAAGACATGATTAGCAGCACTCAAGACTATGGCTGTTGCAAACTTAGAACAATGCCTCATGCTCCTCCTTTTTCGTCAGGGCGTGCTGTCTGTTATTTATTACGGGATACACTAACAAAAACACAATGTGAAAGGTTGGAACGCATCCAGAATGAAGTTATGCGACTGGTTCTTGGCTGCACTAGAGATACCAAGATCGTGATGATGCGGTGCATGTTGGGAATGCAGAGAATGGAGCAACGGGGGAGCAGCGCAAGAGATGAATCAACGAATAACTGAGAACACGTGGGATAGGGATGCCGTCATATACACCGACGGTTCAGTGCTGCGCAGTTGGACATCAGGCTGGGGCTTATCGGCTAGAGGGAAAAGACATGTCGTTGCTGAGGACAGTCGGGCATACAGGTCAACAAACTCCAGTTTGAAAATGGAGACGGAAGCAGTGACATCTGTATTGAGAAGGACATCTAATATTTATTTAACAATGGCAGTCATCGCATAAGGCTGTACTTCAGAAGGTACAGAAATGATGGCTTAGGTACGGATGAATAGCACCTGTTGAGGCCTCAAACGTTCAGCAGTTGACATTGATCTACTGTTCTGGTCATTCTGGGGTGTTAAGCAACGAATTACTCGACATATTGACTTGAAACGCACACACCATGGGCACGTTAGTGATGGAAAGGAGTAACATATTGAAATCAATCAATGGCCGCCTGTTAAATGAGGACACCGCAACATATGAAACAGCAATCCACATCCTGCAACGTTTCGACATTAAACGAGGTTCGAGCGGAGTAGAGCGCATTAGAGGACGGAGCAAGAGAGGGTACTACCAGCGAGCTACAGAGACTGTAAGCATCCAGACCCTGCGCCCTTTACTGAGAGATACTGATTACATATGGTTATGTCTGGAGTGCAGTGACGTCGATTTTGAGGAACAGAAAAAGAACCAGAAAGGTAGGACATGCAGAGGAGAGGTGGAAGACGTGGGGGGGGGGGGGGGGGTGTATGAGTGAAGGGATGAGGATTGATTAACACTAGTGAGATATGGGATTCATTAGAGTATGTCCATCTTACTCAGTCACATACATACAGACATTAGTGTAATAGAACTAGCCTGGTCCAAAACTAGACACATATATATAATCTTGCTTATTGTGTGATTCATCTAGATTTGAGACTTGTTATAATATACGCTTTTAAATGTGCGGCCTATGTTGGAAGCTAAAACATCTTACATTATATCACGACTGGTATATTTCAATAAACAGTCAGACGATATATTCACGAAAATGGTTTAACTCGACCAATATATGAGTCATTATTTATTGGCCATTCATTCGAGCACAGAACGCATGCGCACACTTGACTTCCATTTGAAATATGCGACTAACAGGTCGTGCTCAAGATTTTGTTGAGAGTCATCAAACCTAGATGGATTGTTATCGCACTGATCTCTCTGTTCTTCATTAGAATCGCTCAATAATACATTATAGTACATTAATTATAACGAAGCACACGTGTTTTTAAAAGATTATGGAGAAATTGTTGCATGCATTTTGAAAAGAGAATGTGTGGAGGATGTTTCAACTATACAGCATTTGCACCACGTCTGTAGAACAAAGCAAATTCAAATACATTGTATGTAAGAACATCAGGATACATATATTACCTAATTCAACGTGCCGATACATGCTATTTTTCAATCAATGGGTTATCGTTAACGTCTCCATTAACACAAATCGGCTGTGTCCAATCCGCGAAACAAACGATAATAAAGTGTTTGCAACTCATTTTAATATAACACAAAAGGCTTGTCACTGGTCAAATGTGTGTAGAAGGATGTGACGTATTTATCGTAAACAAACACAGTTGGTTTGAGACGATCTACTGTACCTGGTTGCGCCATACATTAAAAAAGAAAGCCTGGGTCTCTACCATGATCTACTTTAGATCGGCCAATGGACTCACGAGAAAACCCTCTTGAAAGACTGGCGACTAAATGGCGAAACTGTAATGTGTCAATGATTGTCCGTTTCACAATGGTTCCCGTCAATTGCGACCTAATATATGAATAACCCTTACACAAATATGCGCGAATATGTGCATGGAAACCGATCTTTTCAATGTCCTAATGACTTAATAATTTACATTGTGTCAGGTAGTGCCATTTTGTTAAAGTGACTAGTTATTTTGATATTTGTTAGCAAAGGAATTATTTTGTCCCTAGAGAAGAAAATTTCCTGTAATTGTTTTTCAATGTCTTTCTTTAGACATAGGCAGATCTCCAATGTGAATGAGATTGTCTACACTAGGTGCCACATAATGCCCTATTGTAATGTAGTTAATGTGTTTAGTAGCTATATAAAGTAACTGGGCAGTTCGTAGTCAATGTGTGAAAATCTAAAATCAAACGATATATATATATAACATATAAAGTTCATATATCAGATAGATTGGTCCAGTTGTATAAATAGATACTGGAGCAAACAATAAATAGTCATAATTCAGTTATGTGATCCATCTTCTAGCTGATTGGGATGGCCCTGAATAGAATCGTTTTGCCAAGGTGATGGCAACCTGTATTTCTCGGAAAGCAAACATGTAGGTTAATTTTTCACCTATCATAGTCGGATGATTCCAATAAACTGATGGCTGCTGTCGGGAAAAAGAACGAAATTCCACCTTTTTTCAATAACCGTCTTCCTCTTTATAGACTTGATTATCACTTGTAGCCCAATAATAGTTGTCTGTATCTGAAAAGGATGCATGCATTAGCTCATTCATTTCGCATAGTTTTAAAGTTTTATTGTCAGCTGCTACTTGTCCTTTAAGGAGTACTACCTTGAGAGGAAAAGTAATTGTATCATTGTTGTAACCTTATAAAAAAATAGATATATCCATATAAATGTTGGGCAGGTGCAACACTGAATATCACGCTGCATCATGATATCATGTATTGTAATAAGCATTCGAAATGTTAATTTAAAACGTAAATTGTTTTTGAAACTACTGAACATTTATATTTTTTTGAATGGAAAAACACTTCATGTAATTTCTCCTGTGTCCTTGATATGTTACACCTCATTTTGTGTATGGAGTTCAAGCTCATCCCTTCATTATAGACTACAGCAAAAACTACATGTTTTACGATCGCATTTTTTATGAAAGAAATCAATATTTACTCAATGTTGTTAAAAAATTGTGATATTCCAAATTAGAATAACTCTTGCACTTTGTAAGACAGCTTGATTAAAATAACTCATAACTAAGCCATGGTTTCCTAGAATATATGTAAATGCTGCAGAACAATTCCTATAAGAAAAAAAAATTTAAAAATAACACATACCGTATGTACATTGCGTTTTTCGACGTAAAGTTTACGACACTACTTTTTACCATTTTATGATGATTAAATAACGATATATATATATATATATATATATATATATATATATATATATATACATATATATATATAATAATAATAATAATAATAATAATATATTAATATCGGGTACGACAAACTGCAACGACGGTGCCTGAACGTTCTTTTAAGTTATGGGACTTAATGATGATGATGATGATTTTGATATATATATATATATATATATATATATATATATATATATATATATATATATATATATAGAGAGAGAGAGAGAGAGAGAGAGAGAGAGATAGAGAGAGACCGACAGAGATAGAAAGAGAGGGAGATAGATAGTGAGAGAGAGGCATCTGCGATGGCGCTGTGCTGATCCTAGCTTTATTCTCCATCGCCAATACCTCCCCAGTAATTTGTTGGCCTCAGAGAATAAGTCCCCGGGCCGAATATATTTTCCTTGATCTGTTATACCTTTGTACTTCCTCTGACCATTTTTTACATGTGGAACTCACCAAAAGCTGAAATAACTGTTCAAAACTCGTGCGCTTTGGATTGAAGCTGAACATATTTCGTAAAAACGGTGAACATTATTTCCAAAAATTCACACTTTCATTGATGGGGTAATCATTTCAAAAGATTGGTTTAATTAGGAGCGCTGTTTATTGAACACCGTAAATAAATAAAGGACGATGTGTATTCAGTTTTTTTCATGGCAGGATTCATTGAACGTTTCAATATCAGCAGTGATTTGTTGTGCTTTGTACTGTTTTTTATTTTATTTCTCTCTGTGGATGATGTATGGATTGATTAAAAACGTTGCACAATATGAGCGCTGATGTGTTTTGAAATTTAGTTGACCTATACATGTGACGTTTCATGGGTACTTTCCCAATGAGTCCGAAGACATGCAACTGCAGTTGGAGATGGTCTTGACAATGGGTGGAAAATTTGGAGTCGAGTCTTCTAGACTCAGGGTTGAGCACAGATTCATTTTAAAAAACAAATAATGCATCTTCTCAAATGTATAGTGTCGTAGTAAGGAAGTTTCAGCCTGAAGACATTTACTATTCATTTATTTCAGTTAGGAAAGAGAAAATACACAACAAAGTTATAATGTATGCTTTGTGCTGCGTTCTTTTAGCCGCCAGATACCAGCAAAGCTCGCTCACATGTCCCTCTAAACTGAATGCTCGATACAGTTATTTGACATTGTCAGTAATGCATTTATACATTTTCTTGCAATGATTTTGAATATAGACTTGAATTTATCACTTATGTAATTTGAGAAACTACATTTTTGGTGCAAATATCTACTACATTGCTTAAAACGACACCAAGCAGTCACAACTTTTACACTTAGGGTAGCCAGTTAATTTTCTTAATCGTTTTTCTTTCCTTGTTAAATGCTAGGACCCAGTTTACAACTTGACAGACTGGAATATAACGGTTGTAGGAGTTGAACCTCGCACATTTGCCGTGAAAACGAGTGTTCTACAAATACACTAATGCGACGCTCATATTCGTCACAGCTTCATAAAGGTTATATATGTCGCTTGTCCCCAAATAAACCAAGTTTGTGACATGATTATTTCCCCAAACATAGTATTTATCTCCATCGATTACATTTTCTTAATAAGAGATATCGATGTTTACTTTGACTGGAAATACTGGGGTCAATTCAAATGGGTATATCAGTACCGGCAGATTTAATTTGGCTTGAATAGAATATGTGTAGGAAGGTTGCCCTGTATTTACTGCTCATTGTATAATATATGAAAATGTTCAGTGACGAGTTGATCGATTCAAGAATTAAGCTAAGGCCTCCAACAATAAGAAGTGGATTTTTGTGTTTCCCATTAATTGAAACGTCAGGAATGAAGGCAATGCCTATGAACGCAGCACCAGATGGAATATAACATGTGATGAACAGTGTGGAAATCATAACAACCATCTTGGACACCTTTTGATTCTTAACAGACACATTGCCTGTTTTCCTAACATCCGTGCACTTCTTCCTCCATTTTGATTTGTTCTCTAACTTAATGACCAATAATACAGTGCAAATAAATACTATGAGAAAGGATGCATATGGCACACATACGTTGTTGACAAAGAAAGAAATGGATTCAACATTGTGTCCGTCTTGTTTGTGTACAAGGCCAAGAATAGTTTTGTTTTTTGCAGCAGAGTACTTCCAGTCGAGTCTGTTTACGACGTATACGGGAGCAACGCTTGACATGAGGATGGTATAGATGCACGTGATGGTGATGAACATTCTTTTTGGAGTAATTATTCCCCTAACCTGGAAAATAAAATAAATATATGTCAATATTCATAGATTAATTGTGAAGAGTAAACGAATACGGCGTGTAACTGTTTGGATTATTTACAATAATAAATGAAATCATTGCACTATTAAAATTCCTTTATTAAGAAAACAACACACCCTAGCAAGACTGCAATATATAAAAAAAGCGAAACACATTAATATTAATGACGTTCATGTAATCAGATAATTAGTCAGTTGGAAATCCAATTGATGGATTGAAAACATACACTATATGTTATTTTAAAAGAATGTGAAGGAACATCCTTTATTTTTTCGTCCGAAACTGACTGAGATGTTTAATGACGGCATGAATGAACAAATATAAAACCGTGTAACTTTATACAATATAAAGATGTAGCACAAATATGACCTAGAAACAAAAACAGCAAGTGTACTACCTGGTAGCATACCTCGTCACTATCGCGTGAGACATGTCTATTTCCTCTAACATATCAACTAAACCATCTTACGTGATAGGCACAAAATCACAATTCGAACACAAAACACGTTCGTGCATTAGTCTTTATTCAAACAATATACAAAGTTAATAGTTACACAATCAACAGCTTGATAGTTCAAGTCTAGTTTCTACACTATCAATCACTCTATTCTGAGACTACGTGTATTTCACACATACGTTAACGTATCAATTCGATTTAACTAACGATTCTATCCATTGATCTGAAACGGTAGAACCCGTCTACCCATTGTTTACTATGTCAAAATATATATGTAGTCTGAACCTTAGCTCTAAGCTTTCGGTTCGTTCCCGTATCCACTCTTTCGGAGCTGTTGTTGGTTTCTTCACTCGGATCTGTTCACTCAGGATATCATATCTGACTTCGGAGATATACCCTATATAGTTTATCGGAAACGTTCATATCACATCGCTATAAGTTATTGGTTCTTTCAACTCAGCTTTCAAACGTTGGTTTTTGCCATCATCTAGAAAATTAAATTATGACACTAACATACACCAGTTAACACATCCTGGCTCTCTCCTAGACATATGTAAACCTCTCTGGAAGTTTGGTTCTGAGTTCCGCAATTATTCTGCTTCTGTCTCCAGGATTCTATCTCGTCTTTTTCTGCTTATGCACCTCCGTTTTATTTTTAAAATTGGGTTGTGTATTTTAGCAGTCTTGGTCTTTATTTTCTCCTTCTTCTGACTTCATCCTTATTCTAACCTTTTGGCACACTAATAATTACGTGGTCTGAGCCTACAAGCTCCCCTTAATTCAGTTGTTTTTAATCACCTCTTTCTAATTGTTCGATTCAAACTTGCTGCTATTTTTTTAATCATTAAGCTCCTATCATTAACTAATGTCGACTGAAAATTGCCCTGAGGCTATAATTATCGCATCCCTGTGTTTCATGTTGACTGGAAATTGCACTGATGCGATTATTATCGCCTCCCTGTGTTTCATGTTGACTGGAATTTGCCCTGAGGCGATTATTATCGCCTCCCTGTATTTCATGTTGACTGGAAATTGCCATGAGGCGATAATTATCGCCTCCCTGTGTTTCATGTTAACTGACTATTTTTGGTTGGAATCTCGTTTCAGAGAAACTCAAACGACCTTGCTGATCTGATCAGAATTTAACAAAAACAGGTAGGGGAGATCATTATAGCTGACATCCTACTGCAATTGGATGTTCACGTAGTTGAGTTCACATCATAATTTATGAACTCCCCTTAGGGGTAAACATCTCGCTAATGACCAAACGGAAGAGTTTAATTAAAGTGCAAATGTAGCTTAGACAACAGCCCAATGTTTTCCGCGATGCAGGTATTTTTACAACGATAATGAAAGGGGATTAGTGTATCAATGTTGAAGGAGATTATGTTTCTAAAAAAGCGAAATATAATTGACATTGTCTCATTCTGTATCGACTTGTACTTTTACTGTGGCTGGTGCCCCTGTGAAGGTACCAGCTCCTGTGTGAGCTAGATGTAGCATGGATGAGGATTTCCTGTATAGTTGCTTAGGCTCGAGCATCTTATTACTTCGCTGAGTCCATCTTAAACTACTAGAGCAAAGTAGACCCTGTAGTCTTTTAGGCGCCATCTGTCTTCTCGGATTTCAAGCTCACATCTCATTTGTTTTAATTATTGTGTGTTGTAAAGAGCTATCTGTGACGTGTTTACCGTTATATCCTCGTTTTACTGCATGCTGTGAAAAGTACACATTGACAGTATATAAATAAACTGAACTATATTTAAAATAGTATATAGAAACGTACATTTCCACGCAGTATAAATGAACACAGCCATGATTTTATGTAGCGTGTTGTTCTTAGTATTCGTAGCAACTCGTTCTGAGAAGTTCAAATTTTACGAAGTTTCTATGGTATTTGATTACAATGGCTTTTATTATATAGTGTGTCCTGGTTGCAGTCAAATAAGCTGTTTCTCAGAATGCACATGATTCGGTGGATCAATGTGTTGATTCCTTCCTCATTGACCAACATGGACAAGAAGTGGGGTATTCGTTAGTATGTTTTACGTGATCCTCAAGCACGTCGTCATGTAGTAATGCATCATCATACCCTCCAACATATGAAGAGTGCTTATGAAACCTAGGTATTGGATGTATAGGGACCTCACTGATGAGAAAGATGAGAACAAGACATGTTCTAGTCGACAAAAATAATTTTCTAAACGTTTTCAAGTCCTAGCTACGACTGTTTGTGTATCCATGATGAGCTAAAGTAATCTTGCAAAACACGCATGCAAAAAATAGAATACATGATCTGTATTCCTCATCTCAGAATGGTATCACGTTCGCAAGACCTATATAATGCTAATGATACTACCGTTATTGACTCGTATATAAAAAGCATTCATTCGAGCTACACAATTAAACATTGCACTACATGGAGAAAAGGTAAATATATTTTTACATATCACTATTAATTAATACATGTATACCATCCAGAGAAGGACAAAACACACACATATGAATGTGAGAGAAATAACTGATTCCGTGAGCTCGAAGGAGAAAGAGGTGAAGTACGAACCTTTAGAGGTGCTGTTACACAGAGGCATCGTTCAAGTGTGATTAAAGCTGTTATCCAACCTGTGACTCTAGAGAATGTTACATGTAGCAGACCAGTTGTCATGTATTGGGTCTCAATGGCATCAAAGGGAAGGTCTGACTCGCTAAAGGCCGGAGCAAAACATATATTTGTCCATATAAGAGTTGAAAGGCATCCTAAATCTGAGATTGCCAATCCTGTTTATGTATGTGAAAAACCACATTGTTAATTTTATTAAGCATAAAACAGTGTCAACATAATTGCACAATTTTTTTCAATAATTTAAACTAGCGGGACCTCTCGGTAAACAGATACCATTCAGTCCATGCGTATTCCAAGTTTGGCGCTTTGTTCTGTTTTTTTCTAAATGTAGTGGTTGATTTGCCACTTGTATTATCTAACGTAATATCCTTTCAATGTATTCAGTTGATCTGTGGATGTTACAGTTCTCTTAGAAATACGTTCCGTTTTTTAAAAAAAATGTCTAAAGAATTTTGAGGTGCAGATGATGTAAATATTTTACGTTAGTTATTGTAAGATCGACGTTACTACATGCCCTGTGGATATTGCTGCTCACATGAGTAGCATTCACATGAAGTAATTCAGATGCATTTTAGCTCAGTAAGAACATATTTCTTATCCATTTCCTTCTTTTTCTTCTTCTTCGTATGTATCTTCTTCTTCGTTGACATTCATTCGGAAAAACATGCGATTGTGAATTATCATAGTTTACAGCTTTGCTGCGATATATGCGTCTTTTGGTAAAATACATTCGATTTCAGCACGATATTATTTACGCCGGTTTTGCCGTCTTTCTTCTATCCCTAATCTGTTACAATGCTGCATGGCTACAGTATGTTTCCAGTGTAGCCACTTGGAGTGGAACATGATCTTAGTTAGCTATTGGTCAGCTACTCATATACAAGTAACCGATCACTGACTGCTGGCAGCTTATTTACTGCTGTTCTTCTGCACGGATATAAACTAAATGCATTGTATCTCTGGATAGCATTTCATGAGTTTTATCTCAGCCCTAAGCGACCAGTGGACATAGCTGATATTCTGGTATTGTTAAGGACACACGTTAACGTTTGCTTGTATTACATTGAAAAATATCGAGGTGCATCTCAAATGTAAAGTGATATTTCATTAGTATAATTTTTTTTCAAATTGCAGAGACGCAGCATATATTTAATGGCTGTATTAGTGCCGTAGAAAGCTATGTTCATACACTCAAAAACATTTCAATTACATTAACATTTATCTTGTGAGGCTGAAGGTGGGAATATATGACATCGTTTTTTTTTCAAATCAGAGAAAGTCATCTATACCAGCAGTGCACACCTTAATAGTATAGTGTTTTTCATTACACTGTAACATTCAAGTAAACGAGGAGGCAGAACTATACGCGAAAGAAGGTGGACAGCTATCACAACCAGATGCAAGTGTGACCTTCGAAGCGTTCAAAAGGTTTATTGCGGCCGGATACATGGACACATGGGAAATAAAGCATACTGTCTAAACAATATTGTTTTTTTCCACGTGAACAGAAGAGAGCAGGAAGTGGTCATCAGAATCCAGACAACCCACAAGAGACTGGGGTACCACGTATTCAATTAACTGTTGAAAGGTGCTCCTGAAGAATGCACATGTGGCATTGATAAATCACCATTGAACATATGTTGCAAAAATTCACGACGTACGAGGACCTTTCCAAAAATAAATATGGAAATGAACTAAGCACTTGTAGTGTCAAAAGCTTTTGTTAAGTGCATAACTGACAATTTTATTATTCAACATGTAGAAGCAGCCACCAGAGGCACAAACACGGTGGACTTCGTTTTCACTACAGAGGAGCATATGGTTGAAAACGTTACCGGAACTGTTTGGCTCGCGTGAACATTAAATCATCCGTTGGGATCTTATTGCAGGGAAAGAAGTAAACATAAACAAGCAAACATACGACTACTCTAAGGCAAATGTTAAGATGATGAAAGAGGCAGCGAGCCAAATAATCTGGAAATATATTCTAGAAGGAATAGATGTTGAACAAGAGTCGGGTGATTTTAAAAAAGTTAGTTCTAGAAACGCTAAAAGAGAAATGCGTTCCATGTAGGGAGGTAAAGCCCAAGCGTAAAAGGTGGATAACTAGATGTGTAAAGTATGGACAAAATATATAGAGGCAGGTAAATCAAAACAAACATATTTAAAATATGTGGACAAGCAGAACATAGCTGAGAAAGTGAATAAGCCAGAAAAAAATAAGATTTGGAAAAAAAAACTTCTTCAGTGGATTAAGACTGATAGCAAAATCGTCTTTTCTTATGTCAGAAATCAACAAAAGAACGAAAGACAAAGTATGACTTCTCATAGACAGTACAGGGAAAATAATAAGTGAGAATAGGGAGGCAGCTAATATACTCAATCAGTACTTTGGCATAGATTACAATTAAGAAGCCTGCTCCAAGATACCAGAGCCTATAGATGTTTTTTTTTCAAAGAGACATGGATACAGCGGGATTAAGATCAATCTGTGTTACAGAGGAAATGTTGTTTTTTTTTTTAATGGAGGGGCTGAAATTGGAAAAAAATATGCAAGGTCAAGATGGTATTCGTCCGAAATTGTTTGAAATTAGAGACCAACTTGCAAAACTATTGACTATATTACGTTCTAAATCACTTGCAAAGGGAATTGTTCCACGAGATTGGTAAGATGCAGGAGTGATCATCTTATTTAAAAAGGGCAAAAAATCAGATCCAGCAAATTATCGACCAGTGAGTTTAACGAACAGTCTATAAATTTAGTCTTTAAATTTTTAGTGAATAATGAAAGAAAACATTGTAATGCATTTAGATAAATTTAATTTAATCAGAAATAGTCAGCTTGGGTTTACTAGAGGCAGATCATGCTTAACAAATGTATTAAAATTAAAGGATTAGGTTACTAAAATAATAGATAAAGGGAAGGCAGTGGCCTTATTTATCTAGATTTTGCAAAGGCCTTTGATGGAATATCGCATCAAAGAATATTTAAAAAAAAATAAAATTACATCGAATAGGTGGGGAAGTTGCCAAATTGATTGAAAATTGATTTACGGGAAGACTGCTGAGTGTGGGCATACATAAGGTGTACTCTGAGTGGTGTATTTTGAAAGTTGAGTGCAACAGAGCTCAGTTTTGGGACCAATTTTATTGTTTATATATATATTTATAAACGATTTTGATATTGTTCTGCGATCAATGATTTGCTGATGAAACAAAACTATGCAGTAGTAGTCGCATTTAAAGCAGATGTGGATATACTTAGATCGGGTTTAGATAAAATTCGAGAATGGTCTGTAAGCTGACAAATAGAGTTTGATGTAGATAAATGTACAGTCATCTACATGGGTAAATTCAATATGGAACATAGTTACAGAATGGGAGAGAACAATACTAGAAAGATAGATATGAACAGGGACCTGGGGCTTATAATACTTCATGCATGTACCTTGGGTGAGCAAGTTCAGGTAGCAGTGAAAAAGGCAAACGCAAGGTTAGGTATGATAAAAAGAAAATATTAAATATAGGAGCAAGGAAGTGATAGTCAAACTGTATAAAGCATTAGTTAGACCTAGATTGGAGTACAGTGTACAGGTGATGAGTCCTTATCATATAGGTTGGATAAACATGTTTGAAAGAATAAAAAAAGAGCGACAAAGCTGATAGTGGGATTCCAGAACTATAGTTATGAGGAAAGACTAAGATAAAGGTGTCTGATGTGTCTAGAAGAGGGACGAATTCGAGATTACTTAATACAGGTTTATACAATGATCAGAGGAATGGATACATTAGACTATATCACTTTTTTTTCAAAATGTAACCATCCATAAGAATAAGAGGGCAAAGGTACAAATTAACTAAATAGAGGTCGAGATTAGATATCAGGAAATTTAGTCAGGAAGTAGTGAATGCTTGAAATTGCCACAAGAGGTAGTGGAGGCAGTGACAGTTAATGCATTTAAGAATAAATTGGATGCGCATAGGTTAAGAGCAAGGTAATGCTAATGAAACTGGTTGTATACCGATTCTGCAGAGTCTTTTTAACCAGTATAACGACTTTAAGTTAAGTTATGTGTTAGATAGCATTCTGCTCAAGACGGGCACATGTGCATGCAAGTATAGTGTGGCTTAATGTTTTTGAGTTGGCCATAATAATACGTTTTATAGTAGTTTCTTGTCAGATATTGTCAGTAATTTAGTTAAACCATTATACTTAATGTTTGATTGTGCGTAGTGGTGCTTCAACTCATCAATATTATATAATGTAAAGCCCAACATGTATGTATATGCTCGTCTGTGTTTCAAAACTCTCGAATAGTGAACTGTGGCGGCGTGAAACTCACACAACCTGTTATGTCTGAAATATCTAGGTCGGTCCATATCTATTCAGCTTTATGTGTAGATCCTTTTCCGAGTTAATTAGTAATGACGAAATGAATATATATATAGTCATTGTGTGTGTGCATTTTTGGTTGTTGTAACGTACAGTGCTATTTTATAAGCGTTGCCGCTAAAGGTCAAATACATGGTCCATGTTTGGTACTGATTAGAATAAAGGGGGGTCCGTAATTTTACCCTGGCCAAAACGCTAGTTAAGACTTGTTCACGGTGTGTTCCTTCTGCGAGTTTCAGTTTTATAACTTGTATCCACCCACTTGCGTGCAGAGTATCTCGGTGGTCGACGACGAGCATTCAACGATAATGATATATCAAGGAGAAACTAGATACAGAAGGTATCACTATCATTTTAGAAAAATAGAAAAGCATGCATATATGTTCTATTTATTTGTCAGTGGCCTTATGCGTTGGTTAACACCATTGATTCGAATATACGAGAACATTTTGATCAGGGGAAGTCATCGCTTAATTTCATAGTCAAAATTGCCAACATGATTTGCACGTGTCCTGTAACGAGATATAGGACCAGTCACTAATTTTAGCTATTAATGCTATATCAGCCTGCCACCTAGGCCAGTGTAAGGACAAACGATGTATGACACTGTAACCTGTCATACACACTTTGAAAGACAAACATCAACATAAAAAAACCTCAATACAACAAGATAAAAGAGTCGCAATTAAGGCAGTTGTTATTGTGTTATTGCTTATATATATATATATATAACTTTACCTGTAAGACTGACAGTGACTGGGTCTTTGAAACCTTGGCGCCAAAAACAAATGATGTTGATGACATTCGTGATGATCCCGAAAATATCTATTACCTGACAAACGAAAGTGTACATAACCCACTTACAAATCAGTGTTACTGCTTCACTTACTAATTTATCTGCGACTTCAGAAACGCCAGTAACTGTTTTAGCTGAATATGAAATGTTCAATTTAACTTCTATTCTCGATATAGCCATTGCTCTTAATATGCTGTATATGCTCTGTATGTGTAAAATGTTTTAAACAAGCAGCTAACTATAACACAATACCAACACAAATGGTTATGATTGTTGGTATGATCTGTTCATCCAAAATATTGTAGTTTTTCTTATTTTTTTTGTCAATACTGTCCTTTGTTCTCATAGTACATGACATCATAATAAACAAGATACACAATGCAAATAATAAAATCAGATGCTTTTATTGGCGATGATTATGTATAGTAAGTCATGTCATAGAATATTTGATTTGCCAGAGTGTAACTTTATGACTACAGTAATTGTCAATTATTAGCAATGCAACTAGTGAATAATTAACATCACGTTAAATTATATTTATTAAACCTGTTATATTAAGGACTCGGAACTTTCTGAAAAAGACTGACATAATTCAGTTATTTTCTTTGAAACAAAATGACACATTGTGATCTAGTTCGTCACTGATCAATAGATGCCAACATAAAATACAGTAATTTTATTGTTAGGATTTCATTGCGGGTAATTATGCGGAAGATGAAATAAACGATATAATTTGCAGAGGACACTTTATTTGTTGTAAATAAACTTGTAGTTTTTCTTTACATTTCCTGAGAGCAGGAGCTCTTTACTTGTATATTCTAGCATTATATATGTTGTACTGCTTCTAAGGCGTTTTCGCTAACATAGTGGGTTACTAAGACAATCCAGAGACATGAGTCTGCTGTTGGTCGCCTACGAGCACTCGGCGGTATAACTGAGCGCATTAGCCTTGGCAGGCAGTCAATTAAAGAAAAGTTCAACTTTAACTCCAACCCCGAGTAGATGAAGCTCGTTAGCCCGTCGATGCTGTTCTTTTAGTAGAGAGAGAACACTTATTTTAAACACACAAGTAACAGGGAGTGCTGGCTAGTCCCGATAGTCCCATCGGATGTTTCAAGTAACTATCATCTACGGGCAACGACTCTACCGCTTTCGTAGATACTTCTGGAGAGGGCAGAGCTACGTCATTATCAATAGTGATTCGTATTTAGGATCTGTGTTTGCCAATGTGCATTATCTTTGTATTAATTATATTTAGCACAATCTTAGGACATATTCACTGGGTGTGTGAACGAATGTAAGCAATTGTACTAGACCCTCATTGCTGTTTGAGAGCCTGGCTATATACATATGTGTAATTATTTGTATATACATATATATGTATATATATATATATATATATATATATATATATATATATATGTATATATATATATATATATATATATATATATATATAATAGCTGTCCAGCGTTGTCGATGAGGACCGCCGACATCATCCTTGTCACAGATTCCAATGTTGGGTGTGAGTGCGCATGAGACTGAAATGGCCAATGTGGGCACGAAAACGTCTGCTACATAACGGGCACACGAGAGTTGTAGACAGTGATGATGTTGCCGCTGTTCGGGATTGCCGCGTCTCGCTTTTGCTCTGGACTTTCACAATACGGTCGTCTTCGTCGGTATCTACACCGACTTTGACTGCGCTTCTCCAGTCAGATCTGTTTTGCGCAAGACATTCCCAGGTCTCAACATATATCTGGCAACTTTTGAGTGAGTCCATAGGACCGTCTTCAAAACGTTTCTCTGGGCGCCTCTCTCGCGCCATCCCTCTCACAGCTCGCTGTAGAGAAGCGTCTTTGGGAGCCGTTAGTTTGACATACGGACGAGGTGTCCGGCCCATCATAGTCGTGCTTTTTCTAGCAGTGCATGGATGCTGGGCATGTTAGCCCTCGAGAGAGCCTCAATGTCAGTGACACGATCTTGCCATCGATGTGGAATATTCGCCTCAGGCAACCTGTGTGGAAGTGGATTAACCTCCTTGCATGTCCAGAAACACAGTCCAGCTTTCGCAAGTGTATAGTATGGTTGGAATTATTGTTACACTGTAGATTTTGAGTTTAGTCTTGACGCTGATGCCACGACATGCCCACACTATCGTGCGCATTCAACCAAAGACTGTGCTGGCACTTCCTATTCTGCTTGCCATTTCATCGTCGAGGCTGACATATCTCGACACCGTGCTGCCCAGATACGTGAATTTGTCTACGGTATTCAGCGTCTACCCGCTGACTGTAGTCTCTAGTTTTAAACGGCATGCCTGGAACTGGTTGGCATATGGCCTCTGTTTTCTTGGCATTTATCGTCAGGCCAAAGTTTCCGCCGAGAACCAGTCCATTCCAACCTGCATGTTCAGTTCTGAGTTGCTCATTAGATCGCAATCGTCAGCAAATACAGTTCCCTGATTAGGTCGCCAGCCACTATGGTTTTGGCCTTCATTCTTCTGGGATTGAGTAGCTTGCCATCTGTACAGTACTTTATGTGTATTCCAAGCTCCATTGCTCTGAAAGCATCTGTCATCGTGGCCGCGAACATTATGCTGAACAGGGTCTGGGCGAGTACACATTCTTGTTTTACTCCGTTTGATACTAAAATCGTTTTAGAGATTACTCCGCTGTCCAGTACACGTTTACACATGTATTCGTGTATATGTGTCACCATATTTATGAACTTTTTGGGGCATTCAACTTTGGACATTATCATCCACATATGTCCTGTGTTTGCTGTATCAAGTGCCTTTGTGTAATCAATAAATGTGGTGTGCAGGGCCTGATTTTGTTCTCGACACGTCTCTTGTACTTGGCGAGCAATACAAATCATGCCCACTATTCCTATTCCGGCTCTGAATCGACATTGGCTTTCTGGGAGGTGGTGGCTTTGTTCAAGGTGTTTGTTGAGCCTGTTTAGCAGTAAGCGCGCTAGGATCGTGTCTGCTACGGAGAGTAGCGACATTCCACTGTGATTGTTGCATTCCTGCCGGTTGCCTTTTTTTCTTGTACAGGTTAACAATTGAGGCCTCCTTTAGCTCCTGCGGAATTTTTCCTTTAGCCCATGTGTGACAGAATAGTTCAGTGATCCTTCTGCTTAGGGGTGGACCAGCTGTCTTATATACCTCTTCTGGTATTGCATCCGCTCCTGGAGGTTTTCCTTTAGATTATTAACTGATTGTACTGTCGACTTCTTCCTCAATGATTACTTCATCCAGCGCCAGGTTCAGTTCCAACTGCTGCATTCGCTGGATGGCATCCTCATTTATGGACGATGGATGGTTTAGTATTTTGCAGAAGTGGTCTGCCCATCTGTCTAAAATCTGAACCTTATCTGTTAACAGATCCCCATCTGCACTTCGAATTGGAGTGTTACCAGAGGGCGTGAGGGACGTAGTGAGCTTTCAGCGCCTCGTTAAACCATTTGGTGTCATGACGATTGGCGAACATATGTATTGCATCAGCTCTTTTGCTGAGCCAGGAGTCTTGCATCTCTCTAAGCCTGGTCTTGACAGTATTGAAGGCCGCTGCTGCTGAGGCAGGAGTCTTGCATCTCTCTAAGATTGGTCTTGATACCTTTGCGAGCAGTATTGAAGGCTGCTAATGCTGAGCCAGGAGTATTGCATCTCTCTAAGCCTGGTCTGGACAGCTTTGCGAGCAGCATTGAAGGCCGCTATTGCTGCCGGAGATGGTGTGTCTCTTTGGTATTCTATGTGCGCTTCATGTTTAGCAACGGGAAGGCCATGGATTTCCAGATTGTACTAATCAAACCAGTACATATGCTTGCGTGTGAGTGTGCCAATGTGTTGAACTGCTGTATTGTTGACTGTGTTTCTCAATGATGCTCCGTTCTGTTCGATGTCGTTCTCTTCGAAACGTCGCTCAAATAGTCTGCTCTGAATCTCTTCCTGGAAGCCGCATCTCGTGGTTTCGTATTTCAGCTGAGAGCCATTTAGCCTCCTCGATAGTTTCTTTCCCTGAGGTCGCATCTTGGGCTGGATCTTGAAGTTTAGCTTGGCAATGACAAGTCGATGATCGGTCCAACATTCTGCACCACACATGCTCTTCGATATCATAGCAGCTGCGCGATCCCTACGTCTGATGATAGTGTAGTCAATGAGGTGCCAGTGGCGGAAACTTGGGTGCATCCACGTGGTTCTATTTCAGACCAGGAGTCGGAAGGCTGTGTCTGTAATGAGTAGTTCATTTGCAGCACATGTCCTCAGAAGGAGCAGTCCGTTTCTATTGCATTTTCCGATACCATGTCTGCCAATGACCCCCTCCCAGGCTGTATAGTCTGTGCCAACCCTAGGGTTAATATCATTGAGGATGACCAATTTGTCAGATTTGCAGACTGGATACATATTGTTTCCTGAGGATTTATCATTGTGGGTGCGTATGTACTGATGAGTGTTGAATGGCTACCTCCTATTAGGGGGAGACGCAGTGTAATTCTCCTGGGCATGCGTATGAGCGTGTCGACTACGTTGGTCTTGATGGCAAAGCCAACTCCAGCTTCAAGGCGTTCTTCTTTGCTGCGGCCGCTCCAGAAATAAAAAGTATAACCAGCGCCTTCCTCTGCGATATGTCCTTCCTCTGCCAGTACTGTCTAGCTCAGAGCGGCTATGGAGATGTTGTATCTAGCTAGTTCCATGGCGGTCAGTCCTGACGTCGTTCGCGTCTGTTTGCTTTGACGTTGTCCAGTAGCGTACGGAAAGTCCATGTTGCAAGCGTTATGGGTAGTTTGGGTGATCGTGTTCTGCCTGTTCCGCTACTGCAGTTTGGTGTCCCTGTCAGTTGCAATTTGTTAGTCGGGGTGTGATCTGTAGGGTGATGTCGTGAGTTGCGCAATGTGTTTATAGTGCGGGAAATGTGCGCATGATCTTCCTCACTCTCTCGTCCCGACTCAACGTGTTCTAGATGCAAGACATTGTCAAGACTTCTAGTGAATGGTTCGGATGCAGACAATATGGTGTCAGCTTGTACCTCATTTTCTCGGTTGTTCCTTACTTTCCCTTTTAACACTGGGGTGGAGCATGTATGTATCTGTTTCTGAGTGCATTTGTTCATTAATTCTACGCCCACCTCTCTTTCCTCTGGTCTTTATAGTTAATTGTTTCCTTGTGAGTTCCGATGCCTTCTTGGTTATGTGCATTTTCAGCACACGCAACAGATGTAGGTCTGAGTTACAAGGGACGTAGTGTGTTGATCGAAGCGCGATGAGCTCCTTTCTGGAGCACCATCTATTTGTCCGGATCAGGATGATCTCCTTCGTTTCATTGTTTATGCTATCTGGGTCACGATACAGCACGGAGCGACACTAGCTTTTGACCGGGTTAAGGTTTGGCCACCCTATGTCCCATCGAAAGTGTACACATTAAGTCTACCTTTCACGACCAAAAAGCATACATGCATGTGTGTATATTTACGATTATCATCTAGTGTGCATCCAGGCCTGACGTACTTTTTAGACAACTCTGAGATATGAAATTAAACTACCTGTAGCATGTTTCGATGTAGTCAACTGCCAATTCAACACATTTGTCTCTTCTGGCTACGATCTTCTGCTTTCCGTCAGCGTGTACTTATTTTGGTTGGTCCCTGAGCCATTGGATAACTTCCTGAAACACTTCGTCCTAACATGCGAAACGTCGGTACTTCACCTTCATGATGCCCTGATAGTAGAAATCCTCACCATGTGCCTGGAATTTCATCTCTAATTCAGTGATCAATTGCTGGACGTGAGAAACCGTAATCATTGAATTCGATTTTTCATGTTTGAAAACAGGAAGAAGTCATTGTGTGCCAAGTCCCGCAATCATGGTGTATTGGCCATGATGTTAAACCCTTGCGTTTTATGATGTCCAGAACTTGATAAATAAGCTGTATACGTGCTCTCGTGTCCAGCTAGATGAGGTGTACAATTAAGGCATCAGGAAGATGAAGAAAATACGTAAGATGTGTATCAATTTGCATGGTGAATTCAAAGAGAAAACTAAAGTTCCAAATAATGTAAAGACAAGTGCCTTAATTCTTTCATACAAAAGTCAAGACTGTTCTACCATCTCTAATAGAGTGTATTATCTTGACATATTTTGAAGACAAATGTTCTATAGGGACCTATACATGTCTTTACCGAAAGTTTGCCATGTCTTTGTTTCACACACATTCTTCATGCAAACTGAAAGGGAACACTATGTAAACATTTATAACGTAGTCACGAGTTGTCACGATGAAGGATGTGACCGAGTACAATCGTTTGATGTTTCATTCCTAACTATTTTAAAATACTCTACATAACAGGCACAATTCAAATGTGAAATGTGATAAATAATCATGTTTTTTTGTGTGATTTTTTAATCATGCTATGTGATATATTCCATTTGTTTAACATTGTGTACCAATATAGGTTACTTATATTTACGTTTTTGTTGTTTACCATTTTCACTCACTCATCGTTTTACAATATCATTCATTTATCGAAACTAATGCAGTCATCTTTTGTACAATGCTTAAGAGAAATACAACTAACTAATATTATTTTCCTTATAATTCTAAAACAAGTGATTAAATATGTTGTTCTCAATATAAGTTACACGGCTTGTGCATTTTAACCTTCTTTGTTTCACTATAAATCATATTTCGTTTCGAATGCTGTTATTACAATGTCTGTGCAATACTTCATGAACCTGTAGTCACTTGATTGACAAGGAGGTAATACTACATGTTAGACTACATTTTAACATTCATTCCTGCATTGTTAATGTCACGAACATGATGTTTCTTTATAAATATGTTTTTTACAATGCGTATGTAAATATTAAATTGTAAACCGTTTTTGCTTCACTGTTAACTCTCCAACAATGGATTACATTTTCAGTTTTCACTACTAGCATATTTGATGGTGAGACCGTTAGAAAGCAGGGTAGTTTATTCGCATGTTAAGCATTAACGCTGATATTGAAGACATCAGATCGTATATATAGGCTAATTGAGCCCCTATGAACCATCTTGTGAACATATTGTCAGAAAGCGAGACTCATAAATCATCTATCCCAATCTATTTTAGAAATTATACACGTTGATAATGTATTACTAAGTGGTCAAGAAAGTATGTTTACTATAGCATGAAGATTAATTCGAAACAAATAATTTGATATTATTTACACTGGCTAGACATGTTAGTCAGAGTCAGGCAAAACAATACTGGTCTTACTACAACCCTAATCTACTTCAACCCGCCACTAAGCGCCCTTATCAGGGAACGCATTGTTGTAAACTAAATCATTATGCGCATTCTACAACGAAAACATCCATTACAAGGGAAGTAAGCCTTAGTTGATATAGAGGTGTGAGGGTGCCACCAGGAAGTGATCCTAAATCTACTCCTTATCTCTCAGACACTACAAAGTTATCCTAAATCTGCTCCTTATCTCTCAGACACCAAGAAGTGATTCTATATCTATTCCATATATCTGACATTAGGAAGTGATCCTAAATCTACTTACTGTCTCTCTAGCATCAGGAAATAATCCTAAATTCACTTCCTATCTCTCAGACACAACAAAGTGATCATAAAAGTAAATGGCAAATATCTCCATCTAGTTAAATGTCTAATGTGGGAATAAGAATGAACTCAAGGCTGATAAAAAAAAACAGATACACAATTCTACAATTCCAAGAACAGAATGGACATAATGAGAATGATATATGGTACAACATAGAGAGCTGACACGAGCACTCTATGGAAGCTGGGATGAGTATGGTCCATAGGAACAACAAATTACTACAAGACAAAATAAAAGCCAAAAACATGAGATATACCTATATTGCTATAGCTCAGCTACCAAAACCACATCCAATGGAAGTGCAGTTGTCTATTGTATATATAGATTAATCAACTGAGAAGAGATACATTCTAGTACTAATAACATAAACATACTTCAATATCTTCCCCGTAGAAGCAAAGATATTTGAAGGTCGCTGCTGAGCTTGTTATCCAAGATAAGATGAAGTCCACCAAGAAAAAATAGTATTCTTGACTGATGCTTCGCCAGTATTCGGATCACTAAAATAAAACTAATATGAAGATCTTAAGTAGTGTATATACTTCCTGACAAACTTGAAGCAGAACATCCACAGTTAGTTTTACAGTGAATTCCCTTCCACTGAAACATTGAAGGCAGTGAAGCTGCAGACAAACTGGCAACGTGTGAAAGATCTATTTAAAAATAGACTAGAGTATCACATTTAATGAGGTTGAGACCATTAGTTAAATCTCACTTGAGGGAAGGTGGGCTGATAAAATCCCACACTTCCAAAAATATGACAACTATTTTAATTTAATTAATCCAACGATCTTGACATGTCCATGCCATGTCAATTTTCGTGTTTTTACTATAATCAATAGGTTTTTATATTGGCCTAAATCTTTCCTAACAAGTTCAAGAACACTCGTTTCCAAAGTGATCCAAATATGAAATCTCAAGCATTATTCACAAGCATCACATTTCCATTGCGCACATGTTACGTTATAGTGCGGCCGTCAGAGTCCAAGTCTCACACTCGGAGAGGTATACCGAGCTGACTTTTGTATACATTAAAGTCAGCTTCGATTTAAGGCTAATGTTCTTGTCCTATCATATTATTCGCAGTCTGGTCAGGGCGACATTGGACATCGCTGTTCTTGACTGGATCTCCGCTTTAGACCGCTCCACATTCATTTCTGCGCTCGTCTTTTTGAACAGCGTAACACTGTTCACATATTCGATTTTGACCATAAACGGGTTTAACATATCCTCTGTGGCGTTAACCATGATCTTACACTTCTCTGCGCTGATTTCCATTCCAAATTTCTGGGCAGCATTGTCCAGGTTCTCGACTAGGCTCACACGTTCAGGCTCTGATCCAGCCAGACCGGTAATGTCGTCGTTATCAAACCGGAGGTTGGTAAGTATGCGTTGACTTATACTGATCGTCCCTATGTGGTTTTCCAATGCTTCTGACAAAATGCGTTTTAGAATAACATTGAATAATGTCGAAGAGGACACATCCCATGACGAACGCCGATTGTCGTGCGATATCACACATCTGTGGTCACCTTTAGAAAAAACTGCTGGCATCGAGGTACTTTCTCAATAACGTGGATGATCCGCCATCTTATCTTGCACTTGCACAGAGTTCCTATAGGGCATAATGTCTCGTCATATCAAAAGCTTTTGTTTTAATAAATGAAGACCTGGTACACTTTCTGTCTGTGCTGAGTATTTTGTTCGTTGATTAAACGTAGATTAACAATGCTCTTCATTATGCTACTACCAGCTTTGAAAACCGCTTGTTTCTTGTGCAATAACACTGCAATAAGAGTGCTCGCGGTTGCAATCTGAAAAAGGATGACCTTGAGCATAACTCTCCTGGAATGGCTAATCAGCCTGACGGTTCTGTAATTCTAACACTGTTGAAGATTCCTCCATTAAAAAAAATAAATATAAAATCTTCAACAATTATAGCACAGAAATAGAGGAAATCCAAAATGGAAAATGTTAGCCGTCTTGACATTAAAACAAACAATAAAACAAAACCAATGACCATAACTCAGCGGAACAATTCAGGGGATTTTAATGTTTTGCTTTTTAAGCGACTACTAAAGCCAGTACCCGTAAATAGGACAAACGTTGTTTTTGTGTACAGTATTTTAGAAGATTTCGTTTGGTGTGCAATCTTGAAGAGATACATGTGAATGTGTGTTTTTTATTTTTGCACGAATAGCAAAGAGTATTCATTTTCATCAGTTTGATAACAATTCCCAATGGTCTGCGTACGTCCTTAATAGAAATTGTCTTTATTACATAATCTCTACAATTGAAGTGTTCAACATCGCCAGGATCGCCTTTCTGCTGTTGGCCCTAACACATCCACGTAGTAAGTATTCGCTGTCGGTTGATCATTCTGCACCTTGTTAAATGTCCAATCACACTGCATAGCGGAACTTCATTGAGGAGGTTCAGAGAAAGTGCAAAAGAGCAGAAAGCACGACAAGTCCACTTCCGATTCCTCATTTGCGTTACCCGAATGCGACATAGTTTGCCGTGCCATGATTGGACTTCACAATCAAATGAAATAACATATTACAGCAACAGTGTAATGGTATCGCCATCTCATCTTCCAATTGGTGATTATTATCATGTTTGTTCGCCGGTGACACAGCCATGTCTAGCACAATAAATGATGAAAGTATACACAGCTAAAATGCGTTGGGACAAGACCACAAGAAGTAGCTGTTGACAGTGTCAAAGTCCTTGGTCAGCTGACTGCTGGACGGAAAGAGGGGCCAATGGCAAGAACAACCAGTGTAAGAAATGAGATTGAGGCAGTGACCTAGACTCAGAGCTGACAGTCTGATATTTTTAAAAATCAGTGTCGTAATGATTAATTATTATGTATCCCAGCTTAGAAATATACGTACGTGTGTAGCACAAAACGAGGCCCACAACCTTCTTTGATTTTGATCACTGACAGGTTGGAATACTATTTTCACACAAATATGTAGTCAAAAATTCAAACATGATTTACACACCTCTGTAACTATATCAATATTGAATATTCGCTTTTCCAATTATGTCTATAATTTGGAAAATAATTGCATTTTTTGTTTGGACAATAAAGTGACATCATAAACCAACTCGATCAGGTTGTCTTTTTCATAACGAATAGGTGCATACGTTAACATCTTCCATGCAGGGGTTACGTTGCAATACCTTTTATCACTGACTGACAGGAAATGTGTGTCGACCTCCACCGTCCTAGGACCGGCGATTGGGAAACACTACATTAGAGTACATCTATTGTAACGAGCAACCCGTATTTATCTTACAATGTGATACAGATCAGGTGAGGACGATGTGTCATAACATTTGCAAAACGTATGTAAAATATAGCAATGTTCAAATACATTTTTTTGTAAGAACATCACTAAACCTATTCCGTCTAATGCAATGTGCTGATATAGTTTAATTATTATTCGAATTAAATTTTACTGTAAAAATCGTTTAATACAGTCTAAAGTTTTCGTTTTACGATAACCCTGATGATAGCGTTGATTACTCGAAACTTGAGTAGACGAAGTTTACACTTCTGATTTACTGGGTTACGTCTTCCTCTAACGTCAATGTCGCTCACATGAGTTTGACGTTGTCATTAATATATTTGTATTAATACATTTTCAAATGATGACTTTGAATTTATCATGTATTTTTGAGAAAAACAAACTTACAACATAAACAATAATACATTAACACAAACCTATTATTTATTACGTCTGCATTGTGATATACGGCGGAACATGGTCGAAGAAGAGTCCAAGCATCTCTCGATTGACTCCTATTCGGCGTCACGCTTCATACCAAGCGCATAGAATGTCCACACAACTCTGACATGCGTCAAAGGTGACTTCCGGAATATGCAGTAATTGTTGCAAACAAGATAAAACATCGTTAGGCGGGCCACTTACTGCGAAGAATGGACGAGTGATGTAGCACAGGGGCAGCAATATGGTAATCTATAGACAAACTACCACGGCATGCATCCGGCAGCAACTTGCATAATGAAACAAATGGACAACGTATTATCCACTGGTCCACCGCGGCCCAAGACAGAGGCCGTTGAAAGAGAACTTGAGACCGGCAATGGTGTAAACACTGATGGAGAACGGATCATCCAGTAATCCTGTAGTCTTTATTATAGCTTCAGAAACTTTATATTTCTCGCATGTCTTTAAAAATAAAATAGACATGATCGGTTAAGTTCTCAAAACATAGTATTTGTCTTCACCGGTTGCATGTTCTGAAAAAAAGAAGTATAATACGTACTTTGAGTGGAAATACCAAGGACAATTAAACAATGTCTTTCTGTACAGGTAAATCTAATTTCAATATTTCTCATATAAACGATTTTTCTTTTGCGTTACTATGCCATGTCTGAAAACCAGTCTAATGTCACGAATATCGTAGTTTAGATTTCTTTGAATCGTCATCATGGGTAAACTGATTTTGTTTATGACTTGTGGTTGCTGAGCGGAAAGAGCATCCATAACAAAAACATCAAGGGCGGGAAACGAAACTGCGACACGGGCTCTGGCCTACCTATCTGAGACCTCCTGAGCTTCGTAATATTAAATGACTATATATTCTTGGTGAGAAACGTACCAAAGGGCAGACTATCGCGTTAATCGTTAATAAATGTACAGGCTTCAAACAATCCATATTTCGTGAACATATGTTATACTGACAATGCACAGGTTTGCGAAAATGAAAAACAGTTAACAACCCATCATTAAAAGCACGTATAGGAGGGATATAAGTCATATAAATCATGCTACATTTCCTTTACAGAGCGCTGCTCCAATCACAGCCCGTCTGAACGAAACTCCATATCTTACTAAATCTTCAGCCTGCTCCAGTGTCGTGTCCAAGCATTCTTTAAAATAGTTGTGCCGTCGTCTTCTTGGCCTGCCTTTGATGATTGTGTCCGACACCATACATTCCACTTCTCTTCTTTCAATAAATCTGTGCCTTTTGATGTGCCCAAATAAGTTGAATGTTCTGTTTATGATGGTATTTATGAATCAGTTAACAATGCTCTATTCTCTCAAATGTCTGCATTCTTTTCTATTTCAGTCCATGGTATTATGTGGACCTTTCTATATCATTTCGACTATGAATCACAGTTTTGTTTCCTGAAGTTTGGCTAATTGTTCATACATACACACACACACATACATTTGTGCATACACACAGAGACACCCACACACAGACGGACCGGCAGATGGACGAACGGACAGACAGGCAGACATACAAACATACATACATACATACTGACATACAGCCATACATGCATACATACAAACATACACCTATACATATTACCAGACATAAATACATACACACATACACGTAGACAGACTGCCAGCAGACAGACAGAAATGCAAACATACACACAAATATGCATACATACAAACACATACACACACAAACACAAAACCACCCCCAACCCTTACCTCTTTTGGTCGGCGAGAAGACATTCTTTTGTGTTGTACTCCCATCTCTTGTTGAGAAAACCTCTTCATTGTCCCACACAAACATGCACCCAGACACACAATAATAATAGCTGCCCATCGCAAGCAATGTCTCAAACAGGAGCCATACATTTTGTGTTGCACCTCGCCAGGGAATTCAGCGATGAGAGTAAAGTTCAATCCTTGCATGAAAATCTTTCCACATACGTATCATTTAATATCAGATATGGACATGTGAGTATCAGTTGTCATTTCGCAAAGTGCGTTTTTGTTGTATTTCGGAGATTTGGCGCTACACAGCAATGTAGGTGCCTCTGATATATGTTCTATGCTTTGCCTTGCTGTCCTGTGCGAGACATTCCCATGCGTTTGCATCGGTGCTGAAGCGTTTCAGAGATACTTTGAAGGAGTCTTTGAAACGCTTATTTTGAAACGCAGACAAATATACACAAACAAACACGCACGCACACATATACACACACACACACACACACACACATACAAACACACAATCACACACACGTATACATTCATATATATACACAAATGTTGCGAGGTTCTTTGCAATTGAGTGTGAGGCGGACATATGATTGGTCTGTTCTATCTTTTCTTGATATATTGGCCAACTTGTGTGGCACTAATGTCGGTCACACTGGTGTACGATTTGTATTACACTCAAACAATCTTTACACCAACACCAGCTGACAGCTTACTTTTAACAACGTTCTGTTACGTCCACAGTGTGTTCACATAACTTCTGAGTTCATGATCCATCTCCGATCGCAACTCTTTTGGGACTATCGCATGCTTGAAACGTGAGGCATTACAACGTGTTTACAAATTGTGTCCGTTCACTTGTTGAGAGTCGACCACCATTTTGCTTGTTCACTTGTTGAGAGTCGACCATCATACTTATCAACAACAACGACCCCACTCCTTCTTCAAATATTATATTTATCCACTGCAAGTGAAAATGGCGACAGCTACCGACAAGCCTACGGAGTTGCTCATCACGAATATGTTATGGGCCCTCAGCAGAAGCGAAAGAATCACCTGGTTGAGGAATTCATGTGAGCCTTCAGTCATACCAGCTGACCCTGAGCAACGTGCATACACAGCACACGTAAACACGGTATAAGTTCATGGGATGTTTGCTGTAGACTGGCTGTTATCCACATGCGTATAGAACGATGGCTTCCACCACACAACAACAGACTATGATCTTCGATGGAACACTCATTCCATGCGTGTCCCAAACTTTCAATTATAGCCTTCGAAAAGAATGACTTGCTTGGCAACAGAAACGATATAGACCGGCTATTCTGTATGTGCTGTTCTGATGGTAGGTTGGTTGTTTATTGATCCAGTGGCATATACACGTATGCCCTTTGACCCGAAGAAAGAGAGAAAATAATCGATGTTTGTCAAACTTGAAACGAGTGGGATTCGAACTGGGACCGTTGAAATTGTAAAACGAACGTACCATCCATGCTTCACCCCTAATACACTAATCCTCTTCTTGCTGTTTTATTCGTCGTACTACCAAGGCAGATTAAGATGTTAGCTACGTATAGATGTTGGCAGTGTACAGTGTTGATTAGCTCGTCAAAGACACCATGTGAACAGATACAAACGTTACTCGCGTATCATGTGTGACAGACCAATATTACTGCAAGCAGATACAAACACATTGACGATTATAAGAACTTTGTATTCTGAACACGTGCTACATTCGCACAAGGACAAAATTGTTACTATTACTCTGTTTTTATCGTCCTGACCAAATGCGTTGACACCATCAACAGTGAGCAAACAGGGCAAATAATGGCGACATTTGCATGCACCAGAAGTTTCATTACACTGATCCGCCAGCTTCATGATGCAGAGATGGCTCTGGTACTGCACGAAAGTTTATCAAGGTCTTTGCAGAAAAATTCAATGCCACTATGCAAAGCGCTGCTACTGACATGCATATATGATACCGAACGCACAACGGGGTGTTTAATCCTAGACATCCAAAGTCGTACACTAAGGTGAATGAAGCATCCAGTTTGAATGTCACGTTTGCTGACAACTTTGCTCGAACACCTGCTGAAAACAAAATATGCAATCCACTAAGACGAAGTTTTCGGCTGCAAATAGCAACTTTGGTCTCATTGTCAATGTGAGGAAATCTGAAGTGTACTTTCAGCCTGCTCCTGGGATACTCTACAACAAATCAAACATCAGTATACATTACAAACGTCGTCAAGCAATCATTAGCTTCACCTATCTCGTCAGTATTCTCACCAGAGAAGTTGGGTTCGACTCGGAGGTAAACAACAAGTTTGAAAAGGCGTGCTCTGCCTTTTGGCGACCGTAAGTCAACGTTGGCAACATGCATGCTATCAATTTCGCAAACAAGGTATAACGTTATGGTAATATCGTGTTAATCACTCTGATGCATGCAAGCGAAACATGTTACGTGTATAATAGACACGTAAGACAGCTGAATCGGTTTCATCTCAGAAGCTTGTGTGGACTGCTAACGACTGTGTGGTATGACAAATTATCTAAATTAACAATTCTTAATAAATCAAAGACATTGAGCAATATACGATTCTATAAAAACCCGATGTACGGGAAATGTTAACACGTCAGATGACATTTCTTTCGATTGTTAAAGTTGTAGAGATTTGATTATACAAAGTCATAACTTTATATGTAGGGTAGCCAGTTCATTTTATGGATCATTGTTTGTCCTTTGTCGTATGCCATGTATGCATTTACAGCGGGGTCGACTGCAACGTGAAGGTTGTGTTAGTTGAGCCACGCATCTTTGTCGTTAATTCCAGTTTTCAACAAATACGCTAATCAGACGCTGGGCAGCGCATGAGCTGCAGTGGTCAGCGACCCATAGCTGACTGCTAGCGTTAGGGCCAGCGAACCAGAGCTGCAATGACCATTCTACACCTCTACGCAGTGATCCTGGATAACAGGCTGCAGCAGGGTAGACTGGCTAAGGAGAAGGCATCTAAGAGGAAATGCTAACCAGGTACTCCAAAAATGCTTGCTGAAGTCGGATGTGTTGGACCAAAAGGTGCAAATATCACAGTCAAGATGTAAACTACGACACAACGCATTCCAGTTCTCTGGACCACATTCTGCTACTTAAGCCCTTTCAGGATTTGGTAGCAGGATATTGAGAACGAATGAAGCGTAGCCAAGCCAAGACGCTTTCATTTTTTACAACTTCACAAACGTTTTATATGTCGCTTGTTCCCAATTCAAACAGGCTTGTGACAGGATTAGTTCTCCAATCATATCTTATTTTTTTGGATTGCATGATTTTGTATAAGACTGTATTGATTGATTGCTTTGATTAGAAATACTGGGATCAATACAACTTTGTTTACCTGTACCGGTAGATCTAATCCGACTTGAACTACATAGTTGTAAGAAGGTTAGCCTATATTTACTGCTCATGGTATAATATATGAAGATATTTACTGACGAGTTGATGGATTCAAGAACTAAGCCGACTCCACCAATAATAATAAGTATATTTGTGTGTTTGCCATCGATTGTAAGGTCAGGAATAAATGCCATGCCTATGAATGCAACACTAATTGGGATATAGCATGTGTTAAAAAGTGTGGAAATCATAACAACCATCTTGGACACCTTTTGATTTCTAATTGATACATTGTCAGATTGCTCGACATTCGTACACGTCTTCCGCCATTGTGATCTGTTCTCTAACTTAATGACAAGTATTACAGTACAGACAAATACGACGACAAAGGATGTAACTGGCACAAAAACGTTGTTGATAAAGAAAGAAATGGATTGAATACTCTGTCCATCTTGTGTGTGTACAACACCAATTACAGTTTTGTTTTTTGCAGCAGAGTATTTCCAATCGAGTCTGTTTACGAAGTATACGGGAGCCACACTTGACAAGAGGATGCCATAAATGCACATGGTAGTGAAGCACATTCTCTTTGGAGTAATGAGCCCTTTAACCTGTCAAAGAACACTCAAATATATAAATGCTCTGTAAGTACTTGTGGAAAGTATATGAATATGGTATGTAAAAGTATATTTGCAGTAATAAATAAATGAAATACACGATTACAATTGCTGAATAAAGGATTATACAAAAGAAAACATCACGACCATACACGAATTTTATATAAACAAAATCAAAGACATTTATAATACTGAAGACATTCATGAAATCTGAGAAGTGAAGGTTAATGGCAGTGCTAGACTTTATCGCCGCTCAGTCTCTCACTGCAGGAAGGTATCGCGCCTCCTTAGAACATCACACAAAGCACGAATTCCGTAGCTCCAACGATGAACCCAGGGATATCCCGAACAAATTAGCATCGTGAACCCACCCTTCCAGCTCGAATTCGAACCCTGCCCGTCTGAACATGAGGCAAACGGCTTCACCACTTCGCCACATATGCTGTATTTGTAGACCTAAATCCTTTGCTGTTATACAAGAATTAAAGGAAACCCACCATTTGTTTGTCCGGGATTTGAATAAGATGTATAATAAAGGCATGCATGCACCATAATAGATCGTGAACGTTCGTATCATATACAAAGGACGTTCAAGCCAAACATTGACTTTAGTTGTGTAATGAATAGAAATAATGTTGTTTTAAGTAGTCAAAATGTCATTTATGTGTCGATATAATCGCATGCACCATATATGCACATATCCTCGCGTTCAAATAATGTCTAAAACAATTAAGCGTAGACAGATTTGCAACGTTTATCTAGTATACACATATCCAAGTATTCAAATAATGCTGAAAATATTCAGAGCAGAAAGATTTGTTAGGTATGTCTGAAACAATCCAGAACAGCCTGTTTATTTCGTTACCAGTCCTAAAATGCTGACCTCTCATGAATTCTTCTAGGGG
Source organism: Ariolimax columbianus (assembly GCA_036924085.1). Lineage (NCBI taxonomy): Eukaryota > Metazoa > Mollusca > Gastropoda > Stylommatophora > Arionidae > Ariolimax > Ariolimax columbianus. The sequence continues at coordinate 14,790,272 of JAVGWX010000007.1, forward strand.
TCCAAATTTTGAGAAATCGCTTAGAGGAAAGTCTGGGCGGTAAACTGGTTCTGGCAATACCTGCCAGCCGAGTTGCTGCATATAGCAAATCGTGAGTTGAGCAGTTTGGGGTGGAGCGTTATCTTGCAGGAGCAGGGCGCTCCTTGTGATCAAACCAGACCGTTTTTTTTTTCGCACACGGCTAAACATTTCATTCAAAATGCGTTTGCACTGTTTACTGTTTATAGTGGCACCACGGAGTCGAAAAAAAACACATCCAGAATAAGGTATTCTACAATCCAGATATTTTCAGGAATTACTGTGAGGGGTTCGGAGCCACATGGCCGGGAACATCACTTACAGGAAGTACGTACTTCGCTAAAATATATATACAATTCAAATGTCTTACTATGTCTGCTGGCCCCATCACCGTATTGTGATTGCATGCTTCTGCAATCTTCTGCAGGTTTTCGGCCTTCTTTCACAAGGAACTTCATCACAGCACGCTATTACAGGCTAACACTAACAGTGTCGCCGCCATTGTTATGTGCCTGCCACTGTAAGTGACACAATTCACGCATACATGTGCAATTCAGAAATGTATACTTTCACAACATGTACATAAATCAAGTCATGCACGAGGATCACTTACGTAGTTCCCAGACTGATATGGGATTGCTGTCAAAATGAAGCTGGTAGTTTGTAAAGATGTACTTATGTGGCAGCAGCATCTAGCTTTGGGTTTTGTGTTTGCTGCAGATAGCAGACGGTGTATGTCGCGTGCACTTGAGAAGAGAATTTAAAACATGGCGCCCAGGATGTCAGAGTGTACAATCAAAGACCATCATTCTGTAGAACGTTGTATTACGTTAAGTGGGGGTGGAGATGTTGGGGTTAGCAGGAAAAGAGTTGATGACTAAATAACTTTCTGTGACGGAAATTCACAAAGCATTGCTTCGCGGTTACAGTGGAAAGCGTTTGTCGTATACAACGGGACATAACTGAGACGATTCATTCTCGCATGGACGCTGATACATTGCTGAAGAGGCCCGACTTTGCCGACCTGTTCAGACTGCAGCAAAAACGGATAAGTGAGATTATTGTAGCTGATAGGCAAGTGAATGTATAGTGACAGATAGTGCAGCAACTGCTATCGAATGTTCACGTAGTTTATTCCTCAGCATGCATCATGATCTCGCCTTGGAGAGAGACGTTTCGCAAATGACGAAAAGGCTGAATGTAAGGCGTACATGTGACTGAGAAAGCAGACCAGCGACCTCTATATTTCTTGTTTCGTTGCACTGATAAAACAATACAATATATGTATCAATGTTGAAGGATATTTTGTTAATAAATAAACGGCAATATACGAGTGGTACATTGAAATCAAGTGCATATCTCATTTATTTTTTTAAATATTGTTTTTAAAAAAAACCTGTGTGACTTTTTTACTGACTTACCCTAGAATTGTTGCACAGTAGCGAAAAGTGCACATTGACAGTGTATAGAGAAACTGAACCGTGTATACATCATGATTTGGAAATGTACACGTTCACACAATGTAAATGATTCCAGCTATGGCTAAATACATGGTGGTGTCGTTGTTTGAAGCTACCCGTATTTTGTTTTAACAAAGGTGTTTCGAAATCGACTACAATGTATTTATTATCTAATGTGTCTTGGCTGCGGTCGAAACAGATGTTTCTAAGTTTGATCACCACTCGAGGAATCAATTTGTTGGTGTCTACCTCGTTGAACAAGGGACAAGATGCGGCGTTTCAGTAAGTATGTTTAAAATGGCATCTATGTATCCTGCTTCACCCTGAATTAATGAATAAGCAAAACTCAAATATATCAGAAGTGCTTATGGAATTCAGGAAGAGAATGTAGTAGGTACGCCAACGATGAGACAGAGATGAACACGACGTTTTCTAGTCGAAATAAAAAACACGAATCCGAAACCAGTTCCTCCTAGTTATGTGTATATAATTGATGAGCTATTAGTATAACTTGCACAATGCGCATGCAACGACTTGGACAAACGACCTTTACTCCCAATTTAAAAATGTATTTCCTCTGCAAGACTCATCACTGTGATCACGTGTTATTGATACTTGTTGTAATGCTGCACATGGTTGTAAAGTAAAGTGGAAATTCAGCAGAATTAACCGATTGTTGGAAATGTCGTTTTTGAAGACTCCATTCTACTAAGCCACATTCTGTGAGAGGTGGCGTAGCCTTTCCCTTCCTTGCTATTTTTGTTTTTCTTAACTCACTCGTCAGGTACCCATTTACAGTTCGATTGACTGGGGCAGCGGTCCGCGATTAAAATCACGACCCATATTGTTTCGAAAACGATGCGAACATAGGCACAATGTTACATACAATTAGCTTATTGCTCGTTATGAACTGATCTAACGCGCCCCACTATGTCTATTTCATAATAAATGTATTACATCTAGAGAAGCATAAAACACACTCATATTAGCATGTGAGAGAAATAAATGTGATCCCATGATACCGATGGAATAAGAGGGAAGTACCAACCTTTAGAGGCGCCGTTACACAGATACATCTTTCAAGTCTGATTAAAGCTGTCATCCAACTTGTGACTCTAGAGAATGTTGTATGCATCATACCAGTTGTGAGGTATTGGACCTCTGCGGTGTCAAAGGGACGGTCTAACTCGCTGAAAGCTGGGGTAAAACATATATTTGTCCATAGAAGAGTTGAAAGACATCCTAAATCTGAGATTGCCAATCCTGTTAATGTGTGTGAAATATCACATAGTTAATTTTTTTAACCAGAAAACAGTGTCAAAATCATGTATACATTGTAATCAAAACTTGATACTAGCATAGTACAAATGCAAATAATATGCAACCTATGTATATGCTTATTTATGGCGTATTGCTCTTTACTTTCAGATGCTGTGAGAGCTTTGCAGCTTACATCATCTAGCGTAACATGCTTTCACATTATAAAATGTATATGTGGATGTTAAAGTGCCCTAAGACATACGTTCCGTTCTTGAAAAAAAATATATTTCAGCACTTGTGATCTGTACAATGATAACAATATGTATTTTTTTCTATTATCAGTTCAACTTTACATAATTGTTTTCGTCTTCATCATGTAGCATGTCCTTCAGCATGCAGAACGTCGCTTCCATGACATCCCGTAATATAAATTATGCATTCACAAAAATCAATTAGAATGGATTTTAGCTTAGTAAGGGTATGTGCTTCTTCTTCTACTTCTTTTTCTTTTTCTTATTATTATGTGTCCTCTTTTTATCTGCCAACACTCGTCCTTAAAAAAAAAACGATTGTGACGTGCTATAATTTTCAGCGAAGCTGCGTGTTTCGGTAAAATACATTCGTTTTCAGCAAGGCATTTTTGAGGCCAGCTTTGCATTCCATCTTCGATCGTTATTCTCTCAGCCAAACCAAATGGTTATAGTTTATTTGCCCCCACTTTGAGGCGGAATAATGTATTGGTCAGTTATGGGTGAAAGTCACTAACCCTGATGAAAGTAGACTGCTATGATTCACTGGCTGCTTTCAGCTCATTCCCTGGTACGCATTTAGCCATGAGTATATACAAAATGTATGTATGTTATCTCTAGATAAAATTCCAAGAGTTCTACGGTTACCCATGCGATGTGTTAAAATATAACGTATATTTACGGACAATCCTTATCACCCAATGATGTAGCATTGGAAAGTATCGAGAAACATCTCATATTTAGAGTACGATGTCCTTATCATAATTATTTTCGATTAGTATAGATGTAACAGAGTTATAATGCATGTATTATTTAAATGATGTAGAGAGTTAATCAAAAAATAACGATAGAAACATTTCCAAAAAACGTTATGGAAAACTATAAAGCCTCACTTTCCACAAGCAGACTGGAGGCATGACAATTATTTGTGAGAAGCCATCCCATGTTGCTTTTAGAAGTAACTTTTTACTGCAAATTAGTTAAATGCGTAAAGAAAATTACGATATAAGATGAAACATCTATATATGTACACCGAACTAATGAAAAAATAAATGACAATATGTAGATCGAACTTTAAAGAAAATTGTATCATTCAGTACATGGCAGTGACTGATAAAATGCCATTAAGGAAGCAGATGTAATGAAATGTTGAAGAATGCTAAACTTATGTGTGTTGCAAAAATTGCCGACAGTCGTAACTGTTTGATAGAGGATTTAGAAAAAAATGTACTTCATTCAGTACGTGGACAGGTAATTGACATTGCATCCAACCATAATACAGTGACACTGACAGCCAATGTTCCGACAATATATGTCTCACGAAGGACCAAGTAAAACTATGGATAACAAAGATAAACAGATAACATTCACTTTACGGAAACGCACCTCACATCTGAGTTGTTGTCACATGAAAAGAATACACACATGCTAAAGACGTTTCACATTGACGAACTAATCCAAGAACATGGTCATAAGTGTTTAAGATTGAAATTGCGCCATTCACACGTACATGTAAATATAATCAATTTCGGCAAAAGGAGAAATTACAGGTGGCAAATGACAAAAACCTTTGAACTACCACATGTAAATAACATTGGACATGCTGCCGTCTCTTGAATAAAACAAATGTGTAGGAAAACATCAAGAAACAACAAATTACATTATTATTTTAAGTGAAATGCTTTTCGTCCTAAAATTACGGTAAACAGACTTGGCGCAGGCAATTTGTAACTGAACTGGAAGATGCATTAGATATGATGGTTACTGGAAGAATATCAATTTAGAAGATTTATCTAAATTTAAGCTTTTCTAATACGACACTTAGAACAATCTTGATATTCTCAAATAACTTTATATTGTTGAAAAACTAGCAAGGCTAACACTTTATTGTAAATTGTATCATACATTTATAAAAACGTTACGACTCTAGTTTGTCTTTGTCATGGACACGATATGCGAAAAATCACAGATACACACACACACACACACACACACACACAAACATACACACACTCGTGCGTACCCACACACATGCACACACACACACACACACACACGCACACATCCATACATATATATATATATATATATATATATATATATATATATATATATATATATACACTTTCAAGATTATCACCCTCCAGCAACCAGCAGGTATGTTCACATCAGGTCACTACACGAGTACAGGATATAGGCCTAGCATGTTTAAATTAAAAACATAAAATGCACTCTGGTGTAGTGCATATTTTTGCAACGTATATCACGTTTATACATAATTCTACTGAAGTTCTTAGTCGCCCCGTACAACTCCATGTGACATTAATCAACGAATCTCCAACGGTACCACCCATGACTATAATCCTATGCCGAATAATTAACAAAATCGCCACCACCGACGACTTCACTGACGAATTGTTCGTAGTACGTCTTCTTCTGGTCCGATGCAGGCATCATCTACAATTCCTGATATTGCCATACCGTAAAATGGCAACGTTATAGTTAGCAAGCTGGACTGATAAACGAGGTGTGACTACTACAAACGTATTCTCAAGTTCAGTTAAAGTGCCATCTCCCCATCGAAGGGCGTATACTCTATCTCTTGCCGTAAGAGTGCAATCTTATATACTTTTCCCAATCCATCTCCTGATGGTATCCACTTAGGTATAACGGTGTTTGCTTCTTGAACAACTGCCTTCTACCCGATCCTCTAGTATGGTCTTCAACAAGGACATATGTCTTATTATATGTCCACAATAACGTAACTGTCTAAACCTGATTTAGGTCATTAATTATTCTTTCGATCCAACTTTATCCATACATCCAAATTAGTTTTCTTCTTTTTTAAAGTATTTCCGACCCAATCCTCTATATACTCACATTCCGAAGGCTTCAATACTTTTTTCTAACTTGTTATTCATTGTCCATGTTTCTGCACCATAAAGTAATGCCGAGTATACATAACACCTCACAATTCATTTTGTCAACGTATGATTTATCTGTTTTGATGTCAGTATGTGTTGCATGTTGCCAATACCATTTTGACAATACCTATTAGCTTTCTGATTTCGTTTTCATAGCTGCCACTTCCGTTATTTCATGATCTAGATAGGAGAAACTATGTACCTGTTCAAGTAGTGGATATATTGATTATCATCTGCATACATAGTTTCTTGTCACTTCTCTCAATTATCAAAGTCTTTTTTTGCTTTATGTTTATGTATAATCATAACTTTTAACTTATTGTGAATATTGTTGTCACAAGCGTCTGTAATTCTTGTTCACTTTTTGCGATAAAAACTGTATCATCCGCATTTTTAAAATTATTCATTACCACTCCTCCAATGACCTGACATTCCCTCTTTCTGTTTGAATGTGTGTTCTATGCAGATATTAAAAGGACAAGGGGATAATACACACCACTGTCTCACTCCTCTGTTTTTCATATATACTTGGAGAGCATAGCTTTCCTGATTTTACTTTAGCAGTTTGTTCCCATTTGATGTTACGGATCAATCTTATGCCTTTACCGTCTGGTCTTATTTCTTAGAGATTCCGTTGCGAAGTGGTTAAGCCGTAAGCTTCGTGATCAGATGATGTGGGTTCGACTCCGGACTCCGCCGTCTTTTTCACATGTGCTTGATGGGGAGTACCCTGCATCTAGTAGTGCAGTTAATCCTTGCTAAAAATAGCGCTAGCAAAATTAATTATGCCATCATCGTCTACGATGGACGGCTGCCTTTGCCTTATTTCTTGGAGAAATATAATTCATTTCTTCTGTTTGACTCTGTCAAAAGGCTTTTGGTAGTCTATGAAGCAAATATAAAGGCCATTGTGTATTTATATATATTTATATGTTTTAAGTTCGAAAACAGAAAATTGCTTCCCTTGTTCCATTACACTTTCGAATACCAAATTATTTTTCTTGAACTTGGGTAGTTGTCTCGCCGCGGCGACTCAATTTCAACCAGTGTTCGTAAAGCGATCTCAGTCCCGCCAGGCGGTGCGATAGCGCGGGCTTGCGGAAAACGCTCGCCTGCCTTTCCCCGTAGTGCGAATTGTGTGCGGTTTGTTGTAGTGGCTCCTCCACCGAGGTGCGCTAGTCTGGTCCGTATCAGGAAACGTGGTCCGTCCGTGGTGATTTATCTAAGGCTTATAGCAGAGCTCGACAGTACGTCTCGCTGGTGGTCCGACTCTCGCAAAGAGCTTGTGACCGGCAAATGGAAAGCAGGAATCGTTGCCTCGAGGCCCTGCGTTCTCCCTACGGAGAAGGGCAGGCCAAATTGTCTCCAGTCCCAGTGAAATTCATCGCCGAGGTCGTTGGGATCCGTTCTGCAAAGAGCGCTGCCGTCCCTCCTCGAGCGAGCCCGGTCGGTCGGTCGTCTGGTGCGTGTGGGAGGCCCCTGTCAGGCGGTCCTAGGTCGACGGAGTGAGGGACGGGTGGAACAAACCGTCCGTCCGTCCCGTCATTCGGTCCCTGCGGCCGTCGTCCCAGCGAGGCCTTTTGCAAAAACACACCCTTCCTCCGCCGACCGGTGTATGCTGTACACAATACGTCTCCGACAGATATCTGGTTGATCCTGCCAGTAGTCATATGCTTGTCTCAAAGATTAAGCCATGCATGTCTAAGTTCACACTGTCTCACGGTGAAACCGCGAATGGCTCATTAAATCAGTCGAGGTTCCTTAGATGACACGATCCTACTTGGATAACTGTGGCAATTCTAGAGCTAATACATGCTTACCAAGCTCCGACCCTCGCGGAAAGAGCGCTTTTATTAGTTCAAAACCAATCGTCGTTTCCCCTCGCGGGGTTGCGGCGTCCCCACTGGTGACTCTGGATAACTTTGTGCTGATCGCATGGCCTCATGTGCCGGCGACGCATCTTTCAAATGTCTGCCCTATCAAATGTCGATGGTACGTGACATGCCTACCATGTTTGTAACGGGTAACGGGGAATCAGGGTTCGATTCCGGAGAGGGAGCATGAGAAATGGCCCTAACATCGCTGGAAGAGTGGGCGAACTCATGGCTGGTCAAAATAAACGAGGAGAAAACCACATGCACAATATTCTCGCTCTCATTAAAACCCCAAAGTACCAAATTAAGTCTAAATGGGAAAATCCTGCAGCCAAACGACAACTCAATCTATCTGGGAGTCACATTTGATCGGCGCATGACATGGAAAAGTCAGATTGAGAGAAACCGAATGAAAGCCAGAGAAAGAATGGCGATCATGAGGAAACTTGCTGGCACAAGCTGGGGAGCAGACGAAGGCATACTAAAGAAACTGTACACTGGAAGAGTGAGACCAGTTCTCGAGTATGGCATTGCGGCATGGACAACAGCAGCGAAGGCGAACTTCGATAAAGTTAACAAACTTCAAAACCAAGCCATGAGAATTATAACAGGTGGCATGAAGTCAACGCCAATTTTAGAACTTAAAAAGATTACAAAACTGCAATCCATGACCGATAGAAGAGACTGCAGAGCCCAGCTGCAGTCAGAGAAACTCCGAAGACTGACGGACCATCCAATGTACCAGAGACTAAACAATTTGGGAAATGGGAAACTAAAGCGGAGAAACTTTGCAGAAATAGCCAAAGCAAAGATGCACGAAGATCCCATAAACGCACTAACAACACCAAAACCCATCACTACTGTACGAAAACCTACCTGGAGGCAGGTTATATTTCCAGAGGTGGTAGAAAATATACCAGGCATTGCAAACAAAAACTGCCAGAGTGAAAAAGAAAGGAGAGACACTACCCTAAGCTTCACAACGAAAAGCTACCCAAGCATGGACTGGACCCATGCATACACCGACGGTTCTGTAACAAACACTACACAGAACGGAGGGGCAGGAGCATTCCTGAACCTACCAAATGGCAGAAAAATAACACTGTCATTCGCTACTGGTAAGTACACAAGCAATTTCAGAGCAGAGGCAGAGGCACTGAGGGCGGCAGTGGAAGAAATGGTGACTCACAGTGAAAATGAGAGCCATATAGTCCTGCTGACAGATGCTCTCGAAGTAGTCACAGCGCTAAAAAGCCAGAACAACACTGAGCTTAATGACTTAAGAGCAGCACTCTGCAAACTGTGCCAGCAGTCCGCACCAAAAAGGGTAGTGGTACAGTGGGTTCCGTCACACTGCAACATCCAAGGCAACGAGGAGGCAGACAGACTGGCAAAAGAAGGTGCAAGGCTACCACAAACAGATACCAGTATGACGTACGAAGAGTCAAAACGGCTTATCAAAGCCAGATACATGACCAAATGGGAAACCGAACATACTGGTTACACCAAAAACGATGCCTATTACCAGTTGAACCGAAGAAAGCAGGTCGTCGTCTTCAGACTTCGCACTGGCCACAATAGACTGAGGTACCACCTATTCAACAAATTGAAGATAGGTGGTACCGACGAATGCCCGTGCGGTACTGGTAAAATGACCGCTGAACATCTGCTGCAGAACTGCCCGACATACGAGGATCAGAGAGAGCAGATGTGGCCATCACCAGTGGAACTGCAAGACAAGCTCTATGGCAGTGGCGACAGCCTCAGGATGACCGCCGCTTTTTTTCGAAAAAATAATGGTTACTGTCTGACTGCGTACGCAGAAGAAGAAGAAAATAACCGAGCCGAAGGCAGACTTCAAGTCCACGTATACAGATCACAAGTGGAGACTACAGATGTGGCGCGGTTCGGCGAGGTGGCGCAGAGCAATGATAGCGTCGGTCGTTGAACGACCCAGGGTGCAGCCAAACTGTTGTGGGCGGCGTTTTGTGCTCAAGAAATGCTTGAGTCTGGTCAGTAGCACCTGAGCAAACACCTTCCCCAGAACCGAGAGCTGTGTTATAGGCGTGTAATTACTGCAGACTTTGCGACTCTCCTTGTAAAGGAAAACGAGAATTATATCGCGCCTATCGGCCTGGACCTGTCACGTCCTCCATATTTTCTGGAAACAAGTATTGAAAGGGAGAGTCGGTTGCGTTATTCGACAGCTCTGGCGGGATGTGATCTGCGCCAGCGGCTCGTCCATCTCTGAGTTTCCTGATAGCGGAAAGGTCTTCAGTTATACTAGTTGGGGTCAAAGTTGATTTCTGTATCTGAGGATGATCCGGAGATTCAGCAGATAGAACGAGACATGGCGATGCCAGTTGGTGGTTACGATAATGAGTATACTATGCCTTCCACTTGTTCGCTACCTCTTCGCGCGACGAGCAAAGGGAGCCGACATGATTATTTATAAACTCTAGGTCTTTTTTCTCGTTCTGCTTTCCTCTTAGAAGGAGATGCCTGATAGTCGGATCTGAGGTAATGAGATCTGGGACCAGCTTCGATTTCGTTCAGAAAGCGTTCCTATTCCGTTCTAGCAGCCGCGCGGAATTGGCCTTTCATCCGTCGTCCTTTCGGCGTGATTATTAGAAAGTCTGACTAAGTTCTTTTTGAGTAAGATCGATGTCTGCGTAATGTCGCTGTTTTCACAACATCCCTTAACAACGTTTGATGCCTAATTTCTTTGTTTGTTATCGTTTCACGCATCGACATTTTTAGTACCCGTCGTTCCACTGCTCTATGAATGACTAGGAGATTATTATCATCTGTTTTGTAGTAAGTTCCAACGTTTGGAAACTTAAATCATTGCTGGAAGGACACTTGAATTAAACAGTGTCATCTATCAGTGGTTGAAAACAATAAAAACACTGTTATTATAATGTTTTGAACTATATGAGTTTTGCTCAATGCGATTTATTGCAGATCGCGAATAAAGGTCGAGTGTCCCTAAACTGTATATATACATTGTGCAAGCTATACACGTAGTTCCTCATCGATATACAAATAAACAGGTATGTTGCTGGTTTCGAACGTATGTTTTTTTTTTAAAAGGAAAAGTCGTGTCCTCCTTTTCTAATCACAGGTGAATCTAATCCATCCACTGCGAGGGTCACATAAGTACTCTCCATATAGTTAAGTGCATGATTATACGATATTACAAGAAGTAGCTTGCGTCAGGATGAAAGGACCCCCCCACCCCCCACCCCCCTCACATATCTCGTCTCCTTTGTGTTAATGTAAATGTGCAGTGTAATAGCAGTCTGGTCAACGAGATATAGATCATCACATGAATATGTCCAGAAGAAGAGATACTGAGTACCGTTTCATTCAACGATAACCGAGAGTACTAAAGGTCCTCACATTATTTAATACGCCCCGTGATGTACTAAACGCCACTGTATTCGAATAAAAAAGAAACGTTGTCAATATTTACAAAGTCAGTATGAGTATTTTCGAATAACAGCACCAACAACAAGAACACCAACAACTGCCACATTGATGTATACATCGCTGGGTTCATGTGTAGTTCGTTTACCGCTGTTGTCTGAGAGTTATGTCCACCAGGCGTCTTTTAAGAGATGCGTGTACTGTTCTCAGTTGGTACTCGGCTGTTATGGTAGATACCAGGTTTCTCTACCATAGACGAGCGCTGGTAGGACTACCTAGTCGAAGATGTCCGCATGTAGTACGGTGTATTTTTTGGCGTGTTTTGCTGTAATGGTGGAGTTGAAGGCTGTCCATCGCTATCGTTTCCGTATGGCGATCTCAGATTGCATGCTGTTTTCCATGTTGAGGAGCCCTCCCATATATACATAGTCTTCAGCGACCTATATGGAAGTTCCACTAAAGAGTATGCGGTTGGGCTCTGCGAAACCGTTGCTCATAGTTCTGGTTTTTTTTAGATTCATAGGTAGACCTGCTTTCCAACCTTCCGTGTCTAGTGACAGTAGCACCTCTGTCGCTTCTATGGGCGTTTATGTGATGATAACGATGCCGTCTGTGAGCCTAAGGTGGCTTAGTCGTCTTCCATCGATTATGATGTTGTAGTTGTCCCAGTCACAGTGCCTCATCGTCGACTCCGTGCATGCAGAGAATAGGTTTGGTGAGAAAGGGTGTCTTTGCCGAAATCCCTTCTCGGTCACGATAGTGATGGGATGAGTGAATAGACGTATGATATCTAAGTTCACGTGGTTCGGTTTATTTATAAACTATGAACATGTGCTTTCACAATCATGCATTAGCACAAGAATAAATCAGTTAATTCACGTCAGTGTTTTGATGCACGGTGTTCTAATCGTACGTCTATGAATATCATGTTAGACAATAGAGTTAAACTATTAGATACCGTTATAGAGCCGTTTCATGGGAAAGGGATTGAGTTTGCTGCAACAATGTGTACTTATTGGTGGCCAGGTTCTAACTGTGCCACACATGTTTATGGTATAAAAGTGGACGGTTCCCAAATATACATTTACACGACTATTATATTGTTTCTTCATTTCACTGAGAAAACACTTATTTTGTCCTTAGTTGCTTTTGTTTTTGTTAAATAACATGAGGTTATATCTCGAGAACTTACATTCCAGCTTCGAAATAGTTATAACATTATGTGTGCCATGGTTCATGAGTGTTTGTACCTTCTAATTGTACTTCATTTTTTGAATATCAACTTCTTTTGTAGGTGTTCTATTTTCCTTTGTCTCATCATTATATTATACTATATTTTAATTATCGAATATTACTTGTTTTGTGTTACTGCTAATATTCAAACTTGTGTACGCCATATTCGTTTACCTTGCATCATCATTTATTAAATATTGATACATTTTATTGATCTTTGTCAGGTTAAAGGAATAATTACTCCTAAAAGAATGGGCATCACCGTCTCCTTGCATTTATGTCACAAACGTGGCGCCCTTATGCATCATGAACAGATTGGACTGGAAATACTCTGCTGCAAAAAACAAAACCATCCTTGGTCTTGTGCAAACAAAAAACGGGCAAAGCGTTGAATCTATTACCTTCATCGTCAACAGCCTATTTATACAATATGTATCTTATCTCGTAGTAGTTGTCTGTACTGTAATACTGATCATTAAGTTAGAGAACACACCCAAATGGCGGCAGAGGTGTACGAATGTCGGGCAGACTGTGAATGTGTCTATTAGGAATCAAAAGGTGTCCAAGATGGTTATTATAATCTCCACACTCTTCATCGCGAGCTATATTCCAGTTAGTGCCGCCTGCATAAGCATGCCATTCCTTCCTGACGTTTCTCTCCATGGGAAACACTAATATATACTATTTTTTTTTCGGAGGAGTGGTCGTAGTTCTTGAATCAATCAACTCTTCAGTAAACTTTATCATATTTTATACTATGAGCAGTACATACGGGACAGCTTTTATGCAGTTATTCGTTTCAAGCCAGATTAGATATACCGTTACAGATAAACAAGTATATATTAACTCCAGTACTTCCAGTCAAAGACATAACTGAAATCTTTCCTTTCAGAAAATGCAATTCTTAGTTCATAGTTCAAAATCGGCAGTGTACTTCTATGCAGACAGATGCTCCTGTGCAGGGGAAATTACTGGTACGAGCTGGTTGTAGCCGATAGAAGTGTTTCCTCCCTAGCGGGCTTTGCTCAAGCAGCTAAAAAACTCGTCTGCGTCGGTACAAGCCCTTGTTTATGGTGGTTAGCTAGTGTGCCAGTCCATCTTAATAGACGCAAATAATAGAGCAAAGTAGACCAGCAGCCTGTTAGGCGACATGTATGCTGCTTTAAAAAAACCAACTAACTATGGCCAATGTTACACAATGTAGCATCTAGCAACATGCTCTCTTTGAAACGGTCTTGCTGTTCTGTTCCGTGTCATACACAAGGACTCTGACAGACTACTCGGACATGCAATTGATAACGACAATTATAATGTTTTGAGAACTAATCCGTTGATATTAGTTTATTTAGAGACTTGCAATATATAACGTTCTTGCATATATAGTAAATAATCCTTAATTATTGGATTACTGTGTAGGCCGTCCTCCAATAGCAATGGCTCCAACTGCTCTTCTAACGGTTTCTATCTTGAGCCACGATGGTGCATTAGATAATTAGTGGTAGATATAGGGCACTGTACATGTTGTTTCCAAATGTAAGTCAGTCGAACCAGAGCGTTGGCGGTTGCTTCAGTAGTCGTTTCCTGTCTCCGGGGTACAATTTTTCTGTAGGATTGCTCAATCGATTATCAGTAATCTTAGTAAGTGTCCTGCCCAGCGATGTCTGATCTTGCCCCACACAAAACTGCTTTTTGACATTTGACGTATGTCACAATCGTTTGGACCTTTAGTGCGATGGTTATGAAGCGTAAGACACAACATGCGACTCTCAATTAAGACTTGGGCTACTCTGAATTTGGACTATATCTCTGTTGTGACAATGTTTCCGCCGTATATTACATTACAGTCCGTAAAACATAAATGTATGAATATGTATCATTGTTTATGTTTTACATCTTTAATTATAACACTGCGTGATATCTTATTTAAACAAACAAGTTGATTTACATGCGAATAGTGCCATTACTTTTTTTTCTAAAATTAAAGAACTGATTAATAAATGATATATTTAAAGCCATTCTCGAAAAATGTAGTAATGTGAATTCATTAATGCCAATGTCAAACTCATGTGATCAACATTCAGGTTAGAGGAAGACGTAACCAAATAAATCAGAAGTATAAACTACGTCTACCGAAATTTCGACCAATCAACGCTGATATCACGATTATAGTTAGACGAAAACAGTCAAGTGCGTTAAACGATTTTAACAGAAACATCTAGTTCGAATGAAACGTATCATAGTTTGACACTTTGCATTAGACACATTAGGTATAATGCTGCTCTTACAAAACTGTATTTGAACATTATTTTGTTTTACAAATTCAAAATTGTGTGTACAAAATATACCCAATCTATAACGGGATCCTCGCCGGTGCTACCTTATGCATTGTGCTAGCATGCTTTAACATTATTGAGAAAAACAGAGTCTTATGGGTTAAACCATGAGCAATGACGTAAATTCTTTGTCTCAACTAAACTAAACTAAACTAAACCTTGTAATGAAAATGTTCTGCAATTGAGACATCGTTTACACATGATCTGTAGCACCTTTAGGTTTATTTTCCGTGTTTAGTTACAATTGATGTATGTTAATGAATAGATGGAAGTCTCTAAGTGGAACAGAGACAAGACTGTGGTCACAATTCATGCAGGTGTAATGTGTCTTGCTTATCTGACGATCGCCATCTATTCGCCGTTGAAAACATACTTATTTCCAGCTTGGGATTCATCCAACCACATGGCATTTACATCGTCCATACCTTTTCTTAAAATCTCGTATTGCCCCCTCCCCCCCCCCCCCCCTCAAATCGATTTGCCTTCTTTTATCCCTCCCGTTTTTTTTTCTTCTATCAGTAATCCCCCCTCCGTATTTCAATCTCTCCCCTCAATCCAGTATCCCGGCGTATATCACTGCATTTTGTATTCTCCCACTTGGATCACTTTTTGGCTTTTTCCATATTTACCACCCCTGGCTTATCCGGCCCAATGTTTCTCACTTTGTACGCTCTCCTGGCCGCATTATTTGACCGAAGTCCTTCATTTACATTCGAGCTTCCGACCTAACCAGTCGCTAGGACAGACACTATATCAGATAAACATAAAATTAGTTTCTTACATGTTGATTTGCTAATTCAGTATTTTTGTTATTTGTTGTACCTGATGGAAGCTTTTTGGTCATAAAGTAAGTTTTGTTTATTTTCTCGTCTCGGTGCGGTATCTGACCATACCCATTTACAAATGCTGATTAAACTTAACGCTAATCAACTTTAACATTGTGTTTCTTTAATTTCTTTCCCTGAAAATAAAAACAAACATTAGCGACATTTACAAGAGGCCATAACAGAGGCAGCACATATACCATTGGCTAAGAAGAAAGCAGAAATCGATAAACTATGGTAACACATGAAATGCTAAGGAAAATACAGGAAACACGAATGTGAAGGAACAATAACACAGAGTTAGTCATTGCTAAGTATAAGGATATATGCTGCTTCTTTATTGATCAACTGATGCCATGCTTCTAGTCCGTTGCGGTTCACGAAGGAGACTGCGTTTCAGGTCTTCGCCGGTCCCCAACTGCTTTTAGAGCATAATCGCTTCCCCAGGCCAGACTGTCTTTCTGTGGTTTACATAGGTAGGACAGTCCTAAAGAATATGTTTTGGGGTTTGCTTGGGTGCTCCACAATCGCATGTGGCAGTATTTCTGAGACCCATTCTGTGGAGTTGAGCCATGAGTTTAAAATGTATCGTTCTGATGCTGAAGACATGTGTTTGCCAATATCTTCCAACTTTGTCTATACTGTCATATTCTGGCTTGTATTATGTGTGCTGTTCTGTCCATTTTCTTCTCGTGCATCGTTTGATGAGTGTCTGTGCATCTTTATAGCTATGTGAATGGGGAGTCTGCTTGCCTTGCCACCACTTCCGACTTTTGCGAGCTCATCTGCTTTCTCGTTTCCAGGGATCCCACAGTGGGCCGGAATCCATTATAGTAATGAATATGTTTTTTGCAGCAGTCTTATGTTGTATTTTATTTCATTTGAGAGCCTATCTTGTTTGTGGCATAATGATATCAAGAATCAATTATATTATGTAAAAATAGTAGACCAATCCAAGGAATTTGTAGAGCTAAAAAGAACATGGAATTTCGAAACATAATACACGGAAGGAAAACAACCATAAAGTAAAAATATGAGCATCAAATCACTTATGATTAATGCTAACAATGGGAAACCAATGACATAGCAAAAGAACAAAAAACGAAAAAAGTATATATGTCAAAAAAATGTATGAAAATGGAAGTCTGTATCAGACTAACAAAACCTAAAATGTCTTCTCTTGACATAATAGAAATAACCTATAAGCAGGAACGCATCTTAAAAGGCATGCGACTCTTTATCGAAAAAGCAATGTATCACATATAGATGATAGCTCATTCGAGCTTCACAAAGCAACGGAGAGACTCTATACAATTTACTTTCACTAAGCATGCTTATGTTATTTTAATCAATGAAATATTTGCTAAATGATAATACAACTATAATAATAATTTGGATGCTAAGCAGTCGAATGCAATGGGATGCAGTCAATTTCGATCCATAGGCTCATGCAGCTGTACATGTATTAAATGTACGATATAATCAATGGCAAGATAAATGAAGTGCTAAAAGATGACCCTTTGGATTTTGTAAGGACAAAGGTACACGGGATGCCATCAGATTAATTCGACTTACCGCAAAATGAATGACCAATCAATGACGACCACTATGTATATGCTTCATTGGCTACGATCAAACTATTCATCTAGTCTGCTCGAACAATCGTTCTTTTTTTTTCATTTTTTGTAAGAAATATGTGTTGATAGGCCAATTGCTTCGTTAATCCAAAAATAAATTGAACATCAAGAGCCGATTATTTCAATCGATGAAAAATGTACATACCAAGTTTTAATAAGACAGTGGGTACGGCAAAGTTGATTGGTTTCATCGAGTATAAATAACACATATTCTGAGACAATGACTAACGTTTTTCGGAGTTGTAATAGTGATGTCAAAGTGCTTGATAGACAAGTTAATGCCACCAAATTGTTCCTGACATCTAAGCCATAGTGGTAAGATCAGAATCAATGTTGCAAAGGCTGCTTGAAAAAGTTAACAGCAGAGCCAAATAGAAAAAGCTAAACACAATGAACACATTGCATGCAGACAATATGGTGACATCCTGGTGAGAATCAAGAAGAATCTCAAACAAGAGAAAAATAACACTTCTGATGCTGACAGACTCAGGAAACTTAATAAGACTATACTTGGAATCCTGGTATTCAAACAGCCATGTTAATGTCTCTTGCCAGGTAGACTATTACAATACAAATAAGAATAAACGGAAATAAATGACAGAAAAAAGGAGGAATTGATATCAGAACAATGCACATAAATTCAAGACTGCATTGCCAGGAACAACATTAAGAGAGCGTACCAGCTGGTTAACGACCTGACATGAAAGTACATACCCAAAGTGAGAACACTACAGGACGTGACACAGATCATCCTTACTGTATAAGAAGATGTTATTCGGAAATGGATGGCATGCTCCCAGTTTCTCAAGAAGGACAACGCTGCTGGTATAGACAACATACCAGATGAACTACTAAGATATGGAAGGACTGTGGATATAGACACTCTCACGAAGATCTGTAAGTGGAGTGAAAGTGGTAATGTATGCAGGTGACCTGGTGATATGGTGCACTGATTTTTGTGCAATAGTCGGCACCAAAATGCAACAAAGAACAATAGATGCCTTAACGATATAAGCAAATAAATGTGTGTTAACATCAACACATATAAATGCAGCTCTACGCTCTTCACCCTGTCTCCAAAACAAAAAGCGGGAGACATCAAGATAGATGGAGAGCTACTAAGAGAAGATAAACAACTCACCCCCTCCCCCACCTCGGAGTTACATTTTATGAGAGGCCGACTTGGAGACATGGCAGCAGGAAAAGCAGAAGGAAGTTAGACATCCTGACAAAACTATGTGGAACCACATGGGGAGCCTAAGAGAAAATAATTAGCAGTGTTTACCAACAGGGCAAACGATCACATCTGGAATATGGATCAGCAGCCTGGTATCCAGTATCAAACACTACATTGAAAGAGTTAGATAAGGTACACAATCAGACGCTAAGGGTTATTACAGGGGCAATAAAATCAACAACTATAGTGGAGATGAAGAAACTAGGGAGGATGCAAGCACTTGGGGAACGTAGGGACACAAAGGTGCTAACACAGGCATAAAAGTGCAACTGTATGCCGATTCACCCAATGCAGGATATATTCCAGGATTCAAAAGAAGCAGCGTAGTACACCAAGCCAATCGATTTCGTCGACACGCTACAGAATTGTCTGAAATTATTATTCCTTTAAAAATTTGCCAGAACAAATACCCTGGAGAGAGCAGCATAGACTATCAGTAGGAGTACAAACACCCTGGAAAGAGCAGCATAGACTATCAGTAGGAGTACAAACACCCTGGAAAGAGCAGCATAGACTATCAGTTCGAGCCCAAGCACCCTGGAGAGAGCAGCATAGACTATCAGTACGAGTCCAAACACCCTGGAGAGAGCAGCATAGACTATCAGTACGAGTCTAAATACCCTGGAGAGAGCAGCATATACTATCAGTACTAGTCAAAATACCCTGGAGAGAGCAGCATAGACTATCAGTACGAGTCCAAACACCCTGGAGAGAGCAGCATAGACTATCAGTACGAGTCCAAACACCCTGGAGAGAGCAGCATAGACTATCAGTACGAGTCCAAATACCCTGGACAGAGCAGCATAGACTATCAGTACGAGTCCAAATACCCTGGACAGAGCAGCATAGAATATCAGTACGAGTCCAAATACTCTGGACAGAGCAGCATAGAATATCAATCAGTACGAGCCCAAGCAACCATTCATGGATTACTAGGCAAGGAGGAACAGAACAGTGTACAACGTATGACCGTTGCGTTCAGTATTTGGATGAAGAGTATCAACATGATGTATGGGTCCGAGTATATATAGATGGGTCAGTACATAATGCAGTTAAGAACAGAGAAGCAGATGTGTATATAGAATACATAAATAACACTATGCAAACAGTTGCAGCACCAACAGGAATATTCTACCATAATTATGATGCAGAGATACAAGCGATGAAATTGGCGATGGAAATATTGCTGAACACCAACTTTGGCACGTACCCTATGGTATTTCTGATAGATGCAAAATCAGTTCTCCAAGCACTATCATCCGAAAAGCTGTCAGATTGACAAGTTGTATTGTCAACATTGAGCAACCAGCGCAGAATCACGGTGCAGTGGATTTCGTATCACTGCGGAATACGAAGAGATAAGATATCTGACAGACTGGCGAGGGAAGGTACCGCAGACGAGCAATCAGATGTATCAGTTACATGCTATCAAAGGAAAAAAAAAAGATGATTGAAACAATGAGAGAACTTCCAAATACATTATGAATATCATAATATAAGTAGGCAAGAGAAAAGTATCAGTATCTCCTCTGAACGGGAGAGAACCGACGCCACAGCCACATATGACACTGTAAGATTGGCAGCTCAAGTATGTGTACACGTGAACAGGCACCCGAAACTGCGGAGCATATACTTCAGGACTGTCCAGAATATGAGATACTGAGGCGCACATACTGACCAAGAGAAACAACACTGGAAGGGAAACTATGTGGACCTTTGTATGAACTGCAGAAGACAGTGAGGTTCAAACAAGAGACAACTTTGCAGATGTAGACAACAAACTCTAAGCGGCAGAAGACAGTGAGGTTCATACAAAAGACAACTTTGCATATATAGACATACTCCAAGCGGCAGAACACAGTGAGATTCATACAAAAGACAACTTTGCAGATGTAGATATACTCAAAGCGGCAGAAGACAGTGATGTTCAAACAAGAGACAACTTTGCAGATGTAGACATACTCTAAGCGGCAGAAAACAGTGAGATTCATACACAAAAAGACTTTTCAGATTTAGACATACTCCAAGCGACAGAAGACACTGAGGCTCATACAAGAAACAACTTTGCAGATGTAGACATACTCCAAGCAAACGAAAGCAAAGGTCCTGGTTTACATTGTCAGCGCCTCTTACGCGACAGCTGAGTTCAAATATATGCATACGTGGGGCATTAAGCTAATTTACATGAGTTTGATATCATTGAGAAGACGACGTTGCAGTTCGATCCAGTTACGATTATTCCGAAAAGCCTTCTCAGACTGGGTGAAAAGGAAATATTACAACACAGAGAAGTGAAACGACAAGGAAAAGGAATACCAAAAACGTAGTATAAATTTACTGTTAGACACGATCTATGCTGCTCTAAACAAACCACCTAACTTATGATCAGTGTTATACCATGTCGCACAGTTAGTCGCTTTTAACGACATGCTCGTTGTGAGGCAGTGGTGCTATTCCTGTCCTTGTCATACACAATATACACGGCAGACCACTCTTGATCTTTCTAATTATGTCCCTTTAATTGTGATCAGCATGAAGGGGCAGACACATCTAACGATACCGGGCATATCATCGAGTGGCTAGACGCGCGGCTCGAATATCATATTCCTTGATAACAGTGAATTACTTAATATTGTGAGTATGTCTATAGTGTACGAAAGTTATCACACTTAAAATAAATAAAGGACGTAATGAAGGGATATTCTTTTGATTTCTGCAGTGTTCTTTTCCGTTGTTAATTATCAACTTCAGGAAATGGATTTTGACCATGGTCAGTGGTCTTCGAATTTGCATGCTCCAATTCCAGATATGTTTTTTATTATGGTACTGTAGATAGACGTTGTACCAACCAGGACAACTGACATATTATGATTGTTAATAATCGGACGTTTCGTTCTCCGGGACGGAATCGGGGGAAGAGAATAACAGCACTGCAACCTGTCCGAAATAGCACAGTTTACTATTGAGAGATGCCGAAACGTGGCTGACTACTTTATTCTGCAGCACTTTTGAGGCCCACAAATAAAAAAATATCTACACCCTAAGGTAGAAGAAGAGCAGCTAAGAAAGTACTTACTGAAAATCGATTATTTACCTAAAAGACTGACAGTGATCGGAAACTTGAAACCATAGTTTGGAAACATTTATTTATCATTGACCCGTATCATCCACTGCAGGTCAGCTGTAATTGTTCATGTCTTACAAGCATATAGGAAAATAGACAGGACCAATGTACTCATTAATCTGATCTTTGTGCATTTGGTTAACCGTGTGTCTTGACATATTTTGGTAAGCCGTGCAATTGTCTGTGATATCCTGGCCAGTACCTCACATTTTGATACTTCATCACTGGCAATTGAGCCCATAAATATAAAACGGTGACCACTTCGAGTAAATGGCCGGGAAGAACGGTGACACTATGATATATATATACAACCCACCAAAACCACACTTTGCCTTGCAAATCCCAAAACTAACTAGGATGATCATTGCCGCCAAGATACATATGGTCATCCCCGCCCACCTCTTCAACCCTCCGCCTTGAGGCTATATGTATTTGAACCATACATATCTGGGGTAGATAACTCGCCTCCGCGATTTAATATCAACCAGTGTTCGTAAAGCGATCTCAGTCCCGCCAGGCGGAGCGATAGCGCGGGCTTGCGAAACACGCACGCTCGCCTTTCCCCGTAGAGCTATTGTGGTGCGGTTTGTTTTAGCGTCTCCTCCACCAAGGTGCGCTTCTCTGGTCCGTATCGGGGAACGTTGTCAGTCTGTGGTGATTTATCTAAGGCTTATAGCAGAGCTCGACAGTTCGTCTCGCTGGTGGTCAGACTCTCGCAAAGAGCTTGTGACCGGCAAATGGAAAGCAGGAATCGTGCCTCAAGGCCCTGTGTTCTCCCGGGGACAAACCCTCGGGAGAAGGGCAGGCTGGCAGGCCAAATTGTCTCTAGTCCCAGTAAAATTCATCGCCGAGGTCGTTGGGATCCGTTCTGCACAGAGCGCTGCCATCCCTCCTTGAGCGAGCCCAGTCGGTCGATCGGTCGTCTGGTGCGTGTAGGGGCCCCTGTCAGGCGGTCCTAGGTCGACGGAGTGAGGGACGGGTGGAACAAACCGTCCGTCCGTTCCGTCAGTCGGTCCCTGCGGCCGTCCCAGTGAGGTTTTTTAAACACCAGTCTTCCGCCGACCGGTGTGTGCGCTACGTACGTCTCCGACAGATATCTGGTTGATCCTGCCAGTAGTCATATGCTTGTCTCAAAGATTAAGCCATGCATGTCTAAGTTCACACTGTCTCACGGTGA
Source organism: Ariolimax columbianus (assembly GCA_036924085.1). NCBI lineage: Eukaryota > Metazoa > Mollusca > Gastropoda > Stylommatophora > Arionidae > Ariolimax > Ariolimax columbianus. The sequence goes on from JAVGWX010000007.1 coordinate 14,813,050, forward strand.
AACCGCGAATGGCTCATTAAATCAGTCGAGGTTCCTTAGATGACACGATCCTACTTGGATAACTGTGGCAATTCTAGAGCTAATACATGCTTACCAAGCTCTGACCCTCGCGGAAAGAGCGCTTTTATTAGTTCAAAATCAATCGCCGTTTCCCCTCTCGGGGTTGCGGCGTCCCCACTGGTGACTCTGGATAATTATTGCTGATCCCATGGCCTCATGTGCCGGCGACGCATCTTTCAAATGTCTGCCGTATCAAGTGTCGATGGCACGTGACATGCCTACCATGTTTGTAACGGGTAACGGGGAATCAGGGTTCGATTCCGGAGAGGTAGCATGAGAAACGGCTACCACATCCAAAGAACGCAGCAGGCGCGCAATTTACCCACTCCCGGCACGGGGAGGTAGTGACGAAAAATTACAATACGGGACTCTTTCGAGGCCCTGTAATCTGAATGAGTACACTTTAAACCCTTTAACGAGGATCTATTGGAGGGCAAGTCTGGTGCCAGCAGCCGCGGTAATTCCAGCTTAAATAGCGTATATTAAAGTTGTTGCAGTTAAAAAGCTCGTAGTTGGATCTCAGGCGCAGGCGGGCGGTCCGGCTCGCACCGGTTCACTGCCCGTTGTCTCCTGCCCTACCGTCTGCCGGCTCTCTCCCACGGGTGATCTTCGCTGAGCGTCATGGGTGGCCGGCGCGTTTACTTTGAAAAAATTAGACTGTTCAAAGCAGGCCTCGGCTGCCTGAATAATGGTGCATGGAATAATGGAATAGGACCTCGGTTCTGTTTTGTTGGTTTTCGGAACTGGAGGTAATGATTAACAGGGACAAACGGGGGCATTCGTATTGCGGCGTTAGAGGTGAAATTCTTGGATCGCCGCAAGACGAGCTACTGCGAAAGAATTTGTCAATAATGTTTTCATTAATCAAGAACGAAAGTCAGAGGCACGAAGACGATCAGATACCGTCGTACTTCTGACCATAAACGATGCCGACTAGCGATCTGCAGGAGTTGCTTCGATGACTCTGCGGGCAGCTTCCAGGAAATCAAAGTGTTTGGGTTCTGGGGGAAGTATGGCTGCAAAGCTAAAACTAAAAAGAATTGACGGAAGGGCACCACCAGGAGTGGAGCCTGCAGCTTAATTTGACTCAACACGGCCAACACTGAAATGACTGACATGCCGAGACCACTTTCCTTGGGTCTAATATGGAACTGGTGCTGGATTTAGACCCTCAGAAATCTAGGGTTATGCCCTCTGTGGCTCGGTTAGTCTGCATCCAGTGTTTCGGTGGATCTGGAAAAGGCATTTGACAAAGTCTGGAGAGACGGACTTAGAGTCAAGCTAAGAAGAAATGATGTTTTTGTGAAAATGTATAAGTGGATCAACCACTACCTCAAACAAAGAACGGCCACAGTCCAAGTACAAGGGCAGATGAGCAAAAAGGTGACACTCGAGCAGAGAGTACCCCAAGAGAGAGTACTGTCACCCACACTCTTCCTGGTATATATAAACGACATTACAGAGAATATACCAAGGAGAGTCCATAGCTCAATGTTTGCAGACGATTTGGCTATGTGGACCTCTGAAAAGAATCTCACCATAGCAAGAAATCATTTGCAGCAGGCCCTAACATCGCTGGAAGAGTGGGCGAACTCATGGCTGGTCAAAATAAACGAGGAGAAAACCACATGCACAATATTCTCATTTTCAATAAAACCCCCAAATACCAAATTAAGTTTATATGGCAAATTCCTGCAGCCAAACGACAACCCAACCTATCTGGGAGTCACATTTGATCGGCGCATGACATGGAAAAGTGAGATCGAGAGAAACCGAATGAGAGCCAGAGAAAGAATGACACTCATGAGGAAACTTGCTGGCACAAGCTGGGGAGCAGACGAAGGCATACTAAAGAAACTGTACACTGGAAGAGTGAGATGAGTTCTCGAGTATGGCATTGCGGCATGGACAACAGCAGCTAAGGCGAACTTCGATAAAGTTAGCAAACTTCAAAACCAAGCTCTGAGAGTTAGAACCGGAGGCATGAAGTCAACGCCAATTGTAGAACTTGAAAAGATTACAAAACTGCAACCCTTGACCGATAGAAGAGACTGCAGAGCCCAGATACAGTCAGATAAACTCCGAAGACTGACTGACAATCCAATGCACTAGAGACTGAACAATTTGGGAAATGGGAAACTAAACCGGAGAAACTTTGCAGAAATAGCCAAAGCAAAGATGCACGAAGATCCCATAAACGCACTAACAACACCAAAACCCATCACTACTGTACGAAAACCTACCTGGAGGCATGATATATTTCCAGAGGGTGTAGAAAATATACCAGGTATTGGAAACAAAATCTATCAGACTGAAAAAGAAAAGAGAGATACTACCCTAAGCTTTATATCGAAAAGCTACCCAAGCATGGACTGGACTCATGCATACACCGACGGTTCTGTAACAAAACACTACACAGAACGGAGGGGCAGGAGCATTCCTGAACCTACCAAATGGCAGACAAATAACACTGTCATTCGCTACTGCTAAGTACACAAGCAATTTCAGATCGGAGGCAGAGGCACTGAGAGCGGCAGTGGAAGAAATGGTGACGTACAAAGAAAATGAAAGCCATATAGTCCTGCTTACATATGCTCTCGCCGTAGTCACAGCGCTAAAAAGCAAGAAAAACACTGAGCTTAATGACTTAAGAGCAGCACTCTGCAAAATGTGCCAGCAGTCTGCCCCAAAAAGGGTAGTAGTACAGTGGGTCCCATCACATTGCAACATCCAAGGCAACGAGGAGGCAGACAGACTGGCAAAAGAAGGTGCAAGACTACCACAAACAGATACTAGTATGACGTACGAAGATTCAAAACGGCTTATCAAAGCCAGATACATGACCAAATGGGAAACCGAACATACTGGTTACACCAAAAGCGATGCTTATTACCAGTTGAACCGAAGAGAGCAGATCGTTGTCTTTAGACTTCGCACTGGCCACAATAGACTGAGGTACCACCTATTCAACAAATTGAAGATAGGTGGTACCGACGAATGCCCGTGCGGTACCGGTAAAATGACCGCTGAACATCTGCTGCAGAACTGCCCGACATACGAGGATCAGAGAGAGTAGATGTGGCCATCACCAGTGGAACTGCAAGACAAGCTCTATGGCAGTGTCGACAGCCTCAGGATGACCGCCGCTTTTTTCGAAAAAATAATGGTTACTGTCTGACTGCGTACGCTGAAGAAGAAGAACCATACATAAATGAAATAATAATAGAGGATATTACTAACTATACTGCCCTCACTCTGTTGCAAAATATTCATACCCTATTGACATTGCTCAATCGAGCCAGTCGTTTACCAACTCTGTTGTTGATTGTCGCTCAGGTTAGTCTGTAATACTGTCCAACATCTTACTCTCTTATTCCTGTTATCTTTCATATTTGTTCACCGGGGTCTAAGCCACATCTTCACATATCATTCTCGAACAAGAATTACTGTCTTGTTCTGATCCTTAGAATGTGTTGTCCTTGTGTTTGTGCTTCTTCGAGTACTGTATCATTAGTCTTCTGTGCATGTGGTTCGCAGCATTAGTATGTAAAACACCATCTTCGTTTTTTGCAAAGAGGTATGTGCTTGCTTGCTGATTGTCCATGATTCGCTGCATATGTTAGTACTGATTCCACATAGTATCGAATGATTCTGTTTTTCAGTTCCACCCACGCGGTTTTGTTGCATACTATTTCTTTAATGGTCTGGAAGAAAGAATTTGCTTTGGCTACTCTGCATTGTATTTCATAATTGCATAACGCATCTGATGTTATGTGCCATGTATTACGCGTGTTAACTTGTCTCAATTCGGCCCCCTCTGCTTTAACACATCATTTACGTATACACGTAAACAATACGTAATTACAATTTAAATGACTAAATCTGCCAGTTTAATCGAGAAAAACAGTATTACGTTTAATTCGACCATCTTCGAGATTTTACAGATGTAGCACCTGGTATTCAATTTGTTCGTGTAGAGTATTCGATAGCATAGGAAGACACTACAAACCGACGCTCCTTGAGATCGCCAGCGTTTTGGAGAAAGTAGAATATCACATACCGTTCCTTCTATGGAACTACAAAAAAGGCTGGAAGGCGGTTTTTTGAAGAGACACGTACCCCAACGTTTTGATGATAACGACATGACGCGGGATATAGACGAAGTAGTTGGTAAAAACCAATGCTTTATTGATCCAATCTGCGAAGTAAGCCGTCCTGCGAGGATGCAGTAGACGATTCGAACAGCGATTAAGTACATACTTGAAGGACAATGCCAACGACAGGAATATAGTAAGACGGCAAATCTAGAAACAGTCTTCATTGCTAACAAAACCTGCTTTAACCATCTAACTGATAAAATACAATTCCTTAGCAGACAAACAACAATCAATCCAGGGAACAAGAAATAAGGAATGTTGGATTTGTGGAAAGACGGAAAGAGAGCATGGCACCTCATTTCAAGCATGTCATGAAATGAAAAACAGGAAAACGTTTAGCACATCACCTCAAGCACATAATTGATAACGGGAGACGCAAAAGGAAGTAAATGTCCTTAATAACTATTTTGCTAACGTCAATTAAACAAGTAATAGAAAGAACTTAGCAAAGGCTATACAACACTTCCAAAATGACGAACAAATAACTAACAGCTGAATGCGAGAACTTTGAAAATAATTGCCCCTTCCAATGTACTGCCCAGAAGCGGACCAACACTACGAATGAGGCTACCTAGTACCAGCTTACATACCTGCAGGCTTTATCGTCGTCCTCTTCTTGTTTTGTCGTCTCACTTTCTTGCGAGTTGTAACCCAGTGTCGTAGTATGTATTTGATTTGCGTCCCTCTTGTGGTCCGAGTAACATGTGATGTATATATATATATATACATATATATATGTATATATATATATATATATGTGTGTGTGTATATATATATATATATATATATATATATATATATATATATATATATATATATGAAGTCTGCCATTCTCAGTAAAAACAGTTCTAAAATGCACACATCATATTACCTGATTTATTTGTTTTCATTCACATATATATCAAGTAAAGTTTTCTTTCTACACATATCCATTGCCCATGTTGTTGATGAGTTGATATCGTATATCGTACTTTAAACAGTTTAAGTAGACAATATAGTGTTGCAGGTTTTGTTCATTGAAGTGTATTAAAGATTGTTCGTCTGCACAGAGCTATTCGTTGGTACTTTCCTATTGTGTATGTGGCTTCTTGGTTATTTTATTCATATACGTGACAAAGATAAGTGGTGAAATACCACAACCCTCTCTAACGTCTGGTGGGATGGGGAACCACTTCGACATACCTTATGTGTTCTTATTGCGCTCTGGCAGTCAAGTTACATGACTTTGATGTTACTACGGAGATGACCTTGCAGTCCATAATCTACCATGATCTTTAGACTTCTATGTATAGATTTGAGCCTGTTGAATATTGCAACTCAGCTTCTATGTTGCTTATACTTATAAGTGTTAAATGAATATTTGACCTCTTTCTCTATGTTTAAGCCATTTCTAATATATTTTAGTGTATCTATATTTCTTTTTTCTACTTGTGTGCTTCGCTTCCTAAGGTGTGTACGAGTTCGCTTTAACATCCAAAGCATCACAGTCCTTTAGTCTAAAGTCGATTAAAGCATTTATGATTGCTTTGGAATCTCTCTCTCTTTCTTTCTCTTTTCATTTGTATCATAACATATGTTTGGTACGCTTGGTTTATGTGTTTTCCTACTATATCAAGTGAGCCTGTGACTCCTACGGTGTAGATATAACGTGTTACTGATAATTAAGTCATGTTCTGCACATTGGCTTAGAACTTGATCCACGTTGCTATTACATATTATCAGTTATTAGCTAAACGGTCATATTTTTGGTTCTCGTGGTGTTGTTCATTGCCCCACTCTTCCATTGAAGTCCTCTAGCACATACATGTTGTCTGCATTTTTAACGTTGCCAATTATAGTGTTTAGGTCATCGAAATATTAAAATCGTTCTTCTTCTTTGTCTAAACCATTAAAAGAGGCGTATATCTGAATATTCCTTAGAACGAAATATATACATGTAGAATGATTAAATACATAAATACATATGCATGTATATATATATATATATATATATATATATATACATATATATATATATATATATATTTGTGTGTGTGTGTCTCCGTGTGTGTGTGGGGGGATGGGGTGGGGTGGGAGATTTGGGTTAGTGCGTGCGTGCATGTAAAAACACGTTTTTAAAGTGGCTAGTCCTTAAGAGACTTTAAAGTGGTTTTATAGATTGCATTAACAAAACTATGAAGTACCAATGTTTGCTGTCACATGAGAAATACTTGGATCAATTGAGATCTCTAACTGTAGATCGTATCCGGCCAGAACAGAATAATTCTAGGAACACTGTCCTGTATTTACTGCTCATTGTGTAATAGATACAAATGTTCGTTGAGGAGTTAATGGATTCAAGAGCTAAGCCTATTCCTCCAATAAATATAAGCATACTTTGATATTTGCCATTGAAGGAAAATCCAGGAATCCACGACACGCATATGAATCCTACACTGATTGGAATATAGCATGTGATGAAGAGTGTAGAAATGACCACAACCATTTTTGAGACGTTTTGATTTCTAATAGACACTTTGTCATGGTGTCCAACATTCGAAAACGTCTTCCGCCATTTTGATTTGCTCCCTAACTTAACAACCAGTATTACAGTACAGACAACTACAGCGAGAAATGATGTAAATGGTACACACACGTTGTTGAGAAAGAAAGAAATGGATTCAACGCTGTGTCTGTTTCTTGTAAATACAAGGCCAAGAATCGTTTTGTTTTTTGCAGCAGAGTATTTCCAGTCGATTCTGTTCACGAAGTATAAGGGTGCCACGCTTGCTAGAAGGATGGTATACATGCACGTGATGGTGATGAACATTCTCTTTGGAGTAATGATTCCCTTAACCTGTTAAAGAACATCGGAATATGCAGAACGATTGAAAAGAGAAAACGAAAGTGGTTAAAGCGGATTGTAATGTTTACACACCGAACACTTGATTAACACATTGTTTGCAAATTGAGACACATAATAATTAATTAATTAGTTTTGAAGCGCAGTATAGCACGTCCCATTCTTAAAATATTACGGATTTAATTTGGAAACACCTTCTGGTCTGGAATTAAAGACATATATATATATATATACGGTACTGCGGGTCTCAACTTCGTTTCCATTATCTGCTGTCTTGCACCACGGTGGAGCAGTGGGTGATACGTTTCTCGTTTGTAACATAGTATATGTTGTTCATGAGTTCGACGGAGTCAGACGAGCGCGAAAGTGGTCCTCCCCGTACCCGCCTACTGTCTCGTCCCCCAACGGTCATCAGTTCTCTGAAGATAGTGACCAGCCCAGCTATGATTGTCTTTGTCTGCGTGGGTAACTGCATCCTTCACCAATGACATCTGCCGTACGTCAGTGTTATGAAGACCTTTCAAACGGTGGTTGTGAAGCGTGAGGACGATCACAAGTCTATCGAGGGAGGCTTGGGTCACTCTGAGTTTGGACTCCAATTATTTTGTAAGGATCCATGTTTCTGCGGCAGAACACATTGCATGTATAACTGTTGAGTTGAATATGTAAGCGCACAGACCCTGGTCCGCAAAACCCGTGCGACGACATCTCGCTAGTTCTGGATTTAGGTCATTATGCATGTTCAATCCGCGTCCCAGGTATATATACTCATGTACGTTCTCCAGATTATTGCCATGCAGGACGACTGGGCAATTTGTTGCAAATGGGTACGCATGACTTTTGCCTTGGGGGGTGTTCATCGCTAGACTCACTTTATTTCCACTTTGTGAAGCATATCTACCATTTGGTTGGCGTTATTTGCTGTTTATATGGTGAGCACTATGTCACCGACGAAGCGGAGGTGGTTAATTCGATTGCCGTTGATGTTGATGCCAAAAGTGGCCCAATCGCATTGCCCGATGATCAACTCCAGACATGAGGAAAAGAGACTTATGAAATGGGATCCGCCTGGCAAACACCTTTCTTTGCGTATACTATTATTGGTCTTTGCGATGGTTGAACGGTTGTTGTACAGTCTGTGTAGCAGTTAGCATACATTTTGACATGTTCTGGATCGATGCCTTAGTCCAGCAGAGAGACAAACAGACGAACAGTGGATTTGGAGAGAAAATGAATTCTTCTAATCCATGTAGGTGAAAACCAATTGCGTTTGGAACTCTCAATTAAGCGGCAGCACGTTGAGATGTAGTCCAATGTGCTGTAGGCGCGCCGAAACCCAGGCAGTTCGATCGGTTGCGCGGTCTCGAGGAGGTGCCGGATCCTTGTGAGTATATATTTGGTAAAGTGTGTGTAGGTGACATGAAGAAGGGTAAATGAAAGGGAGTTTCCACGTTTATCCGTGTCTCCTTTTATATGTAAGAGTATTGTTTTCGAGTTACGCCATACTGTTGGTATTGTTCTTATGTGGAAGTATGATATAGCGTTTATACTAGGGTTAGATGGAGTGGTAATCCACATATTTTGAGGTCATCTGCAGTGATCATATCTACTCCCGGTGCTTTCCTAGGTGGCACACTCTCAAGGACATGGTGCATTTCTGAGGGTATGCAGTTTGTAATAGCTAAACGTGGGGATTGTGTTGGGGTGGATGGAGGGTCAGCTGAATTGAATAGTTCGGTGTAATACTACTTTATGATCTCCATTTCTAGTCTAGAAGTTATTCGGGACCCATCTAGCGCTTTCAGGCAGTCAATGACATGGTGGTGCTCGGCGATGTTTCTAGAAGCTACGAGAAGCTGTATTCTGTGTCGGGACTTTGCCTTTGCAAGGAGGCGTTGGTGGGCAAACATCTCTTGGTGTTCTTTGAGTTTTTGACGACAGAGTGAGCTGATGGCCATGGATGCTGTATTTTTGGTTGTGGAGCGAGTCATTTTCGTCTCTCTACCAGCAATGCTCGTGTAGCTTGTGAACTGCAGTTTCCGGTCAAGCACCGTGTCACCGCTGTTCAGATTCGCTCCTGAATCGTGTTCTTTACTGTGATTTACGACACAAACACTGGAGCGAGTCGAGAGCTCAGTTTGCAAAATGTATTTTTTTTTCGAAGCATATCAATAAACAGAGCCGTATATCAGTGGTTAATTGAAAAATATGTACTTGCAAAATATTTAAATTATCTAACTAATGCGCTGATGTATATTGGTGAAACGTACGCTTCTATAGCATGTAAATGAGACCATACAATTATCAATTTTATTTTTCGAAACGTGCAATTTCATTGCATATAAATGAAACATTCCATATAGATATTCCCATTTTAGAAATATCCGATTTCCTACCGCTGGGTCTGTGGTTAAGAACACAGGGCCTAGTGTGGTGGGAAAGTGGTCCACCAGGTAAAAATATATATTTTCTGTGAAATTAAAAGTTGGTTGATAACGACTCTGCTATTGTGAGAAGCATATGTGTCGTTGAGAACAACTTCACATTGTTTGTATTGTTAAAACGCCATCTATCTAAATGGATATGAAAACGTTAATGTGGGATATAATTGTCTCTGACTCATAATCCTTGCATCAGGTGGTGCAGATGGTTGTGACATGGGTGGATACTGAACAGCTGATGCATCAAACCTCCGGGAATGTGTGTGGATATCCTGTCCTGGCCATGCTTGAGTGAGTGAATAATAGAGCTAACATACTAGCCTGAGAATCAGTCGAAGTGATGACATCGACAATGAATAGAGGTAATATTTTCATGTTGATCAACCACTGCCTTTTGTGTGGAGACACTGTCAGAAGGTCGATGGACCAGTGATGCACAGATTGCAGGATTTTGAAAATCAAACGCTGACCCAACATTATACGGTGCAGGAGTGTATACAATAAATAAACTATAAATATATTCACACTTCTTCATCATATAATGAGAAGAACTGAACATCTGTGGGTCTGCCTGGGGAGCAGTAGCGTCGATTTTTTTTATTCCTCAAAAAAAGGGCCTAGTTTCTCAATCAACTGAACTCCCGTTGTTTGTCAGATTCTTTAATCTACATACATCTTGAGCCTCTTATCTGTCTCACTAGGCCAGTCATATTCTCTCTGGTCCTGGGTGAGCATGCAGCGTTGTATAATGTGATCCACGGTCCTGGTATTCTTTTCACGCATGGACACCTGCCAACTTTCGTATTCCTCATCTTGTTGCTTTCATAATCCTTGCGTATGTTATGCTCAATTCTCAATCTGAAGATGATGACTTGCACTTCGCTAGTTAAATCGAATTGTCATTAATTTAAAGTGAGAGTGTTGATCTACCCGTTTTCACTTGAAGTTGGTGGAAATTATGATCTAGACTTTAGTACGGGATTCTCAGGTTTGATTGTGGGAAAGCTCCGTCACACTTTGCTAGTTTGACTGCAGTTAATTGCCTTCAATATTGCTGTTAAAGGAGATCAACTGAACGACCTAGCCTGAGTGAGCTGATGAGATCATTGGCAGGGAGTAAATACTAAATGAGAATTCTCATTCATATGATCATGTGCATCTTCAAAACTTGAACAAATATTTTACAAACAGCAAGACAAATAGCGGAATTTAATCTTTGATGCACATACAATACTAACATCTCGTGCCCATTGTTCTACAGCACATCTATGCATGTGCATACTAAACAGTATACTTCAAAACGAAGACACATATACGTTTAGCTATACGTGTTGTATATGTATGACGCTCAGAAAAGCTTCGTACACATATGGAACACGAATTATACGACGACAATATATGTCATCTCGTGTGAAGAAACCAGGAAGAATAAACAGTACATACTTTTAGAGGCACCATTACAGATATGCATCGTTCAAGTGCGATTAAGGCTGTGATGCAACCTGTCACTCTAGAGAATGTTAAATGCAGCATTCCAGTTGTTAGGTATTGAAGCTCCATGGCATCAAAAAGGAGGTCTAACTCGCTGAAAGCTGGGGTGAAACATAAATTTGTCCATAATAGAGTTGCAAGACCTCCTAAATCTGAGAAGGCCAAACCTGTTTATGGAGATACATCAACATATAGTTAATGTGTATATTAATAAGACAATGAATCAAATTAGCACACATGTCATTTTTTATATCATGTGTGCTAGTATGTGCCCTTTCATATATTCCTAGTTTGTTGTTTGTTCTATAATTCCACATGCTAATGGAACGAATGCATGTTTTGTTTATTATGATGTTAATGTCTTTGTTCCTTGTCTAGCGCAATTGTGCTTGTACAAGTGTGCACAGGCGTGTGTGTATGCTAGCGTGTGTGCTTTATGTTTTAATCGACATAGGATGTCACAAGAAGAAATTTCTGCAGTGTGAATTTACAACACCGGATGTCCAAGATTGTAATAAACATGCCCAAATCACATCACTCCCACGCTGAGAACAATGGTGAGATGTAATGCATTTACGACATTGCAGTGTTACTGGCGCTTTTTTGGAAGGACACCAACTAGTAACGGTTTACAAAGATGAAACAAGAAAACACTACTCTGCCAGTTGGACCCTGGAACTGTATCGTCATGGAATCAGATGAGACACTGTTATCGTCACGTGAATCACCATTTCATGGTCTTTACAGGGAAAGCGAGATAGTGTTTGATCTAAATAAACTTGGTGAAGAGCCGACCAGGACCAAATGTAAATCCCGAACTCTAGCTGAACATCGACGGCAGGATGCACACAGCCTAGAGGGATCAAACATGTACGTGTTACGATATATACATTCAACGTTGTGGTTACTGACTGTCAAAAAAAAATACCTAAGAAGAAATGTACTTTCATAATACCAAACGTCAATCCCTAAGTAATCATATAGTATTACATTTGGCAGAAAATCAACAAGCAAAGTTGATATACACATTGAAGAGAACAATATCAGCCATGTGCATATGCCAAAGTGTTGACTGTAACATAACTTTGTCTAGTACATGATCAAATACCACATTTAACACTTTACTCTATTGTGATCAATGTATGCAGACCATATTTTTACTTCCAGTGATCACGTATTTCTGAAAAAATTATTGCTAAACATGTATGCGTATCGTCACACGGTGTTTCCTTCAAGCTCAGAAGTCATTTCTACTAATCTAATGAAGAAAGCTACGACCTAAAAAACACCTGGAATCAAGCCCGAATTGAAGAAGATACAATGGTGTCACTGGAAAATGGGAAGATATCAGATTAAATCAGGATAAAAACAGAACTTAGAAAACAAGTCAAAACAAGTATTGCTGATTCTAGGGGGGGGGGGGGGGGCAAGGAGGGGAGGAATGATGCTGACCATAAGTTGATATTAATGAAATACCATCTGAGATGAACAAAATACGGATAATTACACACAAAACTACCAACGTGTATTTTAAGTGTTTTAAAAGAGTTGGAAAAAAGAGTTAACTTTGAAAACTCACTGAAAGATGCCTTGGAGGAAAAAATAATTCACTGAATAAAAAAGTCAACATTGACGGCATTTAAAAGAGGTCGTAGCAGAGGCTATGTGCCAAATATAACATTGAGTAAGAAGAAAGAAGAAACCAAGAAACCATAGGCAGCAACTGAAATGCTTAGCAAAATAGAGGAAAAAACACATGCATAGCAACAATAACAAAGAGCAGGCCGTAATAAGTATAACGATATCAAGAATTAATTAGAAATAATAAATAGACCGATCCAGGGAAATTGAAGACCTGGAAAGAACAGACAATTTCAAAAAAAAATAATACAAGAATGGAACACAATCCTTGAGTAAACTTTTGCGCATCCAATCCCAAATGAATAATGATAAAATAGACTGAGGTACCACCTATTCAACAAATTGAAGATAGGTGGCACTGACGAATGCCCGTGTGGTACCGGGAAAATGACCGCTGAGCATTTGCTGCAAAACTGCCCGACATACGAGGGTCAGAGAGAGCAGATGTGGCCATCACCAGTGGCAACACTAGACAAGCTCTATGGCAGTGTCGACAGCCTCAGGATGACCGCTGCTTTTTTCGAAAAAATAAAGGTTGATGCCTGACTGCGTACGATGAAGAATAATGATGAGAATGAGAATCCATTGACAGACTAAAAAAATAAAAATAAGGATAGAATATGTGAAAGTGCTGTACGATGGAGACCTCTATCAGATAAACAAAGCCAGAAAGAGAGCTCTTCTTAAGAGAGATTACATGTACGCAGAAATACATTGCAAAAGGCATTTCACTCAGTACTGGAGAGAACCCAATGAATCACAGGTAGAAGAAGAGCCTATCGAGGTCAACAAAACAACAGAGAAACTTTACATATTGTACTTTTCTTGTAACATGCTTATGATATTTGAACCAATGCAATATTGGTCAAAGGATCATTTAACTTAAATAATAATTCTAAATTCGATTGCAATGAAATGCAGTCAATTTAAGCTCCCGCATCTACAAATGTATTAAATATAAGATATAATCGATGGAACGATAAATAAGGCGCTAAATGATGATCAGTTTGGATTGTGTAAGGACAAAGGTACAAGGAATGCCATCGGACTATTGCGGCTTATCGCAGAAAGAATACTCCATCAAAGGCGATCACTATGTATGTGAGTCATTGTTAATGAGAACATAATCAATCTAGTCTGTGAAACAATTGTTTTTTGTTCATATTTTGTAAGAAATTTGTGTTGAAAGACGAATTATTACGTTAATCCAGAGATAATATGAAAATAAAGAGCCAATTATTTCAATCGACGAAGAATTAACATTCCAAGTTTCAACAATGCAGTGGATATGACAAAGTTGATTGCCTTTACCCAGTATATATAACACCATTTTCTGAGAAGATGATTCAAGTTTTTCGGAGGTGTAATTGTGATGCCAACGTTTATGGTAGAAATGTTAATGCCACCAAATTTGTTGCCGATTAAGGCATAGTAGGAAGACCAGAATCAATCTTGCAATGGCGGCTTGAAAAAGTAAACAGCGCAGCCAAGAATTTATGCAAAACAATGACATTGCATGCAAAGAATATGGTGATATAATGATGAGAACCAGGCAGGTTCTAAAAAAAGAGAAAATTAACACTTTTGTAGAAGACAATTAATAAGACTATACGGAAATAAATGGCAGAATCAAAGAAGACTATATCATCCCAATTTATATACATTCAAGACAGCATTATCAGGAAAAAACAGTAATATAGCGTACCAGCTGGTTAGGGGCCTGGCAAGAATGGATATACCCGACGTGAAACCCGATAGTTATATTACTAGAATACCCACTAGAAAGAAAAAAAACGATAACTTCAACATCGTACGTGATGAAGTAGGGGTAGCGGTCAAGTCTCTCAAGAAGAACAAGGCAGCTGGTTTAGACAACATGTCAATCGAACTACTAACATATGGAGGGACTTTGGTTATAGACATTATCACGAAGACCGGAGAATGACCAATAGGTTGGACACACTCACTGATAATAACCCTACCTAAGAAAGGTAACATCCACCAATGTTAACATTATCTAACCATATCTTATCAGCCATCCCAACAAACTAATACGTAACGTTATTTGAACAGACTGCAACCATGAACAGCAAATTTGTTTTCCAGAATAACACGCCGGTTATCGGGGTGGACGCAGCATAATTAAACGCATGTCTTATGTGCGTCTGCTAAACGAAAAACACAGTCAACATTATAAAAAGATATACCAAGTTATTGTTTACTTTATAAAAGCTTTCGACGTGATCTGGCATGAGGCTCTATGGTAACTATGCGAAAATATAAGATGGGATGTCGGCTTAACTACGTCAATGAGAAACTCTAATCCCAAGGCACTAGTGCAGTATACCTTTACGGGATGACTGGGGAATGGTTCCGCACGCCAACCAGTGTATGACAAATATGTATTATTTCACCGACCCTTTTCAACGTAATTCTTGAACGTATGATGTGTTGTAGGGTCACGTGGGTACTGTTAGCATTCGTGTCGTTCCAATCTCCGTTTTTATGATGACATTACCGGGTTGACTGGAACAGAGCTGGAACTTCGAGTATAATTTCAAAACTAGACAATGCCACTAAAAAAATGCGGTCCAAGAAGTCAGCATGTAAATAGTGGATAGCGGACATACATTCACAGCATGTGACTTACTAAGTTCCGGATTACTATTTAATCCGTGATAGAAAATCGCCTAGCACAATTAAGTTATTTCAGCTGATAGGAGAGACGATGCCGTTTCAACTTGAACCACATTATCTTCCCTGCTCTACTGTATAGTTATATCCCTTTAATATGGGTCATTAAGAAAAGGCAGACACATCTACCGATATCTGGCAAACCTTCCTGGCAGTGATAGATTGTAAGGTAGACGAGCGACTCGAATATCCTATTCTTTGAAAACCGGGAAGAACTTCTTATTGCGAGTCTGCCATTGATGTACGAAATGTATCACACATACAACAAAGGACGTAGCGACTAGATGTGCCCTTGATTTAAGCAGTGTCTTTCTACGTTGTTAATTTTAATCTTCAGCGACTAGCAAATAGATGTCGGTCGTCTTCGAATTTCCATGCTTGAATTTCAGATATTTATTGTATTATTGTACTAGAGATAAGTGTCGCACTTAATTTGGTTATTGATCATCTACTGGACAGAACCGGGGAAAGAGCATAACAGCACTGTAACCTGTCCGACATGTCACAAATGACTATAGAGAGCGGCCGACACGTGGCTGACTAATCTATACGGTAGCACATTTTAGGCACAAGAAACATGCGATATTTACACCCTAAGGTAGAAGAAGAGAAGCTAAGGAAGTAGTTATTGATAATCGATTACTTTACCTAAAAGACTGACAGTGATCGGATCCTTGAAACCTTGGCGCACAAAACAAACTATGTTGACGATGTTTGTGATAATCCCGACAATATCGATTATCTGACAAACGGAGGCGCAGATAACCCACCTAAAAATTAATGTTACTGTTTCACTTATTACGCCATCATCGATTTTAGAAATATCATTAACTTGTGCTGCGGTATGTGAAATGTTGAACTTCTTTCCTTCTCTCAACAAACCCATTTCATGTAATTATGTCTTTATTTATTGTTTAAAACAAGCATCCAAATAAAACAAAGTGTTAATACTACAATATGTTTGTAGGTATGATCTATTCATGAATACTATTGGAGCTCTGAATTAGTTTTTGTTTGCAATTGTGTCCATGTTCTCAAACAATATGAAACATTACTAAAGGTGACATGCAATGAAGATCCACCTTCGTGGACGAAGCTTATTATTGTGCATTTCCAGAAGCCATTTAATAAGGTTATTTAAGTTGTCAGAATGTAATTATTATTTACAACTCGTAAAATAATTACAATGGCAATAGTGTGTATACATCATGTTAGTCCAGTCTGTTAAACATGATGTTCTCTGACTAGAACGAACAATAATTCACAGCTGCCATTTTCTAAAACAATATTGTTTAATAGAATGTTGCCTGCTAAACCAATAGATGACAAAATAATACACAGTAATTGTTTCGGTACGCATATACTTGTGGATAATAATTTGTAAATATAAATACGTTTAATACTGTAACGTATAACCATGAGCATACATAGTTTAATATATGGGCATGGTATAGCACATTTAAATGTCGAATCTATAACATGACGTATTTGTGTCTTTCAAAAATGTAGTTTTCTCATCACGTCACTTCTGAGTAATAGTTGTTGTTTATTTGTTATTGTAATTGTTTACATGTAAATTATGTAACAGTGTATTTATTATATGGTAGGTAATGTTTCTAGGACTGTGCTGCGATAACGGATATCCCGCAATCTACAAGTCAATATTGTTGGGTTTGCTGTCGTGCAAACACATGGCCAGAGGAGTCTTATGTACTAGAGTAATATCATTATGTGCGCACATAGATACTGGCATACCTATGTATGTATGTATGTATGTATGTATGTATGTATGTATGTATGTATGTATGCATGCATGTATGTATGTACGTATGTATGTATGTATGTATGTATGTCTGCCTGTCTGTATGTATGTCTGTATGTGTGTGTGTGTGTGTGTGTACGCGTGCGTGCGTGCGTGTATGTATATATGTATGTATGTATGTATTGATTTATGTATGTATGTATGTATTGATTTATGTATGCATTTATGTATCTGTATGTGTGTGTGTGTGTGTTCATTTGTGAGTTGGCATGCCTGTGTTTATGCTCGGTGTGTGCTGGTGTATGTGCGTGGGCGCGTGTGTGCGCATGCGTGTATGTATGCACAATAAATATCATTGTTTTGGATAGCATCTCTCTCAAAACCACCCCCACCCCCACCCCACCTCCTACGCATGTATATCTTTTATCGAAATCGTCGATCTTTATTAATATTGCCGGCTCCCTCCCTGTGAAATGAAGAACGTCTTTGAGGACGGGCGCCAACTTTCTCTACAACCTGCACCAGTCTCGTTTGTTTCAGGTGACGTACCCTCCAGTATAGATTATCCAAGACTATTGTCGCGTTTGAAAGTGCCTAAGTGTTTTACCTTCGTAAACTTTGTGCTGTTTTCCCAGTTATGTGTGATTTATACACATCTCGTTTCGACGTTTGCGTTTTGTTTTTCTGTTTTGCTTTTGGTGGCATTCTTCTTCTTCTTCTTCTTCTGCGTACACAGTCAGACAGTAACCATTATTTTTTCGAAAAAAAGCGGCGGTCATCCTGAGGCTGTCGCCACTGCCATAGAGCTTGACTTCCAGTTCCACTGGTAATGGCCACATCTGCTCTCTCTGATCCTCGTATGTCGGGCAGTTCTGCAGAAGATGTTCAGTGGTCATTTTACCAGTACCGCACGGGCATTCGTCGGTACATCCTATCTTCAATTTGTTGAATAGGTGGTATCTCAGTCTGTTGTGGCCAGTGCGAAGTCTTAAGACAACGACCTGCTCTCTTCGGTTCAACTGGTAATAGGCATCGTTTTTGGTGTAACCAGTATGTTCGGTTTCCCATTTGGTCATGTATCTGGCTTTGATAAGCCGTTTTGACTCTTCGTACGTCATACTGGTATCTGTTTGTGGTAGTTTTGCACCTTCTTTTGCCAGTCTGTCTGCCTCCTCGTTGCCTTCGATGTTGCAGTGTGACGGAACCCACTGTACCACTACCCTTTTTGGTGCGGACTGCTGGCACAGTTTGCAGAGTGCTGCTCTTAAGTCATTAAGCTCAGTGTTTTTCTGGCTTTTTAGCGCTGTAACTACGGCGAGAGCATCTGTCAGCAGGACTATGTGGCTCTCATTTTCACTGTGTGTCACCATTTCTTCCACTGCCGCCCTCAGTGCCTCTGCCTCCGCTCTGAAATTGCTTGTGTACTTACCAGTAGCGAATGACAGTGTTATGTTTCTGCCATTTGGTAGGTTCAGGAATGCTCCTGCCCCTCCTTTCTGTGTAGTGTTTGTTACAGAACCGTCGGTGTATGCATGGATCCAGTCCATGCTTGGGTAGCTTTTCGTTATGAAGATTAGGGTAGTGTCTCTCCTTTCTTTTTCAGTCTGGCAGTTTTTGTTTGCAATACCTGGTATATTTTCTACCACCTCTGGAAATATATCCTGCCTCCAGGTAGGTTTTCGTACAGTAGTGATGGGTTTTGGTGTTGTTAGTGCGTTTATGGGATCTTCGTGCATCTTTGCTTTGGCTATTTCTGCAAAGTTTCTCCGCTTTAGTTTCCCATTTCCCAAATTGTTTAGTCTCTGGTACATTAGATGGACCGTCAGTCTTCGGAGTTTCTCTGACTGCAGCTGGGCTCTGCAGTCTCTTCTATCGGTCATGGATTGCAGTTTTGTAATCTTTTCAAGTTCTACAATTGGCGTTGACTTCATGCCACCTATTATAATTCTCACAGCTTGGTTTTGAAGTTTGTTAACTTTATCGAAGTTCGCCTTCGCTGCTGTTGTCCATGCCGCAATGCCATACTCGAGAACTGGTCTCACTCTTCCAGTATACAGTTTCTTTAGTATGCCTTCGTCTGCTCCCCAGCTTGTGCCAGCAAGTTTCCTCATGATTTAAATTCTTTCTCTGGCTTTCATTCGGTTTCTCTCAATCTGACTTTTCCATGTCATGCGCCGATCAAATGTGACTCCCAGATAGGTTGGGTTGTCGTTTGGCTGCAGGAATTTCCATTTAGACTTAATTTGGTACTTTGGGGTTTTAATGAAAGCGAGAATATGGTGCATGTGGTTTTCTCCTCGTTTATTTTGACCAGCCATGAGTTCGCCCACTCTTCCAGCGATGTTAGGGCCGTCTGTATCCAATTTCTTGCTATGGTGAGATTCTTTTCAGAGGTCCACATAGCCAGATCGTCTGCAAACATTGAGCTATGGACTCTTCTTGGTATATTCTCTGTAATATCGTTTATATATACCAGGAAGAGTGTGGGCGACAATACTCCCCCTTGGGGTACTCCGTGCTCGAGTGTCACCTTTTTGCTCATATGCCCTTGTACTTGGACTCTGGCCGTTCTTTGTTTGAGGTAGTGGTTGATCCACTTGTACATCTTCCCACAGACATCACTTCTTCTTAGCTTGACTCTAAGTCCGTCCTTCCAGACTTTGTCAAATGCCTTTTCCAGATCCACTCAAACAGCTACTGTGTGTTTCTGTGCCTGGTAGGCATCTTCTATCTCCTGGGCTATGAGGATGACCTGGTCCTCAGTGGATCCATGCTGTCTAAAGCCGGCTTGCTGTGGAATTAGTATTCGTTTTTCTTCCAGATGCAACATCAGTCTGGTGTTTATCATCCGTTCCATCAGCTTGCCGACACAGCTCAGTAGGCTTATGGGCCTGTATCCATTTGGATCTGTTTTATCCTTTCCTGTTTTTGGTACTGCCATGTTCCTAGCATTTGTTACTGCATCTTCCACTTTCTGTAACTCATCATTCCAGTAGGGCTTATAGTTTTTCCTAGCTCCTCTTGGGATGGTTTTAGTGGCGGCTTGCATTATTGCCTTGCTTAGGCTCTCTACCATGGGCTTCATTTTGGTGTTTCGTGTGTTGATGGTTTCACACAGCCCATCTGTCAGGATTGCAAATCTGTCCCAGTCGGCTTGTTTGTAATTCCAACGTGGGAGCGGTTTTGTTTCCTGTGGGCCTACTTCCATGTCAATGGTTAGCCTGATCGGCCTGTGGTCGCTACCTGCCAGTTGGTTTAGCACCTGGCGGTCTATTTTATGGTGTATGTCCTGTGTGGAGAAGGCCAAATCTGGAGTCGAGGTGGTATGCCATGTTCTTGAATAGAAGCTAGGGCTATCCTCCGGCCTATTGATTAGGGAGAGATTTGCATCTATCTCCCATTCTTCCACTTCGTCACCTCTGCTGTCTGTGTCAGAGTATCCCCATCTCTCCGAGTGGCCGTTGAAATCTCCAACTACTATGCAGTTGGAGTCTCTGACCTCCATACTCGAGAGCGATAGGTGTCTATCTGGTGGTCCGTACAGATTGAAAATGCGGAGCTTCGTCTCTTGAGCCATTATGTCAACTCCTACAATTTCTGCTTGTCTGGTGTGATTGACAGATACCGCGCTACTCGGTATGCAGTTTCTGGTCAGTATCAGGACCCCTCCTTTGTGGCCTTCTCTATCTAGACGGAAGGTCTGATATCCTCTGATTGAGAATTTATGGTTATTGTTGAGGTGCGTTTCCTGGATACATGTCACATCAATCTTACCTTCATGCAGGTGGTGTGTTAGGGAAAGTTTTTTGTTAATGACTCCCTCCGCATTCCACTGTAGTATTTTGAGGGTCTTGAGGTTTTGGCAAATAGAAGTTGCCCCATAGCCATGTGCCTTGACTCCACGACACATGGGTGGGTGACCGCCAGTAGTTAAGGGTGGGCCCCTTCGAGGCGTGGGGCCCGGCACTATCGCTGCCTGGCGGAACTCCGCAGGATGAGCGCCATGCGTTTTTCTAATAGGTTGTACTGCCATCATACTGTGATTTACGCTGCACTGTTTTGTTAGGCTTGCGGCCCCGTGCATCCGATTTCAACAGGCGTTTCTGTAGGGATGCCCTCCTTAGCCTTTGGCTGTCCCCAGCCTATCTGCAAGGCAGCAGTTGTTTATGATCAGAGTTTTCTCTCTTATGGAAGTTGTCTTACCGGACTATCGAGTCTTCACTACTCGTGTCTATAGGGTGTAATGATGATATGTGATATGATATATGAGATGGACTGGTTTACCCGGAAGAGAGGCAGTCCAGTGTGTCTGTATCCCAGGATCGGCACGTCCTGCCAGAAATGTAGCATTTGCATGTGAGTGGGGTATCTCTTTTTCCCTTTATTTTCTTGGCTTCTATGCAGGGATGGTACGCCTAGCATTCCCCGCAACCTGGGGTGTTGACACAGTGGGGCAGGTGTGCAATGTCCGCTGGTCTGCATCTCTTCTGCGTCCAGCATGATAGTTATATGGCTGATAACGTACAGAGGTAGATATCGTAGGCGGAGTGCATTTAGCCAGAGGACAAGCCTGGTAATGTCACAGAGATGTTGTTCGCCTGGTGTGCGGACAACTCTCATGGTCAGTGGTTGAGTCTTTACAGTTCACAGTGAGGTGGCTGCTCTACTGTTTTCGACACCCCGACCAGGTACTAAGTCTTTGGTTGGTGGTTTCGCACCCCATCGCCGTATAAGGCTAGTATCGAGCAGTTGTCCGCCCGCTTTGATTGGCGGATGGCAAGGGCCTCTTACTGTGGCTCTACATGATAGGGCTGGGGCGCAAGCTCCAGGTCCCGAGCATGTAGGAGCCTCCCATTGCAGTGGTGCTGAGATTGTGGGCGGGATTGCGGCTTACAAGGGTTCGGCCGTAATCCCTCACATGGTAGCCTCGCGCCCTTGGCTTATCAGCCTGGTACGTGAATCAAAGTGTCTGCGGCTCCTCTCGATTTGAGCTGGTTTTCCGTAGCAACGCCCTGTCATTTGTAGGGTAAAACTGACCTGTCTTCAGATGATCTATTTTCAGCACCCGTTCACTATTTGGTCAGACGAATTTATTGAGGGCTTTTGTTTGTCAATGACCAGGTATTTGAAATCTGCGGTTTCTGCGGAGTTGAACACGATTTCCGTAGCGTTCTTTCATTTGAGTGTTTGAGAGCTGACTTGTCATCCGTGAGTCTAATACCAGCGTGCGTTCATTATTAGACCCAAACGGTAGTGCTCTCGATTTGTCAGTTGTTCTACAGTATTGGCGTGTTCAGTCAAATTAAGCCGCAGGTTCCACACCTGGTGGTGCCATTCCGTCAATTCCCTTAGCGAGACAATCAAGTTACTTAGGGGGTAGCCCCAGATTTTCGAGTGACTAATTCCAGCACATGTTCTCTATTAGATCCCACAAAGGTGTACTTTTTGACAGTCATTCTGCAGTATTGGCGTGTTAAGTTAATTTAAGCCTCAGGCTCCACTCCTGTGCTCTTCCGTCAATTCCTTTTTCAGAACACTGGATGCAGACCAAACCGGGCCACAGGGGGCATAACCCCAGATTTCTGAGGGTCTAAATCCAGCACCAGTTCCATATTAGACCCCAGAAGAGTGGTCGCAGCATGTCAATCATTTCAGTGTTGGCCGTGTTGAGTCAAATTAAGCCGCAGGCTCCACTCCTGGTGGTGCCCTTCCGTCAATTCCTTCAAGTTTCAGCTTTGCAACCATACTTCCCCCGGAACCCAAACACTTTGGTTTCCCGGAAGCTGCCCGCAGAGTCATCGAAGCAACTCCTGCGGATTGCTAGTCGGCATCGTTTATGGTCAGAACTACGACGGTATCTGATCGTCTTTGCGCCTCTGACTTTCGTTCTTGATTAATGAAAACATTCTTGACAAATGCTTTCGCAGTAGCTCGTCTTGCGGCGATCCAAGAAGTTCACCTCTAACGCCGCAATACGAATGCCCCCGTTTGTCCCTGTTAATCATTACCTCCAGTTCCGAAAACCAACAAAATAGAACCGAGGTCCTATTCCATTATTCCATGCACTATTATTCAGGCAGCCGAGGCCTGCTTTAAACATTCTAATTTTTTCAAAGTAAACGCGCCGGCCACCCAGGACGCTCAGCGAAGAGCACCCGTACGAGAGAGACGGCAGACGGTAGGGCAGGAGACAACGGGCAGTGAGCCGGCGCGAGCCGGACCGCCCGCCTGCGCCTGAGATCCAACTACGAGCTTTTTAACTGCAACAACTTTAATATACGCTATTGGAGCTGGAATTACCGCGGCTGCTGGCACCAGACTTGCCCTCCAATAGATCCTCGTTAAAGGGTTTAAAGTGTACTCATTCTAATTATGGGGCCTCGAAAGAGTCCCGTATTGTTTTTTTTCGTCACTACCTGCCCGTTCCGGGAGTGGGTAAGTTGCGCGCCTGCTGCCTTCCTTGGATGTGGTAGCCGTTTCTCATGCTTCCTCTCCGGAATCAAACCCTGATTCCCCGTTACCCGTTACAAACATGGTAGGCATGTCACGTACCATCGACATTTGATAGGGCAGACATTTGAAAGATGCGTCGCCGGCACATGAGGCCATGCGATCAGCACAAAGTTATCCAGAGTCACCAGTGGGGACGCCGCAACCCCGCGAGGGGAAACGACGATTCGTTTTGAACTAATAAAAGCGCTCTTTCCACGAGGGTCGGAGCTTGGTAAGCATGTATTAGCTCTAGAATTGCCACAGTTATCCAAGTAGGATCGTGTCATCTAAGGAACCTCGACTGATTTAATGAGCCATTCGCGGTTTCACCGTGAGACAGTGTGAACTTAGACATGCATGGCTTAATCTTTGAGACAAGCATATGTATGCACAATAAATATCATTGTTTTGGATAGCATCTCTCTCAAAACCACCCCCACCCCCACCCCACCCCCTACGCATGTATATCTTTTATCGAAATCGTCGATCTTTATTAATATTGCCGGCTCCCTCCCTGTGAAATGAAGAACGTCTTTGAGGACGGGCGCCAACTTTCTCTACAACCTGCACCAGTCTCGTTTGTTTCAGGTGACGTACTCTCCAGTATAGATTATCCAAGACTATTGTCGCGTTTGAAAGTGCCTAAGTGTTTTACCTTCGTAAACTTTGTGCTATTTTCCCAGTTATGTGTGATTTATACACATCTCGTTTCGACGTTTGCGTTTTGTTTTTCTGTTTTGCTTTTGGTTGCATTCAAAAAACTTTCCTGTAACATTTTCCCTCACAGATTCAATTTTTGTTCTTTAGTGTTTGTATTTGTGATGGTCTATGTTTCGCAGTCATACGCTGTCACACAAAAGTTATATGATCTCATAAGTATCATGTTTGTGGTTGTGTACGTTTTTCACAATACGTCCCTAATTTTTTTTAACTTCTTTATTGTCATGGACTTTCTTACATTAATTTATGCATGCCGGTATCCATTGTTGCTTGTAATGTAATAATGTACACCCACTATTCAAACCATTTGAACTTTTAGATGTCTTCTTCTCTAGAATAACTTTGCGTGTTCTTTGCTTGTGTGTTGTCGTTATATTGATTTTGCTGATGCCCCGTTAATACTATTTTTTTGTCCACGTTTTTTAATAGACACGAACATTTGTTTACGTCATTGAGAATTCTTTGGGAGGATAACTGCGTCATCTGCAGTTACGGTGTTATGGTACTTCGTTTCTATCGATTGTAAAAAAGTGGAACTTGATGTACTTGTGGTAGTTTCTTACGTTCTCATTATGGTTTCTGTATTGATGTACATTACACAACGGGACAGCATGCATTTTTTGTCTTACTGTTTTATGCATTTCAGATCAATTAGTTGTTCTAAACGCTGGAAATTGCTCCATATATAGTGGTTCTATGAGAAAAATCAGGTGCATTGAAAATACATGTACCTCATGATGTTCCACAGAAAAGGTTGTTACTAATAGGGAATAAGTTTGGAGGTGTATATTGCACTATTTTAGCTTTTGATGATAACTATCATATGAAGGTTGCGACACATCATGTTGTTGCTTTGTATGAAACCGAACTGTAGATCATTTACTTCTTCGTTTAGTTTGTTTTCTACCCACTAACATTATGATACGCAAAAAGATGTTTCTAGTATGTCATATTAAAGCAATGGTTCGGCAGTGTATGCGTCACTTCTTGTACATACGTTGGGTCAAATGTCACTGTCCCATATCTTCTTACATATTGTATCGTAGATGCTGACACTGGTTTACCCTCCTGGATGTATGAATTCAATCACTTTATCGTCACGTCCAGGTTATTTCATAACCCATATTTCAGAACATCAATGTTGTCCATGGCAGTTAAAATATTGTTTCCTGCTTTTGAATGATGTTTGTGTAATGGTTAAAATGTATCCACTAAGTCAGATAACGTTGTTAAACAACTGTTATTTCCAAGTAATTTTCAAAAGCCAACATGTACCCCAAATACTAACATAGCATTTCATCTCTCAGCTTCAATTTTGGAGATGCACCACTGTCCGCCTGACATCCATCTTGTCTCTCTATGTAGAGCAAGATTCCCATGAAATATTCCGAGTTCTTCACGTATCCTGAAAAACAATAGAGACTTAAATGACCTGCTTGTAACATAGTTCATATGTTTTACAACTGTGTCTAGTACATTCTGCAACTCATTGTGGATGATTGGTCAACATGTTCATCCCAATGAAGAAAGCATTGCGTTGTGTTTAGGTTATGTAATTCATTCTTCATCAGTGATATATACCTTTTCATTGATCCAACCAACCAGCTGTTCAAATTCATACATTGTCTTCAGTATAGCCCAACATCTTCCCCGAACTTGATGTAGGTATTGAATATATGTTTACTTAATGTCATTTTGCAGCAAAAATACTAATTAGTTTACTATTTGGGGATTTCATGTCTTAACCTAACGAATGCGTACTAGTAGTTGAACAATATATGTAATATCAGTTGTTTCATGTACGATGGACTGGGCATGGTGCTCGCATTCAAGATAAACGCATCGCCAATCAGCTGTTATGCTGGGAGCTCAACACAGGCAGACGCTCAACAGGAGAGCAGAATACACACTACAAAGACTCACTGAAAGTGTCTCTGAAATGATGCAATATTGGTGTCATTTCCTGGGAGATACGTGCACAAAACCGTACCATATGGCGAGCTAGTATTACCGCAGGTGGTCAGATCGTAGTCCATACAGCCATCGCGAATGCCCAACGAAAACGTGCTGCCTTAGAACTGCAACAATACTTACAACGATGCCAATGCTAGCCATCCGCAATTATGCCCTGGCTGTCGCAGGGTGTACAATTCCAGGATTGGTCTTTTCAGTCATTATAGAATACATGTTTCGCAGCAATACTCTAATACTGTAGCCATCTTAGCTTGATGTTGGCATGTTTTGTATTGTATTGTATTACATGGCATTAAATTGTAGTTGACTGATCTACTGTATATAGACTACTTGTACACATGTCACTTCACTTTACAGATCAACATACAGTTTGTTTTTATCTCTTCAGACATCCCATGGATAATGCTACTATTGTATTATTTGACAGATGCATTTTGTTGACCAATTTCTTATGCTTTACATCTAAACGTTGTTATCAACATGTCTCTGGGATAGTGAAGAACATACTTGTCATTGCTTTCTGGTGGAGCTTGATAAGTTTAGCAATAAATGATGCCTTGAAATAGCTGCATTCATTAATTTGTTTTTAAACTCTGCAACTTGGAAAACCTATGATTCTGTTGTTTTCTCTCGTTTAAAAATCAGTCTTTCAGAGTAGGCTTGAGATGTGTTAGCAAGATGACCATGTTTTAGAGTTTTTTTTTTTTTTTAAATTTGTTCGTGCCATTGCTTCGTTAGCCTTTTTGACATCACTCATAACACATTGCAGTGTATGGCTGATGTACTTACGCCCGCACCTTGCATGAGGGAATGTAATATTTTCAATATTTCTTTTTATTATACATTTTCTTAGAATGACATTTACATAAACTTTCCTCGGCGTGTGTACGCCTACCTTCCTAAGGTTGTACAGTTGGCCGCTCCAATGATAACTTTAGCTAATACTACAAGCGTTTTACTCCTGCCAGGGTTACTCACATCGAGAAAACTCTTTAGAGAAGAGTCAATGTAATGGGGTGTGGAGCCATTATGTTGTACCTGCTAAAAATTAAGCCTGTGGTATACGTTATAGGCTTCACAAATTCACCACCACATCAATGGTTAAACGTATTCATGTCTCGTTCTTTACTATGTGTGCTATAGAAATTGTCCTCATGGCTGACAATGAGATGCAGACAACCGGATGTTGCACCTCTATCCCTTTTGACAATCGTCCAGGTGGCTGGGATAAGGCCTACTTTTAGTAAACAAAGGCCGTCAAAAATTGATCACAATAGTGAAGAAACAGCCAACCTAGATGTATTAGCATCGTCTATGACAGGGCGACACGCTAGACTGTCTCCCGTCGAAGATACTCAAAACTATGTTCCGAACTCCCCTTCGTAATCAGGAAGCCTGTAATACAACGCATTTTACATGAGCTCGGGTATAGACTCGGTAACAAGACCAGCGCTGCTCTTCCATACCTTGGGAGAACAGTAACACATATGCTAATAGGACCCTAAGAAATAAGCAATCACTACATATCATCAAGATCAAGATATCAGGAATTCGAAATGCAAAGCTATAAATAACTAAGCTTTGGGGACGGCGTGGCCTAGTGGTTAAGTGGTACGGCTCACAACCAGAAGGTGCTGGGTTCGATCCCCATCACAGCACCTGCCGTTACCCCGGGGAAGCAAACCCTTAGAAAATGCAGG
Source organism: Ariolimax columbianus (assembly GCA_036924085.1). Classification (NCBI taxonomy): domain Eukaryota; kingdom Metazoa; phylum Mollusca; class Gastropoda; order Stylommatophora; family Arionidae; genus Ariolimax; species Ariolimax columbianus. The sequence goes on from JAVGWX010000007.1 coordinate 14,841,024, forward strand.
AGGAAGCAGACCCTTACATAAAATGCACGCTGAAGTCGGATGCACTGGGCCGACAGGCGCAAAATAAAAACCACAGTGTAACGCACACACGCCTTGGGGAATAGATACATAAGGCGAACGCAAAAAAAAACAAACAAAAAATAACTAAGCTTAAATGGACCTTAACATCTGCGTGACATTTATTTAAGAAAAAAAATATACCAATGGACACTTTATTTCATATCAGAGGAATAATTGTGTGCCAAACTTAGTAAATACAATGGCAGAGATGAATTACTTATCCGGAATGACATTCAGTCAAAGAGTTTACTCTTTAAACTCATGGCGAAAATGATATATATGATGCAGATTTGAGAAAGACGACTGAACATATTTTGCATATACATCCACCCCTTTCGCCCCCTCCCCTCCTCCTCCGAAAAAAAATAAAAAACAGCACAACGAAAAATAAAAACAAACCAAAAACAAACAAAACAGCTTACACTGTAGATCCCCTAGACCACCGAACTATGGAGGCTACCATTGCCGGCGACGTGAATCGTCGCCCCCGTTGTGGGAATATGCATCTTTGAACCAAAACATAAACGGTAATAGAGGAACTCATTAACACTGCTGCCAACATACTGTTACAGAACACACCTATCCCATCCACTTCACTGATCCAGTGAACAAAATCCGACTAGATCTCACTCGTGCAACAGCCGACATACACTCGTATTCCTCGTTCAAAGTATTTGATGCATCGGAAGCGACGACAGAAAAAGGCTACTTCAGATCATCAACACCATGGCGAAAGTAAGAAATAACATAACATTTCTCCCCTGTAACTACAAAATGAATGGCCGACTGGCAGTTTTCAGGACACAATAACGGAAACTTTTCGAGAAAGCCCAATCAACGCACGATATAGACTCAGAGTTAGATAATATAAGCGTGTACGTCATTGCTCCAATCTGCTAAAGAAGAACTCCCGCAATGGTGCAATTAGAAAATTCAAAACTGTGCTGGAATACTGGCTTGGAGGCCACTGTAAGAGCGAAAAATAATGCAAGATACAAGTCAAGAAACTGTCTACTCCTGCTACCAAAATCAGCTTATTGCCGGCTAACTGCAAAAGTAAAATTATTGAGCTAACACAAGAAGCCTGGACTAAGAAATTTGGAGCTTAGGACTAGTGCAAAGATTGAAAGGAATCATGGCACCTCTTATGACGCATTTCATGAAATAAAAGAGACAAAATCATGAACACATCAACGAAGCACAGAATTGATAACACAGACACTAAGTAAATAGCATCGCTTAATACGTGCTTTGCCAACGTTAAGTAATAACAACAGAAATCAAATAACTTAAGACAAGGTTATCAAAATACTCACCAAAATGGTAAAGAAACAACTAACAGCTGTTTACGATATCTTTACAAAGAATCTCACACTACCAGGGTCTCATGGGTTGAGAAGGTCAATGAACTGGCCATAAGCGGGGCATCTCTACCACGGAAACTACCTAGTATGACACTGCAAACATAGAGGAAGGTCATTGATAAGCAGCTATATAATAACAGATATAGCTAAATCAGTGGGTAACAAGCCAGGCAGACCAAATATATTTCAGACACCAATCTAAACCAGGTCTCTCAGGATCAAACCATGAAATTGAAACGAAAAGAACAGAGTTTGATATTTAATCTGCAAACATCTCTGAGGACACATCTGAAAAGAACGCTCGATTTCGTCAACCAAATTACACATTCACCACCAACGGGAATCGATTGAGCACCTCCTGACGGTGTGCCCACAACTGTCCGACCTGAGAAAGTGTCTTCTTCCAAACCATCTCAGCATACACAACACATTCTACACATCACCACGACAAATTAGGTAGACGTGTGCTTTTGTACGGAGTGTCAAAAGCTACCAATTCACAGCTAATGGTATATATCCTCATCAACATAGTTCCAATGTGGCGGGAAAAAGAAAATGTCATATGTGTGACAAAATATGTGTCAATCATTGTGCCAATATATTTATCAATCATTGTGCCAATACGCATGTCAATTACTGTACCAATATATGTGACAATATATGTGGCAATATGTGTGTCAATTACTGTACCAATGTATCTGCCAATATGTGTACCAATTATAATTGAGAAAAGCGTCCGATAACTGTCCATATTCTTAACAAGAAAACGAACAGTGTTATCACTAAAGGAATAGAACATACACAGCTATCGAATTTATTGCAGTTTGACAAACACGATATTCGTCACATACTTCTAAAACAGATATGTGTAAAGTAGTTTACCTCATGAGACATTAACATGGATTCATAGATTGCATTTTTTAAACAGTTGTCCTTGGCTCAGGAAATGCTTAGATCATTAGAAACCAGGTTATCTCTTACGGTAGATCTGGTCGGACGTGAACAGCGTAGTGTTAAAAACGTGGCCCTGTATTTACTGCTCATTTTATAATATATGAAGATGTTCACTGATGAGTTGATGGATTCAAGAACTATGCCTAATCCTCCAATAATTATAAGAAGACCTGGGTGTTTCCCATCAAAAGAAAATCCAGGAATCAACGACATGCATATAAACACAATGCTGATAGGTGTATAACACGCAATGAAAAGAGTAGAAATTATCACAACCATTTTGGACACTTTTTGGTTCCTCATCGACACATTGTCAGTTTGTTCAACATTCGTAGACTTCTTGCGCCATTTTGATTTATTATTTAACTTAGTTACCAGTATTGCGGTACACACAACCAAGACGAGAAATGATGTGTATGGTACAAATAAATTGTTAATAATGAAAGCAATTGATTCGACGCTCTGTCTGTTCTGTGTATGCACAATGCCAAGAATAGTTATGTTTCTCGCAGAGTACTTCCAGTCGAATCTGTTCACGAAGTATAACGGCGACACGCTTGATAAGAGAATGGAATAGATGCAGATGATAGTGATGCACATTCTCCTTGGAGTAATAATTTCTTTAACCTGGCAAAAAATACCCAAATATATACATATCCTAGAAGCAATTTTGAAAAGTAAACGGATATGGTGTTAAGCAACTTGTAATATTTGCATTACTGAACGGAAACAATGAAACAAAAAAAAATGCAATATAATAATTTAAACGGAAACAATATAAGTGTAAAAGTACTTCCATCAAACACGAAACAAAAAAGAAGTATATTAAAAGTAAAGCGCAACATGCATACAGATCACTTTTCTGGCGTACATGATGTGGAAACAATTTAGGGGCTGATTTGGAAGTACTGGACATGTGGCATCACTCGTGTTTGTGAATCACACGAGAAACTAACTTATTTCTCAAGAATCTAACGATGAGGTATAAACGATTCACCCATGTTGTATCATTGAGGAAGGTACACTTTCAAAGTATATCAATTATCCCAGTTATTCAAATATGAATAATACAGAAACAGGAAACCATAAGTATGGAGAAAATTCGACATCTTGATATGATGTTCGTCCGTCACATGTGATGAAGATCACACTCTTTTTTCAGCCGTGTGGTCAGTCTTTTCTCTTGCTGTGTCCGCTGAGATTCGTGACTTTTGCGAAGATTTGGATTAACGTGAGGACGTAACTGCGCCTGTTGTCAAGCTCACTCTCTTCTCTTAAGCTACCTTTAGAAAGTGGCAATACATTATCGAGACGACTGAAAATAGCACATACTGTTTTTTGTATTTCCTCAAGGTTTCGTCTCAATGTCTGTCCATTCAGCATGTACCCCGCAAAGCAGCGGAAGTTGGGATAATACATACTGTTGTGCTTTTTTTTCTTCTATAATCGCAACAAGTCGTAGTGACATCACTCAGCATGTAAGTAATGTGTTGGGCATCTCTCTCGAGATATTTTCTAGTACATTATAGTTAGGTGTCTGAATTTTGTCACACCAAAAGCGAAACTGTCTGCAGCTAGAGGGAAGGGCGCCAATCTCGTTCCGTTCAGTCGTATGCCCAATTCGAACTATACAATCACGACATAGCTCTAGTTTTCAAAACAATGAGTTCAAGCGGTTAGTGAGGTTCAAAGGGACGTTTTAGTCGTAATGCATGGACTGGACAGCGTCAGATATCTCATGTTCGTGATTTTGCACAAAACGGACAATTTTGAGGGCCAATTTAATAATACAATGTGCAGCAGTCAATGCAAGCGCATATTTTCATCAATTTCATTGTGGGTAATGCAACTATTTTTTAGGGGGAGGGGGGGGGGGGGGGGGGGCTAGCGAGGACTGGGCTGGACGTCCCGCTCGTTAAAGGAAAATGACGAGTCTGGTATATACTCTCCTTTCTAGGTGTAGAGATCGCCGCTGAATTCACTGTTCGGCTTACAATTCTGGAGTTTCCATGCCAATGCCCTCTCCTACATAATTGTGTTCCCAGCAGCACCTTCATGAGGGACCCCCTGTTTCCTACAGAGAGTGATGTGGGTCTCGACTGAGTACCCGACGGTATAACTGGGTGGGTAGATTGGGCTCATTTGCCTTGGTTGGCAACCAATCTAAGAGAAGGTAAACTCTGACTCTAAATCCGGGTAATCGAAATTCGTTAGCCTATTCAGGCAGTTCGCCTAAGAAAGGAGGAACACTGATTTTAAATCCACATGTCCCACAGAGTGCTGGCTAGTCTTGGGTAGATTGAAGTATCATCGGATCGCTCGAGCAACTAGCATATGTTGGCAACGACTCCGCTGCCTTGTGGAAACCTTGGGAGATGGTAGGGCTACGGGAGTAAGCCCAGACAGAAAATCCGGAGTGGTTGCACTTGAGTCGGATGGTTTCATAATTGCAAACTCTTTCCCGCAGCTCCTGCAGCTGAGATGGTGCCAAATTGTCATGCTTTGCATTTCTTTAGAGTATGCCAACAGTTTGGGCAGCCTATGGTCTCCATATTCAGCGCGCAGGCGTGCGCTCTCAGAGGCTACTCACAGGGTACCTCGCTCATGGTCTGCAAAGACTGAGACGCCTATGAGTAACGTAAGTGTAATCGTGAAGTTCAAGACAACTGTGAGTAATCTAACTGTAGTCATGTAGTTTGCGACGTCTACTGAATGTATGCACAGTGTGGATTGTGTTTGACACATCACTTTCAACACAACGCTGACCAATTACACCAATTACAAAGAAAGCACAGGACCTAAACTTTGATTGTGAGATCGGCGACCAGTATCGGTTTTGGACACCACTCATGTGTTGTCAATCATTTAAAACGAATTATCGATGCTCGCTGAACCTAAAATGACGATCAATGAGTTATTCAGATCCAATGATCCCATGGAACAGACAAACCATCTTAACCATTACTGTCTTTTCTGCATGACTCCTTCAATTCGACAAAATATATGTAATAATTTAAAGCGCCTTTTTTTGGCCTATCATAATATACTTTTTGCTTTGCGTCATGTGCTTTTTGTAGACAAATCAATGAATGTCAGCAGTGTTAGGGACTGTCTAATAATTGCTGGAGACTTGTAAAAGATGACGCATAATGGCATTAACTGCGACAGGTATAGATGTGTCTAGTTGAATGATTTCCTCCACATACCGTTTATGTACTCAAACATATATAAATCTTTAAAAATCCACGTTTCCCAAAATTAAATTTCATCATGTATTAGTGGAGATCGTTTGGTTGTGTGTACGCATGTGTCCCCTGGCAACGGGTTGTTGTATGCTAGCCTTGATAACAGGGTGGTAGATGGTCGGTATTGCTGATGTAGTAGGCGACACTCACATGAAGTCAAGCATACAAATACTCGCCTGAAGTACCACATCATACCTTCATTAGCAACCTCTGGATATAAGGAAAGGTACTGCAACCGGAAACGTAATTCTCTTATCAGGAAGATTAAACTTACTCGTTATTGGCATTCGAATTCATCATCATCATGCGTTTTTAAAATCCCGCACATATTCCCCAGGAAAACAAGATACACATACATGTCAACTGTTAGTGCCCAGTGTTACACAATACTTTCATTCCCAAACAAATTTAACATTGAAATGTGGAAAGAAAATGAAACGTAAACAATTGTATTTGTTTTCAAGAGTATTGGAATATATGTTGAATGATGATGCACTTATTTGAGAATAAATATGAAGAGAAAGAAAAAACAGTACCGACCTTCAGAGGCACCATTACACAGATGCATCGTTCAAGTGTGATTAAAGCTGTGATCCACCCTGTTACTCTGGAGAATGTCGTATGAAGCATGCCCGTAGTTAAGTACTGGACCTCTATGGGGTCAAAGTGGAGGTTTAACTCGCTGAAAGCTGGGGTAAAACATATGTTTGTCCACACTAGAGTTGATAGGCATCCTACATCTGAGATTGCCAAACCTGTTGATAGAATTAAAACATAGTTAATTTAATTTCTTCTTCTTCTTCTTCGTACTCTGTCAGACGTCAACCTGTATTTGTTCGAAGACAGCAGCTGTCATTCCGAGGCTGTCGACACTACCATAGAGCTTGTCTAGTGTTGCCACTAGTGATGGCCACATCTGCTTTCTCTGGTCCTCGTATGTCGGGCAGTTTTGCACCAGATGTTCAGCGGTCCTTTTCCCTTTACCACAAGTGCATTCGTCGGTGCCACCTATTTTCAGTTTATTGAATAGGTGGTACATCAGTCTGTTGTTGCATTTGCGGAGTCTGACGATCATGACCTGCTCTATTCTGTTAAAATGGTAATAATCATAATTTGTTTGTGTAGCCAGTATGTTCTGTTTCTCATTTGGCCATGTATCTGGCACTAATAAGCCTTTTGGACTCTTCGTAGGTCACACTATAATCTGGTTGTGGTAGTCTTGCATCTTCTTTTGCCAGTCTGTCTGCCTCCTGGTTGCATTGGGTGTTACAGTGGGATGGAACCCACTGTCCCACTACTATTGTTGGTGCCGACTGCTGGTATAGCTGACAGAGTATTGCTCTTAAATAATTAGGTTCGGTATTTTTCTGGGTTGTAGTTCTGTAACTACGGCTAGGGCATCTATAAACAGGACTATATGGCTTTCAGTGCTTTCGCCTGTCAGCATTGCTTCTACTGCTGCCCTCAGTGCCTCTGCTCTGAAATTGCTTGATAATTTTCCAGTTGCCACTGACAGTGTTATTTTTCTACTATTTGGTAGGATCAGGAACACCCCTGCTCATCCGTTCTGTGTTGTGTTTGTTACAGAGCCGTCGGTGTATGCATGGGTCCAGTCCATGCTTGGGTAGTTTTCCGGTATGTACCTCAGGGTTATGTCTCTTCTTTCTTTTCAGTCTGGCTGCTCTTGTTTCCAATACCTGGTATATTTTCTACAACCTCCGGAATGATATGCTAATTCCAGATGGGTTTTCGTACAGTAGGAATGGATTTTGGTATTGTTTCGGTATTCATAGTGTCTTAGCTCATCTTTGCTTTTGCTATTTCTGCAAAGTTTCTCCGCTTTAGTTTCCCATTTCCAAATCTATTTAGTCTCTCATGCATTGGATGGTCTGTCAGTCTTCTGAGTTTCTCTGCTTGCTGTTGGGCTCTGCAGTCTGTTCTGTCGGTCATGGATTGCAGATTTGTAATCTTTTCAAGTTCTACAATTGGCGTTGACTTCATGCATCCTGTTATAACTCTCATGGCTTGGTTTTGAAGTTTGCTAATTTTATCAAAGTTCACCTTTGCTGTTGTCTATGCCGCAATACCATACTCGAGAACTGGTCTCACTCTTCCAGTGTACAGTTTCTTGTATATACTTTCGTCTGCTCCCCAGTTTGTGCCAGCAAGTTTCCACATGATTGCCATTCTTTGTCTGGCTCTCATTCGGTTTCTCCCAATCTGACTTTTCCATGTCATGCGCCGATCAAATGTGACTCCCATGTAGTTTGGGTTTTCGTTTTCCTGCAGGTATTTGCCATTAAAACTTATGTTGGTGTTATGTGGTTTACTTGAAAGCGAGAATATCGGACATGTTGTTTATTCCTTGTTTATTTTGACCAGCCATGAGTTCGCCCACTCCTCCAACGATGTTAGGGTCTGCCTCATCCGATTCTTTGCTACGGTGAGATTTTTTTCAGAGGTCCATATAACCATATCGTCTGCTAACATTAAGCTATGAACTCTTCTTGGTATATTCTCTGTGATGTTGTTTATATACACCAGGAAAAGTGTAGGTGACAGTACTCTCCCTTGAGGTACTCCCTGCTCAAGTGTCACCTTTTTGCTCAACTGCCCTTGTACTTGAACTCTGGCTGTTCTGTTTTCGATGTAGTGACTGATCCATATGTACATTTTTCCAGATACTTCACTTCTTTGTAGGTTGACTTCAAGTCCCTCTTTCCACACCTTGTCAAATGCTATCTCTAGATTCACCCAAACCGCTACTGTATGCTTTTTCTCTTGGTAAGCATCCTCTATTTCCTGTGCTATGAGCGTGATCTGGTATTCAGTGGATCTGTGTTTTCTTAATCCTGCTTACTGTGGAATTAATATGTGTTTTTCTTCTAGGTGCCACATCAGTCTGATGTTTATCATACGCTCCATTAGTTTTCCTACACAGCTCAGTAGAATGATAGGCATGTATCCATTTGGATCGGTTCTCTTTTTCTTTCGTTGGTACTGGTACAAGTACAGCATCTTCCCATGCCTGCGGTACAATTCCCATTTTCCAGCTGCGGTTCAGGACTGATAGTAACTTCCTCTTTGCTGTTTGGCCCAGCCCCATCAGCATTTCGTTTGTTATCCCATCTTTTCCGTCGATTTCTTTTTTTAAAGTTCTCAAAGCCTCATCCATTTTTTCAATTGTTAGTTTTTCCATCATGTGCTCCTCTGGTGCCATCGTGATGTTGTCGTGGCTCTTTTATTTTTCACTAATGTTTGTATGCCTATCTGTAGGGACATCAATGTGGTTTGCTCTGGGATGATGTTCTATACAGGCGTTTGCTAGTTTTTTTTTCCGGTAAGCATGTTGTCGCCCTGTTTGATGGTAATTTGTCTATTTGATGGTGTTTAGTCATTCATGGCTCTGACTAAATTCCATAGTTTGTTCCCTTCTTTATCTAAATTGAGGCTTTCTGTTTTGTTTTTCCAGCTGTTTCTTGTTATTTGGTTCAGTGTTCTTTTGCATTTCTCAATGATGGCTTTGAGGGCGATATTTGCATCCATAGATTGCTCTCTCTCTCTGCCATGTTCCTAGCATTTTAAACTTCATCTTCCGCTTTCTGCAATTCATCATTCCAATATGGCATGCAGTTTTTCCTTGCCCCTCGGGATGGTTTCAGTGGCTGCTTGCAGTATTGCTTTGCTTAGGCTTTCCACCATCGGTTTCATATTGTTATTTCGTGTGTTGATGGTTTCAAACAGTCCCTCTGTCAGCAATGCAAATCTGTCCCAGTCTTCTCGTCTATAGTGCCAACGTGGATGCGGTTTTATATCAATGTCTAGCCTAATTGGCCTGTGTTCGCTACCTGCCAGTTGGTCTAGCACCAGACGATCTATTTTGTGGTGAATATCCCTCGTGGAGAAGGTAAAGTCTGGAGTGGAAGTGGTATACCATGTCCTAGAATAGAAGCTAGGGCTGTCGTCCGGCCTATTGATAAGTAATTTAATTTGATTAAACAAATGACAATTGCAGGAAGTGTTACACATTTAATGTTATATAGGGTGACAGTCTGCTTCTCCTGGTTTAGCGTTTGTTCTGTACTTCCAAGTGTTGTAACAGCTGACATAGATTATGTTAATTCTGATGTTATTGTCTTTGTTCGTCTCACCGCCCGGTGCAGCTGTACTTTCCAAATATGTACATGTATGTGTATGTTAGTTTTTGTGTTACTTTTTTTAAACAATGCAAGAACAACATAGCCTGTCTAAAAAAAATGCGTGTACGTTTTTGGTTAAAAACCTACCAGAAACAGTTTTCAAAACACACAGGAAGACATGTTCATGGCAAGACTGTATCGGCTCTAAATTAGAAGCGACTTTGTGCCATCTCCTGGTTCATCTTCATATGGACATCAGAGAGAAAGGTTAATATTGTCTGACCTAAAACAACTTTGTAAAGAACCAAAGAGGCGCACACGTCAATCACGAACTAGAGCTCTTGTGAAGGATGACTGACCACACGGGATACATGAATTATTCACGTGACATGAAGTACGAATGTGCTGTGATAGTTAGTGACTGTTTGTCAGCAACCAAGGATTTCAGAAGTTTGCTTTCATAACACCACTCAATGAACCTATTAGTTCTTCTAAATAAATTTTTTTTGCTAAATGCCATGCAGCCAGAAATAAACATTTTAAAGAGGACAGTATGGTATGTGTCCATGTGCCAACGATTTGAATTCATGTGGCCATCTTCAAATACATTACACAAGATAAAAAATACAACGATTTGCTTTAATATTGCCACTAGCTTGTGCAGACTTTTGTCAGTTTCAGGTAACACTAGTTACTTAACTATGTATTCACGTTAATTAATGGGGCTGTTGTTGGGAATGCCCACAATGAGTAGGATACTCTTATGTGCGCCCTAAAAAGGGCGTTAAGTGACTGGTTGCAGTAGCTTTCCTTACATCCCGAGCGTGCTGATGATAGGTGGACCAGGGTCCTCCAGTCGGCTGTGCTATGTTTGGCTTCTTCTGCGTGTCGGTCACTACTTCGAATATCACGTCTAACCGCACCTTGTTAGCCATACTGTTGTTCTCGACAACAGCCCGTTTCCAGGACTACCAGCGAGGGGGTCAGGTGATGGTCTAGGCCAATTTAATTCTCCTGGCCCTGGCTAACAGAATCTGATCAGTGTATTTCCCTGACCAGACGCTAGCTTCATCGTTCATTCAGCTGAGGGTCTTGGCCAGTATATTTCTCCTGGTCCTGGCTAACATACTCTGATCAGTGTGTTTTGCAGGACCAGACGGTAGCCTCATCGTCCTATTAATGGGGTATTGCTACTGGAACTTGCTATAACACCTAGGTGCTCTCTGTATACTAAATACCCTCTATGTGCTATACATGGAGTTGTATAACCATCTACCAAACATACATTTTTATAGATACATTGCATAAAAAACACAATCAACGTCATCCACTTTGCAGTATTTTATAAAATGTATCTGCAGTACCTTTAGCAAATTCATTAAACGGCCTGGCTAATTGCACGTCACAGTGTGTTTTAATTATATATATATATATATAAAATTTTAACAATACATTATTTGCAAAATTTGTTAAACTGATGAAAAAAAACACAATATGTTGACATTATTTGGGGGACACAAATATAGTATGCCTATCATCCAAGAAGTTATCAAATGTGCAGTGTAAATTCAAGCACATGTGATGCCAATGGCTTGACTGTGTGAACGTTAAACATTTGTTTCAGTTATAATACTTGTCAATTCGTGAAATGGTGACAATGCTACACGTTCATGTGTAGCTTGCCAAATAATTGTTAATGCAGCAGTAGGTCGCAAGATAATTGCGTTTGGTGACCAGGGGCATAACAGAAGTAAATGATTCACGCTGATTGGATGTGCAGTTGGATTACTACTTGGTCCGCAGTATCACCTCTACTCTGCTCTGTAATTATATCCGCCACAGACAGAGGTCAACATGAACAGGCAGATAATTGTTATCATACATGACAAATCATTAACACATTGTATAGCCGATGTAATAGTCGAGTGGCTAGAAAATCAGCGAGTATGCCCTTCGTGTTCGGGTAAGAATATGAAAAACAAATAAATCAATAAACTGAACCTGTATGTATGCAGCGTTCACTTAAAGTGTTGATGTTTATTTTCAATGATTCGCAAACAAGATTTTGATCACGACCAGTCGTCATTTTGTTTCAATTCTCATGTCCTAGTATGTGTATTTATATTCGCAATGAAAATAATTATAGCGGAAAACATGACCATTCGCTCATTTCGGTTACTAATGTTCTCCTAAAATGTACTTCGGGTCCGAAAATTGGAAAGAACAATCCTGCTGTAACCTTCTGTTTTGTTTTCTGCATCTTTCGGCATGCTGGATCGGCAGTCCTATCGTTATGGCGAAGTTCAGCCTTTTTTATGTCTGGAGAGAAACCTCTTGATTTCTCACTCTGGCCAGGTCTGGTTGCTTATATCTTTCTGGTTTTGTCAGGCTTGTATGACATGTTCAACACAACACAGAACGGAGGGGCAGGAGCATTCCTGAACCTACCAAATGGCAGAAAAATAACACTGTCATTCGCTACTGGTAAGTACACAAGCAATTTCAGAGCGGAGGCAGAGGCACTGAGGGCAGCAGTGGAAGAAATGGTGACACACAGTGAAAATGAAAGCCATATAGTCCTGCTTACAGATGCTCTCGCCGTAGTCACAGCGCTAAAAAGCCAGAAAAACACTGAGCTTAATGACTTAAGAGCAGCACTCTGCAAACTGTGCCAACAGTCCGCCCCAAAAAGGGTAGTGGTACAGTTGGTTTTGTCACACTGCAACATCCAAGGCAACGAGGAGGCAGACAGACTGGCAAAAGAAGGTGCAAGGCTACCACAAATAGATACCAGTATGACGTACGAAGAGTCAAAACGGCTTATCAAAGCCAGGTACATGTCCAAATGGGAAACCGAACATACTGGTTACACCAAAAACGATGCCTATTACCAGTTGAACCGAAGAGAGCAGGTCGTTGTCTTCAGACTTCGCACTGGCCACAACAGACTGAGGTACCACCTCTTCAACAAATTGAAGATAGGGTGTACCGACGAATGCCCGTGCGGTACTGGTAAAATGACCACTGAACATCTGCTGCAGAACTGCCCGACATACGAGGATCAGAGAGAGCAGATGTGGCCATTGCCAGTGGAACTGCAAGACAAGCTCTATGGTAGTGGCGAGAGTCTCAGGATGACCGCCGCTTTTTTCGAGAAAATAATGGTTACTGTCTGACTGTGTACGCAGAAGAAGAAGAAGAAGAAGAAACTAGGTCTAATTTATGTAAATCCATTTCGAGGTGGAAGTTATCATCGTTCAAGGATATCACTCTTTGTGTGGATTTATCTCCTTCTCGAGATCGCTAAATCATATGTTTCAGGTTAAAAAAAAAGATGCAGTCACCGACAAGGCGTCGTTTGATACCGTAGTTCATATTACTTCATTATCGTTCATGTTCTTAGGCATTCGTGTTTACCGATTACACGTATATTTGTGGCATTGCGTGTATGGTTACAATATCAGTGTTTCTTAAAGGACATATTTAGTTAGGAATAACATATATAAATATATTCTTGCTGGAAACATTTAATTCATCTCTGCATTACTAGTAAACGTAAACAAAGAATGTTTGCTCGTGATAACGATGCCAATGTAATAAGTGTTAGTAACCGCTCAATCACTGTGTTTGCAGCAGTATGTGTACTCAGTAGCAATACAGATACACCATTATTGGTTTGTTTTAGTGCCGATACTGCTGATGCGGAACTCGAATTAGCCAATCAAGGGCAGAAGACTGCCTTACTCGAGAGAATGCACAATCTGATATTTACAAAGGTAAAAAGTCTGCCAATGAACTGAGCACCTTCGTCGTTTGAAAAATGTGTGTGTAAATAATAACACGTACCATTCAAATATATGGTAACATTTTCCAGAAGATAACATTTCTTGGGAGCAGAAGAAGAAGGGCATACATTGAACAAGGCATGTCATAGTATCATATCACTTTCCTAAATCAATGAGAACAACTATTTAAACTGTTTGCACTATTAGAGTTGTATATATTGCCATCAGAAAAACGACTTCACGACCAAAGGTACAGTTGGAGTCAGTATATCAATACATACGAATTATTATTATCGAAATAACAAAGGCATAATATGAATTCCTTCTAAACAACTAGCTGAAAAAGGACAGATATAACGAGACACCATTTTTATTGCAGATATGTTGTATATTTAGTTATTTTGTAAAAATACAACACATTAATTGATGACAAATCTATATGTATTTGCTGCTCATGAGATAAAGGCAAGAAATATTCACATCATATTGCATAGATTCCAAGACAAATAACAAGCGTCCTATAAGTTGCAGTACATTACAGTACGTGCCAACAATAAGAACGCCATGTTCCAATGACATGGCCGGGAAAGTGACTCTCATTGCAATAACACTCGCAACCACATTTGTATTAATCCTCACACACAAAAATGCTAATTCACGGCTAAGGATGGACAATGTGTCTGATTTTGTAAAGTACAATGATGATTTCCAACGAATACTTTTCATCTTCAGATTTATCACCACCGGTATTGTGCAGCCACTGACGACAACAAACGCAGTGATAGTAACACAGGCATTACATATGATGAAAGAAATAGTCTCAATCCTCTCCATGCCACGTCTGGATACTAGACCTAAAATAGTGCGATTTATTTCCAGTGCACACTTCATATATATTTTGTTGACCGTGTATACTGGAGCTCCTCTCGGAATTAGAACGACGAAGACGCAGACTATAATGATGGATTCCCGTTTGGTGGTGACCAGGATTTTCACCTAGGAAAAGGAATATACGTTTATTATAACATTTGCTGATGTGTTTTGTCAATATTTGCATTTGTCTTGCGTAAATGGGCACATGACCGCAAAGTAACAACGCAAACGGAAGTCTAGATTTGTATTTCACTTCCGGTTACCAAAAAGAGAACAGCATGTAGGAGGATATATATTTCTAACCACTCGACCACACTATCATCTCTAAATTCGTCCATTGTCGTCGATGAGATCCACCAAAACCGTCTAGAAGCATATTGGATCGTTGAGTTTGTTAGTAGTAGCGATAGTGGCTTGTTTATCGGTTCATTGAGAGTGCGGAAAATTATGTGACACGATTGGCAAATATAATCGGCTACTGCCATTTGTATTCCCTCGGCTCTAGACTTCCTGGTTGCGTGTCAATTATGGACTACCTGAACACAGATGACCTCACTGATTGCAAAGCCGTTTGTGATAGCACCCTTTTTGGCAGAACGATCTTGAACTAGTTCTTCCAAGTCGTCAATGCCCATAAGGGCCGCTTTCATATTATCTTTGAAACGACATTTCGAACATTCATGTGATTTTTCTCTTCCACTCAGCCCCAACACATGAGCGTCTTTGAAATACATTAGCTTGACATTCGAACATGGTCCACCAAGGTACCAATTCATTTGGTGAAAGACGAACATTTGGCGTAGACGGACTGCGTGCAGACAAATTGACACGTTTAAAAACCTGACCAAATATATAACATCATATGGATAAGGACATGGCGAAATGGAATGCAGTGACCCAGGCGGGATTTGTCTTCTAAACCATTAGGGGAATATTTTTCGGCGGAACCTTGTCGCTGGAGCTGGGAAAGAGAGTCATTGGATGCGGCGTGGATCCGGTGCTGACGTGTGGCAGTGAGTCGTGGACAATCGGTAAGCGAGCCCAAAGATCTTCAGAGGAAACGGATATATTTTTTTCTGATGAATGCTGTGGATCCAATAGGATGCAGGGAAAACTGGTGATACATTGCTCGAAGAAGCACCGGCGTAAAGACAGCTAATTGCAGGGATCGGTACGGACAGTCACCATATTTTCTAGCATGTTATGAGAGGAACGGATAGTCACCATATTTTCTAGCATGTTATGAGAGGAACGGACAGTCACCATATTTTCTAGCATGTTATGAGAGGAACGGACAGTCACCATATTTTCTAGCATGTTATGAGAGGAACGAACAGTCACTATATTTTCTAGCATGTTATGAGAGGAACGGACAGTCACCATATTTTATAGCATGTTATGAGAGGAACGGTCAGTCACCATGTTTTATAGCATGTTATGAGAGGAACGGACAGTCACCATATTTTCTAACATGTTATGAGAGGAACGGACAGTCACCATATTTTCTAGCATGTTATGAGAGGAACGGACAGTCACCATATTTTCTAGTGGGTTATGATAAGAGCGGATTGGAACACGATGTGAAAAAAGTAAAGAAGGTGGGAAACAGAGACAGAGAAGGCCCGATAGAGAATATATTGGACGTCTGGGACAATGCATCAACATTCAATAGCAGAGATGTTAAACGACACACGTGATGGAAGTTGAAGAAGGTCCACAATCGCCAAAGCCAACCGGCAGGTACCTGATGACAGTTTCAATTGTATAGATTCAAAACTTCAGTGGAAGAAATCAGTCAAGAGGTCATATTTTGAACAGAATGGCTAATCCAGTCACTATATATGACTGCGAGGTTTGCAATTTATTGAAATCAGATGCACAGAAGCTTCGAACTGCGCAAAGGCAATACACCGCTAAACATTGATGTTCTCTCCATGGAACTGATTTCACGAAACACAAATCAAGTGTCGAGCTTCCATATGTATGTCGAATATACTGCATGGTTAAGAAAGTGCAGACGGGTGCATCTGGTGCGTTTGCCTGGCATACGAATGCCACTAACACCGGCTTCACACTGGCTCTACAACGTTAAACAATTTCGTGGACATCCATCTCCGAGTTGGAGATTTTTACCTCGGTAAAGTCCTTGGCATAATCTGGTTTAAGACTGCCATGAGTTTAAACATTTAAATAACATTAGGTTCAATGGCATTATACAACATATGCCTGCTTTAGTGTCATGGTCACATACACAAATTATAGACCAGTTAGCTATTTGGCACGTGTTTCCACAACTGCGTTTATTAATACTGTAGCGCAATTCTGTCATGTAACATCTATGTTACTGCACACCAGAAAAATCTATAGCCGGCCCATATATTGCAATGTCGCCATATCGTATGTACAGCTATTAGTGGAATACCGGTTGTCTGTACTTAATAGCCACACTACTAGGAGTTCAAAACCTACTCGTTCATTTAAATTATCTACCGAATGACAACGAAAGTATATCCGCACTAACCCCTGAAATAGTCGAGACGTTACCGTTTTCACCCATTCATGGCGCATCCATTTTTTCCGTAACATGCAAACAAATATAATACTCACACAATAAAAGATTTAAGACATGTGAAGGTATTTTCAAAAAAAAAAACATTGTTCTACCGAATCAGATGTTAGAGTTGAAAAAAGTAACAGGATCCCTGTTTAAGAAAATGATGATCAATAGAACGAAGAAGAATGTACTACTTATCCCGTCCGACATTGCCTGGTATGGGAAACACAATTACCTGTTAGTAAAAGGAACACGTTAGCATATTAGACCATTGTCAATAACAACATAAACAGCTAAAGTGCAGATATCGTAATGAGACACACATAACAAACAGTAGGTTTGGAAGGCAATGCTTTCGTCAGTGGCAGAGTACACATGAAAAGACCTAACAAATCCCATCAATATCACATTACGACTTGACCTGCACCTGTTATTAGGGAAGTGATCTTTAACGTCAAAAGACTGCATAACACACTGCACTAGGCACACACGCAGAACGGATGTTGTCGATGGGACAGTATTATGACTGGAAACACATGAGAAATGAAAGCCACAATTATTTGTATAGATGGATAGAACAAAATGAGAAACATAGTTCCCTGGGTATCAGAACAAGAGAGAAAATGTTCTAACCAAGCACTTCGAAGAATCATATTAATTTCACAACATCAATGGAACATATGCTTAACAATATTCACATTATTTGAGTTGCCTTTATTTTTGCGCAAAGAAAACATGATGAACGTGTACATTGGATGTACGCTTTAACGAAATATTAAGTCCATTTCAACAACCTAGCCTGCCATACTTATTCGTGTAGTTCTTTCTTGTGTTTACAGAATAACTGATGACAAATATGTCTGTATTTGCTACTCATTTGATAGTAGAAGAAAATATTCACAGACGAATTGATGGATTCTAAGAAAAATCCCAAACCCCCTATAATTGTTAGTATGTCCCAATACTTGCCACCAACAGAAAAGCCAGGCTCCAAGGACATGGCCATGAAAGAAACACTGATTGGAATAAAGCTTATAATAAAAATGATAGAAATCATCACAACCGTTTTGGCCACTTTGCGGTTTCTGATGGACACTATGTCTGACTGTGCACATGACGTTGAGTATTTTCTCCATTTGGTTTGTATTTGGAGATGTACCACCAAGGTTATGGTGCACACGGTGACGACTACAAAGGCAGTGAACGGAACGAAGACATTATTGATTATGAAAGAAACAGTCTCAACACCCTCCCTATCTTCTGTGTAAACTAGACCTAAAAGAGTGCGGTTTCTTTCAGGTACAAACTTCATTTCCATTTTGTTGACGACGTAAACTGGAGCTCCACTAGGAATTAGGACGACGAAGATGCAGACAATGATGATGGAGACCCGTTTGGTGGTGACCAGGCCTTTCACCTAGTTAAAATTAATATGCAATTAAAACATATTGTAAACTTCTAACAAATATATATATCAGCAAATGAACAGAAAGAAAACAAAAAACAGCAATGCAATACGTATTCTTATTGTTGGAATACGACGGATGTAGGTGTAGTGCTGATAAACAAAGGCCGGTTGTCAGTACAGTGGCCATGGGAACTACAGATCGGATTTTCCTTTTACCAGCGACAGAAAACAATGCGAGACATGATGTGTAATATCAAATTCTGTTCTGCAAATTCTTCTCTGATTAACATTGCCAAGGATGGAACATACAGAAGTAAAAATTAACAAATACTCAAAATAACATATACTTTTTCCTACGCATTAGAAAACAATGATTTCGAATCGAAGCAAGTTTTTACTTAAATAACCCAATCTGCGCATCTTATATCTTACTGTTAATCTCCGCATCGGGAGAGGAAGGAGGGATGGAGTGGTTTGTGGGGAGGGGGGAGGCGGTATTTGTCGCTGGGGTTCCCAATTTCGTCTCCGTCGATTTATATCTGGGCTACTGAGTCCCAGTTAGCAATACATTTTCCTTTTTCAATGTCGTGGACTGCATTTTTAATCTATTTGATTCATTAAATATGTATGGCTAAGAAGCATGTATGTTGTGTATTAGGAATAACGCATCATTAAAATATGTGTCGAATACATGCACAATTTTAAAGGACATCAGCGTGGCACAGTTATATTCTGCAAACATTACGCAAGTACAAACCGAGTAGGCTCGTAGCCTTGGAAATTGCTATAAGTAGCGGCTTGTTTTCGCGCACTATTTGTATAGGCATAAGTCCAACAGTGAATTTGAATTAGAGTAACCATTTTTGTAAAAAGAAATGCATGATTCCAGATTTGTGTAGAGTGAAGCCCTATTGTAATATGTTGTTTCACTATGAGCGTGCTAGTCCCATGCACACACCTCTTTACTTGCCAAAATTTGACATACATAAAATGAAACAGTAGTTTTTTTTTATCCATCCATGAACATATTAATATTATTTGTTACCTGTTTATCAGTATTTAATGTTCACACTATTTGTAAATGCAAATGTCACACCCTCATTCGCATCAATCATCACTTGACAACGACATTAGATCCACGCTAGCTCCTCCATATTTGAGGTTATATGGCTTTCATCCACTAATGTGGCTGTTGTCTCTTCCTAACATTCAAAATGAAAACAGTTTATCCGGTGATACAGACTCTAGACCGGTTGATCGTAGCTTTATTTCAAACTTTGTTGTCAGCGATGACGTATTTGGAGCGAGAACAGTGATAGTACATCCACAATAACAGTGGTGTACTTTATTATTCACTGCTTTATCCCCGACGGCAGTGCAAATTATGGGAATACCTTTGCATGTTAGTAAAGGGGCACGATGGTATATTACGTCATGGCCAATAATAACACGAACAGGTAAGCTTAGTTATCGCACAAGGACAGCCATATAACAAAACTGTGACTTTAATCACAACCTCTTCGCCATGGAAAAAACAAAACAAATTTGAACTAATAACGAATCACAACAATGTCATTTTCCGTGGACTGAGCACCAAATGCAATGCAGTTTAGGAAACACACCTTAACCAGAAAGTGGTAAAAAATAATGTGAATTATTGGATGTCAGTTATCACAGAGAAGACCAAACGTGAAACAATCAATACACACACACACACATACCCACACACACTTTCAATGAAATATGGTAACAATTTCAAACGTACATGAGTATTAGACTATGTTCATCGTAAAACATAATGATGTCCTCATTGTCAGTGGTGTATTCATATGCTACATGAAATGATCAAGCATAGCTAACAAACCTTCAAAGGCAAAGCTATACACAGGCATCTCTCCAGCGTAATGAAGGCCGTTATCCAGCCAGTGACACGTGTAAAGGCAGCACGAGGCATCCCACTGATCAAGTACGCAGACTCTATGACATTAAAGGGCAAATCTGCGGTGCTGACAGGCGGGGTTAAACAGACATTTGCCCAGATTACTGTCACAAGACTTCCCAGATCAGACACGGACAGACCTTAAAATCAACAACATGAACCATTTAGGAAATCGAAATGACATATAGCGAGTAACGTGTCAATCAGCTGTTGTGACATCGGATTTATTTCTAACAAGGTGACATTTGTTAAAAACTTAGTGAGGCCAAATTTTTTTTTTCAATCAGTCTAAAATGAATAGTTAATCTTTTATTTGTGTTTTGACTGCATCGACAAGCTGCCTTTATTCATTGGACAGATACTACTAAGGCCAGGCCCCACACATGGAAGTAAACTCTGTAGTGATATTTTGATTCGGAGTTTGATGGAAATGTAGTACCCTATCAGAAACTGAGGCAGACGCTGAAGTGTATGGGCACTTTAATTTGCAATGCCCCAGTATTTATATATTTTAAGGGAATAGTTTTCGTCATCCCTGCCTTGCACTTTCCTATCTTAAGTCAGTCATACACAGTTACATTGTTCCGGCTTTCTCAATAGTGCAGTTTCTAAACTTACACAAGAGGAAATCGATTACAACTCTACAAGAGGGTAACGGATGCAGAGGAAACGGCGATACTAACTACCCTGATCAATGCTGGTCCGCCTATCAGGAATGAGATGACAAATACCCACTCCAGTACAAATAGCACAGACCACGACTACGCGGGTGCGACTACCAATGGTCAAGAACGATTCAATCTCCTACTGGTCACTTTGTGACGAAAATATACAAGTTTAGAGAAGGGTGTGACATGCACAAAATTATCTACCTT
Source organism: Ariolimax columbianus (assembly GCA_036924085.1). Lineage (NCBI taxonomy): Eukaryota > Metazoa > Mollusca > Gastropoda > Stylommatophora > Arionidae > Ariolimax > Ariolimax columbianus. Next base: position 14,862,220 of record JAVGWX010000007.1, read on the forward strand.
AACGAGGAATTGGTTGCTTATAACATATGACTCACCAAGAGATTAGATAACTGTAACGTATGGTCCCAAGGAACATAATTCGAGATGGTGTGTCTTAATAGTAGTACGTCTTTCTTTCGCACGAAAGAAATCCGAATATATTTTCTTTAGCGGAACTTTCCAGTCCACCGAGCTTTCATATATGAACTCGATCATATGTTGGCCAACAAGCAAAGGACAATGCATAGATTTGTTCCAAACAAGTAACTAACACGTTCAATACGTTGCCTGATGCCAAAGTTGAAGCAGTGAATGGACTGACAATATCCATCCACTACTAGCTGGCCGCCTGCAACAAGGACAGCGAAACACAACCGACCAAGGCCATGTTCCTCATCGAAGTGGCGACTTTCAAAACAAGATGTACTATTGTTGTCGGACTAAGAGAACCGGTTCCAATTGGGAAGGCAAAACCGATACCCACAAAAAACCAGCTGGAACCAGACGTGACGGCCAGGATGACGAATTATTCGCAACTTTGTTATCTTCTTCTTCTGCGTTCATTCTCAATCTCCCGCTACCAAGCCCTGAACAGGGCTTTGCAAGTAGCAGGATGTAGTCAGGAGAACGGATTTGCGTTGTGTCGGTAGTTTAAAGTTTGACTGCGATATTTGCACCTTTCGGTTGTAAATCATGACAGAACATTACAAATTTTTATTTTGTCGAAGAAGACACACCATTTGATTTCCTTGTATTGACGTAATGTACAGAGCTGTTTATATATTTTAATTGGTTTTAATAACTATTTTGGTACATTCACTTTTAACTTGACTTAGAACAACAGCCTACAATCATAAACAAGCAGTAACTAATATTACACTGTATAGTACAACAATATGAGTAATCAGTTTCTTGCAATTGCCCGATCCTTGCAAATCATACATGGACATTTACATGTGTATCTATTTTATACGGAAAACGTGTAAGAAAGCATTTGTTTTTGCAATGATTATCTAGTTACTAAAGTATATACAATAATGAGATTACTTTCCTCATTTTTAAAAGTATAAACTCGTCCTTTAAGATATGCTTGACTCGTTACACTAATACTAATCCTCACTTCCGTATATGCGGATCTCACTGGATTCATACTAGGATCAATAAATAATGCTTTGTCCATCGTTATTGATGAGTAACCCAAATATAATTCTATGTCAAACTACATGATTGAGTATGTGGATGAGTTTGTGGCTGATCAAGTCAATGCGAGCGTTGCAGGTGCTATGACTTGACTGACAAATTTGATCTGCAGTATCTACTGATATTACCTCTGCTCTATTCTTTCTGTGACATCTTTTTTGAGGTGTATGTACAGCGAAAACATCGCTCATTGCATCGTTCTTATTGACCACACATTCCCAGGTTGAACGATTTTGAGTCAGGTTTTTCTCGGGTAGTAATGCCTATTTGACAAGTCAGGTTAAATATACTGATCAAAACCGCAGTTCATGTCCGCGGTCGTATCTCTAGAGACGTGGTGTGTCAAAGCATGGCGGCAGATAGGTGGGAAACAAAACTGTTTTCCTCTCACGGCGAACTTATTGATGAGTCGGACATTACACTACATCACGGATGATCCGTGTTTCCCTTCTCAAGTATTAATCAGAATGCAATAAGAGCCATTTAAACCCGATACCATAGACACACCCTCAATGGTTTACTCAGCCAAAAACGAGTAACCTAAAACAAGTAGGATTCAAGAGTATTATGCGTTTGTCTTGCAAAGGATGGTGTGGCCGTAGTTTACAGCGATGATGTGATATCTACTCTTTTCGGTATGACACATCCGGTTTCAGTACAAAATTTATGGGCCAGGTTTACTTTCCCTGCGAATCTCACTCCCTCTTCCTTACTTCACTTGCACATACTATTTATAGGACCACAATTGAAGGTAGAATCGGCCTTTTGTCAGTTGATTTTTGCTGACCCTGGAGCGAACAGCCAACTGTGATCTGATATCTACTCATACTTTGCATTTTTGACTCCGCATTCACGTTTATGAGATAGCGTTTCACTTCTATTTTATATATTTATTGTTGAGTACAGTTACAAAGTATCATTGGTGACCGTTTACGCGAAACGTAATTTAGGCTCTTTCATGACAGATTCGTGAACGTGTCACTATTTTCGTTAGTGGAAATGGTCTATGCACCTAGAGAATATGTGTTGCTCACATTTTAGGCTAATGTATCTAAAATTGCAAGCACATCATTCACCACACACGCGTCTATATATACATATAATATTAGTTCTAGTGTATAATGTATGCTCTGAAAACGTATTTAAACATATTTAATAGAGGATGCTGTCCCAGCTCACTGTTTAGATACAACTTCCAACACAAATGACGCATTACACACATTCCTTTCAAATGCTTGAAAATTATGCAGCAAATGTCGAAATAGTTATGCTTTTGACTACGATCTGGTAGAAACAACCAATGGAAATGTAAAGCGTTTTGAATGTGTCTTCTTCGTTGGCTTCTCCGTCGTTTGTTCTCAAACTCCCACTACGAAAACCTGAATAGGGCATTGGAAGTAGCAGGATGTAGTCAAGAGAAGGCGCTGTGTCGTATTTTCAAGCTTGACTACGATATTTGCTACTTTCGACCAGATATATGCGACTTCAGAATGCATTTTATTATACCGAGTTAGCGTTCCATAGTAGATACATTCTCCATAGCCAGTTTGCCCTGTTCCAGACTTTTGTCCAGGATCACCATGTGTAAGAGTAGATGGGTCTTGACTGGTCGTGACGCTAGCTGTGAGCTTAGGGTCGCTGACCACTGCTGCTCATGCACTGCTCAATATTTTGAATCTGGGAATATACTCTCACATGAATGCGTCAATTCACAATTCTCTCTTCAGATTCCAAATATGTTCATCCACAACTAAAACGAATGAAGTCCGAACCCTCATTAAATTGTATATATAAAGTGTCTACAAAGTGGTTCATCTGGGACATACTAAAGCCGACGAGAGGCTTTGGCTGTATTCTTGTACATGTAATGTTACCTACCAAGAAAACTAACGTTGATTGGATCTTTAAATCCCTGTTTGACAAAACACACGATGCTGATGATGTTAGTAACGATACCAAATATGTCAATCATTTGACAAAGTACGCCAAAGATAACCCAGTGGAAGATTGTTACTACTTCTCCATCTATAATAAATTGTATTTCTTCAACATCAACACTTGTGCTATCATTTGACATATTTGAATTAACTACTTTATTTAGTGCGATCTCCTTGTGTTTATTTCAGAAAGATACACCGCATTTAGATATGTGTTTTTAGATTTGTATCGCACATATATTCGTATGTTTACATATATGTATTTAGAAGCATTGCTAAGCGTTATAAATGGTAATGTACGCAGGAACAACTTTAGCTTGGCTTTATGGCGTAATTCCTTAAATATTGCAGCTCCGGTATCATCTAGCAGTAAATCATTGTCGTTAATTATAAAATTTTTTTGCGAAGATAATATTCATATCTGAGTGTGCGACATTAAAGTCGTTCTCTTCCATGTGTCCTATTTTAAAAGAACCCATTATCTATTTCAACTGTGATTACAATACTTGACGAATGGGATGTCGTTACAAGATACGGTATGAAAGATTCGAAATATTTTCAAGAAGTGTCCGTTGTATATCATTTTTCTGTCATTACTATTTAATAGGCAATTACATTATCGAACATTCAGTAGCGTCCATCACTGAGAGTAATAGCTTGTACATAATTTACTTAAATGACTAAACTCATAAATGTCAATAATAGATAAAGATGTAGATGTAAACCTAGAAATGGTTTCCGGGATGTTAATAATCTGTGCTTCTTGTTCTGCCCATATATTTATTTTTAATTATTACTTTGCTTTTGTGTCTAATTCTCTGTTGTAAATGTGATCGTCTGGGTAACAGAGTGGTATTAGCGTGTTTCATGTGCAAACGCCTCGGTGTCACTGCGTCGTGGCACACGTTCTCGTAAATGAGACGACAAATCAGTAAATGCATGTTTGAAAGAAAGGTATGGGAAGGAGACACTTAATTGGTCACCATCCCACAGAGCGATGAGGCTAAAATAGAAACGTTAATAACACTTTGCTCCCATATGTGGTTCATCTGTGTCTTTGTGTGTGACCGTGACAAGAATAGCGCCACAGCCCCACATAATGCATGTTGTAGGATGCGACTAACTGACATGACATAACATGGGTCTTAGGAGGTTTGTTAAGAAAAGCATAGATGGCACCTAGCAGGCTACAGGTCTACGTTTCTCTAATGGTTTAGATTATTAAGATGGACACGCACTTTGGTTAGCCACTAAATGCGTCACGTGTCCCAACACAGCGCATAAATACGCTAAAGGAGCTAAAGTCCGATAAGCAGGAAATACTTCTCCCAGCTCCAGCTCCGGAGTGTTCTGGGAATTGCACAGGGGCATCCGTCCCTGTAGAAGCACCTGCGGATTAAGACTGAGACAAATACATATATTTATATATAGACCAATGTTTGTCTTAGTCTGCACCCCGAGTTACATCCAGTCATCTCGACCAATATTTTTGCCACTGATGCAAGGTACCTCAGGACAAAAGTAAAGTTGATGACCAGCGCATTAATTTCGTCACTATAATATAAATGCAACGCACATCAGGAGGTGTTTATTCATCGGTCATGACATTTCAACACGATGTGCATGGATATGTCTTGTAAATATCCGTATATTTGTTTATTACGTGCACCTTATTGTTCTAATCCCTAATGTGGTGTGCATTGCACTGTGGTTTGTATTTGCGTCTGTCGACCTAGTGCATCCGACTTCAGCATGCATTGTATGTAAGGATCTGATTCCTTCTGCGTTTTCTAAGGCTTTGCTTTTCCCGGGTAACGGCCGGTGCTGTGATGGAAATCGAACCCATAATCTTCTGGTTGCGAGCGGTGTCACTTAACCACTACCCCATGACGTCCCCTAACTATATTTATGATTCAATATACTGACCATCAACTAGTACAGCTTTATGCGAGCGCAAAACAAGTGAATGTATCCCTAGCCTGTACCATATTTTGTCTTGATCATTTGGCCCATTCTATCTGCATAAATCACTTCTTCGTCGTCTTTAAACCGCGAGCCACGGAGTACATCTTTGAGTGGACCAAATAGATGAAAATCAGCAGGTACCACATAATCGGGACTATAGGGTAAAAAGGATAGTACAATCCAACCCAATTTGATACGTGCTTCCTATGTTGCCAGACGTGTGTGAGGGTGCACATTATCGTGAAGGAGAAGCAGGTTTGCTGGATTCTTGTGTGGTCAAACTCTGCGGAAATATCGATATAGTTCTTTAATGTCTTTATGTAAGGTTGTGAATTGATTGTCTCTCGTGTTGGCATCACATTCACAAGAACCATACCTTCAATGTCCCAAAAGACAGTGATCATTACCTTTTCAGCTGAAGCCGTTGTCTTGAATGTTTTTCTTAGTGGTGATTGCGGTTGATGTCACTCCAAGGACTGTCTTTTTGCCACAGATTTGAAATTATCCACCCAGGTTTCGTCAATTGTAAAGATATTAGCCTAAAAGCTATCTCCAACAGCTTTGAAACGCTCCAACAATTCAGAAGAAAGTGTTTTTATTTGCAATCGGTAGTAATTGTGAGACTTTTAGGACCCCATCTTGCGCAAACCTTAGCAAATCTGAGTTTGTATAACTGCATTTTACACCACCAAAGCTGACTGACAGCTGCAAGGCCAGTTGTTGAGTAGTACTTACTTACTTTCCGTGTCCAAACACCATGTCACACAGCATCCGTCCAGTATTCAGCAACTTGAACTGCCTTGTCGTTCGCCTCCATCATGTCGTTCAGGTCACAGGTTTCAGGGAGGTTGGGGCAGGTCATCAGATGATCTTGGTCCTGAACTGCGCCGCATTCACATGTGTCGACATCTGAGTATGCCCATTTCTTCAAGTTCGCTCTGCATCTTGATACACCAGTTCGAAGTCTGTTCATTGCCTTCCACACAGCGTAGGGCAGGTGGTGTCCACGCGCAGCCTTTTCCTTGAGCTCTATCCATGGATTCTTCATTGTTTCGCGCCATATCTCGATGCGTTGAACTTCCGGGCTTGTCTGGATGGTTTATGTCGATTTTAAGAAACTGTCTTGATTTAAGTCTTGTGGATTGTTCCTGATGACCAACCATCCGGTGTCTAGGGTCGTTTTCCTGTTTCCCTCGTTCGATTTCCGCAGCTACAACTCTTCTTATATCATGTGGTGCAATGCCAATTAAGGGATATATTTTGTTTGTGAGGGTGCGTTTAAGACACCCCGACACTATCCTGCCCATCTCGTTCACTGCTGTATCACCTTGTTCTGCATGGGCGGAGTTTTTTTCCAGACTGGGGTTGCATATTCCGCTAGGGAAAAGCACATGACAATCGATGATGTGCGTAAGACTGTTGGCTGAGCACCCCATGTTGTGCCAGTCATTGTTCGTATAATGTTGTTTCTCGCATGTACCTTACACTTTTGTCTCCTGGCAGTGTGTCATATAGGATAATGTGCGATCCAACTTTACACCCAGGCATTTGGGAGCCGGACAGTGTTCAAGATCCTGTCCTTGCCATCTGATCCGTAGTTCTCGGTGTGCCTCTATGTTCTTGAGATGATAGGTGCATACATGAGTTTTGCTAGGGTTCGGTTTCAGGTTGTTTTCCCGATAATACTCTGCGAGGTCATTCAGATAGCGTGATAGTTTACCTTCTACCTACTCGAAGCCATTATCTTGAGTAGCGACTGCTGTGTCATCGGCGTATATACATTTCCTTGTGTCTGTATCCATAGGTTGGTCATTGGTATAGATGGTGTATAGCATGGGAGCTTCCTTGAGCGAGGCCGTTGGTTTGATTTCGCCATGTGCTTTCTTTATTCACCAAGGTTACATAGAATTGCCTGTTTTGAAGTAAGCATTTGATTATGTTAGACAGAAGCCAGTCTTTCGTCATGCTGTATACCTTTGCCTGCAGCCTACGATGATTTACTGTGTCGTAGGCAGCTCTTAGGTCTATATATGCCACTCCAGTCACCTGGTTGCGCTCGAAACCATCCTCTTTTAGTTGTGTCAAGTTGAGGATTTGACTACTGCAAGATCTCCCAGGTCTGAATCCAGCTTGTTTCTTGATCAGCCTCGAGTCTATCCAGGGAGAGATGCGGTTCATGATCATCCTTTAAAATACCTTGTATAGGTGGCATAAGAGCAACACTGGTCGAAACTTATTTTGGTCTGTTGGAGTTTTCCCAGGTTTTAACAGGGCAACCACGTGTGTGTTCCTCTAGATTTTGGAAATATTCAAGGATTCGACGCACATGTTCGTGAGATTTAGTAGCCAATTGATTGTTATTCGTCCAAACTGTTTTATTTGCTCTGTTCTCAAGTCGTCGGGGCCGGCTGCATTATTGGATTTTGTTAGCTTTATTGCTGCACTTAATTCTTCAATAGTGAAAGGTGCGCCCAGTATATCAATCTCTACCTCGCGTTGTCGTTGGGTCCTTGTTTGTCCCGTTGTATAGTTGGTTTTTCCATTCATCAGTAATTGGTGGGCCACTTGGTTAGGAGTAACTTGCGTTATCCCAGGGGGAGCACATGTTGGGCCATTGCTTAGGTTCTTAAGGAGTTTCCATGCTCGCCTGCTGTTTTGCTTCATGTCCAAGTCTTCCACCAGGCTATGCCACTTTTGTGTTTTGAATTATGAGATGGCATGAAGGAGATCTTCTCCAGCCTGGATGGTTTCCTCGCCGAAGGGGTATCTTTCAAACAGCAGTTTATATTGCTCCTACAGTGCCTTTGAGTCATCGTTTAATCCAGGTATGTACTGTGATCGGCATCCTCGTGGGATATGTCTTCTGGAGATTGATTTGGTTAATTCTATAAAATCATCATAATTTGCAGGCTTAGGTTTTAACTTGGTCGCCTCTATGTCTAGATCACATGCAAATGGGGCCCAGTTGGCGCGTTTGGAATTAAACTGTCTTTTGAAGACTACGTTCTCTGGTTCGACCATTGATTTAACACTACATATAATGGGTCTATGTTGCGTTCTTGGAATAGTTCTCCATTGGCTTTTGTCACATGATTAAATATTTGAGTACTGACAAAAATATTGTCAGGATTATATCCCCTTTTCCATTTGCCACTGTGAAAAGAGGCTGGTAGTTTTGGGTCATGTACGAGTAGTAGGCCGGTGTTCTCAGCCCAGCTCTCTCATTTTTCACCATTGACGTCTGTCTCATTGTATCCCCATGCCATGCTGTGGCAGTTGAAATCGCCTATGATTATTTGGGTTTTCTGGGTTCTGAAATTGACAGGTTCTTGAAACTCGAAATCGTCATTGGGAGGCTTGTATATTGACGTCACTGTGCAGGCCTTGGTTTGAATTGTAATAGTCTCTATGTTTCCTCCATGAGACTGATATACTGATTCGATGTCTAGGTATGTTTAGGCGAACATAGCGCTTCCATATTTATCATGGGGTGTCTCCGCAACAAGTTTCATTCCCTGTATATTCGGTCTTTGACCAGCGATTGCGCTATGGGTCTCTTGGACCATTAGGACATCACAATTACGCTGTTTACATATCTCCGATAATATTGCTTCCTTTTCGCTGGTTAGCCCCTCGATGTTGATTAAAATCAACATGAGTGCAGGTTTGTGAATTGGTATGTGATTCATGGTGGTTTGATGCTGAAAGAATTAGCCAACTGATAGTTGTTTCCAGAGGCCGCCAAACGTGGAAGCTTCTTTCGTGTCCCCAGTTGAGTAGTGATTCGCCTATCAGTAACAATAATGCTTTTAATGATTATTATTAAAATACTGAAACGATGTTTAAATTGAATGAATACTAAAGCAATCCTATATGATGCAAACTTTGGTAATCACGGTAGAGCTAGTGGACGGCAAGCAACGATCGACCAGTTTTTTTCAGTTGACAGCGTAAATGATGACAACTTGTAGCTTACAGCTTTGATATAATATGTTAGTTTTCTAGAACTATTGCTGTGTACGAGCCAATTTTGATACATATCCATGTCATTTTGGAAGTGTCTGTTCTGCATGTTTGATACCCATGCTAATCTGATAACTTTCCTGTAACATTTTAAATCTAAATGTTTTATTGTCTTCGTTTGTGCTTGTGTGATGGCCCATGTTTTGCATCGGGAATTTGCAGCATGTAAAATATGTGTCCTGAGCATTTATATTGTTGTTGTTTTATCATTTAGCTCATGGACAAACACCGAGGCAACACATATGATATCGTCGATAAATTTGGATTACGAGGAGGCAGTCGTCGCCATAAACATGCTGACAACCAAAGCTATGCGGAAACTCCTTGTGGAAACCACACCCCTTGCCTCTAACCGAAACGCGACTAACTCGGTCATCTTCTCACATGGTGCATTACCTGAAGCGCGAGTTTATTTCCTTCAGCTTCATACATATTGCAACAGAAAACAGCAGATAACGGGCACATCTAATCGATTAAGTGGTATATAGCTCACTATTCTACAGTAGCGACACCTGTCTCTGACAAAACTCATAGTCATCAATTGAAAACAACACATGACGCACTTTAACGCGTCTCGTAGTCATATCAGCTACACTAGAACAACATAGATGATTGCATAACAGTGACATCAATTAACATACCATCAACCCCAAGCACCCATGGGCTGGGAATGTGGCCATGCAGAATGGCGAATACCGGAACACAGCAACCACTCTATGATTCACACGTGACGAAAAGAGCCCTCTTCGGCGAGGAAGAATAGTGATCATTTATCATTTGATGTAAACTTCGCTTCCCCATAGCTATTGTGTCATGCTTTACATTTAGCAATCTTCATTTTTGCTTGTATGGTAGCAGAGAGGTTGTTAGACTTTTCGATTTATTAAAAAAAAATATAAAGTTAGGTACATATTGCATTTTGTTTGTGTTGGTTATCTTGGTTTTACTGATGTTCATGAAATGTATTCGTGGTGGTGGCGTTGAACATAAACAATTATCTACTCGTGTTATGATGCGTTATACGATATGATTGATATATATACGGATGCATATACACACATACATATATATATATATATATATATATATATATATATATATATATATATATATGTATATGCGTGTGTGTGTGTATATTTATGTATGTGCGTGTGTTTGTATGTACATCACCCATACGTCTGTACGTATACTCTAGTGAATAAAAAAAGATCATGGAATTGGATATATGACATATTTTATATCTGCAAAAAAACAAAACTGGTTATATTAGTAATATTACATGTGCTACTGGAAGAAATTGATACACTCTTTGGAATGACATCATTAATGATAAGTAAATAAAATAGGCACTATGAAAAGTACCTTCAACGTTCTTCTTTTTATGTTTCTTATTGAATGAATGAATACTGTTTATTACTACGGCAAGCGGGTCACGCAGTGACCTCTGAGTAGTTTAAAAATAGCGTATGTAGGTCCTAATGATGGAGAAACGTTAACGTAATTTACCTCCTTCTCTGCCCTCGTATTGCATTACTTGACATAACGAAATAATAATGATATACAATCTTTAAGAACAGGGTCAAGAAGGTTATTTTCAGATTGAGGCCTTTTCTTCCTAGTTTGCATCAGATCCTGCAGTTGTCACATACGGGGTCATCTGTATTTCAACATCCATTTTGTGTGAATCTCCGAACGAAGTATGTGTCCAATTATTAATTGGGGATCAAGATGCTGAGCAGCGCATGCGCTGCAGTGGTCAGTGACCCATAGCCGACTGCTAGCGTCAGGACCAGGGAACCAGAGCTGCCAAGACCCCCCTATACCTCCACAAGGTGATCCTGGATAACAGGCTGCAGCAAGGCAGACTGGCTAAGGAGAAGGGATCGAAGAGAAAATGCTAATCCGGTACTAAACAATGCTTGCTGAAGTCGGACGTGTTGGACCGAAAAGTGCAAATATCGCAGTCAAGCTGTAAACTACGACACAACGCATTCCGTTCTCTGGACTCAGGGTTTGGTAGTGGGACATTGAGAATGAACGAAGTCAAGCCAAGCCAGGCCGCACAAAAGAGTAAACTTGCTCATTGTGGACATTAAACAACAACAACAATGTACATGCCTTCTTGCAGAAATTATCAGTCGAAATACAATATTATCTTGCCAGCTGTTATCGTTTGATATGTTTGTGTTGTCGTTCTTAGATTCAACAAAGAAAAGCCATCTTGTATCAGCTATACTGATATACAAATATCAGCTGAACTTGGTTTTTACAAAAAAAATATAAAAACAGCATTTAGCAAATATTGTTTGTATCATGAATGTCCTGGAAATATCACAGTTTATATGCAATAGCACTTACGATTTAAGAATATTGACAAGCCAGATATACATATGCAAGCCTCTTTATCACATTTAATTACAAAATAATGCTTGCAATTTGAGGGGCGCGTTAGTTGGTTTCACAGCAATCAATTCGCTATTTTATGTAGTAAAACCGTGCCTTGGTTCGAATCCTCCATAGAGACTTAACAAATCCAGACTATGATTTTAATCGGGGATCGCTTCTCCCATCAACCCCGCTGTAAACCTGACGCATGAGTTAATGAAGTAAAAACTGCAAGGAAGGGCACTGGCTATCCCACTTCTCACAGGCTGGGGCTTAGGACAATGGAGTCTTCAAAAACTCCATTTCCAACGAGATGCTGAATTTTTACTTTTACTTCCAATTTTGGAAGTTGAAAACCCCAAACTGCATTGGCATGCATTAATATCCGATTATATGTGTATAACGTCACTTGGGATGCTAGAAGTTAGACAAGTTTGATACAGCCAGATTCGTATGGGAATGTGATGCCGATGACACCACTTGCCTTGGCTTGGCTTGGCTTCGTTCATTCTCAAACTAACACTACCAAACACTGAAAGGACTTGCGTAGCAGAATGTAGTCCAGAGAACGGAATGCGTTGTGTCGTAGTTTACAGCTTGACTGCGAAATTTGCACCTTATGGTCCAACACATCCGACTTCAGTAAGCATTTTTTTAGTACCGGATTAGCATTACCTGTATGATCCCTTCTCCTTAGCCAGTCTGCCCTGCTGCAGCCTGTTATACAGGATCACCGCGTGGAGGTGTAGAAGGGTCTTGGCAGCTTTTATTCGCTGGCCCTGGCGCTAGTAGTCAGCTATGAGTCGCTGAACACTGCAGCTCATGCACTGCTCAGCATCTTGATCCCTGACATCGCTTAATTGGGGTATACCAAAGTGGCAATGACACAATTTGGTTCAAGAAATGAGCTGATTAAAAAAAAATTAACTCATTTAATTCGTGGACAATTAGTCAACATGGAGGAAAGTATGGGTGATGATATTCATATTTGTTTTCTAGTCTAGTAAGATATCATATAGTCTTATACCAATTTAATGAGATATAGATATGCTCACGAAATACACGTGTGTCAAATACAGAGATGTAGTTATGATCCAGAGAAAGCTCGTGAAACGAAATATAGCTAAAGCGTAATGAAGTAATTGATTGTTGAATGAAGGTTGAACATCGACAACAGGCTTATACAAATTGTTTGAATATAGTACACAATAACCTACTTGCTTTAGTTGCAACTATTCTTCATGAAGTGAAGAGGTCTTTACACATTGGGAGTCCTTGTAAAGGCTATACTACTATAATCTCAAAGAGAGCATATGCTATATGTTTGTAATCATTAATACACTTCACGGATAAAGATAGAAAACTTGTGGATTTGCGTACTCGTCGCAGTATTTGGTGTTCTTCGATTTGATCGATTAGACGAGACAGCAATCAGGTCAATGAAGACAACATAAAATGGCTGGGTCTGCTCACGTGGCTTTTCCTGAAGTTGTTGAAGAGTGAAAATCATGTCGATCCTTGAACTTTCAGGTCTGAATCCACATTGTGACTACAGATACACCCTCTCAGCCAAATTATGAAGTCTTAGTTAGATAACTCTGGCGAAGACTTTGCCTACTACACTAAGCAGAGAGACACCTCGACATCTATTAAAGTCACTTTTATCAACTTCGTTTTTGAATAATGTTACAATCTGTGCATCTCTCATAGCTTGAGGTATTATGACCTCTTTCCAGCACTGAAATATCATCATATACAGCCGTTGCAAAAGTGTATCTTTTCAGCGTATGTTCCATTCAGGATGTATCCCGCCGATGTCTGGTGTTTTCCCAGTGCCAAGCGGCCAATATATTTGAGCCGATCTTTTATAAATGGTTCGTCCATACTGGGGTAACTGTCGACAGCAGCAAGAACTGTAGGAATTGCTAAACTGACACACAATTAATGCTCAAAATAGTGATCTACCTATCGCTCCATCTGCTTTCTTTACCTGTTATATTCTTACCGGTAATAGATGTCACCGGTGCTGTTTTCCTATTCGCAGGGCCAATCGCTTTCTTTATACCATCGTACATTTGTCTGAGGTCCCCTATTTGTGCTGAAGTCTGGATGTTTTCATTAAACTGTGGCCACTACTCATTTGCACACCGACGAACTGTTTGTTGCACATGGCTTCTGGCGGACTTAAAGTTTTACAAAATACCTGCATTTAGAAGCTGATTGTATTTAATTAGAGCAGCGCGGGTGGTTTCAAAGACGTGTGTCATATCCTCCACTTTCGCTTCAAACCAGTCATCTGATTTAACAGTTTTTCTTCGAAATGTAGCAAATGCCGTATTGTCTATGATATTTGGCAGATGCTGCCAACTCTCTGTAACTATGTTGGCCATTGAGAGTTTCATGACAAACATTGTGAAATCTCTTGAACAGGGCAGGGTCTATCATTCTTCTTGCGTTGTTGCGTGTCTTGCCTTTGCTTCTTTTTGATGGACTTCTTTGGCTGCAATTTATCTTACATTGAACGAACGAGTGATATGTGTCACAGTCACTATAGTAAGTGCCAGTCAAGAGCACATATTTAAGGAGAGATCTTCTTACAAGAATAAGATCTAGATGATGCCAATGCTTTAATCGTAGGTGCATCAACAATACCTTATGTTGGGGTTGGGTCTGAAAATAAGAGTTGGCCACACAAAGTTCATGGTAGGCGCAGAGCAAAAGTAGACGCTGGCTGTTTTTATGAAATTGTCCAACTCCAAACTTGCCAAGTCATGAAGACCACGAGTCATTAACAATGTCCACTCTAGCATTGCAATCCCCTAGTAAAAAGTGGTTCTTAACTATGACTACTTTTAATGATACCTGATAAATCATCTTACAACTCATCTTTGACTTCAGGTATTGAGCAGAGGGTAGGTGCAAATACACTCACAAGGATGACGGGACTTACTGTGGTATGGAGACGAAGCGTTCGCATGCGTTCTGAACCATTCTCACCTGCTTCAAACATATGTAATATCAACTTTAAACTGCAACGCCGTTACCCTGCTCTCTCTCTCTCCTCTCTCTCTCTCTCTCTCTCCCTCTCTCTCTTTTCGTTGGGGTCTTTTCCTTGCCAGTAGAATAAGTAATATCTCTCACTCATTGACCCCGATCCTGCTATCCGGATTTCTTAATATGCTACAAATTCCACTGTCCGTCTTTTCAGTTCGTCATTGATTACGCTTGTCTCTCTGGCATCGTGTATATCATGCAGGTTATCATATAGTCCAGGCATCATAGTACGGACATTCCAACATCCCAGCTTAATTGTTGATGCTCTTGTTGTGTCGACACCGCAGGGGGGAACTAGAAGGCTTCTCCTGGTCGTAAGTTTTGGTATTCTTCTATGGAGAACTAGCTGTAGCACGTGCAGCAGGTCCCGCCTCTCCACGTTACTAATTGATCCAGGCGACCAGCGTTAACCGATACAGCCTGGAATCAGCTACGTCGCAGCAGTTACCAGAATTTGCGATGGAACCACCGCTAGACAGTTTTAGGGACACGAGCTCTGGATTGATTTTTAGGGTTTACTCTCAAAGCCATACCCGTGAACAGGTATCGCACAAGGCAGTGGGTGAACAGTTTTTAGGCCTGTTCAGCTTTTATGTAAAACCGTTCAATTTACAGGTCGTGTGACCGGTTATTGATTATTGTATGACACTATACGATGAATGATGCTATTTATAACACTTTCGTGGTTAAGTTTGAAAACTACTGTCACAAAAAAACTATAATTATATATTTTAAAAAAATCTAAGTAAGAAAACACATCCGTCATCTTGGTCTTGCGCCCAATATTTTGTTTGCCTAAACAAAATGGCCATAAAATTTAGTCCGATCCCACCTTACGTCATTTGGCAAGGGCGTATAACTCGTAAACTTATGTCTCCCGTTTTGATTCAGAGACATGTTAAGACAAGGAAGAGACTTGCAGCTCTTCACAGCATAAAGTCAGGGATGAAATATAGAGACCATGTGTTGCCCATGCAGTATGGTACCTCTCTCGGACTGCTTGTTTGCTCAAAGGGAATCTGTCGGATCAGCAGAGCAATGATCTATCTGTTCGCCTATCGGGACTTCCCTCCTAGACCAACCGCCAACCAAGACTAAGTGCTTGGCCTGCAACAGCACTCAGTTAAGGTTGCCTTTCTTCGTTTTAGCATAAGACTTTGTAACCTCGTGTGCGTGCTCCTCCGCACATCGTCGGTTGTCATTCATGTTAGACGCTGACCAACTTTCCGAGTTGCCAGAATATACATATATATATATATATATATATATATATATATATATATATATATATATATATATATATATATATATATATATATATATATATATATACATTGTTGCTGTGGTTGTTGATGTTTTTATTTGATATTTTCGGAAGCCGATGTTTTCATCGCCTTTCATGTTTCTCATTCTTACTCAGCTTCGTATTTCACGAATTTATTCTGTTTACTGAATCAGATGAATTTTGACATTTCGTATTTACGATGCATCTCCCGTTTATCATTGTTTGGATATAGCTGACCATATTGAAACTCTAGTCCTTGTCGTATTGTGTAAACTGTTTTTATTAATGCTATTAACCATTTTATAACATCAATAACCTTTTCATAATTAGCATCTTATGTAACGGAAAAATACCAGATAATACTAACATAAACATAACTGATAACTACTTTCTCCGTTTAACAAGAGTTTTGAAAGATCTGATTTAGTTACTTTCAGGTCATTTTTTAGTGAGGGCATTAATTAAAAGTGATAACGGTGGGGTTTCCTCTCATCGCTGAGTTCCAACATGACCATTTATTTTGGTATTATTATATACGCATATGTGGGGTAGGCTGTGATTAGTTATTGATCGACACTGCCACTGTGACTCTAGCGTGGCTACTTGGGTTCATTGTGCAATTGAGGACCACGGCTAATATTATTAACGTTTGTTATATTAATCAAGCTGGCTGACATTGACATTCATGGACAGTATCCTTCAATAAATGTGTTTGTTTCATCACTAACGTTTTCATATTCTCTGTTAATTTCAAAATAGCGAAGTTCATAATCACTTGACTTTTAAAGATGAGACAAAGTATAAAACATCAAACTATTGTTTAACATTCAGTTCTAGTTACATTTGTAGTTTAATATCAATACACGCCACATACAATTGTACTGACATGTCGACCATATTAGAAAAATCAAACATTTCGTATTCAATAACTATAGTTACAAATACGGACGATAGTTCAGTGAATGTAATTGTAATAGTAATGTGTAAATGGGTTATGTACACCTTCGTTTGTCAAGTCATCGGCATTTTTGGAACTTGCACCAACATCATTAACATTAATTGTTTTGTACGTCAAGGCTTCAAAGATCCAGTCAACGTTAGTCTTTTAGGTATGTTCCTATATCTGGCTATGTATAATTGTTTTCTAGAAAGTTAACTAAACTTTGACCCGTTAATGATGGATACCGTTTATACAGACTGAAAAACATATGGGGTAGTTGTCTCGCCGCAGCGACTCAATTTCAACCAGTGTTCGTAAAGCGATCTCAGTCCCGCCAGGCAGAGCGATAGCGCGGGCTTGCGGAAAACGCTCGCCTGCCTTTCCCCGTAGAGCGAATTGGGTGCGGTTTGTTGTAGCGGCTCCTCCACCGAGGTGCGCTGGTCTGGTCCGTATCAGGAAACGTGGTCCGTCCGTGGTGATTTATCTAAGGCTTATAGTAGAGCTCGACAGTACGTCTCGCTGGTGGTCCGACTCTCGCAAAGAGCTTGTGACCGGCACATGGAAAGCAGGAATCGTTGCCTCGAGGCCCTGCGTTCTCCTACAGAGAAGGGCAGGCCGGCAGGCCAAATTGTCTCTAGTCCCAGTGAAATTCATCGCTGAGGTCGTTGGGATCCGTTCTGCACAGAGCGCTGCCATCCCTCCTCGAGCGAGCCCGGTCGGTCGGTCGTCTGGTGCGTGTGGGAGGCCCATGTCAGGCGGTCCTAGGTCGACGGAGTGAGGGACGGGTGGAACAAACTGTCCGTCCGCCCCGTCAGTCGGTCCCTGTGGCCGTCGTCCCAGCGAGGCTTTTTACACACCCTTTCTCCGCCGACCGGTGTGTGCTGTACGTACGTCTCCGACAGATATCTGGTTGATCCTGCCAGTAGTCATATGCTTGTCTCAAAGATTAAGCCATGCATGTCTAAGTTCACACTGTCTCACGGTGAAACCGCGAATGGCTCATTAAATCAGTCGAGGTTCCTTAGATGACACGATCCTACTTGGATAACTGTGGCGATTCTAGAGCTAATACATGCTTACCAAACTCCGACCCTCGCGGAAAGAGCGCTTTTATTAGTTCAAAACCAATCGTCGTTTCCCCTCGCGGGATTGCGGCGTCCCCACTGGTGACTCTGGATAACTTTGTGCTGATCGCATGGCCTCATGTGCCGGCGACGCATCTTTCAAATGTCTGCCCTATCAAATGTCGATGGTACGTGACATGCCTACCATGTTTGTAACGGGTAACGGGGAATCAGGGTTCGATTCCGGAGAGGGAGCATGAGAAACGGCTACCACATCAAAGGAAGGCAGCAGGCGCGCAACTTACCCACTCCCGGCACGGGGAGGTAGTGACGAAAAATAACAATACGGGACTCTTTCGAGGCCCCGTAATTGGAATGAGTACACTTTAAACCCTTTAACGAGGATCTATTGGAGGGCAAGTCTGGTGCCAGCAGCCTCAGTAATTCCAGCTCCAATAGCGTATATTAAATTTGTTGCAGTTAAAAAGCTCGTAGTTGGATCTCAGGCGCAGGCGGGCGGTCCGGCTCGCGCCGGTTCACTGCCCGTTGTCTCCTGCCCTACCGTCTGCCGGCTCTCTCCCACGGGTGCTCTTCGCTGAGCGTCCTGGGTGGCCGGCGCGTTTACTTTGACAAAATTAGAGTGTTCAAAGCAGGCCTCGGCTGCCTGAATAATGGTGCATGGAATAATGGAATAGGACCTCGGTTCTATTTTGTTGGTTTTCGGAACTGGAGGTAATGATTAACAGGGACAAACGGGGGCATTCGTATTGCGGCGTTAGAGGTGAAATTCTTGGATCGCCGCAAGACGAGCTACTGCGAAAGCATTGCTCAAGAATGTTTTCATTAATCAAGAACGAAAGTCAGAGGCGCGAAGACGATCAGATACCGTCGTAGTTCTGACCATAAACGATGCCGACTAGTGATCCGCAGGAGTTGCTTCGATGATTCTGCGGGCAGCTTCCGGGAAACCAAAGTGTTTGGGTTCCGGGGGAAGTATGGTTGCAAAGCTGAAACTTAAAGGAATTGACGGAAGGGCACCACCAGGAGTGGAGCCTGCGGCTTAATTTGACTCAACACGGCCAACACTGAAATGACTGACATGCCGGGACCATTTTTCTGGGGTCTAATATGGAACTGGTGCTGGATTTAGACCCTCAGAAATCTGGGGTTATGCCCTCTGAGGCTCGGTTGGTCTGCACCCAGTGTTTGATAAAGGAATTGACGGAAGAGCACTATCAGGAGTGGAGCCTGAGGCTAAAATTGACTAAACACGCCAATAGTGTAAAATGACTGTCAAAAGAGAGCACCTTCGGGGGGGTCTAATAGTGAACATGTGCTGGAATTAGACCCTCGAAAATATGGGGCCACCCTCTAAGTAACTTGATTGTCTCGCTAAATGAATTGACGGAAGGGCACCACCAGCAGTGGAACCTGCGGCTTTATTTGACTGAACACGCCAATACTGTAGAATGACTGACAAATCGAGAGCACTACCGTTTGGGTCTAAAAATGAACGTACGCTGGTATTAGACTCAAGGAAGACAAGTCAGCTCTCAAACACTTTAGGGAAAGAACGCCACGGAAATCGTGTTTAACCCCGCAGAAACCGCAGATTTCAAATACCTGCTCATTGACAAACAAAAGCCCTCAATAAACTCGTCTGACCAAGTAGTGAACGGGTGCTGGAAATAGACCATCTGAAGACAGGTCAGTTTTACCCTACTAATGACAGGGCATTGCTACGGAAAACCAGCTCATATCGAGAGGAGTCGCAGACACTTTGGTTCACATAGTAGGCTGATAAGCCAATGGCGCGAGGCTACCATGTGGGGGATTACGGCCGAACCCCTGTAAGCCGCAATCCCGCCCAAAATCTCAGCACCACTGCAATGGGAGGCTCCTACATGCTCGGGACCTGGGGCTTGCACCCCTGCCATATCCGGTAGAGCCGCAGCAAGAGGTCCTTGCCGTCCGCCGATCAAAGCGGGCGGACAACTGCTTGATACTCACCTTATACGGCGATGGGGTGCGAAACCACCAACTAAAGACTTAGTACATGGTCGGGGTGTCGAAAACAGTAGAGCAGCCACCTCACTGTGAACTGTCGAGACTCAACCAATGACCATGAGAGCTGTCCGCACACCAGGCGAACAACATCTCTGGGACATTACCAGGCTTGTCCTCTGGCTAAATGCACGTCGGCTACGATATCAACCTCTGTACGTTATCAGCCATATAACTATCATGCTGGACGCAGAAGAGATGCAGACCAGCGGACATTGCACACCTGCCCCACTGTGTCAACACCCCAGGTGGCGGGGAATACTAGGCGTACCATCCCTGCATAGAAGCCAAGAAAATAAAGGGAAAAAGAGATACCCCACTCACATGCAAATGCTACGTTTCTGGCAGGACGTGACGATCCTGGGATACAGACACACTGGACTGCCTCTCTTCCGGGTAAACCAGCCCATCTCATATATCATCTCACATATCATCAGTGCACCCTATAGACACGAGTAGTGAAGACTCGATAGTCTGGTAAGACAACTTCCATAAGAGAGACAACTCCGATCATAAACAACTGCTGCCTTGCAGATAGGCTGGGGACAGCCAAAGGCTAAGGAGGTCATTCCTACAGAAACGCCTGTTGAAATCGGATGCACGGGGCCGCAAGCCTAACAAAACAGTGCAACGTAAATCGCAGCATGATGGCAGTACAACCTATTAGAAAAACGCATGGCGCTCATCCTGCGGAGTCCCGCCAGGCAGCGATAGTGCCGGGCCTCACGCCTCGAAGGGGCCCACCCTTGACTACTGGTGGTCACCCACCCATGTGTCGTGGAGTCAAGGCACATGTCTATGGGGCAACTTCTATTGGCCAAAACCTCAAGACCCTCAAAATACTACAGTGGAATGCGGAGGGAGTCATTAACAAAAAACTTTCCCTTACATACCACCTGCATGAAGGTAAGATTGACGTGGCATGTATCCAGGAAACGCACCTCAACAATAACCATAAATTCTCAATCAGAGGATACCAGACCTTCCGTCTAGACAGAGAAGGCCACAAAGGAGGGGTCCTGATACTGACCAGAAACTGCATACCGAGTAGCGCGGTATCTGTCAATCACACCGGACAAGCAGAAATTGTAGGAGTTGACATAATGGCTCAAGAGACGAAGCTCCGCATTTTCAATCTGTACGGACCACCAAATAGAGATCTATCGCTCTCGAGTATGGAGGTCAGAGACTCCAACTGCATAGTAGTTGGAGATTTCAACAGCCACTCGGAGAGATAGGGATACTCTGACACAGACAGCAGAGGTGACGAAGTGGAAGATTGGGAGATAGATGCAAATCTCTCCCTAATCAATAGGCCGGAGGATAGCCCTAGCTTCTATTCAAGAACATGGCATACCACCTCGACTCCAGATTTGGCATTCTCCACACAGGACATACACCATAAAATAGAACGCCAGGTGCTAAACCAACTGGCAGGTAGCGACCACAGGCCGATCAGGCTAACCATTGACATGGAAGTAGGCTAACAGGAAACAAAACCGCTCCCACGTTGGAAGCACAAACGAGCCGACTGGGAAAGATTTGCAATCCTGACAGATGGGCTGTGTGAAACCATCAACACACGAAACACCAAAATGAAGCCCATGGTAAAGAGCCTAAGCAAGGTAATAATGTAAGCCGGCACTGAAACCATCCCAAGAGGAGCTAGGAAAAACTATAAGCCCTACTGGAATGATGAGTTGCAGAAAGTGGAAGATGCAGTAACAAATGCTAGGAACATGGCAGAGCGAGATCTATCCATGGAGGCAAACATCGCCCTCAAAGCCGCCGCGGCGAATTACAAACACACTCTCAAGCAAACAGCAAGAGAAAGCTGGAAAAATAAAACGGAAAGTCTAAACCTGGACAAAGACGGGAACAAGCTATGGAAGCTAGTCAGAGCCATGAACGACGAAACCCCGTCAAATAAACAAATTACTATCAAGCAGAGCGAGAACTTTATCACAGGTAAGAAAGCCGCAAACGCCTTTGTCGATCACTATGCCAGAGCAAACCACATCGAGGTCCCTGCAGATAAGCATACAGACATTAGCAAAGAGCTAAAGGGACACGAAAACATGAATACGGCTCCTGAAGAGCACATTATGGCCAAACTAACAATGCGCGAAATGGAAGAGGCTATGAAAACACTAAAGAAAAGGAAATCTCCCGGAAAAGACGGGATAACAAACGAAATGCTGATGGGGCTGGGCCAAACAGCGAAGAAGAAACTGCTATCGGTCCTGAACCAAAGCTGGAAAAGGGGAATTGTACCACAGGCATGGAAAGATGCAATACTGGTACCATTACCAAAAACAGGAAAGGACAAAACAGATCCAAATGGATACAGGCCCATAAGCCTACTGAGCTGTGTCGGCAATCTGATGGAACGGATGATAAACACCAGACTGATGTGGCATCTGGAAGAAAAACGAATACTAATTCCACAGCAAGCCGGCTTTAGACAGCACAGATCCACTGAGGACCAGGTCATCCTCATAGCCCAGGAGATAGAAGATGCCTACCAGGCACAGAAACACACAGTAGCTGTTTGGGTGGATCTGGAAAAGGCATTTGACAAAGTCTGGAAAAATGGACTTAGAGTCAAGCTAAGAAGAAGTGATGTCTGTGGGAAGATGTACAAGTGGATCAACCACTATCTCAAACAAAGAACGGCCAGAGTCCAAGTACAAGGGCTATGTGGACCTCTATGTGAACCATTATTTTCTCGAAAAAAGCGGCGGTCATCCTGAGACTCTCGACACTACCATAGAGCTTGTCTTGCAGTTCCACTGGCAATGGCCACATCTGCTCTCTCTGATCCTCGTATGTCGGGCAGTTCTGCAGTAGATGTTCAGTGGTCATTTTACCAGTACCGCACGGGCATTCGTCGGTACACCCTATCTTCAATTTGTTGAATAGGTGGTACCTCAGTCTGTTGTGGCCAGTGCGAAGTCTGAAGACAACGACCTGCTCTCTTCGGTTCAACTGGTAATAGGCATCGTTTTTGGTGTAACCAGTATGTTCGGTTTCCCATTTGGTCATGTATCTGGCTTTGATAAGCCGTTTTGACTCTTCGTACGTCATACTGGTATCTGTTTGTGGTAGCCTTGCACCTTCTTTTGCCAGTCTGTCTGCCTCCTCGTTGCCTTGGATGTTGCAGTGTGACGGAACCCACTGTACCACTACCCTTTTTGGTGCGGACTGCTGGCACAGTTTGCAGAGTGCTGCTCTTAAGTCATTAAGCTCAGTGTTTTTCTGGCTTTTAGCGCTGTGACTACTTCGAGAGCATCTGTCAGCAGGACTATATGGCTCTCATTTTCACTGTGTGTTACCATTTCTTCCACTGCCGCCCTCAGTGCCTCTGCCTCTGCTCTGAAATTGCTTGTGTACTTACCAGTAGCGAATGACAGTGTTATTTTTCTGCCATTTGGTAGGTTCAGGAATGCTCCTGCCCCTCCGTTCTGTGTAGTGTTTGTTACAGAACCGTCGGTGTATGCATGGGTCCAGTCCATGCTTGGGTAGCTTTTCGTTATGAAGCTTAGGGTAGTAGATCTCCTTTCTTTTTCACTCTGGCAGTTTTTGTTTGCAATACCTGGTATATTTTCTACCACCTCTGGAAATATATCCTGCCTCCAAGTAGGTTTTCGTACAGTAGTGATGGGTTTTGGTGTTGTTAGTTCGTTTATGGGATCTTCGTGCATCTTTGCTTTGGCTATTTCTGCAAAGTTTCTCCGCTTTAGTTTCCCATTTCCCAAATTGTTTAGTCTCTGGTACATTGGATGGTCCGTCAGTCTTCTGAGTTTCTCTGACTGCAGCTGGGCTCTGCAGTCTCTTCTATCGGTCATGGATTGCAATTTTGTAATCTTTTCAAGTTCTACAATTGGCGTTGACTTCATGCCACCTGTTATAATTCTCATGGCTTGGTTTTGAAGTTTGTTAACTTTATCGAAGTTCGCCTTCGCTGCGGTTGTCCATGCCGCAATGCCATACTCGAGAACTGGTCTCACTCTTCCAGTGTACAGTTTCTTTAGTATGCCTTCGTCTGCTCCCCAGCTTGTGCCAGCAAGTTTCCTCATGATCGCCATTCTTTCTCTGGCTTTCGATCGGTTTCTCTCAATGTGATTTTTCCATGTCATGCGCCGATCAAATGTGACTCCCAGATAGGTTGGGTTGTCGTTTGGCTGCAGGATTTTGCCATTCAGACTTAATTTGGTACTTTGGGATTTTAATGAGAGCGAGAATATTGTGCACGTGGTTTTCTCCTCGTTTATTTTGACCAGCCATGAGTTCGCCCACTCTTCCAGCGATGTTAGGGCCGTCTGCATCCGATTTCTTGCTATGGTGAGATTCTTTTCAGAGGTCCACATAGCCAGATCGTCTGCAAACATTGAGCTATGGACTCTTCATGGTATATTCTCTGTAATATCGTTTATATATACCAAGAAGAGTGTGGGTGACAATACTTCCCCTTGGGGTACTCCCTGCTCGAGTGTCACCTTTTTGCTCATCTGCCCTTGTACTTGGACTCTGGCCGTTCTTTGTTTGAGGTAGTGGTTGATCCACTTGTACATCTTCCCACAGATATCACTTCTTCTTAGCTTGACTCTAAGTCCATCCTTCCAGACTTTGTCAAATGCCTTTTCCAGATCCACCCAAACAGCTACTGTGTGTTTCTGTGCCTGATAGGCATCTTCTATCTCCTGGGCTATGAGGATGACCTGGTCCTCAGTGGATCTGTGCTGTCTAAAGCCGGCTTGCTGTGGAATTAGTATTCGTTTTTCTTCCAGATGCCACATCAGTCTGGTGTTTATCATCCGTTCCATCAGCTTGCCGACACAGCTCAGTAGGCTAATGAGCCTGTATCCATTTGGATCTGTTTTGTCCTTCCCTGTTTTTGGTACTGGTACCAGTATTGCATCTTTCCATGCCTGGGGTACAATACCCCTTTTCCAGCTTTGGTTCAGTACTGATAGTAGTTTCTTCTTCGCTGTTTGGCCCAGCCCCATCAGCATTTCGTTTGTTATCCCGTCTTTTCCGGGAGATTTCCTTTTCTTTAGTGTTCTCATAGCCTCTTCCATTTCGCGCATTGTTAGTTTGGCCATCATGTGCTCTTCAGGAGCCGTATTTATGTTTGCGTGTCCCTTTAGCTCTTCGCTAATGTCTGTATGCTTATCTGCAGGGACCTCGATGTGGTTTGCTCTGGCATAGTGATCGACAAAGGCGTTTGCGGCTTTCTTACCTGTGATCAAGTTATCGCCCTGCTTGATAGTAATTTGTTTATTTGACGGGGTTTCGTCATTCATGGCTCTGACTAGCTTCCATAGCTTGTTCCCTTCTTTGTCCAGGTTCAGACTTTCCGTTTTATTTTTCCAACTTTCTCTTGCTGTTTGCTTGAGAGTTTGTTTGTACTTCGCCGCGGCGGCTTTGAGGGCGATGTTTGCCTCCATGGATTTTTCTCGTTCTGCCATGTTCCTAGCATTTGTTACTGCATCTTCCACTTTCTGTAACTCATCATTCCAGTAGGGCTTATAGTTTTTCCGAATAATTGATTTGAAAATAACTGTCCTACAACATTTTCTCATTGCTGGGTTAGTCTAGCGGTTTTCAGGCTGATAACTACAGGCCACTTCGTCACAGATGGCGCCACGTTGTGTGATGACTATGTTTGTTTATTTCACCTCCAACAGAAAAACAGTATATGCCATTCCGGGGATTCGAACCTCTGCCCTCCTTGCCGGATGGCATGTATCGAAACCATTCGGCCACGCGCGCGCTATGATTGATAATGCAAGTTTTAACACGTAACAATCTGCTTTACGTATTACTTTCGTGTGCATCGTGCTGTATACTTCAGCAACTCAAAAAAAATAGAACAAATATTTCAGGTGTACGAAACATGTTATTCTATGTCCTTCCATGTATTCCATGCATGGTGCTGCACCCACCTCTCCCACTAATTTCTTCATGTGGTACTCTGTTTAGCCTTGTGACCCTGACGACTTTTGTCTTGGGGAGAGCCCAAGTCTGACACTAGTAGCAGAGAGTTGATAAAGAACTTAAAACAGTGAGTTTGTAAATTCAGCTCTGATATTGAAAAATCTAATTCACGTCTTCAATAATGGTTTTCAACATAAAGTAGAACCAATTGACAAAATATCTTTCGTGTGACTTTGATAGATTTAACAAAAAATAACCGCTGGTTATATTCGAAGAATCGATCTAAGGATGTTTGTTATTGTTTCACTACAGTGATTTATATGTGCTACTGAATATGACTATGTAATATTGATGACGAACGAACACACTCGTGCAGGAATGGCGATAACTTTGTTATTTGGATAAGTGAAATTATGTGTTTTTTTGTAGTTTTGAAAATACAATTTTAAACAGGTGATACGATTTAAGAACCATAAAAAAAGATCGTACACTTTTGTGTGCATAACTTTGTATAGGAGCCCACATACAAAGAATATACAATATAACGCAGTCACAATGCTGTTGGCGTTGACGTGTTTAATAATCTATTGTTCTAGACATTCAGCTTTTGCTTGATGTGAACCAGTTAATTTTCTCGATGATTTGTGTTCTCTGTGTGTAAGCTAGTCATATATTTACACTGGTGTGAAAAATTCCGGTCAATACAGATTCAAACTGACACAGTCTGTCGTGAGAAACAATCGCTTTATTGCCGTCTGAAACTCGAATAGTCATACATGGCGTTTGAAGAACAGCTGAATGGTTCCCACCCTGTCCTCGCACTAAGCACGAAAACCACGGGAGTTATATTGCTTAGTGACGAGGCTACGATCGTACTACAATGGCTTATATTTACTCTGCTGTGCCCAGCTATCGATGTTTTTGGATTAGGAACAAACATAATTAACATCATATGTTTTGTCAAGCAAGGCTTCAAGGATCCAGTCAACATCAGTTTCTTGGGTAATGTCCAGCACATTCAATATTCGTTTATGTTGTTTCAGAAGGATGATGGGGCATCCTCTAGTTGTTGTGTTCTTGAGTTTACATGTTTTGTAGAAGTCGTTTCTGTTGAGTTTTGTTTTACATTTTTCTGTCACCAACTTAAAATACAACCTTTCTTTGTTTTTTGATTTTTATGGATCAGCATACTATGGTGGATCGTGCAGCCTAGTCGACAGTGAGCTGGCTTGCTAAGACTGGGATTACATACGCAATAGTTTGACATTGTCTGTAAATGGGTACCTGACGTATGATTTGGGATAGGTATAAACATCAATGAATGGCACTGGCCAGCCCACCTCACATAGGCTGCGGCTTAGTACATGATGAGTTATTTTCTTCGCCATCTGCAATTGTTGCCATGGGACTGAACTTTTACTTGAATACTATATTAGTGTGGGCCGTTGTAATATTATAGTGTAGAAAGGAATTTTCAATACAATCACTGATTTAAGTATGTGCCAATGTTAAGTGTACAGAAGGAATTCCATATAAACATGTATTTATGTAACGTAAAACGTAGGGGAAAGTGATGGTCTCTTTTGAAAAAGCCAAATTCGGATTGTGCGGGGGTATTTATTGAATATATATATATATAGACAGAGTAGACATGTTCACATCATATGATATATTTGAAGATTGTGGAGTACAATACCGTCTGCTTGATAACGTGTGGGCGCTGTATCCTACCAACAATAACATATACATCATATATTCTTTTGAAATTTCCAAGGGCGTGCATCAGGGTTGTATGCATTCAGCGCTGCTGTTTGACGTATATGGGAATGAAGTCGCAGCATAGGTCAAACAGGGTCTACTGAAGCATAACCAAATTGAAAACATCAAATGTTCGTTGCTGATAATCAGTAATTACTCCATTTTAACTCATGTCTGACTATAGATTGATGCGATCTTGGAGTAACAACTCTCCACTGAGTTTTTGGTTTTCCATTTCCTTGCGGCGTCTTTTCAGTTTACCGTGTAAAGAAGAGCTTATGTTCGCCAAGTCTGAGGTGGCTTTTCAGGTTGCTTCTCCATTTAGATCAGTATATAGAAATGTATGTCTGAGAAGTCAGAACCAGGTCCAGATCCATGTCCAGTGCCTTCATGTCCCACATGCATGCGTCTTTGAACCTCAGCTATGATCGGCCGGCTGTTCTTTTACCACACGTCAGCTGTCCATAAATAATATATTTGTAGATGCGAATTTCATCCAAGAGACGAACAAGATATTGCAGTCTTCGTTGGCGAAGGAGGGTGCACTTACTTGAAAAACCGGTGCGAGAATGCACTTCCGAATGCATCACTCCATCTCTCGTTTAGATGCCAAGGAAGAACCTCAGACTCCGTGAGTAAAATATGCTGAGCGTATGCTCTTTTTTTACATAGGTTCTCCACGTTTCGCTATCACATATGACAGTACTGACGACACAGACATTCTAGTCTATAACCTTTATCACGGCTGTAAGTTTGTAGTTTTCCCAGGCATGTGAGACGAGATAACTTCTCCGCTTTGCCAATGTGATTCAATAGTTCGGTGTATATAGAAAGCGTATAATTCACGAGAGACTCCAGGTAGGTGCATTGGACCACAGTTGTCAATGTGTACGTGTCGATAGTGATGCTCGGAGTAGCATCTACATATTGTCCCATCACGTGTGTTTAATTACGGTTCATTGTAAGGCCAACATGTTTCCACGCGTGGAAGAAGCGATTTATCAAGCTCTGGGGTTCCTACTGACTGTGAATGGTATTCGCAGCTATTAATCAATTTTATTATAATAACATGACATGTAAATTCCTCTTCATCAGTGCGTACGCAGCACGATACACGAATTAGAGATGCGAAGACTGAGATTGCAAAGATTGGCAGACATCTGGTCTACTCAAGATAAGCGTCAATTGTATGGCTCTCCATCAATTCTGGCATATATGCATTACATTGTCAGTCCACAGTAGGTTTGATGGAGATATCGACAAAACCGGGGTTCAGGAGCATCGAATTTAGATCAAGGTTGTTGCTGCTTGAAGCTACTCTCTGTAAGTTGTGGCTATTAACGACGTTATTTTGGTGCGAGGTAAATGTAGTATTTTAGCAAACACTGCTGTCGGAGCTGAAGTGGAATATTTTTCAGTTTGGGAGGCAACATCGTGTATGTGAGATCGGGTGACTAGTACCATTCCTCGTTGTCTTGTCATCCCTAAAGTAAGTTACGTACATATTTACACCTTTGTCAACTGGAGCGTGTTGGTGTAGGAAGTGGAACAAGGTGCTTTTACTGTAAAAAGCGGGTGCACTGGCACTACGCTAATTACGCTAATTAGACACGCCCAATAAAAATAAAACGTCTTTATGATCGGTCCTAACATAAACCAGAAGTCATAAAATGTTCAAATTAAATATTAACTACTGAAATCACCGATCATGGGCACGGTTCGTTAAAAGATACTTACATTTTTTAACATATTTCTTATTTATTTTTTGGTATTCAGGTTTGGCAGTGTCGGACATAGGGTGCGTGACATTGCTGATCTGGTGTAATCTCTGTTACGCTCCAGCCTTCCTGTCCGGTAAATACGCCTTTGATCCAATAGAGATTAGTTACCTGACCGCTGGCATCCCACACACTGTTTTCACTCGAGCCACCGGCTTTATCACCGCCATAATAACCATGGAGAGATGCTTGTGTATCACACTACCTTTGCAGGTTGGTATTGATGGCTTTGAGAATTAGTGGTGAGCAGGTATAGATAAGGACTGTGATAGATGACAATTAGTTTGGTGTCGCTTTGAATCAAACAATATGATGATGAATTAAGAACGTAGCGCGCAGACTTTGAAGTGGTGACAGACCAAAAGGCCTCCTTATGTGAGCAATAGTTCTTCATCTGCTTCTTCGTTCGTTCTCAACTTCCCACTACCAAGCTCTGTATATGGCGTTACAAGTAACATGATGTATTTCGGAGAACGGAATGCGTCGTGATGCTAGTTCCCAGTTTCACTGCGGTATTTGCACCTTTCGGTCTGACACATCCGACTTCGGCAGGATCACTATCTAATCCCCAGCTTACCCAAGACAATGGAACGAGTGTAGTAATACTTTTGAAGCATATATTATTTAAATGCAAATAGTACAATTCACTGGTTTTGCATTATATATGTAGCTATAATAAATATGCTGTTTAATATTTACATGGACACGATCTCTAGTATTGGTTCCAATTAGCATTTGATAACTATCTTCCTTAATTCCTATACTATGGATTGATAGCACACGATTTCTATCCTCTGGAAGACTGATTTTGATTTGGCTATTTTGTTATTCATTTCATATTTCCAACTTCCATCAGATCTTATAGAGTCAACGTGGCCTATGTGTGAAGGGTGAAACTCCCTCGGTTTCATAATCCTAACGCACCCGTTTCGAATCTCCCCGTTTCCATTTTGACATTCACGGTTTTTGTTTTTCTTGTGTTTTTTTTTATAGATGCAAACGCTCTGCCACTTAACGGAAGGTAATGCAACCTATCGTTATTAAAAAGGTTGGCGGTTTTAAAAAGCGATGTTCTGCGAAGGGCATGCTACTTACTTTATCAGATTGTATGTGATGCCCAAGAATGTATATGTATGTACCTGTCTTAATTCCGATCTATTCACATTGTAATACCGTTTCGGTGAGTTGTGTATCTTGGTTCCTACCATTACTTCATAACTCTTTTAAGTCAAGCTAACGCCTTTATTTTCTCTTTGTACAACTCTATGTAAGTATGCAAATATGTGTATGTATGTGCGGGTGTATGCGTTTGTGCGTGTATGCGTGTATGCGTGCCGACACACCCACACACACACACACACACATATACACATATATATATATATATATATATATATATATATATATTTAAATATATATATATATATATATATATATCTTTTAAAAAAACGGTATATATATATATATATATATATATATATATATATATATATATATATATATATATATATATATATATATATATATATATATATATATATATATATATATATATATATATATATATATATATATATATATATATATACTTTTCTTGTTTTTTTGTTAGTGGATGAACTAATATAATTTCCAAATATGTATTCGCACAAATATTATGGTGTTCGCAAAAATCAAATATGCATTTAATATAGTTTTAACCTATCGAGAATCGTTAATAAGGTCGCTAAAGATTGGTGTTTGTTGCCGTTGGACTTGATGCTATTCTTATGAAAGTCGTTGCTATTGAAATATCCACTACAAATTATCGGTACATGCGAAGCCCAGCTGCAGTGGTGTTGGGGAATTAGCAACATGTCACAGGTGATGTAAATTCAGTTCCATGATGTTTTATATTTTAAGAACACGTGGCAAATGATAACGTTATTTGATTCAAATATATTTTTGATCCGACGATGCAGAACAGTAAATTAGCCAGACACCATCATGGATGCACGCATCAGTGTAAGCGATCCCGTAAACCTTGTTGGCGTCTGTGGATGTTTCTGTAACGAGCAATATGTGAACTGCCAAGCAGAGGTGTTTAGCGCATTGCCATTGATGTCGATTCCAAAATACCCTGAGTTACACAACGGAAAACTACCCAAGCATTGACTGGACCCATGTATACACCGACGGTTCTGTAACAAACATAACACAGAACGGAGGGGCAGGAGCATTTCTGAACTTACCAAATGGCTACTGGAAAATACATAAACCATTTCAGAGCGGAGGCAGAGGCACTGAGGGCGGCAGTGGAAGAAATGGTGACAGGTAAAAGGAATGAAAGCCATATAATCCTGCTTACAGATGCTCTAGCCGTAGTCACAGCACTAAAAAGCCAGAAAAATACTGAACTTAATGATTTAAGAGCATTACTCTGTCAACTATGCCAGCAGTCCGCACCAAAAAGGGTATTGGTGCAGTGGGTTACATCTCACTGCAACATCCAAGGCAACGAGGAGGCAGACAGACTGGCAAAAAAAGGTGCAACACGACCACCACCAGATACTAGAATGACATACAAAGAGTCAAAACGGCTTATTAGAGCTAGATACATTATCAAATGGGAAACCGAACATACTGGCTACACCAAAAACGATGCCTATTACCAGTTGAATAGAAGAGAGCAGGTTGTGGTCTTCAGACTTCGCACTGGTCACAATAGACTGAGGTACCACCTATTCAACAAATTGAAGATAGGTGGTACCGGGAAAATGACCGCTGAGCATTTGCTGCAAAACTGCCCAACATACGAGGATCAGAGAGAGCAGATATGGCCATCACCAGTGGCAACACTAGACAACCTCTATTTCAGTGTCGACAGCCTCAGGGTGACCGCTGCCTTTTTCGAAAAAAATAATGGTTACTGTCTGACTGCGTACGAAGAAGAAGAAGAAGTAGAAGAAGAAGAAGAAGAAGAAGAAGAAGAAGAAGAAGAAGAAGAAGAAGAAGAAGAAGAAGAAGAAGAAGAAGAAGATTCCAAAACAGATGAAATCGCATTCACGGATGATGGACTTCAAACATGAGGAAACGGTATTTAGTGAAATACGATGCCCTTTGCGAACACCTTTCTGGGCGGATACTATTACTGGTCTTTGGAATGGCTGGTAGATGTGTGTACAGTCTGTGTAGCAATTAGCAACAATTCTGACATAGCAGATATAGATGCCTTGGTCCAGCAGAGAGTGCCAGGTAAAGAGTGGCTCCACATAGTCAAATACCTTCTTGTATCGATAACGGTGCAGATCAAGGGCCTTTGGAACTCGAGCTAAACAAGTTTTTATTCTACCTCTTAGTGACATACATCTAAACAGGCTGCACTGATCTTGTCTGACATACAGAATAGGGATCACAGTGGAAAAGCAAATCCGGTAGTTAAAAAAGCCACTTGACGGAAAGGCGCAGACACGCTGCAAACTACAATGCAGCGTCTTGTTGAGGACGAACGGAGAAGCAAAATCATATGCCTTGCAAAATTCAGTTGTTAACGTAAGCGATTGTAAAGTGTGTTTAATTAAATACATTAAATTTATGAAAGTGTTAACAGGTTTGTGATTTATTTACTGCTAATTAAATGTGTCTAAAAGAAAATGAATTGTGTTTTATCTACCTGCTACAGGTGAGGAACATTGTTACACCAAAGCGAGTGTCCGTTGTCATCGTCGGTGTCATGCTCGTGTCAATATCTAGCGTAGTTCCTGTCTATGTTGTCAACCGATTGGACATGAAATTCTTCCCACACAAAAACACAACGCTACTAGGTCTCATCTATGCTGAAGGGAGGGAGGGCGTTGAAAGAGTGTGTTACGTCATCAACAACGTCTTTATACCATATTCATGTTTTACGGTCATTATTATATGTACATGTATTCTGGTCATAACACTGAAGAAGACAGCAAAATGGAGGACGAAGAATGCCTCTACCGGTCATGTGGCCACAGTGTCCAATCGAAACCAGAAAGTGGCACAAATGGTAGTCATTATTTCTACTCTCTTTATTTGTTGCTTTATCCCAATGAGTGCTGTATTTATAACCATGTCACTTGAACCAGATTTCTTTTTGGATGGGAAATATAAAAACTTAGTTATTGTGTTAGGAGGTATTGGCATCCTTCTTGAATCCATCAATTCTTCAGCGAATATATTTGTGTATTATTACATGAGCTTGAAATACAGAAATGTGTTCCACCAACTATTTCCTTTCTGCAAAAACAAGTTGACCGATCAGGTAATGTCTTAGTATTTGGTGAAAGCGACCCTCACATAGCAATAGTATATTTCATTTATCAAAGGAACATGACAAGGGGATGATCCTATTATGAATTGAAATCATGTTTGTGTGTTTCGTTCAAAGAAAGCATACGATTAACTCTGCGATATACATGTTTCTAGCTAGGGTTGTGCATGACGCTGGTAACACCAATACAGAAATTAAAGTTCCACAGAAGCAATCTCCAGAAGAACACATACATATTCTCGCTTTTATTAAAGGTTTATAAATGGTGTTGGTTTATTCTTCAGATGGAGGTGACAGGGTGTACATAGTTTGCATGTTATATTTCATTCCATTATGAACACCTCATCATGGCATCTGGTCGCATAGCGAGTGACACTCTGCAAAAAGTGTATGTGTATAATCAGTGTAGTTTGTTCTTAGTGCACATTCGTGTTATTCAACAAGGTCAATGAACGTTGAATTTCTCTTACTTTGCTCTACAAGTCAGAAATATGTAAGTATGTGTACATACATGAATTGCACTTCTTGTGTATGTGTGTGTTTCTCTATTTCTGTTAGTTTAGTGACCTTAACTGCTGTGACAAAGCACGGCATTTCAGATGGTCTAACGTTTTGTAGTTCACTTTTTGAAAATGATCCATTTCTGAAATAGAAAAATTAGACTTGTTATGAATGCATCGTGGATTTGGTAATTATTGTCTCAATTTGAATAGGTTCCTGCTCTAGACCGTATAGCCACAAATAACTACACATTTGTTGTTGTTTATTCTTAATGACTAACATTTACTACATATCTGCATGACAAAACACAGTAGGAAATAATCAGTTTTACGCACATTGTTTTTGACATTTTAAGAGATCAGGGTTGGAAAACCACGCACAAGAGGCAATGTTTGTCATTATGAAATGGTAGATAGTCACTGGTAGAATTTCTAAGCGCGAATTAAATGGGAAGTAGTTAAGAACAACTTACTCCTAACGAAATGTATATGTCAAATACTACTGATGATTAATTCGTTCTAGTTGATCATTTCAAGTGATAAATAACTTTAAACATTGACAGCCTCATTAGGAGTTTAGCTTACCGAATCCAGTAAACTGTATGTTTCTTGCAGTGAGCCGCTTCCTCTTCTTGGAAGTACTCATTACCGTGGACATTATTACTTTCATTTGCTCACACTGGGATGTATGTTTCTCGAGGCAATCACTATTTGTTTTCCAATTACTATAGCTGCTAGCATACTCCCTTACAGTTTACCAATTGTCCACATTAGCTTAGAATGACACACCTACAAACATAAGTATATGCCAGCCTGAGAACAGGCTAGAACGAAACTCTTCCATGACAAAGACAGTGATGTCATAGTTGTTGGCTTACTTTAGAAATGGGGTAACACGATAGAAACTCTTCTTCGTCTTCTTCTGCGTACGCAGTCAGACAGTAACCATTATTTTTTTCGAAAAAAGCGGCGGTCATCCTGAGGCTCTCGCCACTGCCATAGAGCTTGTCTTGCAGTTCCACTGGTAATGGCCACATCTGCTCTATCTGATCCTCGTATGTCGGGCAGTTCTGCAGCAGATGTTCAGCGGTCATTTTACCAGTACCGCACGGGCATTCGTCGGTACACCCTATATTCAATTTGTTGAATAGGTGGTACCTCAGTCTGTTGTGGCCAGTGCGAAGTCTGAAGACAACGACCTGCTCTCTTCGGTTCAACTGGTAATAGGCATCGTTTTTGGTGTAACCAGTATGTTCGGTTTCCCATTTGGTCATGTATCTGGCTTTGATAAGCCGTTTTGACTCTTCGTACGTCATACTGGTATCTGTTTGTGGTAGTCTTGCACCTTCTTTTGCCAGTATGTCTGCCTCCTCGTTGCCTTGGATGTTGCAGTGCGTCGGAACCCACTGTACCACTACCCTTTTTGGTGCGGACTGCTGGCACAGTTTGCAGAGTGCTGCTCTTAAGTCATTAAGCTCAGTGTTTTTCTGGCTTTTTAGCGCTGTGACTACGGCGAGAGCATCTGTCAGCAGGACTATATGGCTCTCATTTTCATTGTGTGTCACCATTTCGTCCACTGCCGCCCTCAGTGTCTCTGCCTCCACTCTGAAATTGCTTGTGTACTTACCAGTAGCGAATGACAGTGTTATTTTTCTGCCATTTGGTAGGTTCAGGAATGCTCCTGCCCCTCCGTTCTGTGTAGTGTTTGTTACAGAACCGTCGGTGTATGCATGGGTCCAGTCCATGCTTGGGTAGATTTTCGTTATGAAGCTTAGGGTAGTATCTCTCCTTTCTTTTTCAGTCTGGCAGTTTTTGTTTGCAATACCTGGTATATTTTCTACCACCTCTGGAAATACATACTGCCTCCAGGTAGGTTTTCGTACAGTAGTGATGGGTTTTGGTGTTGTTAGTGCGTTTATGGGATCTTCGTTCATCTTTGCTTTGGCTATTTCTGCAAAGTTTCTCCGCTTTAGTTTCCCATTTCCCAAATTGTTTAGTCTCTGGTGCATTGGATGGTCGGTCAGTCTTCGGAGTTTCTCTGACTGCAGCTGGGCTCTGCAGTCTCTTCTGTCGGTCATGGATTGCAGTTTTGTAATCTTTTCAAGTTCTACAATTGGCGTTGACTTCATGCCACCTGTTATAATTCTCATGGCTTGGTTTTGAAGTTTGTTAACTTTATCGAAGTTCGCCTTCGCTGCTGTTGTCCATGCCGCAATGCCATACTCGAGAACTGGTCTCACTCTTCCAGTATACAGTTTCTTTAGTATGCCTTCGTCTGCTCCCCAGCTTGTGCCAGCAAGTTTCCTCATGAATGCCTTCTTTCTCTGGCTTTCATTCGGTTTCTCTCAATCTGACTTTTCCATATCATGCGCCGATCAAATGTGACTCCCAGATAGGTTGGGTTGTCGTTTGGCTGCATGATTTTGCCATTTAGACTTAATTTGGTACTTTGGGGTTTTAATGAAAGCGAGAATATTGTGCATGTGGTTTTCTCCTCGTTTATTTTTACCAGCCATGAGTTCGCCCACTCTTCCAGCGATGTTAGGGCCGTCTGCAACCGATTTCTTGCTATGGTGAGATTCTTTTCAGAGGTCCACATAGCCAGATCGTCTGCAAACATTGAGCTATGGACTCTTCATGGTATATTCTCTGTAATATCGTTTATATATACCAGGAAGAGTGTGGGTGACAATACTCCCCCTTGGGGTACTCCCTGCTCGAGTGCCACCTTTTTGCTCATCTGCCCTTGTACTTGGATTCTGGCCGTTCTTTGTTTGGGGTAGTGGTTGATCCACTTGTACATCTTCCCACAGACATCACTTCTTCTTAGCTTGACTCTAAGTCCATCTTTCCAGACTTTGTCAAATGCCTTTTTCCAGATCCACCCAAACAGCTACTGTGTGTTTCTGTGCCTGGTAGGCATCTTCTATCTCCTGGGCTATGAGGATGACCTGGTCCTCAGTGGATCTGTGCTGTCTAAAGCCAGCTTGCTGTGGAATTAGTATTCGTTTTTCTTCCAGATGCCACATCAGTCTGGTGTTTATCATCCGTTCCATCAGCTTGCCGACACAGCTCAGTAGGCTTATGGGCCCATATCCATTTGGATCTGTTTTGTCCTTTCCTGTTTTTGGTACTGGTACCAGTATTGCATCTTTCCATGCCTGTGGTACAATTCCCCTTTTCCAGCTTTGGTTCAGGACCGATAGCAGTTTCTTCTTCGCTGTTTGGCACAGCCCCATCAGCATTTCGTTTGTTAGATAGAAACTCAATTCGCGTTACTTTGATTTATTGAATTGAAATACATGTGATGATATTGAATGCACTTGTTGTCTATTGTGTTGGAAAGTGTACATATGTGAATGAATTACACACATTTGGTACGCGTTCGTATGCATGTCGTATCAATATATGTATATATAGGAGAGAAAACTCGTGGAGTCAAGGCACATGGCTATGGGGAAACGACTATTGGCCAAAACCTCAAGACCCTCAGAATATTACAGTGGAATGCGGAGGGAGTCATTAACAAAAAACTTTCCCTAACACATCACCTGCATGAAGGTAAGATTGACGTGGCATGTATCCAGGAAACGCACCTCAACAATAACGATAAATTCTCAATCAGAGGATACCAGACTTTCCGTCTAGATAGAGAAGGCAACAAAGGAGGGGTCCTGATACTGACCAGAAACAGCATACCGAGTAGCGCGGTACCTGTCAATCACACCGGACAAGCAGAAATTGCAGGAGTTGACATAATGGCTCAAGAGACGAAGCTCCGCATTTTCAATCTGTACGGACCACCAAACAGAGACCTATCGCTCTCGAGTATGGAGGTCAGAGACTCCAACTGCATAGTGGTTGGAGATTTCAACAGCCACTCGGAGAGATGGGGATACTATGACACAGACAGCAGAGGTGACGAAGTGGACGATTGGGAGATAGATGCAAATCTCTCCCTAATCAATAGGCCGGAGGATAGCCCTAGCTTCTATTCAAGAACATGGCATACCACCTCCACTCCAGATTTGGCCTTCTCCACACAGGACATACACTATAAAATAGACCGCCAGGTGCTAAACCAACTGGCAGGTAGCGACCACAGGCCGATCAGGCTAACCATTGACATGGAAGTAGGCCCACAGGAAACAAAACCGCTCCCACGTTGGAATTACAAACGAGCCGACTGGGACAGATTTGCAATGTTGACAGATGGGCTGTGTGAAACCATCAACACACGAAACACCAAAGTGAAGCCCATGGTAGAGAGCCTAAGCAAGGCAATAATGCAAGCCGCCACTGAAACCATCCCAAGAGGAGCTAGGAAAAACTATAAGCCCTACTGGAATGATGAGTTACAGAAAGTGGAAGATGCAGTAACAAATGCTAGGAACATGGCAGAACGAGAAAAATCCGTGGAGGCAAATATCGCCCTCAAAGCCGCCGCGGCGAAGTACAAACACACTCTCAAGCAAACAGCAAGAGAAAGTTGGAAAAATAAAACGGAAAGTTTAAACCTGGACAAAGAAGGGAACAAGCTATGGAAGCTAGTCAGAGCCATGAACGACGAAACCCCGTCAAATAAACAAATTACTATCAAGCAAGGCGAGAACTTGATCACAGGTAAGAAAGCCGCAAACGCCTTTGTCGATCACTATGCCAGAGCAAACCACATCGAGGTCCCTGCAGAAAAGCATACAGACATTAGCGAAGAGCTAAAGGGGCACGAAAACATAAATACGGCTCCTGAAGAGCACATGATGGCCAAACTAACAATGCGCGAAATGGAAGAGGCTATGAGAACACTAAAGAGAAGGAAATCTCCCGGAAAAGACGGGATAACAAACGAAATGCTGATGGGGCTGGGCCAAACAGCGAAGAAAAAACTACTATCAGTCCTGAACCAAAGCTGGAAAAGAGGTATTGTACCCCAGGCATGGAAAGATGCAATACTGGTACCAGTACCAAAAACAGGAAAGGACAAAACAGATCCGAATGGATACAGGCCCATAAGCCTACTGAGCTGTGTCGGCAAGCTGATGGAACGGATGATAAACACCAGACTGATGTGGCATCTGGAAGAAAAACGAATACTAATTCCACAGCAAGCCGGCTTTAGACAGCACAGATCCACTGAGGACCAGGTCATCCTCATAGCCCAGGAGATAGAAGATGCCTACCAGGCACAGAAACACACAGTAGCTGTTTGGGTGGATCTGGAAAAGGCATTTGACAAAGTCTGGAAGGATGGACTTAGAGTCAAGCTAAGAAGAAGTGATGTTTGTGGGAAGATGTACAAGTGGATCAACCACTACCTCAAACAAAGAACGGCCAGAGTCCAAGTACAAGGGCAGATGAGCAAAAAGGTGACACTCGAGCAGGGAGTACCCCAAAGGGGAGTACTGTCACCCACACTCTTCCTGGTATATATAAACGATATTACAGAGAATATACCAAGAAGAGTCCATAGCTCAATGTTTGCAGACGATCTGGCTATGTGGACCTCTGAAAAGAATCTCACCATAGCAAGAAATCGGATGCAAACGGCCCTAACATCGCTGGAAGAGTGGGCGAACTCATGGCTGGTCAAAATAAACGAGGAGAAAACCACGTGCACAATATTCTCGCTCTCATTAAAACCCCAAAGTACCAAATTAAGCCTAAATGGCAAAATCCTGCAGCCAAACGACAACCCAACCTATCTGGGAGTCACATTTGATCGGCGCATGACATGGAAAAGTCAGATTGAGAGAAACCGAATGAAAGCCAGAGAAAGAATGGCGATCATGAGGAAACTTGCTGGCACAAGCTGGGGAGCAGACGAAGGCATACTAAAGAAACTGTACACTGGAAGAGTGAGACCAGTTCTCGAGTATGGCATCGCGGCATGGACAACAGCAGCGAAGGCGAACTTCGATAAAGTTAACAAACTTCAAAACCAAGCCATGAGAATCATAACAGGTGGCATGAAGTCAACGCCAATTGTAGAACTTGAAAAGATTACAAAACTGCAATCCATGACCGACAGAAGAGACTGCAGAGCCCAGCTGCAGTCAGAGAAACTCCGAAGACTGACGGACCATCCAATGTACCAGAGGCTAAACAATTTGGGAACTGGGAAACTAAAGCGGAGAAACTTTGCAGAAATAGCCAAAACAAAGATGCACGAAGATCCCATAAACGCACTAACAACACCAAAACCCATCACTACTGTACGAAAACCTACTTGGAGGCAGGATATATTTTCAGAGGTGGTAGAAAATATACCAGGTATTGCAAACAAAAACTGCCAGACCGAAAAAGAAAGGAGAGACACTACCCTAAGCTTCATAACGAAAAGCTACCCAAGCATGGACTGGACCCATGCATACACCGACGGTTCTGTAACAAACACTACACAGAACGGAGGGGCAGGAGCATTCCTGAACCTACCAAATGGCAGAAAAATAACACTGTCATTCGCTACTGGTAAGTACACGAGCAATTTCAGAGCAGAGGCAGAGGCACTGAGGGCGGCAGTGGAAGAAATGGTAACACACAGTGAAAATGAGAGCCATATAGTCCTGCTGACAGATGCTCTCGAAGTAGTCACAGCGCTAAAAAGCCAGAAAAACACTGAGCTTAATGACTTAAGAGCAGCACTCTGCAAACTGTGTCAACAGTCCGCACCAAAAAGGGTAGTGGTACAGTGGGTTCCGTCACACTGCAACATCCAAGGCAACGAGGAGGCACACAGACTGGCAAAAGAAGGTGCAAGGCTACCACAAATAGATACCAGTATGACGTACGAAGAGTCAAAACGGCTTATCAAAGCCAGGTACATGTCCAAATGGGAAACCGAACATACTGGTTACACCAAAAACGATGCCTATTACCAGTTGAACCGAAGAGAGCAGGTCGTTGTCTTCAGACTTCGCACTGGCCACAACAGACTGAGGTACCACCTATTCAACAAATTGAAGATAGGGTGTACCGACGAATGCCCGTGCGGTACTGGTAAAATGACCACTGAACATCTGCTGCAGAACTGCCCGACATACGAGGATCAGAGAGAGCAGATGTGGCCATTGCCAGTGGAACTGCAAGACAAGCTCTATGGTAGTGGCGAGAGTCTCAGGATGACCGCCGCTTTTTTCGAGAAAATAATGGTTACTGTCTGACTGTGTACGCAGAAGAAGAAGAAGAAATCCGTTTTGATGGGTCATATACGTGGTTAAGATACTTACACCACCTACATCAAAGAATTTCATCCATCGGGTCTTACGGTATTTTGATGTGCAGACATTATGCATGTGCATGTTCAACGGAACATATAATTTCGTGAAACAAAATGGCTCTTTAACAATAGTCCGTGAATGGAGTGTGACGACAGAACACTGTGCACATACATAACATATTGTAAAACATGCCGGCCACACTACTGACCTGCACAGTTGAAGAATCATGAGGCGGTATTCCGTGTTTTGTTTGCAGAAGATGTGACAATTTTCAAAATGGAAGATAAAACGTCATTGACGAACCGCGGTGTGGGAGACCAGCAAGCATGGCAACTGACACGGTGACACAACAGATTGACCGTCTGGCTACAGACGATTCACTATTGAAGAAATTGCAAATCATTTCAAACTGAGTTACGGCCGGCGCTGCGCACACAATTGTCCATGATGACATTTGCTATATGTGTGTAGCAGATGAGTCACAAGGCATCTACCAACAAGGTTGTAGAGGAATGTGAACAATTGGTTAAATGTCACACCAAAAGCCTTTTTTAAATTTTCTTAAAGACATCCACAAGCGTGTGTTCAGCGACCAATAAGACACACACATTCTGGTTCGCACTCTGTGTACAAATTGTATTAATACAATAGCTGGTATATTATGATTGACCTTTATGCAAACAAAGATGGGGACATCACGATAATTTCATTGTGATATGTTTTATACCTTTCTCTACACCCAATACACATCGAATGTATTTTTAATTGGGAAACACCCTCGCATGCTTTTTAAAGTTTCTTAAATATGCCCTAGACGATCACGATATCACCTACCAGCTGACTTCACTAATAAGACACCTCTATATTGTCCTGTAATTAAGCCAGCAGTTGATAAATAATATCTTCAATCCAACCCAGTGATACAATCCAAGACATCCGGATTGAATAAAGTCCAAGAGCGAAAGTTAGCTTCCTACAAAATGCGATGCCTTCGAAAGGTTACTAAGAGAAACAGAAGAGACAGAATTACAATTATGAACATTCAGGAGATAATTAAAACAATTCCCTTCATCAGGGAATCAAAGAATGAATTTGCTTGGATACATTGTGGGAGTGCAACAAGACCGCATTGTTCATGGAGCCTTTTACAGGAGAATATCATGGAAATGTGGATAGATAGCGTAACCGAGACCTGCCATGAAATGAGGAACAAATGTACTATAGTCACGTGAGAGGCGAATAACAAATATATGCCACGGCACCGGGTCAAACTCGATAAAAAGTGACACGACAAAAAAATAAGAACAAAAAAGAAAACTCGTCATGTCAATCACATCACTCCTAGTGTACCGTTAGTTAAGAAAATGGAGGCCAAAACCATATACCATTATGCCACTTAAGTCGTGAAATATTGATCTTTCCTTATTTTTTTTGTAAAAAAAATAAATGACGTATAGACTTAGAATTGTATATAGTTCGTATTCCCAGTTAGTCGATGTTCTAATGCATGTTCCAGTTTAGTTGTGGATATATTATAGAGTGAAGGAAAAGCGGCCTAAGATACCTCCTAGTTAGTGTTTTGCGTGTGTTCGTTTAAATGTTTGATTTTCTGGATTATTCTGACTAAGGCACGCCCTTTCAATCCCATAATGTAGTCTGTTTTGGCATGTCCGGACTTATTGAACAGTGTATGAATACGCGCGTGTAGCGTGGACATATTGGTCATTTGATGCGTGCGTGTAATGTTGATGTATTGGTCATTCGATGCGTGCGTGAAATGCAGTCGTATTGATCAGTGGATATATATGTGTGTGTGTGTGCGTGCGTGCGTGCGTGCGTGCGAGCGAGCGAGCGAGATAGATAGATAGATAGATAGATATATAGATTAGATTAGATAGATTAGATAGATTAGATTCGATTAGATTCGATTAAATTAGATTTGATTAGATTAGATTAGATTTGATAGATTAGATAAATAAATAGATAGATAGATAGATAGATAGATATATATATAGATATATATATATATATATATATATATATATAGATAGATAGATAGATCAAATGATACGATAGATAGATGTATAGATATACATATATATATATATATATATATATATATATATATATATATATATAGATAGATAGGTAGATAGATAGATATATATATATAGATGGATAGATAGCTAGATCGATGCTTGTGTTTGTAATATGTTCCAGTAAGGCAGTTTTTGTAGTACTCGTACAGCATCTTTTCCAAGCCTTTCTGTACGTGGAGAAGTTGCCACAGAAACAGAGACAAATCCATGACATACTCGTCAGACCTGGTATTTTGTGTTTGCAAACCAAGCTTCCGGTAAATTGACATACATAAACAACGTGCCCCTCCTCTTCCTGTGGAATGTTCACTTGCGATCCCCACCGGTTGACGACATACACGTGTATCTGCTGATATGTGGTGTCGCTTCCAATTTTGATTTATTAGTTAATTCAGTTTGGGGTGTGTTTCCCGCCGACTATCATGGCAAAGTCATCGCCTATTTTAAATATACAGTATATCGGCAACCTGTGTAGTAGTTGCGCGGTTCAATGCACAGAACTGAAATTCACGATATTAACGCACCCGTCTTGTTTTCCGACAGCACATGGGCCAAACAAGGAGTAAAACATAGTCGCAGAAATATTGAACCCTCCTCAATAAGCAACATTCCTAAAACACATCGCTTACACATAGAGTGATACCAACAAATCCGTGCGGCTCTTTCCAATGCTGGTAAGTACTCCGCTCCCCTCAATCTGTCCGCAGGCACCTCGGTTGACACACTTATCATGAAACCATGAGCCGCAAGGTCTTATATTTCCTGATTCTGAACATTAATTAGAAGTGTAGCTTGGAGTGTCCTTTGTTGTTGCTGCAGTATGTGGCATGGTA
Source organism: Ariolimax columbianus (assembly GCA_036924085.1). Lineage (NCBI taxonomy): Eukaryota > Metazoa > Mollusca > Gastropoda > Stylommatophora > Arionidae > Ariolimax > Ariolimax columbianus. Next base: position 14,906,517 of record JAVGWX010000007.1, read on the forward strand.
TTGGTCACTGAAGTCTAACCGAACATTTTGGTAGCTTATTCGCGTTATAAATGATTCTACATAACGTCTTGTATTTCGAGGCATCCACAGCGATGTAGACTGTTGCAACCTGCATACTTCTTCTTCTTCTTCTGCGTACGCAGTCAGACAGTAACCATTATTTTCTCGAAAAAAGCGGCGGTCATCCTGAGACTCTCGCCACTACCATAGAGCTTGTCTTGCAGTTCCACTGGCAATGGCCACATCTGCTCTCTCTGATCCTCGTATGTCGGGCAGTTCTGCAGCAGATGTTCAGTGGTCATTTTACCAGTACCGCACGGGCATTCGTCGGTACACCCTATCTTCAATTTGTTGAATAGGTGGTACCTCAGTCTGTTGTGGCCAGTGCGAAGTCTGAAGACAACGACCTGCTCTTTTCGGTTCAACTGGTAATAGGCATCGTTTTTGGTGTAACCAGTATGTTCGGTTTCCCATTTGGTCATGTATCTGGCTTTGATAAGCCGTTTTGTCTCTTCGTACGTCATACTGGTATCTGTTTGTGGTAGCCTTGCACCTTCTTTTGCCAGTCTGTCTGCCTCCTCGTTGCCTTGGATGTTGCAGTGTGACGGAACCCACTGTACAACTACCCTTTTTGGTGCGGACTGCTGGCACAGTTTGCAGAGTGCTGCTCTTAAGTCATTAAGCTCAGTGTTTTTCTGGCTTTTTAGCGCTGTGACTACGGCGAGAGCATCTGTCAGCAGGACTATATGGCTCTCATTTTCACTGTGTGTTACCATTTCTTCCACTGCCGCCCTCAGTGCCTCTGCCTCTGCTCTGAAATTGCTCGTGTACTTACCAGTAGCGAATGACAGTGTTATTTTTCTGCCATTTGGTAGGTTCAGGAATGCTCCTGCCCCTCCGTTCTGTGTAGTGTTTGTTACAGAACCGTCGGTGTATGCATGGGTCCAGTCCATGCTTGGGTAGCTTTTCGTTATGAAGCTTAGGGTAGTAGATCTCCTTTCTTTTTCACTCTGGCAGTTTTTGTTTGCAATACCTGGTATATTTTCTACCACCTCTGGAAATATATCCTGCCTCCAAGTAGGTTTTCGTACAGTAGTGATGGGTTTTGGTGTTGTTAGTGCGTTTATGGGATCTTCGTGCATCTTTCCTTTGGCTATTTCTGCAAAGTTTCTCCGCTTTAGTTTCCCATTTCCCAAATTGTTTAGTCTCTGGTACATTGGATGGTCCGTCAGTCTTCGGAGTTTCTCTGACTGCAGCTGGGCTCTGCAGTCTCTTCTATCGGTCATGGATTGCAATTTTGTAATCTTTTCAAGTTCTACAATTGGCGTTGACTTCATGCCACCTGTTATAATTCTCATGGCTTGGTTTTGAAGTTTGTTAACTTTATCGAAGTTCGCCTTCGCTGCGGTTGTCCATGCCGCAATGCCATACTCGAGAACTGGTCTCACTCTTCCAGTGTACAGTTTCTTTAGTATGCCTTCGTCTGCTCCCCAGCTTGTGCCAGCAAGTTTCCTCATGATCGCCATTCTTTCTCTGGCTTTCATTCGGTTTCTCTCAATCTGACTTTTCCATGTCATGCGCCGATCAAATGTGACTCCCAGATAGGTTGGGTTGTCGTTATGCAGCAGGATTTTGCCATTCAGACTTAATTTGGTACTTTGGGGTTTTAGTGAGAGCGAGAATATTGTGCACGTGGTTTTCTCCTCGTTTATTTTGACCAGCCATGAGTTCGCCCACTCTTCCAGCGATGTTTGGGCCGTCTGCATCCGATTTCTTGCTATGGTGAGATTCTTTTCAGAGGTCCACATAGCCAGATCGTCTGCGAACATTGAGCTATGGACTCTTCTTGGTATATTCTCTGTAATATCGTTTATATATACCAGGAAGAGTGTGGGTGACAATACTCCTCCTTGGGGTACTCCCTGCTCGAGTGTCACCTTTTTGCTCATCTGCCCTTGTACTTGGACTCTGGCCGTTCTTTGTTTGAGGTAGTGATTGATCCACTTGTACATCTTCCCACAGACATCACTTCTTCTTAGCTTGACTCTAAGTCCATCCTTCCAGACTTTGTCAAATGCCTTTTCCAGATCCACCCAAACAGCTACTGTGTGTTTCTGTGCCTGGTAGGCATCTTCTATCTCCTGGGCTATGAGGATGACCTGGTCATCAGTGGATCTGTGCTGTCTAAAGCCGGCTTGCTGTGAAATTAGTATTCGTTTTTCTTCCAGATGCCACATCAGTCTGGTGTTTATCATCCGTTCCATCAGCTTGCCGACACAGCTCAGTCGGCTAATGGGCCTGTATCCATTTGGATCTGTTTTGTCCTTCCCTGTTTTTGGTACTGGTACCAGTATTGCATCTTTCCATGCCTGGGGTACAATACCCCTTTTCCAGCTTTGGTTCAGGACTGATAGTAGTTTCTGCTTCGCTGTTTGGCCCAGCCCCATCAGCATTTCGTTTGTTATCCCGTCTTTTCCGCGAGATTTCCTTTTCTTTAGTGTTCTCATAGCCTCTTCCATTTCGCGCATTGTTAGTTTGGCCATCATGTGCTCTTCAGGAGCCGTATTTATGTTTGCGTGTCCCTTTAGCTCTTCGCTAATGTCTGTATGCTTATCTGCAGGGACCTCGATGTGGTTTGCTCTGGCATAGTGATCGACAAAGGCGTTTGCGGCTTTCTTACCTGTGATCAAGTTCTCGCCCTGCTTGATAGTAATTTGTTTATTTGACGGGGTTTCGTCATTCATGGCTCTGACTAGCTTTCATAGCTTGTTCCCTTCTTTGTCCAGGTTCAGACTTTCCGTTTTATTTTTCCAACTTTCTCTTGCTGTTTGCTTGAGAGTGTGTTTGTACTTCGCCGGGCGGCTTTGAGAGCGATGTTTGCCTCCATGGATTTTTCTCGTTCTTCCATGTTCCTAGCATTTGTTACTGCATCTTCCACTTTCTGTAACTCATCATTCCAGTAGGGCTTATAGTTTTTCCTAGCTCCTCTTGGGATGGTTTCAGTGGCGGCTTGCATTATTGCCTTGCTTAGGCTCTCCACCATGGGCTTCATTTTGGTGTTTCGTGTGTTAATGGTTTCACACAGCCCATCTGTCAGGATTGCAAATCTGTCCCAGTCGGCTCGTTTGTAATTCCAACGTGGGAGCGGTTTTGTTTCCTGTGGGCCTACTTCCATGTCAATGGTTAGCCTGATCGGCCTGTGGTCGCTACCTGCCAGTTGGTTTAGCACCTGGCGGTCTATTTTATAGTGTATGTCCTGTGTGGAGAAGGCCAAATCTGGAGTCGAGGTGGTATGCCATGTTCTTGAATAGAAGCTAGGGCTATCCTCCGGCCTATTGATTAGGGAGAGATTTGCATCTATCTCCCAATCTTCCACTTCGTCACCTCTACTGTCTGTGTCAGAGTATCCCCATCTCTCCGAGCTGCTGTTGAAATCTCCAACTACTATGCAGTTGGAGTCTCTGACCTCCATACTCGAGAGCGATAGGTCTCTGTTTGGTGGTCCGTACAGATTGAAAATGCGGAGCTTCGTCTCTTTAGCCATTATGTCAACTCCTACAATTTCTGCTTGTCCGGTGTGATTGACAGGTACCGCGCTACTCGGTATGCTGTTTCTGGTCAGTATCAGGACCCCTCCTTTGTGGCCTTCTCTATCTAGACGGAAGGTCTGATATCCTCTGATTGAGAATTTATGGTTATTGTTGAGGTGCGTTACCTGGATACATGCCACGTCAATCTTACCGTCATGCAGGTGGTGTGTTAGGGAAAGTTTTTTGTTAAAGACTCCCTCCGCATTCCACTGTAGTATTTTGAGGGTCTTGAGGTTTTGGCCAATAGACGTTGCCCCATAGCCATGTGCCCTGACTCCACGACACATGGGTGGGTGACCACCAGTAGTCAAGGGTGGGCCCCTTCGAGGCGTGAGGCCCGGCGCTATCGCTGCCTGGCGGGTCTCCTCAGGATGAGCGCCATACGTTTTTCGGGTAGGTTGTACTGCCATCATACTGTGATTTACGTTGCACTGTTTTGTTAGGCTTGCGGCCCCGTGCATCCGATTTCAACAGGCGTTTCTGTAGGGATGCCCTCCTTAGCCTTTGGCTGTCCCCAGCCTATCTGCAAGGCAGCAGTTGTTTACGATCAGAGTTTTCTCTCTTATGGAAGTTGTCTTACCAGACTATCGAGTCTTCACTACTCGTGTCTATAGGGTGCAATGATGATATGTGATGATGATATATGAGATGGACTGGTTTACCCGGAAGAGAGGCAGTCCAGTGTGTCTGTATCCCAGGATCGTCACGTCCTGCCAGAAACGTAGCATTTGCATGTGAGTGGGGTATCTCTTTTTCCCTTTGTTTTCTTGGCTTCTCTGCAGGGATGGTACGCCTAGCATTCCCCGCCACCTGGGGTGTTGACACAGTGGGGCAGGTGTGCAATGTCCGCTGGTCTGCATCTCTTCTGCGTCTAGTATGATAGTTATATGGCTGATAACGTACGGAGGTAGATATCGTAGCCGGAGTGCATTCAGCCAGGGGACAAGCCTGGTAATGTCACAGAGATGTTGTTCGCCTGATGTGCAGACAACTCTCATGGTCAGTGGTTGAGTCTTGACAGTTCACAGTGAGGTGGCTGCTCTACTGTTTTCGACACCCCGACCAGGTACTAAGTCTTTGGTTGGTGTTTTTGCACCCCAACGCCGTATAGGGTGAGTATCAAGCAGTTGTCCGCCCGCTTTGATTGGCGGACGGCAAGGACCTCTTACTGTGGCTCTACCTGATAGGGCTGGGACGCAAGCCCTAGGTCCCGAGCATGTAGGAGCCTCCCATTGCAGTGGTGCTGAGATTTTGGGCGGGATTGCGGCTTACAAGGGTTCGGCCGTAATCCTCCACATGGTAGCCTCGCGCCCTTGGCTTATCAGCCTGGTACGTGAACCAAAGTGTCTGCGGCTCCTCTCGATTTGAGCTGGTTTTCCGTAGCAACGCCCTGTCATTTGTAGGGTAAAACTGACCTGTCTTCAGATGATCTATTTCCAGCACCCGTTCACTATTTGGTCAGACGAATTTATTGAGGGCTTTTGTTTGTCAATGACCAGGTATTTGAAATCTGCGGTTTCTGCGGAGTTAAACACGATTTCCGTAGCGTTCTTTCATTTGAGTGTTTGAGAGCTGACTTGTCATCCGTGAGTCTAATACCAGCGTACGTTCATTATTAGACCCAAACGGCAGTGCTCTCGATTTGTCAGTTGTTCTACAGTATTTGCGTGTTCAGTCAAATTAAGCCGCAGGTTCCTCACCTGGTGGTGCCCTTCCGTCAATTCCCTTAGCGAGACAATCAAGTTTCTTAGGGGGTAGTCCCATATTTTCGAGGGTCTAATTCCAGCACATGTTCTCTATTAGACCCCACGAAGGTGTACTTTTGGAAGTCATTCTGCAGTATTGGCGTGTTAAATTAACTTAGGTCTCAGGCTCCACTCCTGATAGTGCTCTTCCGTCAATTCCTTTATCAAACACTGGGTGCAGACAAAACCGGGCCACAGGGGGCATAACCCCAGAATTCTGGGGGTCTAAGTCCTGCACCAGTTCAATATTAGACCCCAGAAGAGTGGTCTCGGCATGTCAGTCATTTCAGTGTTGGCCGTGTTGAGTCAAATTAAGCCGCAGACTCCACTCCTGGTGGTGCCCTTCCGTCAATTCCTTTAAGTTTCAGCTCTGCAACCATACTTCCCCCGGAACCCAAACACTTTGGTTTCCCGGAAGCTGCCCGCAGAGTCATCGAAGCAACTCCTGCGGATCGCTAGTCGGCATCGTTTATGGTCAGAACTACGACGGTATCTGATCGTCTTTGCGCCTCTGACTTTCGTTCTTGATTAATGAAAACATTCTTGACAAATGCTTTCGCAGTAGCTCGTCTTGCGGCGATCCAAGAATTTCACCTCTAACGCCGCAATACGAATGCCCCCGTTTGTCCCTGTTAATCATTACCTCCAGTTCCGAAAACCAACAAAATAGAACCGAGGTCCTATTCCATTATTCCATGCACCATTATTCAGGCAGCCGAGGCCTGCTTTGAACACTCTAATTTTTTCAAAGTAAACGCGCCGGCCACCCAGGACGCTCAGCGAAGAGCACCCGTGGGAGAGAGCCGGCAGACGGTAGGGCAGGAGACAATGGGCAGTGAACCGGCGCGAGCCGGACCGCCCGCCTGCGCCTGAGATCCAACTACGAGCTTTTTAACTGCAACAACTTTAATATACGCTATTGGAGCTGGAATTACCGCGGCTGCTGGCACCAGACTTGCCCTCCAATAGATCCTCGTTAAAGGGTTTAAAGTGTACTCATTCCAATTACGGGGCCTCGAAAGAGTCCCGTATTGTTATTTTTCGTCACTACCTCCCCGTGCCGGGAGTGGGTAAGTTGCGCGCCTGCTGCCTTCCTTGGATGTGGTAGCCGTTTCTCATGCTCCCTCTCCGGAATCGAACCCTGATTCCCCGTTACCCGTTACAAACATGGTAGGCATGTCACGTACCATCGACATTTGATAGGGCAGACATTTGAAAGATGCGTCGCCGGCACATGAGGCCATGCGATCAGCACAAAGTTATCCAGAGTCACCAGTGGGGACGCCGCAACCCCGCTAGGGGAAACGACGATTGGTTTTGAACTAATAAAAGCGCTCTTTCCGCGAGGGTCGGAGCTTGGTAAGCATGTATTAGCTCTAGAATTGCCACAGTTATCCAAGTAGGATCGAGTCATCTAAGGAACCTCGACTGATTTAATGAGCCATTCGCGGTTTCACCGTGAGACAGTGTGAAGTTAGACATGCATGGCTTAATCTTTTAGACAAGCATATGACTACTGGCAGGATCAACCAGATATCTGTCGGACACGTACGTACAGCACACACCGGTCGGCGGAGGAAGGGTGTGTTTTTGTAAAAAGCCTCACTGGGACGGCCGCAGGGACCGACTGACGGGACGGACGGAGGGTTGTTCCACCCGTCCCTCACTCCGTCGACCTAGGACCGCCTGACAGGGGCCTCCCACACGCACCAGACGACCGACCGACCGGGCTCGCTCGAGGAGGGATGGCAGCGCTCTGTGCAGAACGGATCCCAACGACCTCGGCGACGAATTTCACTGGGACTAGAGACACAATTTGGCCTGCCGGCCTGCCCTTCTCCGTAGGGAGAACGCAGGGCCTCGAGGCAACGATTCCTGCTTTCCATTTGCCGGTCACAAGCTCTTTGCGAGAGTCGGACCACCAGCGAGACGTACTGTCGAGCTCTGCTATAAGCCTTAGATAAATCACCACGGACGGACCACGTTTCCTGATACGGACCAGACTAGCGCACCTCGGTGGAGGAGCCACTACCACAAACCGCACCCAATTCGCACTACGGGGAAAGGCAGGCGAGCGTTTTCCGCAAGCCCGCGCTATCGCTCCGCCTGGCGGGACTGAGATCGCTTTACGAACACTGGTTGAAATTGAGTCGCCGCGGCGAGACACTACCCCAGATCAACCTGCATACGTACACATAAACATTCATATGCATATTCACACACATATGCACTTATAGACAAAGTAAGTCGACACAAACTGCGCTGCACATAAAAACAATATTTGCTCTTGTTTTAAATCAGTCGAATCTAACTGTATTACATATTATTCCAGTTGTCCCTCTTTATAAATGTTCGTAGGTAGAAGCACATGCGTGATTGATCGTGAAAGAGGTTGTTTGTAAAATGTGTTTTCATTAAGTTGCATTTCCATACTAGTAACGTTATCACTCTAGATAATGATGGCAATATGACAACTCTGAACAAAGCAGACTGTCACCTTCAACGGTCGGACACTCAGCTGAATTACGTAACAGACTGATGAATGAAACAGGAACTTCAGGGTAAAAAAACACAAAAAAACACGAGTTGCTAAAAGGAAAAAAAAACAACTGATTAACTTATTCGCTCAGAAAAACACATGCAGTGGTTATGAATGATCAAATGTATTAATCACTGATCAGGAGAAGCCAGATTGAATTAACTGTGAGCATCAGGAGCCGGGTTTAAATAATCGTATGTAAAATGTGGTTCTTCACAGCTTAACGATTCTATTGACATTGAACAGTTTTGCCAGTGACTATCTTTGAAGTCACGATGTCAAACGATGATTATTGTACATAATGTATCAACGATGTAAAAGGCAAATGCCTCCGTTCATCGTAGACGATAATGGCATAATGTATTTTTCTAGCGCTGTTTTTAGTAAGGATTAACTGCGCTACTGTTTATCCTCACTCTCTCGTCCTGTGTCACCCGACCCCAGTGGCAAGTCAAGGACAAGACGACTAGGGGGCGACTACGAAATGTAGATGACCCCGCATCAAGCAACTGTGAAAAAGACGGCGGAGTCCGAAGTCGAACCAACACCACCTGATCACAAGGCCGACGGTTTAACCACTTCGACACGAAATACGATGTAAACCCTACATATTGCACATGGTGTCCCAACGATTTATAACCGTGCCTAGTGTACATGGTGACTCAACGAGTTCAAACTGTTCCTATTGTACAAGGTGTTCCAACATTGTAAAATCACGTCTAGTGTGCATGATACCAGAACGATGTAAAGCCGTTTCTAGTGTACGTGGTGTCACTAGCATCGACGACCGTTCATGATGTACATGGTGCCCCTACGATGTAAAACTGTACACATTTTCGTCTGTGATTTACCTCTCGCATCCCAAATAAATTGTACCTAGGAAAATTAACCTACGGCAACTTTTGTGTTCATATTTTTGGATTTACATTGTAAAGAAGATTCACATATGTACATGAAGACACAAGAACACATAATCACAAATTCGTAATATCAATTCTAGTGTAGCAGTGTCAGATGTGGACTATCTTCAAGACAGAACATAAAAAAAAACACATTTTAACATATGCACTAATTCGCTTGTAACAATAGGTTTAGAACACACGACTAGAGGAAACTAAATGAGAAACACAACAATCATGAATGCAGTTCCATTCAAAGAATATGATCACAAGCACATCATACAGTGATCGGGTAATGAGTCGTTAACTTCTAAAAGTGGCCACAATCTTAGAATATGACAAAAAGATGTAATGTAATCAGTGCAAAAAAAGGACAATAAAAGGCATTAATTGCTAGTGTGAAAGAAACACTAAAAAAACATGGATTGACAAGAAAAGAGGCCACACTGATGATACACAGAAGAACAACACAGTTTCCAAGAACAGACTGATAACAAAGTTTTCAGAATTACGCTTTTTTTAAAATACTCGTATGTGAAATACAAAAATATTTTTATCTTTCTCAGTTCCTCGAGGAACATGCAGTAAGAACTGCAGTAGGAATTCTTGCAAAAGTAGAATGAATAAATACGTGTGTGCTTTGGAAGAGATGATTTCTAGCGAACTTTACATTCTAGATAGATGTCACCAGGTCTGTGCCCAACCCTACCTGTGAACCTTTTTATTGTATTCGTTGTACTCGTAACATTATTTGTATTGATCAAAAATGTGTTAAAAAGAACAACAAACTGAATGAGTAATAGAGTAGTTTATTTTCTCTATAACTTAATGATCATTTTGTGTTAATTGACCAATTATGTGTTCATTTTAAGAGTGTCACATTCCCCAAATCCTAAAGCTTAACCACATTTGATGATGTATTTTTACAGATAGAAAATAGTTCCTGGAAAACAGTTCTATATTTCAAGCTCATATAATAATACACGAATATATTCACTGAAGAATGTATCGATTCAACAACGATCCCAAAACCTGCTACCACAATAACTAGGTTTCTATATCTCCCATCTACAAAGAAATCTGGTTCTACAGACATTGCTATAAATAGAGCACTTATTGGGATAAAGCAACAAATAAAAAGAGTAGAAATGATTACTGCCATTTGTGCAACTTTCTGGTTCCGATTAGACACGATGTCAACTTGACAAGTGCTTGTGTTTTTAGTTCTCCATTTTGTTTTCTTCTTCAGTTGAATGACCAAAATAACAGTGCAGACAATGATGACTGTGAAGCATGTGTAGGGGATACAGACGTTGTTGATGACGTAACACACTTTCTCAACGTCTTCCCGTCCCTGAGTATAGACAAGACCAAGTAGAGTTTTGTTTCTGTGTGGGAAGAATTTCCTGTCCAATCGGTTGACAACATAGACTGGAACCACACTAGATAATGAAACGGCGAAGACGCAGATGATGATAATAGATACCCGCTTTGATGTGACAATGTTCTTCACCTGTAGCAGGTAGTTGAACAAATTATCTTTCAATCATATTAACAAATCAGTAAGTAATTTACCAAACTGAAAACAATTACTAAAAAACTCAAACTATACTTATATATTCAACAAAACAATTACTAAAAAACTCAAACTATACTTATATATTCAAACTGCATAAGGTTTACAGCAACTCTTGCCCTTTTTAAATAAATAAAAATTAATGATATGTAACTGTTAAAGGAGCATTAGACGATACTGTCTCATTCACAAAGCAGTTAGTGTGTTTGTATCATCATCAAATCATGTAGACTGTATTTTAAAGAACGTCGTTCCAATTAGTCTTACTGAAAGAAAGTCTTTCACTTGCAAAAACTCCAGCCTCCGCCACAGTCATTCTCAGGCATTCCTGGATATCTTTGTTCCATCGTCTTCTTGGTCAACCCCTGCCTCTGTGCCTGGTATCATAACTTACATATATGTTCTCTCAAGACTGTTGATGTGACCAAAGTATTTACATTTTATGGCCATAATGGAATTGAAAAAACCAGTTTTCCTCTATGCTCAACCCTTGACGAATCTAGTCATGTGTATGTTTCTCCATCCAGGTTATTCTGATTATCTTTCTGTAATATTTTGACTCAAATGATACGATTCTTTATCCTAGAAGTTTTGGTAATCATCCACGATTCGCAGCTATCAGTTGTCATAGGAAAAACACAGGCTATCAAGACTTTTACTGTTGCCGTTTTGTTGGTGCTCTGCCATAATTTCTCTGCATTGCCAAGGCTATTCTTCTTCATATATATATATATATATATATATATATATATATATATATATATATATATATATATATATATATATATATATATATATATATATTAAAAGGCAACGACATTATCAGTATATCTAATATAGGCATCATATAGCTTAGAAATCGTCATGCAATCTGATTCTTACAATAACGTCAGAACGAATATACATTTCACTGTCACAGTTCTGCCTATTGGGAACTGAACGTATAACTCTAACAAACAATCAACATTAAACTCGCTAACAGTGTATGCATTTAGAGACATACATTTCTTCAAAATATTACACTTCAGGAGAAAAGATAACATTGAATGACAGGTGAAACAAAAACCGCCAGACTGAAAAAGAAAGGAGAGATACTACCCTAAGTTTCATATCGAAAAGCTACCCAAGCATGGACTGGACCCATGCATACACCGACGGTTCTGTAACAGACACTACACAGAATGGAGGGGCAGGAGCATTCCTGAACCTTCCAAATGGCAGAAAAATAACACTGTCATTCGCTACTGGTAAGTATACAAGCAATTTCAGAGCGGAGGCAGAGGCACTGAGGGCGGCAGTGGAAGAAATGGTGACACACAATGAAAATGAAAGCCATATAGTCCTGCTTACAGATGCTCTCGCCGTAGTCACAGCGCTTAAAAGCCAGAAAAACACTGAGCTCAATGGCTTAAGAGCAGCACTCTGCAAACTGTGCCAGCAGTCCGCATTAAAAAAGGGTAGTGGTACAGTGGGTCCCATCACACTGCAACATCCAAGGCAACGAGGAGGCAGAGAGACTGGCAAAAGAAGGGGCAAGACTACCACAAACAGATACTAGTATGACGTACAAAGAGTCAAAACGGCTTATCAAAGCCAGATACATGACCAAATGGGAAACCGAACATACTGGTTACACCAAAAACGATGCATATTACCAGTTGAACCGAAGAGAGCAGGTCGTTGTCTTCAGACTTCGCACTGGCCACAATAGACTGAGGTACTACCTATGCAACAAATTGAAGATAGGTGGTACCGACGAATGCCAGTGCGGTACTGGTAAAATGACCGCTGAACATCTGCTGCAGAACTGCCCGACATACGAGGATCAGAGAGAGCAGATGTGGCCATCACCAGTGGAACTGCAAGACAAGCTCTATGGCAGTGGCGACAGCCTCAGGATGACCGCCGCTTTTTTCGAAAAAATAATGGTTACTGTCTGACTGCGTACGAAGAAGAAGAAGAAGAAGAAGAAGAAGAAGAAGAATGACAGGTGAAGCATACTGATCATCATTGCATCTTATGTGGCAGATGTTTCCCTGGAAACATTCTGTGCCATTTAAGTCTGACCATTGGCGTGAGAAAGGGGATGGGTAGGGGGAGTGTTGACATTGTGATTCGCACACATACGAGCTTGATGAGAAGTTTTGAAATCATCTACAACCTGGAGTGCATCAGTAAATGAAGATGATAATGATGATAATGATGATGATGATGATGGTGATGATGATGGTTATGATGCTGATGATGGTTATGATGATGTTAATAGTGATGATGGTGATTATGATGGTGATGATGATGATGTTGATGGTGATGGCGATGATGATTATGATGGTAATGGTGATGATACGATACCCACCAACGGACTTTCGCCGGTGCAGTCATATGGATTTAAATAATTTAAACAACACATCAATAAATAGCAATGCATTTTAGATGGAAAGTTCAGCTTAAATGATTGGCCGAGATGATAGAATACCATTAATTTACTATATATATATATATATATGGAGTTGATCCATTCGTCTGACTAGATTTAGTCCATCTTGAATTAAATAACAACCAATGTGAGATTGAAAAGCGGACAAGCACTTTGTATTGTGTCTTCTTGTATCTTTTTTTTTAAAATTTATGTCGGAGTATAAGTGCCAGCACTACAGTTGGCTTCGTTCAGGAAACCTACGCCACATCAAGGTGCATGTATTTGTAACGTGTAGTATCTACTGCAATGTGTGTGATACAATTATTTTGCTAGGTCCATGTACAATTATTATCAGTTGCCTATTACTGTCATCATGTCGATGCAATGGCCCTCTTCTTTTCTCTTCAGTAAAGAGCGCAAGAATATGCGGAATATTTATGCTCATGCAGACACAAAAAATAGATGGAAGACGAATAGAATTAGTAAACGAAGTTCAACAAAAGCTTATTCGCGGCTTGAAAATGTGGTGTTGCTGTTGTTGTTGTTCTGATTATTAGATGCCCACAATAAGTAGATTTACTCATGTGTATGCCCTGGGAAGGTCGTTAAGTTGCGGGTTGTAGTAACTTTCCTCAAATCCCCAGCTTGCTGATGAAGGTGGTCCGTCATTGTCAAGGCGGATGTGCTAAGCTTGGTTTAATATGCGTGTCGCTCACTACTTCAGCCAGTTTGCCATGAAAACAGCCAGTTTCCAGAAAGAGTTTGAGGAAGTCAATGTGCATATCTAGGCCAGTATACTTTGCCTGAAACAGACTAACATTTCTAATCAGTATGTTTCGACTGACCACCCGTTAGTCTTCTTCCTGAGGCTTGATAATAACAACAACAGTACATTTGACAACTCGATTTGTAAAAATATATTATTTTAAAAAAAGAATGTCCGTGAAGGCACAGCTATTCATTGTAAACGCGTCAGGAGATCTCTTACACCCTAGCCACATTGGAATGAGTAGGATATATTTCAACACATTCCCGAGGATGTGTGCGTGCGTGTTAAATGGCCACCTTAGAAATGGTGTCGTTAAACTTACAAATACTTACCGTTCGACCACCCATTCTCGTTGACATAATAACCAACCTGTAATGGCAGAGTGATACACAGACATCTCTCCAGAGTTATTATTGCAGTGATGCATCCGGTCGCTCGAGTAAAAATAGTATGTGGGATTCCAGCAGTCAGGTAACTAATTTCTATCGGATCAAAGTCGTATTCACCGGCCAGGAAAGCTGGGGCATAGCAAAGGTTACACCAGATCAGCATTGTCACGCATCCTATGTCCGACACTGCCAAACCTGAATTCCCAAAATGAAAAATACATAAAAGTGTAGAAGTATCCATTGTTAATGGGAATCTATGATTGAACTAAATTTGACGACACACGATACAACCAGCAGTGACTCATACAGTGGATCTGCATTTAATAATGATAGTTGTGAGACATGATGTTAATGCGCGTTTATTTTTGATCGGATGATATGTATTGTTGTTACAAGACTACCGTTATGAGTAAGTCGTTATGGGCGGGATACAAGGGTAAATCTGTAAAATGGTCACAAATAATAATTAAAAACAATTTAATGAGAAACGAACTTGAAAGCCATTTATTATTGCGCTTGCATTGTTTCTAATTTCTCAACACAGTTTCCAACAACATCGATTAATACACGCATCTCATCGCTTCATCAGTTCAACAAAACGTGCAACATAGAAGACTGCCTCAGTCTGCACTTTACTTCCAACACCTTCGCAATGTGTCAAACTTCTACTACCAACGTATCGTATTAAGAGAAACCAAACATATGGAACGTCAGTCGCAGATCCTCATTGGTTCCCCACAGATTGTCTTGTATGTTTCTCTCCGCATGCCATGTCTTCTTACGGAGTCTTGGTGCAGTGGACATGTTTGCAGGATGTGTTCTGGAGTCTGGGGTCCTCTCTGACATGTGCATTGTGCAGACTGTGCTGCTTTCATTTTATGCATGTGTGCAATTAGTCTGCAATGACCTGTTCTGAGGGGACAAATTGTGGTATACTGTTTCCTATTAAGTCTATGTATAGGGTCTTGTGGGAATTTACTGTTTGTTCTCTCTATCCACTGTTGTTTATATTTTTTTTAAATGTTTACCTTGACTTCTAGCAGTGACACTGGGTGGGTGAATTGTTCTCTCTGTCATCCATCCCTGGATAGCCTGTCCGCGCATTCATTCCCAGGCATCAATATGAAACCCATGGTGGAAAGCCTAAGCGAAGCAATAATGCGAGAAGCCGCGGAAACCATCCCATAAGGGGCAAGGCAAAACTACAAGCCTTATTGGAATGATGAATTGCAGAAAGCGGAAGACGAAGTCTCAAATGCTAGGAACATAGTAGAGAGATAACAATCTATGGAGGCAAATATCGACCTCGAAGTCACCACGGCGAAATACAAATACACTCTAAACCAAATAACAAGAGAAAGCTGGAATAACAAAACAGAAAGCCTCAACTTAGACAAAGAATGGAACACACTATGGAAGTTAGTCAGAGCCATGAATTAACAAACTTAATCAAACAAACAAATTACCATCAAGCAGGGCGACAACATGATCACTGGAAAAAAGGCAGCAAACGCCTTTATAAAACATTATGCCAGAGCAAACTATATTGATGTCCCTACAAATAGGCACACATAAATTAATGAAGAACAAAAGAGGCACGGCAACATCAATATGGCACCAGAGGAGCACATGATGGAAAAACTAACAGTGAATGAAATGGATAAGGCCACGAGAACTTTAAAGAAAAAGAAATCGCCCGGAAAAGATGGCATAACAAACAAAATGCTGATGGGATTGGGCAAAACAGCAAAGAGAAAGTTACTATCAGTCCTGAACCAAAACTGGAAAAGGGGAATTGTACCTCAGGCATGGAAAGACGCTGTACTTATACCAGTACCAAAGAAAGAAAAAGATAGAACAGATCCAAATAGATACAGGCCTATCAGTCTACTGAGTAGTGAAGGAAAACTGATGTAGCGTATGATAAACACAAGACTGATGAGGTATCTGGAAGAAAAACACATACTAATTCCACAGCAAGCAGGATTTAGACAGCACGTATCCACTGAGGATCAGATCACTCTCATAGCACAGGAAATAGAGGATGCTTACCAGGAGAAAAATCATACAGTAGCGGTGGTGGTGGATCTAGAAAAGGCATTTGACAAGGTCTGGAAAGAGGGACTTAAAGTCAATCTACGAAGAAGTGAAGTTTGTGGGAAAATGTACAGATGGATCAGCCACTACCTCAAAAACAGAACAGCCAGAGTTCAAGTACCAGGGCATATGAGCAAAAAAGTGACACTTGAGCAGGGAGTACTCCAAGGAGGAGTACTGTCACCCACACTTTTCCTGGTGTATATAAATAACATCGCAGAAAATATATCAAGAAGAGTCTATAGCTCCATGTTTGCAGATGATCTGGATATGTGGATCTCTTAAAAGAATCTCACTTTAGCAAGTAATCGGATTCAGCAGGCCCTAACATCGCTGGAGGAGTGGGCGAACTCATGGCTGGTCAAAATAAATGATGAAAAAACAACATGTACGATATTCTCGCTTTCAAACAAATGCCAAAACATCAAAATAAGTCTTAACGGCAAATATATGCGACCAAACGACAACCAAAACTACCTGGGAGTTACATGACATGGAAAAGTCAGATCGAGAGAAACCGAATTAGAGCCAGAGAAAGAATGGCAATCATGAGGAAATTTGCTGGCACAAGCAGGGGAGCATACGAAAGTATACTAAAGAAACTGTATACTGGAAGAGTGAGACCAGTTCTCGAGTATCGCATTGCGCCATGGACAACAGCAGCAAAGGCGAACTTCGACAAAATTAGCAAACTACAAAACCTAGCCATGAGAGTTATAACAGGAGACATGAAGTCAACGCCAATTGTAGAACTGGAAAAGATTACAAATCTGCAATCCATGACCGACAGAAGAGACTGCAAAGCCCAGCAGCAAGCAGAAAAACTCATAAGAGACTAAATAATTTTGGAAATGGGAAACTAAAGCGGAGAAACTTTGCAGAAAAAGCTAAAGCAAAGATGAACGAAGACCGGGATCAAGATATTGAGCAGCGCATGAGTTGCAGTGGTCAGTGACCCATAGCTGACTGCTAGCGTCAGGGTCAGCGACTCATAGCTGCCAAGACCCTTCTACACCTCCACGCGAAGATCCTGGATAACTGGCTGCATCAGGGCAGACTGGCTAAGGAATAGGGATCGAAGAGGGAATACTCCAAAAATGCATGCTGAAGTCGGATGTGTTGGACCGACAGATCATCTGGGGTAGTTGTCTCGCCGCAGCGACTCAATTTCAACCAGTGTTCGTAAAGCGATCTCAGTCCCGCCATGCGGAGCGATAGCGCGGGCTTGCGGAAAACGCTAGCCTGCCTTTCCCCGTAGTGCGAATTGGGTGCGGTTTGTTGTAGTGGCTCCTCCACCGAGGTGCGCTAGTCTGGTCCGTATCAGTAAACGTGGTCCGTCCGTGGTGATTTATCTAAGGCTTATAGCAGAGCTCGACAGTACGTCTCGCTGGTGGTCCGACTCTCGCAAACAGCTTGTGACCGGCAAATGGAAAGCAGGAATCGTTGCCTCGAGGGCAGGCCGGCAGGCCAAATTGTCTCCAGTCCCAGTGAAATTCATCGCCGAGGTCGTTGGGATCCGTTCTGCACAGAGCGCTGCCATCCCTCCTCGAGCGAGCCCGGTCGGTCGGTCGTCTGGTGCGTGTGGGAGGCCCCTGTCAGGCGGTCCTAGGTCGACGGAGTGAGGGACGGGTGGAACAAACCGTCCGTCCGTCCCGTCAGTCGGTCCCTGCGGCCGTCGTCCCAGCGAGGCATTTTAACACACCCTTCCTCCACCGACCGGTGTGTGGCTGTACACAGTACGTCTCCGACAGATATCTGGTTGATCCTGCCAGTAGTCATATGCTTGTCTCAAAGATTAAGCCATGCATGTCTAAGTTCACACTGTCTCACGGTGAAACCGCGAATGGCTCATTAAATCAGTCGAGGTTCCTTAGATGACACGATCCTACTTGGATAACTGTGGCAATTCTAGAGCTAATACATGCTTACCAAGCTCCGACCCTCGCGGAAAGAGCGCTTTTATTAGTTCAAAACCAATCGTCGTTTCCCCTCGCGGGGTTGCGGCGTCCCCACTGGTGACTCTGAATAACTTTGTGCTGATCGCATGGCCTCATGTGCCGGCGACGCATCTTTCAAATGTCTGCCCTATCAAATGTCGATGATACGTGACATGCCTACCATGTTTGTAACGGGTAACGGGGAATCAGGGTTCGATTCCGGAGAGGGAGCATGAGAAACGGCTACCACATCCAAGGAAGGCAGCAGGCGCGCAACTTACCCACTCCCGGCACGGGGAGGTAGTGACGAAAAATAACAATACGGGACTCTTTCGAGGCCCCGTAATTGGAATGAGTACACTTTAAACCTTTTAATGAGGATCTATTGGAGGGCAAGTCTGGTGCCAGCAGCCGCGGAAATTCCAGCTCCAATAGCGTATATTAAAGTTGTTGCAGTTAAAAAGCTCGTAGTTGGATCTCAGGCGCAGGCTGGCGGTCCGGCTCGCGCCGGTTCACTGCCCGTTGTCTCCTGCCCTACCGTCTGCCGGCTCTCTCTCACGGGTGCTCTTCGCTGAGCATCCTGGGTGGCCGGCGCGTTTACTTTGATCAAATTAGAGTGTTTAAAGCAGGCCTCGGCTGCCTGAATAATGGTGCATGGAATAATGTAATAGGACCTCGGTTCTATTTTGTTTGTTTTCGGAACTGGAGGTAATGATTAACAGGGACAAACGGGGGCATTCGTATTGCGGCGTTAGAGGTGAAATTCTTGGATCGCCGCAAGACGAGCTACTGCGAAAGAATTTGTCAAGAATGTTTTCATTAATCAAGAACGAAAGTCAGAGGCGCGAAGACGATCAGATACTGTCTTAGTTCTGACCATAAACGATGCCGACTAGCGATCCGCAAGAGTTGCTTCGATGACTCTGCGGGCAGCTTCCGGGAAACCAAAGTGTTTGGGTTCCGGGGGAAGTATGGTTGCAAAGCTGAAACTTAAAGGAATTGACGGAAGGGCACCACCAGGAGTGGAGCCTGCGGCTTAATTTGACTCAACACGGCCAACACTGAAATGATTGACATGCCGAGACCACTCTTCTGGGGTCTAATATGGAACGGGTGCTGGATTTAGACTCCCAGAAATCTGGGGTTATGCCCCCTGTGGCCCGGTTTGGTCTGCATCCAGTGTTCTGAAAAAGGAATTGACGGAAGAGCACTATCAGGAGTGGAGCCTGAGACCTAAATTAACTTAACACGCCAATACTGCAGAATGACTATCAAAAAGTACACCTTCGTGGGGTCTAATAGAGAACATGTGCTGGAATTAGACCCTCGAAAATCTGGGGCTACCCTCTAAGAAACTTGATTGTCTCGCTAAGGGAATTGACGAAAGGGCACCACCAGGTGTGGAACCTGCGGCTTAATTTGACTGACAAATCGAGAGCACTGCCGTTTGGGTCTAATAATGAACGTACGCTGGTATTAGACTCACGGATGACAAGTCAGCTCTCAAACACTCAAATGAAAGAACGCTACGGAAATCGTGTCTAACTCCGCAGAAACCGCAGATTTCAAATACCTGGTCATTGACAAACAAAAGCCCTCAATAAATTCGTCTGACCAAATAGTGAACGGGTGCTGGAAATAGATCATCTGAAGACAGGTCAGTTTTACCCTACAAATGACAGGGCGTTGCTACGGAAAACCAGCTCAAATCGAGAGGAGCCGCAGACACTTTGGTTCACGTACCAGGCTGATAAGCCAAGGGCGCGAGGCTACCATGTGGGGGATTACGGCCGAACCCTTGTAAGCCGCAATCCCGCCCAAAATCTCAGCACCACTGCAATGGGAGGCTCCTACATGCTCGGGACCTGGGGCTTGCGCCCCAGCCCTATCAGGTAGGGCCACAGTAAGAGGTCCATTGCCGTCCGCCAATCAAAGCGGGCGGACAACTGCTTGATACTCACCCTATACTGCGATGGAGTGCGTAACCACCAACCAAAGACTTAGTACCTGGTCGGGGTGTCGAAAACAGTAGAGCAGCCACCTCACTGTGAACTGTCAAGACTCAACCACTGACCATGAGAGTTGTCCGCACATCAGGCGAACAACATCTCTGTGACATTACCAGGCTTGTCCTCTGGCTGAATGCACTCCGGCTACGATATCTACCTCTGTACGTTATCAGCCATATAACTATCATACTGGACGCAGAAGAGATGCAGACCAGCGGACATTGCACACCTGCCCCACTGTGTCAACACCCCAGGTGGCGGGGAATGCTAGGCGTACCATCCCTGCATAGAAGCCAAGAAAATAAAGGGAAAAAGAGATACCCCACTCACATGCAAATACTACGTTTCTGGCAGGACGTGACGATCCTGGGATACAGACCCACTGGACTGCCTCTCTTCCGGGTAAACCGGTCCATCTCATATATCATCATATATCATCATTGCACCCTATAGACACGAGTAGTGAAGACTCGATAGCCTGGTAAGACAACTTCCATAAGAGAGAAAACTCTGATCATAAACAACTGCTGCCTTGCAGATAGGCTGGGGACAGCCAAAGGCTAAGGAGGGCATCCCTACAGAAACGCCTGTTGAAATCGGATGCACGGGGCCGCAAGCCTAACAAAACAGTGCAACGTAAATCACAGTATGATGGCAGTACAACCTGTTAGAAAAACGCATGGCGCTCATCCTGCGGAGTCCCGCCAGGCAGCGATAGTGCCGGGCCTCACGCTTCGAAGGGGCCCACCCTTGACTACTGGTGGTCACCCACCCATGTGTCGTGGAGTCAAGGCACATGGCTATGGGGCAACTTCTATTGGCCAAAACCTCAAGACCCTCAAAATACTACAGTGGAATGCGGAGGGAGTCATTAACAAAAAACTTTCCCTAACACACCACCTGCATGAAGGCAAGATTGACGTGGCATGTATCCAGGAAACGCACCTCAACAATAACCATACATTCTCAATCAGAGGATATCAGACCTTCCGTTTAGATAGAGAAGGCCACAAAGGAGGGGTCCTGATACTGACCAGAAACTGCATACCGAGTAGCGCGGTATCTGTCAATCACACCGGACAAGCAGAAATTGTAGGAGTTGACATAATGGCTCAAGAGACGAAGCTCCGCATTTTCAATCTGTACGGACCACCAAACAGAGACCTATCGCTCTCGAGTATGGAGGTTAGAGACTCCAACTGCATAGTAGTTGGAGATTTCAACAGCCACTCGGAGAGATGGGGATACTCTGACACCGACAGCAGAGGTGACGAAGTGGAAGATTGGGAGATAGATGCAAATCTCTCCCTAATCAATAGGCCGGAGGATAGCCCTAGCTTCTATTCAAGAACATGGCATACCACCTCGACTCCAGATTTGGCCTTCTCCACACAGGACATACACCATAAAATAGACCGCCAGGTGCTAAACCAACTGGCAGGTAGCGACCACAGGCCGATCAGGCTAACCATTGACATGGAAGTAGGCCCACAGGAAACAAATCCGCTTCCACGTTGGAATTACAAACGAGCCGACTGGGACAGATTTGCAATCCTGACAGATGGGCTGTGTGAAACCATCAACACACGAAACACCAAAATGAAGCCCATGGTAGAGAGCCTAAGCAAGGCAATAATGCAAACCGCCACTGAAACCATCCTTAGAGGAGCTAGGAAAAACTATAAGCCCTACTGGAATGATGAGTTGCAGAAAGTGGAAGATGCAGTAACAAATGCTAGGAACATGGCAGAGCGAGAAAAATCCACGGAGGCAAACATCGCCCTCAAAGCCGCCGCGGCGAAGTACAAACACACTCTCAAGCAAACAGCAAGAGAAAGCTGGAAAAATAAAACGGAAAGTCTAAACCTGGACAAAGACGGGAACAAGCTATGGAAGCTAGTCAGAGCCATGAATGACGAAACCCCGTCAAATAAACAAATTACTATCAAGCAGGGCGAGAACTTGATCACAGGTCAGAAAGCCGCAAACGCCTTTGTCGATCACTATGCCAGAGCAAACCACATCGAGGTCCCTGCAGATAAGCATACATACATTAGCGAAGAGCTAAAGGGACACGAAAACATGAATACGGCTTCTGAAGAGCACATGATGGCCAAACTAACAATGCGCGAAATGGAAGAGGCAATGAGAACACTAAAGAAAAGGAAATCTCCCGGAAAAGACGGGATAACAAACGAAATGCTGATGGGGCTGGGCCAAACAGCGAAGAAGAAACTGCTATCGGTTCTGAACCAAAGCTGGAAAAGGGGAATTGTACCACAGGCATGGAAAGATGCAATACTGGTACCAGTACCAAAAACAGGAAAAGACAAAACAGATCCAAATGGATACAGGCCCATAAGCCTACTGAGCTGTGTCGGCAAGCTGATGGAACGGATGATAAACACCAGACTGATGTGGCATCTGGAAGAAAAACGAATACTAATTCCACAGCAAGCCGGCTTTAGGCAGCACAGATCCACTGAGGACCAGGTCATCCTCATAGCCCAAGAGATAGAAGATGCCTACCAGGCATAGAAACACACAGTAGCTGTTTTGGTGGATCTGGAAAAGGCATTTGACAAAGTCTGGAAAGATGGACTTAGAGTCAAGCTAAGAAGAAGTGATGTCTGTGGGAAGATGTACAAGTGGATTAACCACTACCTCAAACAAAGAACGGCCAGAGTCCAAGTACAAGGGCAGATGAGCAAAAAGGTGACACTCGAGCAGGGAGTACCCCAAGGGGGAGTATTGTCACCCACACTCTTCCTGGTAAATATAAACGATATTACAGAGAATATACCAAGAAGAGTCCATAGCTCAATGTTTGCAGACGATCTGGCTATGTGGACCTCTGAAAAGAATCTCACCATAGCAAGAAATCGGATGCAGACGGCCCTAACATCGCTGGAAGAGTGGGCGAACTCATGGCTGGTCAAAATAAACGAGGAGAAAACCACATGCACAATATTCTCGCTTTCATTAAAACCCCAAAGTACCAAATTAGGTCTAAATGGCAAAATCCTGCTGCCAAACGACAACCCAACCTATATGGGAGTCACATTTGATCGGCGCATGACATGGAAAAGTCAGATTGAGAGAAACCGAATGAAAGCCAGAGAAAGAATGGCAATCATCAGGAAACTTGCTGGCACAAGCTGGTGAGCAGACGAAGGCATACTAAAGAAACTGTACACTGGAAGAGTGAGACCAGTTCTCGAGTATGGCATTGCGGCATGGACAACAGCAGCGAAGGCGAACTTCGATAAAGTTAACAAACTTTAAAACCAAGCCATGAGAATTATAACAGGTGGCATGAAGTCAACGCCAATTGTAGAACTTGAAAAGATTACAAAACTGCAATCCATGACCGATAGAAGAGACTGCAGAGCCCAGCTGCAGTCAGAGAAACTCCGAAGTCTGACCGACCATCCAATGCACCAGAGACTAAACAATTTGGGAAATGGGAAACTAAAGCGGAGAAACTTTGCAGAAATAGCCAAAGCAAAGATGCACGAAGATCCCATAAACGCACTAACAACACCAAAACCCATCACTACTGTACGAAAACCTACCTGGAGGCAGGATATATTTCCAGAGGAGGTAGAAAATATACCAGGTATTGCAAATAAAAACTGCCAGACTGAAAAAG
Source organism: Ariolimax columbianus (assembly GCA_036924085.1). Classification (NCBI taxonomy): domain Eukaryota; kingdom Metazoa; phylum Mollusca; class Gastropoda; order Stylommatophora; family Arionidae; genus Ariolimax; species Ariolimax columbianus. The sequence goes on from JAVGWX010000007.1 coordinate 14,930,138, forward strand.
AAAGGAGAGACACTACACTAAGCTTCATAACGAAAAACTACCCAAGCATGGACTGGACCCATGCATACACCGACGGTTCTGTAACAAACACTACACAGAACGGATGGGCAGGAGCATTCCTGAACCTACCAAATGGCAGAAAAATAACACTGTCATTCGCTACTGGTAAGTACACAAGCAACTTCAGATCGGAGGCAGAGGCACTGAGGGCGGCAGTGGAAGAAATGGTGACACACAGTGAAAATGAGAGCCATATAGTCCTGCTGACAGATGCTCTCGCCGTAGTCACAGCGCTAAAAAGCCAGAAAAACACTGAGCTTAATGACTTAAGAGCAGCACTCTGCAAACTGTGCCAGCAGTCCGCACCAAAAAGGGTAGTGGTACAGTGGGTTCCGTCACACTGCAACATCCAAGGCAACGAGGAGGCAGACAGACTGGCAAAAGAAGGTGCAAGACTACCACAAACAGATACCAGTATGACGTACGAAGAGTCAAAACGGCTTATCAAAGCCAGATACATGACCAAATGGGAAACCGAACATACTGGTTACAACAAAAACGATGCCTATTACCAGTTGAACCGAAGAGAGCAGGTCGTTGTCTTCAGACTTCGCACTGGCCACAACAGACTGAGGTACCACCTATTCAACAAATTGAAGATAGGGTGTACCGACGAATGCCCGTGCGGTACTGGTAAAATGACCACTGAACATCTGCTGCAGAACTGCCCGACATACGAGGATCAGAGAGAGCAGATGTGGCCATTACCAGTGGAACTGCAAGACAAGCTCTATGGCAGTGGCGAGAGCCTCAGGATGACCGCCGCTTTTTTCGAAAAAATAATGGTTACTGTCTGACTGTGTACGCAGAAGAAGAAGAAGAAGAAGAAGGACCGACAGATCCAAATATCACAGCCAAGCTGTAAACTACGATACAACGCATTCTGTTCTCTGGACTACATTCTGCTACTTAAGCCCTTCCACTGTTTGGTAGTGGGAGATTGAGAACGAACGAAGAAGAAGAAGAATAAGAAAAACGAACATCCTTTGAACGCATTAACAACAACAAAGCCCATTACTACTGTACGCAAAAGTACCTGGAGGCAGAATATATTTACAGAGGTGGTAGAAAATATATCAGGTATTGGAAAAAAGAACAGCCAGACTAAAAAAGAAAGAAGAGACATAACACTGGGGTACATAACGAAAAACTACCCAAGCATGGACTGGACCCATGGATACACCGACGGCTCTGTAACAAACACAATACAGAACGGAGTGGCAGCGATATTCCTGAGCCTACCAAATGGTAGAAAAACAACACTATCAGTGGCAACTGGAAAATACTCAAGCAATTTCAGAGCGGAGGCAGAGGCACTGAGGGCTGCAGTAGAAGAAATGGTGACTTGCAAAAGAAATGAAAGCCATATAGTCCTGCTTACAGATGCCCTGGCCGTAGTCAAATCACTAGAAAGCCAGAAAAATACTGAACTTAATGATTTAAAAGCAGTACTCTGTAAATTATGCCAGCAGTCCGCATCAAAAAGAGTAGTGGTACAGTGGGTTCCATCCCACTGTAACATCCAAGGCAACGAGGAGGCAGACAGACTGGCAAAAGAAGGTGCAAAACTACCACAACCAGATGTTAGTGTGACATACGAAGAGTTCAAAAGGCTTATTAGAACTAGATACATGACCAATAGGGAAACAGAACATACTGGCAACACAAACAACGATTTCTAGAACCATTTGAACAGAAGAGAGCAGGTCGTGGTCTTCCGACTTCGCACTGGCCACAATAGACTGAGGTAGCAACTATTCAATACATTGAAGATAGGTGGCTCTGACGAATGCATGTGCGGTACTGGCAAAATGACCGCATAACATATGCTGCAAAACTGCCCGACATGCAAGGATCAGAGAAAGCAGATGTGGCCATCACCAGCGGCAACACTAGACAAGCTATATCGCAGTGTCGACAGCCTCAGCATGACCGCTGCTTTTTTCGAAAAAAATTAAGTTTGACGCCTGACAGCGTACGAAGAAGAACAAGGTTCCCAGGTATGTCTCAGTGAGCTGGAATCCACTGAAGGGTGATTTTATTGTGGTCTGAGAGTTTGTTTAGCGGGCATATCAGTTCCCTTTCCATACTATTTCGTGGTTCTCTTTGTGTGGCCTGCAAAATTTCCATGCAGTCGCACAAAAAGACTATTATGTTATCCTTTAACCTCTTTTCATCCAATAGTTTGACTGCTTCAATTATTGCCTGCTGCGCTGTTCTTAGATGTGTCGAGGAGTCCCTGGCAGCACTTGCTTTTTCTATAACGGTTCCAATCTGTAGAAATATGACGAGTCCCGCCCTCCTTTCCTCAATGATTCCTCTGATGATCCATCTGTGTAGACGTACGTCCACATGTGTTGAGGATAGGCGTCTCCAATATGCTTTAGGTTTTTTTTATCTCAATGCATGGTCTGATTCTTCCACCTTTCTATCGATACCTGAGATTTTCGCTTCCACCATGAGGTTGGGCTGTTGGTCTGTATTTTCATATACTTGTATCATTGTCCACGTCGTTGGACATCTTAATATGATATCACTGTTCCTGTCTGTAAGGGCGTTTAATAGATGATTGAAGCTTGTTCTTTTTATGCGGGTTTTTGTTTAATTCCTTGACATTTCCCTGCATTGGATGTTTATTCATACGCTTGTATTTTTCTGTCAGGTTTAGTATTTTTCCTTCTATGTTGTCACCGAGGCTCTGGAGTCCTGCTACCGTTTCGAGTTCTCTAATTGGGGTGCTTCGTAGACCTCCGGTAATAATTCTGAGTCCGGTATCCTGTGCCTTGTCTAGTTTCTGTAGGTTGGTCTTTGCCGCTGTTGCATAGGCACCCATGGCATATTCCAGTGTTGGCCGTACGTATCCAGTGTAGACCTGTCTGACCGTGTTTGCATTTGCGCCCCAATTTGTCCCTGTCAGTTTTTTCATCATTCTTAGTCTGAGTGTGGCCTTCTTTTGAGTGTCCTTTATGTGTGGGCCCTATGTTAATATTTTGTCATATCTCATTCTTATGTATGTAAGATTGTTCTCTCTAGTAAGTCGGGTATTTTCTAAATATCGGTCGACCTGCTCTGGCTTTGTAGAGAGTGAGAAGAGTGTTGAGAGGGTCTTGCTTTTGTGTATTGTGACACCCCATGAGTCTGCCCATTTTCTTACTGCATTAATTGCTTTATGCATTTTTGCTGTTGTGGTTCCTATGTTTTCTGCCTTGGTTCATATGGCCAGGTCGTCAGCATGGAGTTCCTTGTGGATGTGTGGTCTGAACTGTTTTGGCAGATCATTAATGAAGTGAATAAACAAGGTGGGGGATAGTGATCCTCCCTGGGGAACCGCCTCATGCAGTTTGACAATATTGCTCCTGTGTTCTTCCAGCCTGACTATCGCTCATCGTCAGTAGAGGTAGTCTTTGATCCAGTCAAGCTTTTTCCCCCATATTCCGCAGCCCGCTAATTTTAGCATTAGTCCTTTCTTCCAGGTGTTTTCAAAAGTGGTGCTTAAATCAAGCTGTAATGTTAAAATTCAAGAATGTGCTGCCTTAGTTGGTCAATTTTCTAGTGGGTTATTCGAGGAGTATGTTGTATGGCATTGTTATGATGGACTAGTGCACCTTATATCAAAATGTCTGCACGTTTTCTTCGAATTGCATAACGAAGCATTAACATACATATTTAGAAAGCATTTAAATACTAATATGAATTGCAGAAACTTACTAATTGTCTCACCCTTATCTGCTAGTTTTTCACAGTGGCACTTGCAATTTCCAGACTAGTGCCAAAGAATGTAGACAGACTCGATCCCTACCTTGCTGACCAAGATGTGGTTATACGTTTTGTATAGTAAATATTATCTAACCCTGATTCTAGCCTTGGTTACCATATCGGCAGTATCATTACACATCAATACGACTTAACTTGCCATGAAATGGTTATTGTAACCTTCCTGAAAAATGGACTGTTTTTATTACAGTCTGGCTAACGAGGAGTGGGATCGACGTGATCCCCGTAGTAGTGAGTGACACGAAGATGATGCCAAACAAAGTACAACAACCGGGATGACCTCGGTCCACTTTCATCAGCACGTCCGGATGTGAGGAAAGCACAACTCCCCAGTAACATCATTTTGAAGTCAGACAGAAGAAGTAAACTTACTGATTGTGGACATTTAACAATATCTTGGCAAGCTGGTTCCAATGATAGTCTCCCTTCGGGAAAAAAAAGACTGCTTGCTGCCAGCTACTGTCTACTCAGATGCAAATTATAACCAGATGTATGGTTACTTACTTACTTACTTTCTGTGTGCGACAACCGCAAATCGTCTTCTTTCCAAGCCGGAAATGTATCTGTAAGGGACCCGATTTGAGTCACGAGAAGACATTGTGTAGCGACGACCCAGCTATACTCCCTTCTGACAGTTTTTTATGAATATTTCTACAATTGCATGACCGATGGAAGAAGTGTATGGATTATCAATAAAAGTAATTTTAGGGGATTATGGTTCTGAGCCCACACTTGAGTAATTGTATTTTTTCGGTCTAAAGTTCGAGTACTTTTTTTTAACACACCTAGGGTGATAGATGCTATCCGGGGACAGGTATCTTCTGAAGTTGTATCTTTGAAATATTCACTCCAGCTCTCGAAAAGGCGACGTTCAGAACATGTATGTATCAAGTTCGCTGATTTTAGGATGCAGTGTCTGAATTTTAGTCGTGTGCTCTGTACATTATGTCCACATATTGGATGTCTTGGGTTGTGCTTCTGTTTCTCTCGTTCAAATTATGTTTCTACCAATTTTCAGATTTGGGGTGATGCATTACCACACATAGGGTTTATTTTATCGATGTTGGTGAAGTTTAGAAACCCTGATACATTCCGGCCAACTTTATTTAACGTTGTGCTAACTAAGTTCGCAAGAGGACATTTTTCCCTGACTGGACATGTGTCACTGATTACATTACATTTTATATTTTACAACAACCTCTTGCTAAAGATAAATGAAAGAAATTATCAAAGCTCAACACTACGATACTTATTTACCACATCCGTGTCCATAGCATCAAGTCACACGGCAAAGCATCAGTGGTATGTTGAATTGTTGTTTTTCGCTTTAGTAGGTCGTCCAATGTATATAAGTGTAGACGAATTGGAAGAACGCGAGATGCTCCTGGTCCTGAACAGTGCCGCATGTACATATTATGCCGTTGCTATATTCACGTTTCATCACGTTCTCTTTCTGCATCGGGTGACTAGACATAAGTATGTTTAATTTCGCCATAGTGGAAATGGTAGGTGTGCTCCTGGCGCATCCTCCTTCTACAGCTGTTTCCATAGGATATGGTGTGCTGTTTGTAGGAAACTCCGTCTAGTCTTTTAGTCCAGTTGTCTGCAATTTGTATCCTTACAATAAGTGTCCTGGATCGTTGGTCTGTTTGTCTCTCTCAACTTCTGCAGCAGTGGTCCTTCTGCTCCAGGGTGGTGCTATACTAAGTATGGGCTATATTTTTTTATATACGGTACGGGTTGATTTTGGCTCACAATCACGATCTGGGATGTATTATTTCTGGCGATATGGACATGCCTGACGTTCGTTGACTGTTGCCATACTGGTGTAGCGATTTCCGCAACAGAAAAGCAGACGGCAAGTGCCGATGTTGGGCAGACAGATGCTTGGACTTCGACCATGTTGTCCCGGAAAGTATGTGAACAATTTCATGTTGGCTTCTCTAGATCGCAAATGGATGACACTTGCTTAGATTTTATTGGGGTTTTATCGGGGTTCTATCGGGGTTTTATCTGGGTTTTATCGGGGATTTATCGGGGTTTTATCGTACTTCAATTTATTATTTGACTATTAAAAAAGGACATTTAAAAATAAAAGTATATATGATTATGTTTAAAGCTAGTGACCTCAAGATGTAAAACACATTCCTATAGAATCCACTTCTGCAAGAGATAGTAATTTCACATGTGCAATCGTAAAAGCTACCTGTAGCGGTGTAACATAATCTTCTGACAACAAAAAATGGCTTACGACTGTTAATGTGGTTGACATTACCCAAGAAGCTGATGTTGACGGGATCCTTGAAGCCTTGCTTGACAAAACAGAGGATGTTGATGACGTTCGTCCCAAAACCAAAAACATAGATAGTTGGACACATGAGAGAAAATATAAGCCATTGCAGAATAATCGTAGTCTCGTCACTAAGCAATGTAATTGGTGCCACGTATGTGTGTCGTATGAGGAAACGGTGTGAACCATTGTCGAGTCTTTCAAATACCATTTACGATAGTACGAGTAGCTGAGCGTGTCAAAGCGATTATCTATTCTGATGAATTGAACCGGTTTGAGTTCGGGTGGTGAAACGCTCTAACCTACTACACTGTACGTGAGGGTCCGACTCATAATTAGATATAGCAAGTCAGTGTGTTTCTTTGAAACAAATATTGAGCTTATTGCACTATGAATAATCTAACACTTCATCAGTTTCGGCAGTATCTATTTTGAGACTACCGTATCGTGTTTGTATATTATTAATGTATTTGTTTCTATTCAATTGCAATGCAACACAATGGGCATTATTTACTTATTTATTTTTATTTTTTCATATTTTATTTTATTTTTTAAAAGGTTTTTGGGGGTGGGGGTGGTGGTGGTGGTTGGGGGGGGGGGGGGGGTGATCCAATCCCTAATATTAACATTGTTCGAAAACACTAAATCCACAATAGCACTAGGCTAGGCTTTAAAAAAAAAAGTATAAGTGCATGCCTCATATTGTTGAAAATCTAAAACAGATCTGTAAATGCCAAAAAATTGATGCTCTATCAGTAGCACGAAACTATTCAACTGTTATCAATACTGACTAACGAAGGCTGTGGAGTTGACTAGTAACCGTTTCATGTAGTGCACGTTTTAAAATAAACCACATATATGAGAATGCATTATCGGTTGTGTCAAAAATAGCTGAAAGATTTACACTATGTGTAGTAACTAATTGAGAAGATTGAAACCTCTACACATACTTTTAGCGTGTGAAAGTCAGAAAAAATACCAACTTTAGCGTCCAACCTCAACATTTATGTTGTTGTTGATTTGCGTTTATTTTTTAAATACATACGTTTAAAGTGAATTGTATTGTATTTATAAATTAGTTTATTATTGCGCTATGTGAAGTTAGTCATATCTAAGGTGGCTGAACAACCAGTTAACAATGCTGCATAAGTCGCTAACTGCTGCGTTTCAGTCTGATTACAAAGCTATGCAACATGTGTTTGGATGAAATATATATAGTTTTTTTCAAAACCTAGTAACTGGTCTATCATTTACTAATTTCAACACAGCTTATCGTGTATTCATGGCTTGTATGTACACTATAAATGCTTCTTATGTACCTCATAAATAGGAACAGCCACATAGGGTATATTTTCCGCAGCAAGGTTTGCAAGTCTGAAACTATGACTGCTCCTGTTATAAAGAGGTCCCATATAGCAATCTCATAGCTACAGTCACTGCTTCAATATCCATTCTCGTACTGGATCTTGACGTCTTGTGTCCATCTTGTCTTCATCCTGCCCGAGCCTCGCTTTATACATACCATACCATCCAGCAAAGAATGTTCAATACTCATTTAGCTTTTGATGAGATCAAAATAGTTGTTTATTTAACTTTACACCGTTTATCGGCAAAGTTTGCTATATGCTCAGTCCGTTAATGCCGATGTGTTATTTTCGCTGTTCGAAAAATTACGATATTATCAGAACGAGTTTGTAGTATTTTAGATCAAATCATATGCCTTACTTCTGTAGTGTTTGTGTGATGGCCTCTGTTTTGTCCGCGGAATCAACCACAGCGGGGATGCATGTTCTACGAATCTATATTGGCTATTGTTTCGGGAGCTGTCATATTTCTCTCATATTCTGTAACCTCTAAATTTCTTTTAGAAAGTCGATAGTGATGCTTTTAATTGAGCCTAGATAATGACAGATTTTGACGGTTTATATTTCTTCCTTTTTTTTAAAGTAACTGAAAGTATCTTTTTTTAAATTTGCCATTGATCATTTTCTTGTTTGTACGAAACTTAATGTGGAGATAGAGTTCTTCGTTATATTGTTTAACGAAGGTGGGCATGTGTTCTAATCTAATCACGTTCTTTGGGAGGATTGCTGCGATATCTGTGTATTTAAGTTCTGCTTTTTATATTGTAAGTGGGCCGACTTTTTCATAATTTGTATTGTTTTCCACATTTCTCATTATTGCTTGTACACAGTTGTTGAATAGATAAGGGGATATTGTTTACTCTTTTCCTACTGCATGTTATACTTGTGCCCATTCTGATGTTTCACCAGCTATCCTAGCCGTTGCTCCTGATATAACATTACCACCGCATTACATGTTATTGCAGTTTTAAAAGCTATTGCTTTTCAAAATCGTTAAATATATTTTCTTTTTAAATGGTGTTAAATAACAGGTACAGGCTGGTTACATCAATAACATGTCATCATTGGAGACTGAACTAATTATCTTATTGATATAATTGAAGATATCCAAAAGCGTTCAACATTATTCGGGCCATCTTCCCCAGAATATTCTGGTACTCATGTTTTTAGACACAACGACCCCGTGTGCAGTTTTTGCGATTCGTAAAAATCTTGCCATGACTGGGGACCAAACTCTGATAGAGCGATATACATAAGACAAATTAAATATGTAAATACAATACAATCTGCAACATGGAAGGTCTTAAATTATGTTATAATGAATCGTGTGTATATATAATACAAATACAAAACGGGAAATGATTTCCTACGGAAAAAACACGAAATAAAAACAACATCGAGCATATATAAATATATAATATGAATGATATCCACACATTTTATATCAGCCGTTACCGATATTCATGTATTAAATATGGAACTTGTTATGTACGTATATGTGTTACACAAATACAAATATAACATTCGTATTACTAGTAAATACATGGATTTGGGAAGGACGGTCTTCGTGTAGAATAGCGACGACGAACTTTTAAAACAACTATCTTGTAATTAATGTGTTCAATATATTGCTTTTCACATCGTCTGTCGTTTAAAAGTACGTATCTTTGAAAATACTGTACGTCCGTGTAATTGACACTAATTTTGCAGCGGTAAAACTGAACCAGATACATATCATGTATCATTAGTGTTCATTAGTTAAATATTATATTATCGATGACAGCCTATTCAAATATCTGTTGAAATTACTACCTGACTAGAAAGTTAGAGATTACATAATTTAGGTTATACTGTTTTGCATTTAGAAATTTGCGAAAGAAATTACATACTGTCGACATTATAATTATACTTCATGTATCAACACGGATATACATCCTAGAAATTTGGAATTACCTTTTTGATGATTTATTTGAAAATTTCTCAATTTTAATTACATATTTGAAATGTACTTTTTTCCTCTTTAGTCGATAGAGATCGTGAATTTTAAGTCAGTAAAATACCAAATGACGTGTAAAGTGTAAACACATTCATTCATTTCCAATTGGTAGAATATTTTTGTAACACGTATTATTATCGTATAATTAAATCAGTTACTAGTATTGAGTATGTGGTGTTACAGACTTTCGTACGTATCATATATTTTATGACTCTCTCGTTATCTATAAGAAGAACAACTACATCGTCTGTATTATTGATCATAGGGCTATAATTACCTTTCTTCACATGCGCTCTCTCTCATCTCTGATCAGCAAATACATCTATCTCTGACATGTACACTCATATTTAATTGAGCTGGCCTTACTTATTATATTTCTTGCTTCATTAGAAAATTATTATGTGTACAACACTATCTACTTTTCTCTGTTTTGAGGAATTGTCATTTTGCTAAAGTATTTCAATTTCAATCGTTAAACCACAAAGATCAGCAAAACTCTCACCATTGCAGGATCTAATTTAGCATTTATCGTTGGCATCGCATTCATGTAATATCATGACGTTTGCATCTTAAGTGTGTCTAATATATAGCATAATTATGTAAAACGTGCATGTTATGTGACATTGAACCTGTTCTTTGTAGATCAGGTGTGTCTGGCACATTAAATGATATGCGAATGTTTACAAATAAAGCGATTTTGAGGTTGGCCTATGCAGATATATGCTGACAAACATATAAGGCGACTTTGAAACTCGTCTCTACAATACATTCCGACAAACAATCTTTAATTTGAGCACATACAAGGTGATTTTGAGACTGGTCTATGGTACATCAAGTATAATATATTTAATCACATTTGCAATATGTACATTTAATGATACATTAAAACTGATCTTTGTAGATATGGTCTATCTGACATCTTAATTGATATGCGAATGTCTACACATAATGCGATTCTTATGCTGCCGTATGTAGATCAAGTCTCTGACTAACATCTTTAATCACACATGCTATATGCATATGTGATATGCCTTTGAGGCTGACCGTTGCAGATCGTGGCAGTCCAACCTCTACAATTCCAAATACTATATGAAAATATTGTGTAACATTGTCAGAATGCTAAATAAACAGTGCTATGCTGTATATCATGTTTTTTCTTTGTTGTTAATGGCAACAGCATAATACATTTTATAAGATTAAATGTATTTGTTGAATCAAAGGACATCTTCAACGGGGATACATTTCAGTCGTTCAACAGGTTTTGTTATTACTATTTTTAGACTAGATATTAGTCTTTGCTGATGCTTATTAATGACACAAATAATTAAATACGTTTTAAAAGAAATTAAAGCAAGAATCACAAACAATTGATCCGACTCAATTTATATGGACTCCATTTATATGATCCAAATCATATGCTCTTCTCTTCTCCCCTATATGTATTCAATACACTTCATATAGCTCCATAACACAAGCTGTCTTCATTAGCTTTAATGTGACCATTTGTTGTTCTGACCGCTTCATCAAAATCGAAACCGGCTGATATTCATTTACAACTTCATTACAACCTCATTCATTTTGAGATCAGTAGTGTTCGATAAGTTTTGCACGGCTTCACTCGTCTCGTGACCTTAAGCAAACCATTTATACATGTGTGTTACTCGTTCACGAGGATGTTTCAGACATAGAGAAGGAGGAGAGATGGTTCTAGCTTATGATGCGTATTATGGATATGTTCAATTAATCGTTGTTGCAAACATAACAGTAAATATTGCAACAGGAGAGATAAAACATATATTGCCATTTGGGATAACGTACTTTATGATTAATTATACATGGTATATAATTTATTGATGTTTTTTTGCCTGTCAATATTCTGTATCTCGAATTCTGATTTTAGTAATACTTCAGCAGATTAGCAGTTAAGGTGATGACATAGTAGACGTTTGTCATCGGCTATTCAGTTTTCAGACAAACCATTTGACGAGGTCCTATATATGTGTGTGACATCGTGGACTATGGGTTAACCACCAGCTTAACAACCTTAAAGCTCCCGGTAGGAATCATTTCTTGTCCAGTTTGGCAAGCACGGGTTAATTAAAGGGGCGTTCTCTTTTCCACATGGAAACCTACCATTATGCACACATACATAAAAACGTATAACAGCCAAATTATTTGGAAGTTCTAAGAGCGACGTTATGTGGATGACATGCGTCTTACCCTTCTTATATTTGTTATCTGAAACTGGCGTGACTACTTCCATTACTAGTTGTTTTTCAATCTCTTACAATATGTTAGATTCTTACTTAGGACGGCTAGACTGGCCCACGGTGTAACCGTAATTTGTACCCGGGACCTTAGAGACGAGAAACTTGCGCTCTAGCCACTCTACCATACTGTATCACTTAGAAAACATCAACTTTCCGAGATAACTGTCAACCAGACAAATAATGGTACCATAACTACAATTCCCCATAATCTCGTTCAGTTTAGTGTAAGTGCCCTCTCCGCATCGACGATTGTCTGTGATAGATCCTCAATGTTGAACGTAGTCCTCCCTCGCACGCGATGATAGCGACATCATTGGACGGTTTTGTCTTGATGATTGGACTTGCGCTGTATTTGGATTACAGTGAGAAAGAACTGCAGAATCCTCAACCCCACTCTCTCGTTGAAGAACTACATTAGACAAATGGCAAGACATACATCAAAACGACTAGAGCTAACTCAGCATGCAGACACTCTGCTCCCACCTCTCTTGAGACTAGGAGTAGGTTGAAACTGGAGGGATCCGATTGCCTAACGTTTCCGTTCATCGCCTTGAAGGGCGACCACAGCGATCCAAAGGTTTCTAGCGTGCTCTATTTCTTGCCGTAATGGTGCAATCTGACAATAGGTCCCAAGTCAATCTCCTGATGGTATATTCCCAATTATAACTTATGACACTTGGAAGACTGCCTTCCACCCTAATCTTTAGTATTGTCTTCAACAAGGAGGTATGTCTAATTATTTGACCAACATAACTTTACTGTCGAACCTTGTTTTCGGTTATTCATTCTATTTTCACCTTCGACGTTTTCAATACATGCACATTTGCTTTTTTCTCTTTCCACAAAATGCGACCCAATCTTCCATATACTAACATTTCGAAGGTTTCGAAACTCTTTTTTTGTGTCCAAATTGCTATAAAGTGTCCATGTTTCTGCATCTCAAAATAGTGAAGATTATACCTAACACGTGAGTGCCGATAACTCAACTGGTGCACTGCTTTCAAGCCCTATGTTCGTGTTGTTCTCGAATTTCGTTAGCTCAACTGGCTAATCATTGACATGTTACGTTATTATGCTTCATTTCTCTCTCAGCAAAGACTGGGATTTGAACCATCTTCAATTGCTAAATATTAAAAAGCTAACTGAATCAATTCGTCATTATGGTATCTAAGCCATTGCACCACACGTTCACCTGGTTTCCATTGTGTTTAAGTGTTTAAGTGTTTAAGTGTCATTTAAAAAGGCAAAATTACGTTTTAGTAATAAATTGAGTATACGTGTTACATATCAAAAATAACAATTATGTTCATGTGACATATTATGTGTATATTTATTATATGCAAAGTCCTTAACGGATGGCTCAGTCAAAGGTGCCATCGGAAACGGGGGATGAGTCATCACTTTAAAACTAAAAAGCAAAGTGTACTTAGCAGCATTTGCTACTGGGAGATGCTGCAGCAACTTCAGTGCCGAAGCCAGTGCCCTGAGACAAGCAGCTGAAACCCTTATAAACCATAAGGAGCAGGCAGAAAAAAAGGTGAATATTTTCACAGACGCCCTCGCAGTGTTAATGGCGTAAGAACCAGCACACAAATAAACTCGTGCTCTGGCAGACTCGCTCGAACGCCTGTCCCAGTGCTTTAAAAAAAGCATAGTCCAGTGGAAATCAGCCCACTGCGATGTCCCAGGCAACGAGGAGGCTGACATACTCACCAGAGAGGAAGGAATGCTGCAGCAGCGTTATGCAGAGTTATACAATGAGACAAAAATCATTCATCATGGCAACATACAGTGCAAAATATAACAAAGACCACCCTGACCACACAGAAAACGATGCCTACCATCAACTCTCCAGGCGAGACCAGGTGCTGATTCTCTCGCTACGCACAGGTCACAACATACTGGTATGCTATTTGTACAACAAGTTCAAGATTGGCACTACAGAACGTTGTGCCTGCAGCACAGCCCCCATGAAGGCAAAGCATATGTTGCAGTCATGTCCACTGTATACCGACAAAAGAAGGAGCATTTGGCAACATACAGTGTCCTTCCACGAGAAGCAGTACGGAAGCGTACAGAGCCTTAAGTCAACCGCTGATTTCGTTAGAGTCATTGAAGTTGAGGTCTGAATATGAACGAGGAAGAAGAAGAAGAAGAATATGCAAAATAAAATGTGTGTTAATATTATATTATGTTTTGACTGTTTGAGTAATTGCGTTTTGAACCTAAACCTTGAAACTTGCAGAATTCCATGCTCTCTATTTATGACATTTCATACCTCAGCATTCACGTGTGCACAATAAAGTTAGTTCAATATGTCGCAGTTGATGTGTTTGAAACAATTATACATATTGCAATACATTAATCAATCAGTCAAAAAACGTAAGCTTCCTATGAAGCACAGCCCTAATCAAGTACAGGTCAAGTCGGCATGTGCTAGGCCATACATTTCAGCTCTGTTCATGTCGCGTCTCCTGTCAGTATGTTTGTCACATGATATATCCTCTACATGTGCTTTAGTCTGCCTCTACCTCTCTTTCCTTAAGGATTCTAAAACGGATCATGTCTTATAGCACTCTCAACTGGTTGTTGTTGTTGACAATGTGCATCATATCAATCCCCAGAACCTTCTCCATATAGCAATACTACTGACATATGACTGGTCAATTCCTTCATTTACACATACGGTACTTTATAATACTATTGTAATCCCACTATTCCTCGCACACATCCATTGATTAAAAAGGTAAATCGTGTCCATCGGGTCTTCGTTGCCTACATTTTTACAGTCATTAAAATAATATACCTTACATGGGAGTTGATGATTTGTATTTTTTAGAAAGACTAAGTGTAAATATATTTCCATAAAATCATTAACAAATTGAAATCTTGTTTCCTGTTTTGTATTTTCAATTTAAGGATGACAAACCGCAAACCTCATTCTTGTGAGAATGCGTTTGTAGATCAATTTGAGCGTTTCAATTTGAGTGTGTCAATGTGATTGTGGCAACTGTATTGTGTCAATTTGAGTGTGTCAATTGGAGTGTGTCAATTATAGTTCACCGATTTCTTCTTCTTTTTCGGACGCTGTCAGATGTCAACTTGAATTTGTTCGAAGAAAGCATCTGTCATCATAAGGCTGTCGACACCGCCATAGAGCTGGTGATGGCAACCTGTGCTTTCTTTGGTTCTCGTATGTCGGGCAATTTTGCAGCAGATGTTCAGCGGTCATTTTTCCTGTACCACAGGTGCATTCGTCATTGCCACATATCTTCAATTTATTGAAAATATGGTACCTCAGTCTGTTGTGGTCTATGGTGAGTCTGAAGACCACGACCTGTTCTCTTCTGTTCAACTCATAATAGGCATCGTTTTTTTTTGTGTAGCCAGTATGCTCTGTTTCCCATTTGGCCATGTATCTGGCCCTAATAAACCTTTTGGACTCTTCGTAGGTTACGCTAGAATCTGGATGTGGTAATCTTGTACCTTCTTTTGACAATCTGTCTGTCTCCTTGATGCCTTGAATATTACAGTTGGATGGAACCAACTGCACCACTACTCTGTTTAGTGCGGACTGCTGGCATAGTTGCCAGAGTACTGCTCGTAAATCATTAAGTTCTGTGTTTTCCTGGCTTTTTAGTGATGTTACCACGGACAGTGCATCTGAAAACAGGACTATCTGGCTTTCATTGCTTTCGCCTGACAGCATTGCTTCTACTGCAGCCTTCAGTGCCTCTGCCCCTTCTCTGAAATTGCTTTAGAATTTTCCAGTTGCAACTGACAGTGTTATTTTTCTACCGTGTGTTAGGCTCAGGAATAACCCTGCCCCTCCATTATGTGGTGTGTTTGTTACAGAACCGTCGGTGTATGCATCGGTCCAGTCCATGCCTGGGTAGTTTTTTGCTATGTATCTCAGAGTTATGTCTCTTCTTTCTTTTTCAGTCTGGCTGTTCGTGTTTACAATATCTGGTATATTTTCTACGACATCTGAAATGATATGCTGCTTCCAGGTGGGTTTGCGTACAATATGGATGGGCTTTTGTGTTGTTATGGTGTTCATAGGGTCTTCGCTTATCTTTGCATTGGCTTTTTTTGCAAAGTATCTCCGCTTTAGTTTCTCTTTTCCAAATCTATTTAGTCTCTGATGTATTTGGTGGTCTGCCAGTCTTCTTAGATTCTCTGCTTGCTGCTGGGCTCTGCTGTCTCTTATATCGGTCATGGATTGCAGATTTGTAATCTTTTCAAGTTCTACAATTGGTGTTGACTTCATGTCTCCTGTTATAACTCTCATGGCTTGGTATTGACGTTTGCTAATTTTATCAAAGTTCGCCTTTGCTGCCGTACAATGCAATACTCGAGAACTGGTCTTACTCTTTCAGTGTACAATTTCTTCAGTAATCTTTCGTCTGTAAGGACATCAACGTGGTTTGCTCTGGCATAATGTTCTTTAAAAGCGTTTGCTGCTTTTTTCCAGTTAGCATATGGTCGCCCTGCTTGATGGTAATTTGTTTATAAGATGGTATTTCATCATTCATCGCTCTGACTAAATTCCACAGTGTGTTCCCTTCTTTATCAAGCTATCAATGTAAGCTATCAATGGAAGTTGATGAGTGCTTTTTTTTATTAGGTGACCGAACCAATGTATTTTCTCCAATTTGACATGTATTCGACACAGGACGTAGTGCCGACCATGCTTCGAATGCAGACGACCCGTATTTTTTCGCTTTTGGTAACACCGATGACCTTCCTCAAACACTTCATTTCATAAGTCAAAGTTCTGCTTTCACGCGTCCTGGACAGAGGCAATGTTTGACACTGTTAGCACATAGTCTGCATAAATATACTGTTTATGATATGTTGCTTTGTTTCTAAACTAATTCCCGTGTGTCTTAGCAGTGGGGACAGCTGATACGTCACAGCAAATGCTTTCTGACAACTAGTCTCAATTTCCCTGTCGCTCCTACCATATGCGGTAAAAATACTGCCCAAATACTTGAACGCATGGACCTGTTGAAGAGCAATACCATTTATCTTTACTTACTTTGAGTGGCCTAGGTGTTCTACTGGCCATCATATTTTCTGTTTTGTTTTCGCTAATTCGCAAAATGTATTTAGCACATGTGGTCGCAAACGCGTTCATATGGTTTTTCAGTATGTTTTCATCGTCGTACAGCAATCACTGATCATCTGCAAAGAGCATGCAGTTATAATGACCGTAAGTGAGGGGGCCTTGCAGAGACTTGGAGACAGATTTGCCGAGGGATTCATCCAGTTTGAGCTCACCGTAACCGTCGAAAAGATAAAGATCTGCGGACAGGGATATACCACTACGCCTTCCATAAATATTGATATCGTCACTCTGGTGATTGTCAACAGTTTTTCTTATCTGGGGTATGCCATCAGCAACACTCTCTCACTCGGGAAGGAGATAGACAATATGTTTGGAAGGGCAAGTACCGTCATGACCCGCCTGACAAAGAGAGTATGGGAAAACACTGTGCTGTCTCACTACACCAATGGCCGGTCTATCTGATCTGCGTTCATGGCACTCTCATATATGGAAGCGATACTTGGATCACTTTCACTAAACAGGAACGGTGACAACACCTTTCACATGAGGTGTCTACGCCGTTTATTGGTTTTCGGGTGGAGGAGAGAGCGTCACATAATACGGCACTACATAAATCAAACACTCACATCATGTGCTTGATGTTGAGCCAGCGGCGTATTCAATGGTTGGGACACGCCTGTCAAAGGATATCATTTATGGAAAGTTAGCCATTGGAGTTAGAAGAAGCGGTCGTCAAACACTGTGATTCAAGGACGAATGCGAGAGGGACATGAAGTCATACGATATCCCATCCGTGGGATGGGAAGAAATTGCTCAGGATTGAGCTATCTGGAGACAGTCAGTTGCAGGGGGCATAGCGGCTGTTGGCGATCGCAGAATTGTTCCTACTGCAGAGAAAAGAGAAAGACTGAAGAGATCACGGAACAGACATTCACGCCTGCCTTCTCAGTAGGGCTGTACCATCTGTGTCAGTTACTGTCACTTGCGGAACGACCTTCATCACCATAGCAGACAGTGTCGAAATACGGGAGACAGAGCTGGACAAAACTAACAGGACGCCACTCGCAAGGTCTATAGAGACTAAGATGCCTATGCATGTTGCCTGAAGTCGTCTTGACCTATCTCTTCACACTAGTCCAATGCAGAAAGTGAGGTTGATAACCAGCACAGTTTCTTCCTCACTAAAATCTAAATACATCGCAATTTACGTCATCAATAAAAACGTTTCTGATGATGTCGTCTTCGCTTCCGTTGGGCAACTACAACTCGTGTATAAGTCATCATCTGTTGGTTGCCGTATGTCCGATGTGTCTGAACATTTAGTTGCTAATACCATCCACCACAGGTGATATATTCTCTTCTTATTACACGTATCTGTTATTTTATATAACGACTATTTCTACTAGTGTATGTAATAATTCTCAGAAACGTGTCCTTGAAAAAAAAAATTGAAATTCCAAGGGAGATTACCAAGTAGGTCATGGTTTAAATATTCATTTCATGGTGATCTTCTCTTGCTACTTGTACATACCATATATGTTTCGTTAATATTATTTTGATATTGGAATTTATGCTGTCCTTACTTTCTGACTAATGAACATTATGCCAACATTCATGTTGTTGTTTTTGTCCACGCCTACATATGATATCATCCCATTATGTTATATTCAATTAATCAGTCCGTCACCACGGTGCATATATCATTAACACCATCCTACCAGCTTGCACGGATGTGGGCTGCTACATGTTCATCTCTCCAGGTGTAATCATTTAATCTTAGTTCCTTCTCCTTCTCTCCAGGTGTAATCATTTAATCTTAGTTCCTTCTGACCTTCTCTATCTATGTATATGTAGGTCTACCATCTCTCTCTCGCTTTCTTTCTTTCTCTCTCCCACTCTCTCTCTCTCTCTCTCTCTCTCTCTCTTTCATTCATGCCTTAATGATTCCATGTACGAGCCTGTCTGGCTATGTTGGCCTGCGCCGCAGCATATATCATACCCATCCCCATTGTTTTCGCTTAATTTATTATCCCAAGCAGTTGTTGACTACTTTCCAATAGGTGTGCCACTTTAACACAATTTTCCTTTCTAGGCTTCTTTTAACAAAGGTATGTCGTCTGTGTTTAATGGCCTTGGTGGTTCTCTCTGTGTTCTTCCTACACATCAGAATCGACTTGTACTGCTGTTAATTAAGCTTATCAGTAAATCTTCTTCTTCTTCTTCTTCTTCTTCTTCTTCTTCGTCTTCTTCTTCTTCTTCGTACAGTAAATCCACAACGTAAGGATGTATTTGAAGCGAATGACCTCAAGATAGAAACAAAGCACCATTTAAGGCACTTCTAAACGAGCTTATCAACTCAATCTCCCAGCATGTCGTGTTTGGCATAACCCAAGAAGCTGATGTTGACAGTATCAGTAAAATCCTACATGCCAAAGCAGGTGATGTCGATGATTTTCACTTCAAATTGAAACACAACTAATTGCTCACATGAGACATACTATAAATACAATCTTGAATTTTAATATGATGTAATATGTAACATGTCAAGCTATTGTTGCCGTATATGTGCTAACACTTCAGAACAATGGCGGACGTCGGCATTTTTTTTTGTTTCTGTTCAATGGGATGATAATCACGTGCCATGCATTTAGATACGACAGTGAAGTTATGTGTCATATATGATTCATACCAATCGGATATTGTTGTGGACACGTATTGTAACTTGTACTCGTATTGAGTGAATTGTTCACTGGCTGGTGAGACGCTGAACATTTAAGAATACGTTAATGTGGAGAAACATGAACATTATGAGTGTACAACCTATAGTTCAGCAATTGGTTTATTTATGTATATATATATATATATATAATATACCTGGTTGATTCTTCAGCCTTCTATTCCTCTTCTTCTTCTGTTTCTTTTTCTTCTTTTTATTCTACTTCTTCTTCTTCTCAGTTTTTCACTGGAATTTTTATATCTAGAATGTTACCACATGCATCCACATCATTCAAGACCACACACGGCAAATAACATATCACACTGCAAGTAATAGTCCGTGTTTATTTGTATCACTCAAACCAACAAAACATAAAAAATAATGTATATAATTATAAAAGAACATACACATTATTATTGAAGTGAGTGCATCGAGATTACACACAGCACAAAAAATACATCTTAACTAAATAAGCATGTCTTACATGTTTCTGTATTATTAATAACTTCGCGGAGGTTGTAATCTTTAGCTTATAAATAGTTCTCCGACCTACCCCAAATCAGTTCTAGCCGTACACTCCCCTCCCCTTATCTGCACTCTCAACCCACTCTCAAAAACTCGTTTTCACGATCGTATACTCTACTTTCACTCACACTAAGATCCCCTTAGACGGGTGATTGTGACATTATACATTCTCTCTATTCAACGTATTTTCAGGTGATCACACACTCAATCGATCGGCGTATACACATACTCCTGAACACCCATCTCTGTACGGACCACCAAATAGAGACCTATCGCTCTCGAGTATGGAGGTCAGAGACTCCAACTGCATAGTAGTTGGAGATTTCAACAGCCATTCGGAGAGATGGGGATACTCTGACACAGACATCAGAGGTGACGAAGTGGAAGATTGGGAGATAGATGCAAATCTCTCGCTAATCAATAGGGCGGAGGATAGCCCTAGCTTCTATTCAAGAACATGGCATACCACCTCGACTCCAGATTTGGCCTTCTCCACACAGGACATACACCATAAAATAGACCGCCAGGTGCTAAACCAACTGGCAGGTAGCGACCACAGGCCGATCAGGCTAACCATTGACATGGAAGTAGGCCCACAGGAAAAAAAACCGCTCCCACGTTGGAATTACAAACGAGCCGACTGGGACAGATTTGCAATCCTGACAGATGGGCTGTGTGAAACCATCAACACACGAAACGCCAAAATGAAGCCCATGGTAGAGAGCCTAAGCAAGGCAATAATGCAAGCCGCCACTGAAAACATCCCAAGAGGAGCTAGGAAAAACTATAAGCCCTACTGGAATGATTAGTTGCAGAAAGTGGAAGATGCAGTAACAAATGCTAGGAACATGGCAGAGCGAGAAAAATCCATGGAGGCAAACATCGCCCTCAAAGCCGCCACGGCGAAATACAAACACACTCTTAAGCAAACAGCAAGAGAAAGCTGGAAAAATAAAACGGAAAGCCTAAACCTGGACAAAGACGGGAACAAGCTATGGAAGCTAGTCAGAGCCATGAACGACGAAACCCCGTGAAATAAACAAATTACTATCAAGCAGGGCGAGAACTTGATCACAGATAAGAAAGCCGCAAACGCCTTTGTCGATCACTATGCCAGAGCAAACCACATCGAGGTCCCTGCAGATAAGCATACAGACATTAGCGAAGAGCTAAATGGGCACGACAACATTAATACGGCACCTGAAGTGCACATGATGGCCTAATTAACAATGCGCGAAATGGAAGAGGCTATGAAAACATTAAAGAAAAGGAAATCTCCCGGAAAAGACGGGATAACAAACGAAATGCTGATGGGGCACGGCCAAACAGCGAAGAGGAAACTGCTATCGGTTCTGAACCAAAGCTGGAAAAGGGGAATTGTACCCTAGGCATGGAAAGACGCAATACTGGTACCAGTACCAAAAACAGGAAAGGATAAAACAGATCCAAATGGATACAGGCCCATCAGCCTAATGAGATGTGTCGGCAAGCTGATGGAACGGATGATAAACACTAGACTGATGTGCCATCTGGAAGAAAAACGAATACTAATTCCACAGCAAGCCGGCTTTATACAGCACAGATCCACTGAGGACCAGGTCATCCTCATAGCCCAGGAGATATAAGATGCCTACGAGGCACAGAAACACACAGTAGCTGTTTGGGTGGATCTGGAAAAGGCATTTGACAAAGTCTGGAAAGACGGACTTGGAGTCAAGCTAAGAAGAAGTGATGTTTGTGGGAAAATCTACAAATGGATCAACCACTACCTCAAACAAAGAACGGCCAGAGTCAAAGTATAAGGGCAGATGAGCAAAAAGGTGACACTCGAGCAGGGAGTACCCCAAGGGGGAGTACTGTCACCCACACTCTTCCTGGTATATATAAACGATATTACAGAGAATATACCAAGAAGAGTCCATAGCTCAATGTTTGCAGACGATCTGGCTATGTGGACCTCTGAAAAGAATCTCACCATAGCAAGAAATCGGATGCAGACGGCCCTAACATCGCTGGAAGAGTGGGCGAACTGATGGCTGGTCAAAATAAACGAGGAGAAAACCACATGCACAATATTCTCGCTCTCATTAAAACCCGAAAATACCAAATTAAGTCTAAATGGCAAATTCCTGCAGCCAAACGACAACCCAACCTATCTGGGAGTCACATTTCATCGGCGCATGACATGGAAAAGTCAGATTGAGAGAAACTGAATGAAAGCCGGAGAAAGAATGGCAATCATGAGGAAAATTGCTGGCACAAGCTGGGGAGCAGACGAAGGCATACTAAAGAAACTGTACACTGGAAGAGTGAGACCATTTCTCGAGTATGGCATTGCGGCATGGACAACAGCAGCGAAGGCGAACTTTGATAAAGTTAGCAAACTTCAAAACCAAGCCATCAGAATGTTAACATGTGGCATGAAGTCAACGCCAATTGTAGAACTTGAAAAGATTATAAAACTGCAATCCATGACCGATAGAAGAGACTGCAGAGCCCAGCTGCAGTCAGAGAAACTCCGAAGACTGATCGACCATCCAATGCACCAGCGACTAAACAATTTGGGAAATGGGAAACTAAAGCGGAGAAACTTTGCAGAAATAGCCAAAGCAAAGATGCACGAAGATCCCATAAACGCACTAACAACACTAAAACCCATCACTACTGTACGAAAACCTACCTGTAGGCAGGATATATTTCCAGAGGTGGTAGAAAATATACCAGGTATTGCAAACAAAGACTGCCAGACTGAAAAAGAAAGGAGAGATACTACCCTAAGCTTCATAACGAAAAGCTACGCAAGCATGGACTGGACCCATGCATACACCGACAGTTCTGTAACAAATACTACACAGAACGGAGGGGCAGGAGCATTCCTGAACCTACCAAATGGCAGACAAATAACACTGTCATTCGCTACTGGTAAGTATACAAGCAATTTCAGAGCGGAGGCAGAGGCACTGAGGGCGGCAGTGGAAGAAATGGTGACACACAGTGAAAATGAAAGCCATATAGTCCTGCTTACAGATGCTCTCGCCGTAGTCACAGCGCTAAAAAGCCAGACAAAAACTGAGCTTAATGACTTAAGAGCAGCACTCTGCAAACTGTGCCAGCAGTCCGCACCAAAAAGGGTAGTGGTACAGTGGGTCCCATCACACTGCAACATCAAAGGCAACGAGGAGGCAGACAGACTGGCAAAAGAAGGTGCAAGACTACCACAAACAGATACTAGTATGACGTACGAAGAGTCAAAACGGCTTATCAAAGCCAGATACATGACCAAATGGGAAACCGAACATACTGGTTACACCAAAAACGTTGCCTATTACCAGTTGAACCGAAGAGAGCAGGTCGTTGTCTTCAGACTTCGCACTGGCCACAATAGACTGAGGTACCACCTATTCAACAAATTGAAGATAGGGTGTACCGACGAATGCCCGTGCGGTACTGGTAAAATGACCGCTGAACATCTGCTGCAGAACTGCCCGACATACGAGGTTCAGAGAGAGCAGATGTGGCCATCACTAGTGGAACTGCAAGACAAGCTCTATGGTTGTGGCGACAGCCTCAGGATGACCGCCGCTTTTTTCGAAAAAATAATGGTTACTGTCTGACTGCGTACGAAGAAGAAGAAGAAGAAGAACACCCATCGTCTCCTTGGTGTCTTTCACACACCCCACACACATCCAGATCTCTCATAGTCACAGAGTGCCCAATACATCTTAAAGAACGACTGGCCAAGACTCAAAGGCGTAAATGATAGTTCCTTCAACCTGCACTTTATTATATCCCTCTAACATTCGTAAATCAGAATATAAATCGATCTTCTAAAAAGTCGGCGAGCTAAACAGACCCCTAGCTAAAGTATATGTCTCTCTCTCTCTCTATCTCTCTCTCACTCTTTCTATATATCTATCTCTTTCTCTCCCCATCTCGCTATCCATTGCCAGCATTCTGAGTTGAACTTTGTCTAGTATTATATCGCCTCAAGCAGTATCACATCTGTCCAGTGGTTCGCTGTGGGATGCCTGAATCAAATATCTTCTACTTTGGATCTACTTCCATTTAATTGTTATTGGCACGAATCACTCTGAATTCCTGTCACCCAAAAACACTCACAAGCACGGCCTGCTAACCTCTGTCTGTCACTAACCACCCAACACCCAATTCGAAAGGCCGGATTCGTCAGCTCTAACCGTTACCTTTTCTAGACACATTATTTCCCAACCCTCAACGCCCAAATATAACTATGTTCAAATGACACATGACCGAAATGCGCCAAGTAAACATGCGTGCGACGAGTAAGTGACGTCACTTTAGGTGTAAACAGCACATACCAACCGTTAAGTTTGCAGCATGTCAATATCCTCCATTTTCTAGTTTCCTCAGCAGACCGTTAAAAACGTGGCGGGGGAGGGGGGGGGTGATATGGAATCGTCCATAGTTGATTATCGAGCGGTGAATCGGTTTCTAACAGCTGAAGTATGCCGACGAGTTGATGTTCATCGTAGAATACAGGCAGTGTATGGTGACACACGTCTGCCTAAGAAAACAATGAAGAACTGTCAACGATGTTTAAAGAATCACATGAGGGACAAGTCGATGAATGACAGCGTACTGCAAAGAAGAACAAGTAGAAAAACGAAAGAAAAAGAAGAAGACGAGGAAGACCAAGAAGAAGAAGAAAAAGAAGAAGCAGTGGAAGACGAAGAATCAATCAGGTCATAGCAGGTGCCCATCACACAATCACAGACTATCACACAAATTTGGATTTTGGTCTTCGCCCATGCGATTTGGAGACACCGATGACAATTTGATATTCCAGGTGCACCAGGTGGTTTATCAGTGCCTGTTAGTGTAATCCTGAGGAAATGACATTATCTTCGTAATCAAGGTCTGTCACATTTATAGATGTGGTCAACAGAGTTAGCAGCTTATGTGGCACAGATGCACATGTAAGAACGACACTTGGAAAGGTAATACAGGCATCCTTGTTAATAAATGGCACACGGAGATCCGTATATAAATCAAGATTTACACCAACGTTAGATAATTCAAAGCCGGTGTCTAAACAGTGATATTTCATGGAGCAGAAACATGGAGAATGAGTATAGCGTTACAACAAGTTCTTCAATTCTTACTGAAACATTAATTACACAGGATAATGTATATAACCTGTGTAATGACATAGTGTTGAACGCCGACGGTGACGAAAAATAACAATACGGGACTCTTTCGAGGCTCCGTAATTGGAATGAGAACACTTTAAACCCTATAACGAGGATCTATTGGAGGGCAAGTTTGGTGCCAGCAGCCGCGGTAATTCCAGCTCCAATAGCGTATATTAAAGTTGTTGCAGTTAAACAGCTCGTAGTTGGATCTCAGACGCAGGCGGGCGGTCCAGCTCGCGCCGGTTCACTGCCCGTTGTCCCCTGCCCTACCGTCTGCCGGCTCTCTCCCACGGGTGCTCTTCGCTGAGCGTCATGGGTGGCCGGCGCGTTTACTTTGAAAAAATTAGAGTGTTTACAGCAGGCCTCGGCTGCCTAAATAATGGTGTATGGAATAATGGAATGGGACCTCGGTTCTATTCTGTTGGTTTTCGGAACTGGAGGTAATGATTACCAGGGACAAACGGGGGCATTCGTATTGCGGCATTTCAGGTGAAATTCTTGGATCGCCGCAAGATGAGCTACTGCGAAAGCATTTGTCAAGAATGTTTTCATTAATCAAGAATGAAAGTCAGAGGCGCGAAGACGATCAGATACCGTCGTAGTTCTGACAATAAACGATGCCGACTAGCGATCCGCAGAAGTTGCTTCGATGACTCTGCGGGCAACATCCAGGAAATCAAAGTGTTTGGGTTCCGGGGGAAGTATGGTTACAAAGCTGAAACGTAAAGGGCATCACCAGGAGTGGAGCATGCGGCTTAATTTGACTCAACACGGCCAACGCTGAAATGATTGACAGGCCGAGAGCACTTTCGTTGGGTCTAATATGGAACGGGTGCTGGAATTAGACCCTCGGAAATCTGGGGCTAAGCTCTATGTGGCTCGATTGGCCCGCATTCAGTGTTCGATAACGGAATTGACGGAAGGGCACAACCATGAGTGGAGCCTGCGGCTTAATTTGACTCAACACGTTAACACTATAAAATGACTGACAGACTGAGAGCACTTTCGTTGGGTCTAATAGGGAACGTGTGCTGGTATTAGACCCACTGAAGACAGGTCAGTTTTACCCTCTTAATAAAAAAGCGTCTGCTACGGTAATCCTGCTTAATCCTACAGAAACTGCAGGTTTCATACACTTTGTCATGACTGACAGATAAAAAAAACCTACATTGATTCGTTGGGTCTAATAGTGAACGGGTGCTGGTATTCGACCTTCAGAAAACAGGTCAGTCTTACCCTACAAGTGACAGGGAGTTGCTACGGTAATCCTGCTCAATTCGATAGGAGTCGCAGACATTTGTCCACGTACTAGGCCCATAAGCCAATGGCGCGAGGCTACCATGTGAGGGATTACGGCGAACGCCTCTAAGCCGGAATCCCGCCCTAAATCTCCGCACCACGGTGGTGGGAGGCTACGATATGGTTGCGACTTGGGGCTCGCGTCTTAGCCCGACCTGGTCGAGCCGCAGAAACAGATCTCTGCCGTCCGCCGATCAAAGCGGGTTGGGAAGCTGCGCGATATTCACCCCATACGGCGATGAGGTATGAAACCACTAGTAAAAAACTTAGTTCTCGGTCGGGGTGTCTTAAGCAGTAGTTCATCTACCTTACTGCGAACTGCTGAGACTAAACCCTTGACCATGAGATATGTCCGCACACCAGGCGAACAACATCTCCGTGCCATGACCACCGTGCTTGTCCCCTGGTCAAATGCTCTCTTTCGTGAGGAATCACAGGTCGCTGACATTTGGTCCACGTGCTTGTCTGATAAGCCAATGGTGCGAAGCTACTATCTGAGGAACTACGGCTGAACGCCTCTAAGCCTGAATCCCGCCCTAAAGCTCAGCACCGCTGTGATGGGAGGCTACGACATGGCTGGGGATTGCGTCTCAGACCGGCCCGGTCAATTCGCAGAAATGCACCTGGTTAAATGCACTCCTGTCTCGCTCTTTGCCTATGTCTGATATCAGTCATCCCAATGGACGCTGTAGAGATGCAGTCCAGCGGACATTGCACCTCCTGCCCTATTGTGAGAACCTCCCGGGTGGCGGGGAATGCTAGGCGTACCATCACTGCAGATGAGCCGAGAAAATAAAGAGAGCAAAGAGATACCTTACTCACATGCATATGCTACGTTTCTGGCAGGACGTGACGATCCTGGGACACAGTCACACTGGGCTGCCTCTCTTCCGGGATAGTATAAACTAGTACATCGTCCATCATATAATTGCCAAACCCTATAGACACAAGTAGGCAAGACTCGATAGTCCTGCCAAACAACTGCCTAAGAGAGACAACTCTGACCAAAAACAACTGCTGCCTTGCAGTTAGGCTGGGGACAGCCAAAGGCTAAGGAGGGCAACCTTACATAAACGACTGTTGAAATTGGATGCACTGAGCCACAGGCTTAACAAAATAAAACAGTGCAACGTAAATATCGCTGTAAACAGCGTACGATGAAGAAGAAGAAGAAGAACTGCGACCATTTGGAGTGGAATCAATAAAGGCCAATGTAATAAAACATACAAATAAGGCAATGTAACTGAATACGACATACGATGAGAAAGGCACAATCAAACATATCTAGGAAGGTTCTCATATAGAATCCGTAGAGGAATAGAAAGAGTGGACGACATAATATGAAGAAAACAGAGCTAGTGGGGTTTACAATTCAATGGAAACATCCGTGGAGAGTAGTTATGCACTGGGTATACTTGACGTGTAGTCAATTGCCTATGTATTGAGATGAGCCATTTGCTTATGTTAATTGATTAGTATGTATGGTTTAGTGAATGGATTCATATTCCAATGCGTATGTAGCTGCATATATATATAAATATATATATATATATATATATATATATATATATATATATATATGTATATATATATATATATATATATATATATATATATATATATAGACAGAGAGAGAGAGAGAGAGAGTGAGAACAAGGGAAACAAAGAGACCTCAAGACTACATTTGACTGTAGACTGACATTTTTTTTTATATATGATACATATGATTTCCAAGTACACTGCAACGGATAATCGAACAGCCGGAGAAGATGTTTTCCTGGGTCAGATCTTCACGAACAACATTTTGGTAAGCGCACATCGATATCAAACAGTGTTGCAAATTCGGTTCTGCACGGAAAGGTGCAAGGCAGACGACAGAGAGATCGTACTAAAAATAGTTGGGACAACAAGATACAACAATGAACCAATTTCAGACCAGAGGAAGCACAGTCAGTGGTCGCTGACAGAGAAGGATGGTGTGAAGTTATGAGGATGTCTTCATGTGTGCCCCAACGACCTAACTTGTTAGGCATTGCCTAACCTTAGCAATGAAAAATGCAATGCACGAATCAATTTGGACATCATTGGAAGAGTCGGTGTGGCATTCGTCTTTAAGAACGCAGTGCATAGATTCTGGAACCAGCAAATGCCTTCCCAAAATCTAAACTACGAATTGACATAACTAGTTTCGTCCAATTTAGTATGTACGGTTTTAAATTATGGACTATTCTACATAATATCCAGACGCGTAATGAAGCATTGCACTTGCACAACCAGAGGCATATTCTGCGGTCCACTCGTATGATCGGATCTCAAGAGATAAAGTAAACGAATCAAACGATCTCAAAAGCATGCTCACAGTTCTATACCGCCCTTTAATATACTAAGAAGTGACAATATTATAATTTATTCCACACCTATCCATTCCCATTGCTCATTAGTCTGTTAAGTATCTGTGATTGAAATCCTTAATATTTTTGAGAAAACAATATTTACAAACAATTTCACATATATGAAACACTAACACACGAGTCAATCGCCTATTATACTAGATATCATAAAATAAATAACGAAAAACTGCTATGCAATCAAACAAACTAAAATTGATTGAACAGAGTCGGAGTACCGCATAGAATTAACAACCTAAAATACATCTACATGTTTAGGCGCCCTTGTCAGTTTGTTATCACTAGTACAATGCAAGTATAAGCAGCAGCGCTGCAGAGTTGTGAGAAAGTATGTATTCTTATAATAAATGCACCACGTACTTTGTCTAGTCATATCACGATCAAGTATACCCTGTTCATAATAAATAACCAACCTACATGTGCAGGAAAACCTAGCAGTGATCATCACAAGTGGTGCTGATATCTCTAGTAACCAGTCATCGCACCTAATATCAGCCAATAATGTATGTGTGTGTGTCTATATATATAAACATATATGTGTGTATATATATATATATATATATATATATATATATATATGTATATATATATATATATATATTTATGTATATATATATACATATACATACATATATATTGTCAAATTCCTCCGCAGTCTTGCGGGATACATATTTACGGAAAAGGCTATGGGGGTACACCCTGAGGACATTTCTATTTCATGTTGTATTCCCAGTTGTCTCCATAATATATTGACACTGACAATAGGTATCTCAGGACGAGAGAGTGAGGTTGACATAATGCTGAATCTTGACTTGCTTCAATTGAGATCGCCGAGTAAATCATCTTTTTCAGCCGATTGAGCAAAACAAAACGATGATCCGAACAGATGAACAGACAGAATGATCTCCATCACGGGATGGACAAGTATTATTGTGAAATTACGAGGTACAATTATATTGAGACACGCACAAGTAATCTTAATTACGTTCTCGTGTGTTACACTTTCGTTCTTTTTACTTTAATGAGCTCTCGTTGTATGTCACATTAGGCTGCTCCTTCACAGCCCACATCAAGGATATTGTGTATGCTTGTGTGGAAAGACTATCGTCTCCCTCAGGTGCAGAATAATCACAAAGAATCCTCAACGTTCATACATGTAAACAACATGCGCTACTGTACGCTTATGTGGACATTGTACATTGTATTGAACTTGCAGCAGCAGCAGCACATGAAGACCTTCACCAATACGCTACGTGTTGTCAGAACTATTTCACAATGCCAAGATAAAAACAAAACGTGGTCATGAAAAAACAACTGAGCATAATACCTTTAAAAAAAAACAACAATGCCAATGTCCTGGTACCATTGTCCCTGTCCCGTCTCTCTGACATCGCCTCATGTTCTACGTGGCGCTTGAAAAGTCAAGTTTAATATAAAACTCACAAGATGTAAATTTGGTTTAATTGCGATTCCTCTCTGCTATATTTGAAAGGATTCGTTCTAAACATGCCACGTTGACAAATTAATTGTTGTGTCAGACTCTTATAGCGCGCATACAAAGAGTTTCTATACGATTACGTTTGCAGAAGAATTTGGTTTTAACTTTGTTGTTCCAATAGAACTAAAATAGGTAATGGAAAAAAACATGTTATCATTTTTAGTCTTAATAATACGTACCTATGTACAAAACCGACCTACTTATTGGATATCTATATTTAGAACATATCACTTTGTGACACGTAGTATTTGCTTCAGACTGCTGCAATGTGTTGTCATAAGGACGAAGGTTACAAAAACACGTATTATGTATTTTTAAACAAATACCTTGATTTAACACTGAATAAATGTGTTAAATTAAATATACTAAACATATTTCAAGTCGCATACATTGATAACAATAACACAATGTAAATAATTATACAAATAGAGTAATATAAGGTGCAGACAGGGGCAATGTCATGCTGATACAACTACTACCACCATGGTTGTAAACTATAAATGTATGCAATAAGAGAAAATATTGCCAAAGTGATGTGAAACAAAATAGACAATTATAAATTGCAAACGATAATTAATTTGAAACATCTATGTATTTAAAATCAAACATACATGATTTATTTCGTAACGTTTAGTTTAAAATACATCGACTAATCAAACACAGGCGACATAACATGGTTCAGTAAACTCGTGCACTGTGTTTGTTAGCTTCCGTTTTCTCTAATACTATTCTGCAGTGAAGGTTAAACGTGTCAGCCCAATAAAAGATTGTATCTCCTAAACAAAAGTTTAATGAACATAGCCAAATGCAATTGTCCTATTGCATGAGATTAATCTCAGACATGTATTAATCATACACAGCAGCGATATATAACATATACTTCTTCTTCTTCTGCGTACACAGTCAGACAGTAACCATTATTTTTTCGAAAAAAGCGGCGGTCATCCTGAGGCTCTCGCCACTGCCATAGAGCTTGTCTTGCAGTTCCACTGGTAATGGCCACATCTGCTCTCTCTGATCCTCGTATGTCGGGCAGTTCTGCAGCAGATGTTCAGTGGTCATTTTACCAGTACCGCACGGGCATTCGTCGGTACACCCTATCTTCAATTTGTTGAATAGGTGGTACCTCAGTCTGTTGTGGCCAGTGCGAAGTCTAAAGACAACGACCTGCTCTCTTCGGTTCAACTGGTAATAGGCATCGTTTTTGGTGTAACCAGTATGTTCGGTTTCCCATTTGGTCATGTATCTGGCTTTGATAAGCCGTTTTGACTCTTCGTACGTCATACTGGTATATGTTTGTGGTAGTCTTGCACCTTCTTTTGCCAGTCTGTCTGCCTCCTCGTTGCCTTGGATGTTGCAGTGTGACGGAACCCACTGTACCACTACCCTTTTTGGTGCGGACTGCTGGCACAGTTTGCAGAGTGCTGCTCTTAAGTCATTAAGCTCAGTGTTTTTCTGGCTTTTTAGCGCTGTGACTACGGCGAGAGCATCTGTCAGCAGGACTATATGGCTCTCATTTTCACTGTGTGTCACCATTTCTTCCACTGCCGCCCTCAGTGCCTCTGCCTCCGGTCTGAAATTGCTTGTGTACTTACCAGTAGCGAATGACAGTGTTATTTTTCTGCCATTTGGTAGGTTCAGGAATGCTCCTGCCCCTCCGTTCTGTGTAGTGTTTGTTACAGAACCGTCGGTGTATGCATGGGTCCAGTCCATGCTTGGGTAGCTTTTCGTTATGAAGCTTAGGGTAGTGTCTCTCCTTTCTTTTTCAGTCTGGCAGTTTTTGTTTGCAATACCTGGTATATTTTCTACCACCTCTGGAAATATATCCTGCCTCCAGGTAGGTTTTCGTACAGTAGTGATGGGTTTTGGTGTTGTTAGTGCGTTTATGGGATCTTCGTGCATCTTTGCTTTGGCTATTTCTGCAAAGTTTCTCCGCTTTAGTTTCCCATTTCCCAAATTGTTTAGTCTCTGGTACATTGGATGGTCCGTCAGTCTTCGGAGTTTCTCTGACTGCAGCTGGGCTCTGCAGTCTCTTCTATCGGTCATGGATTGCAGTTTTGTAATCTTTTCAAGTTCTACAATTGGCGTTGACTTCATGCCACCTGTTATAAATTCGCATGGCTTGGTTTTGAAGTTTGTTAACTTTATCGAAGTTCGCCTTCGCTGCTGTTGTCCATGCCGCAATGCCATACTCGAGAACTGGTCTCACTCTTCCAGTGTACAGTTTCTTTAGTATGCCTTCGTCTGCTCCCCAGCTTGTGCCAGCAAGTTTCCTCATGATTGCCATTCTTTCTCTGGCTTTCATTCGGTTTTTCTCAATCTGACTTTTCCATGTCATGCGCCGATCAAATGTGACTCCCAGATAGGTTGGGTTGTCGTTTGGCTGCAGGATTTTGCCATTTAGACTTAATTTGGTACTTTGGGGTTTTAATGAAAGCGATAATATTGTGCACGTGGTTTTCTTCTCGTTTATTTTGACCAGCCATGAGTTCGCCCACTCTTCCAGCGATGTTAGGGCCGTCTGCATCCGATTTCTTGCTATGGTGAGATTCGTTTCAGAGGTCCACATAGCCAAATCGTCTGCAAACATTGAGCTATGGACTCTTCTTGGTATATTCTCTGTAATATCGTTTATATATACAAGGAAGATTGTGGGTGACAATACTCCCCCTTGGGGTACTCCCTGCTCGAGTGTCACCTTTTTGCTCATCTGCATTTGTACTTGGACTCTGGCCGTTCTTTGTTTGAGGTAGTGGTTGATCCACTTGTACATCTTCCCACAGACATCACTTCTTCTTAGCTTGACTCTAAGTCCGTCCTTCCAGACTTTGTCAAATGCCTTTTCCAGATCCACCCAGACAGCTACTGTGTGTTTCTGTGCCTGGTAGGCATCTTCTATCTCCTGGGCTATGAGGATGACCTGGTCCTCAGTGGATCTGTGCTGTCTAAAGCCGGCTTGCTGTGGAATTAGTATTCGTTTTTCTTCCAGATGCCACATCAGTCTGGTGTTTATCATCTGTTCCATCATCTTGCCGACACAGCTCAGTAGGCTGATGGGCCTGTATCCATTTGGATCTGTTTTATCCTTTCCTGTAACATATACCAATGTAGCTAAACGTATACATGCACATTATATTTAATGAACGGTATTTTGCAACATTTCGAGGCAGTAGCATTAATGTAATATATTCTAGTGAGTCATTCACTAGATTGTGATTTGCCTCTATAGCAGATCCAGAGAATGCTAAATAAGCTATTGATGATCAAATGTACATCTTTCTTGCTTAAATTGATGTATAGTTTCAAGTAATTCATATGACCCGTAGTCATGGCAACAATTTATGAAACCTCTTCAAGTTATGAAAATGTTGCTCACATGTACAACTCAGACGTGAAAACAGAGAGCGTGTTAAGTGAGGAAATTACGCAAATATTACAATGGCTTGTTTATACGGTCGCTGGCAACGTCATTGAAATGTTTGGAATTATAACCAATATCATCAACATTATTATCTTTGTTAAACAAGGTTTCAAAGATTCAGTCAATATCAGTCTGCTAAGTAAGTAACGGAAATATGTGTGTGCGTGTGTGTGTCTCTGTGTGTGTGTCTCTGTGTGTGTGTGTGTGTGTATGTGTGAAAGGGTCATTTTAAGAAATGTCGACATGCATTAGTGTCTCGTCTTTTATGCTTACTGTATGTATGTGCACGCCTCGTGTGCACACAATTAATGCATGTTCCTTGAAAGAAGTACTGATGAAGTTAAATTGTTAACTTTCGAACTATCGAGAAAATTGCTTAAGGGAGAAATAAACGTGTGACAGAAAGAAGTATAAGAAATTACTAACAATCAAGCCGCTAGAGTGACATTTTGTAGAAACAACCTTATTCGGAGCTGATGTAGTAACCGCTTGCACCCATCCGACAATGGTAAAGTGGTCCCTACATGCTGTCCTCACAACTATTATGTCCGAGAAATATTGTTCCACAGATCATCACACCTCTTATGTAAGAGAAACCAGGGCGTTTGTTTGCAATTCCCAATCCTAAGTTCCGACCTTTCGACATATCTTCTTCTTCTTCTTCGTACGCAGTCAGACAGTAACCATTATTTTTTCGAAAAAATTGGCGGTCATCCTGAGGCTATCGCCACTGCCATAGAGCTTGTCTTGCAGTTCCACTGGTGATGGCCACATCTGCTCTCTCTGATCCTCGTATGTCGGGCAGTTCTGCAGCAGATGTTCAGCGGCCATTTTACCGGTATCGCACGGGCATTCGTCGGTACCACCTATCTTCAGTTTGTTGAATAGGTGGTACCTCAGTCTATTGTGGCCAGTGCGAAGTCTGAAGACAACGACCTGCTCTCTTCGGTTCAACTGGTAATAGGCATCGTTTTTGATGTAACCAGTATGTTCGGTTTCCCATTTGGTCATGTATCTGGCTTTGATAAGCCGTTTTGACTCTTCGTACGTCATATTAGTATCTGTTTGTGGTAGTCTTGCACCTTCTTTTGCCAGTCTGTCTGCCTCCTCGTTGCCTTGGATGTTACAGTGTGATGGGACCCACTGTACCACTACCCTTTTTGGTGCGGACTGCTGGCACAGTTTGCAGAGTGCTGCTCTTGAGTCATTGAGCTCAGTGTTTTTCTGGCCTTTCGACATATGAATGTATGTATTATCATTTGGTAGTCCATAGACGGGATAGAAATGGTTGTGGCATGTGGGTAAGAAGGCGGCTGGCTTCCTGTCCTCACTTACCATCACGGTACATTGCTTTGTGCCAACAAACGTGATTGCGCAATTTGTCTCCTTACTATCCGAACACGAAAGTAGTTTTTGAGATATACAATTATTTCATTAAGATGGAACCTTACTTAATCTAGATCAATATTTGTAACCGCTGTAATGCGAGACCAGTATTGAATGACGTACATGCTTTCGTCCACAGTTCAATGACATTTGCAATGACCGCAGCATCACACTCGTCAATCTCAATCATTAATAGTTGTCCATCACAAGTGATGAAGACCACTCTCTTTGTTCAGCCGTGTGGACAGCCGTATCTCTTGCTGTGTCCGCTGAAATGGGTGACTTTCGCGGGGATTTGGATTGAAGTGAGGAAGAAACTGCGCCTTTTGTCAATCTCACTCACAGAGCCTAAGCTACCTTTTGCCAGTGGCAAGACATTCATCGAGACGACTGGAGATAGCATAGGATGCAGATTTTGTCTCAGGGTTACCACCGAAGCCTTTCCGTAAACATGTAACCCGCAGGGTAGAAAGGTGGGATGGCATATAACTCAGTGTGTCGTGCCTTTTCGATAACCACAGGAGGTCGTATGGACAACACTCAGCGTGTGAGTGAGTCTGGCATCTCTCCCCAGCTGAATTCAGCTCATCATAGTAGCATCTAAAATTCCCATATGCCAAATTCGTGAAGGTGAACCGGCAGAACTAACCCGTGAAATACGACACAGGTATAAGCGTAGTGCCATTCGGCCGGCGTCCAGACCAGAATAAACGGAGGGAAGAAATCACAAAAAAAGAACGAAATAACAATTCCCGACGGAAAACCACACCACGTTTCCGTGAACACAAGTGTAAGTCGTCCACGAGTGTGAATTCCAGGCAAATCCGTGGTCTGGCGGCATTCATAATGATCCAAACCAGTAGAGAAATGTAGACTCGCAGCCAGTAATGGCGCCATCTTTGCCATATTTTTTCTTCGGCAAATCATTACAATGATATTAGTACACACAGACTGGTTGACAAAAGTGTCGGCTATTGACTGTAATATCGTTTTAAATTCATTATGGGATGTGACAAACCTTACGATTTCACTATGTGACAAGTCTTTGCGTAGGTACCTTAAACGACCTTTTTCTACCTAACTCTTCTACTTATCATTATGGATATATGTTTGGTAGTATTATCATAGTTTACATCCATTTTTGAATACACACACAAATATATGTATATTATGTATATTCTTCGTCTTCGTTCATCCTCAGTTCAAGGTCCTGGTGGTATGCTCCCCACAAAAAGACTTATTCCAATCCTCATGTTGTTGTATAGATGACCATTGCGTCTGTTATGCCAAGTTCTCAGTCTGAAGATGATGACTTGCACTTTTCTAGTTAAGTTAAAGTAGCTCTCTTACTTTCAGAAGTCGAGGTGTTGATCAGCCCATTTTACTCTGAAGTTGAGTTTAATTTTGATTTTGGTCACATTATATGGGATATTCAGGTCTATGTGTGGTGATGCTCCTCCACTCTTTGATAGTTTATCTGCATCTTCATTGCCTTCAATATTGCAGTGGATTATAACACTAAAATACGACAAGCGTTTAAGTCATACTGTGACTTATTTTGTAAGGAAAACAAAAATGTCAAGTAGTCAAAATGCGATTATTTTTTTTACTATAATCTCCTGCAATGTGTATTTATTGCTTCTAGAGTGTAAGTGATTATCAAAAATGTTCAGTGTAGAAAAATGTGCCAGCATTTCTAAACCAATCTGGGACAGCCTTTTTCACTTAGTCATTGATGCTGAACTACTGACTTCCTATCCATTCTTTTAGGGGTCCAAATAGATGGAAATCGATTGGAGCGACGTCTGGACTATAAGGTAGTTGTGGCAATATCTCCTTGCCGAGATGCTGCAGATGGTCGCAACGGCGGAGAGTCGTATTAGGTCGAGCGTTATCATGCAGGAGCAGGACGACGTGATCTAAAATGTTTACACCATTCAAATGGTTTACTGCTGATGAGTGTCTCTTCAACCTACTGTGATAGCAATCTTCTATCAATTTCTGCAGATTTCTCGGCTTTCTTTCACAAGAAACTATTACGAAACGCTCGTCCACGCAAGCAATAACAGTACTATCTGCCTTCATTATTCATCTGTCCCTAGACTAGCCCATGACAAGTGAGCCACGTAGCAGAAATTATACACCAGCTCCTCTAACTAATGACTCCAGCACGCTTTAACCCATTCAGATAGAACTAAAACAACAGGTACCGGTTTGATTTGAACGTCCTTCGTACATCGCTAGTACACATATATAAACATGTTTTAAAATGTTAGTTAAATAAGGAACATACACTTGAAACAAAATTAAGTGTAATCAAAAATAGTCATTGTTTAATCATTCAATATATCTCATTATTGCAATTCGTTTAAAGACTAATTATTAATTTAGAATGGGTTTTTATGTAAGATTTGGATATGGACGTCAACTTAATCCGAATCTAAAGAATACCGTTCATAATATGTTTATGTGAAGAATAACCTTTGCATCCCACATCCTGCAGAACAGCAAGACTGCATAGTGGCATAATGTTGGTTTTTATTTGTTTCGCTGATTTTCGCTAATCCCAAATCTATTCTTGGTTATATTTAGTTGCATGCTATTATGCATTGTCATTTAAAGTAGTTTCTGTAATTGTCCATGTTGCAGGTTTGGCTATATCTGATTTAGGCTGCCTATCAACGTTACTATGGACAAACATGTGTTTCACCCCAGCATTCATATCAGCTGATTTGCCATTCGATTCCATCGAGTTTAACTATCTGACAAGTGGAATACCGCACACCGTCTTTACCAGAATTACCGGTTGGATCACAGCATTAATAACGTTGGAGAGATGTCTTTGTATAACAGCGCCTTTGAAGGTGTGTTTGAAATGTGAATGAACATTTTTATAACTTGTATTTATAGCGAATAGGTATACAGCTTACAATTTTCTGATTTGATAGTTTGTAAATCATTAGTACACCATTAACAACAACACATTGCTTGACTAGATCGAGAACAATGGTATGCAGACTGTTCTGGCAGACTCACAGTGGAATTCGATCACTAAGTACCAAGAAGAGAATATGAAACAGTCAACAGAAGCACCATCTTCTTGACCCGGGGAGTAGACGAAAGACCGGCTATATAAAACAACTTGGATAGTAAACTAGGAAATAGAGCAAGCCCCCGCATGGCGACTTCCGCAAATCCAATTCAGTTTGGGAGTGTGTTGCTGTCATAACAAAATCATCAGTCGCTGTGACGGCTCTTTGGTAATATGCCCGTCTTTGATTAAGGATACATGACACATATAAATAAACATAGTACAAGGATGCACTTCCATTTGCTCTCACAAGTAAAAAGCATAATTCTTATTGCGTATTTTTCTGGTTGAATATATATGTATTCATTTATCGATACTTATAAGATGGACAATTCATAAATATGTGTGTCGAGCGTTGCTAGAAACGTTGCTAGGTGAGATATATACAAGCAATATTTTACTTTCTGAGTTCAATCACCGTGACACTGTGTGTTATCACATTGGAAATGTTGTAAAAAGACTATTTGTGGTTTGGACGTACTTTTAACAATAAAACAAAATATTTAAAAAATGACCTAAAAAGAAAATGCTAATGTTGATGATGTACTTTATAATCATGCCATTTAAGTAGGTCATGTATAATTATGCAATTAATAATCTTGATGGTGTTATTAAACATAATGGAGATACATTTCACTTATAATAATTATGTTGATGACATACTTGTATTATTATTGTATTATATTCTATTTTCTAATCAGGTAAAGACCCTTGTCACACCTAAAAGAGTGTCTACCACCATCATCTGTGTTTCCATTATTCTAATCGGTGTTGTAGTGCCTGTGTACATAGTCAACAAACTGGACTTCAAATACTTTCCTGACAAAAATAAAACTCGGATTGGTTTAATCTTCACTGAAGATAGAGAGAGCGTAGAGAGAGCTTCGTATGTTATCAATAACACGTTTCTTCCTTTCTCTGCTTTTATCATCAACGTCGTATGTACTGTGATGCTAGTCGTTACTTTAAAAAGTAAATCAAAATGGCGGAACAAATCGACGAAATTTGCGCAAGTGGACAACATATCAAACAGGAATCAAAAAGTGGCCAAAATGGTTCTTATAATCTCAACACTGTTTATAATTTGTTTTATTCCTGTGAGCTGTATATTTATTGCAATGTCTACAGATCCGGAATTGTTCGTTACTGGCAAAAACAGAAACATTCTGATACCTTTAGGTGGATTTGGCGTAATGTTTGAATCTGTCAATTCTTCCGTGAACATCTTTGTGTACTATCACATGAGCACCAGGTACAAGGAAGTGTTTAGACAGATGTTTCATTTACAAAACAAATAATTAATTTTCTTTGCTTTAATCTCAACTTAGTTTCTGAGCAATAGAGATGTATATTCGTAAACGTTGGGCGTATAGTTTCAGCATGGAACGGATGCTGTCTTTGCAGTGGCAATGGTCTTTAGTCGCCTCTGGCGATGTGGTTTCCATATTACAGGGTCGTTAGTATATGGTTATCTATGACGAGCAATACAAGATTTGAAACTACACAATGAATTGAGTAATTAAACGACGGTCTTGGACAATGATCTGTAAAAGCGTATGCAATAGGCTCTGCTATTATTGTCGTTAAAATGTTGTACAAATGGAAAAGTCTTAACAACTAACATGGAATGAAAATATAATTTTACAAAGCTAATCTACTTCTGTATTCAATCAACGACCCTCAACTGTCTGCAGAATCCATTTCATGAACGAATACACCCCAAGACTTCAAGCACGCGCCATCATTTCCAGCTTTCTCCATGTCTTCCTACAGTTTGTAGGTTTGTCTCAAATTTCTTCGCATGAGTGTTTAGGTCTGCCTTTTTCACTCTAGTGCAGATAAATTAAGAACATTTAATGGAAGTTATATGGGGTCTTGGACGTTGTGTTTATATGACACAGGTTTAAACCGTATGATCAGCATGCTGTGTCTAATAAGACGTAAGTAACATCTGCATTTATATGTGTATGTATACATATATATGTATATATATATATATGTATATATATCTATCTATATATATATATATATATATATATATATATATATATATATAAATATATATATATATATATATATATATATATATATATATATATATATATATATATATACGCAAAGGGTGATTAGAAAGTAATGCACCACATCGTTTTTCTCTGTGGCAACAATACACGTGGCTATGTCCTGCAAACATATGTATTATTCAGCATAATCCCCAACAACTTGTACAGTTTCATACAAGCGCGAAACACGTGCATATATTATTAACGTGTACCATACATTGGCTTGATCATGTAGCCATTTCATGTGTGTATGTATGTATATGTGTGTATCTATATATATATATATATATATATATATATATACATATATATATATATATATATAAATATATATATGTATATGTATACATATATATTTATATACATATATATATATATATATACATATAAATGCAGATGTTACTTACGTCTTATTAGACACAACATGATGATCATACGGTTTAAACCTGTGTCATATAAACACAACGTCCAAGACCCCATATAACTTCCATTAAATGTTCCTTATTTATCTGCACTAGAGTGAAAAAGGCAGACCTAAACACTCATGCGAAGAAATTTGAGACAAACCTACAAACTGTCATATATATATATATATATATATATATATATATATATATATATATATATATATCTTTATATATCTATATATATCTATATATATGTATATCCACTCACATATGATATGGACGTTCAATTAAAAACGGGACTTTTTGTTCGAGTTCCCATGAATGGGTTATATCTAGGTACAAATTTGTCCGATTACTGCTAGATGGCACAGTTGCCGTATGCCAGTCACAGGAATGATAAATAATAATAGCAGACACCACTGTTATCGTGTTGTGATAAAGTTGAATGTGAAAGATGGGGTGAAACCGGCGGACATTTACATACAACTAAAATCCCAAAAGAAGATGACACACTCAACCGCAATACGAAAAGTGAATGGTGTCAACGTTTTTGAGAAGTGATGAAGTGAGCCTCACATACACCAAGGACGCTCCACCGGTAGCTCCCTATCTCGTGCGTTAGCTCATCGACTTAGCTACACGGGTCCAGTGCCTCAGCATTCCATGCTCACTCTGCGTGCCCGTCCCTCCTCAGGTCAACGGTTTCACCAGTATCACACTCACCACCCCCGACCTAGTGTGGGACGACAGGCGGGCCACCGCCAACCCGGGCCTCGACGGAGCCGGTATATTTGCGTGTTGTTGTGTCCTGATGTGTGAATCGTTGGTGATTGTCTCTTGGCGGAGCCCATCTCATCTCCAAGCCGGCGCGGGCCAACATCTGCATCTGACCTGCAGGGGCCCATCTCCTAAGGAGAGCCATTGCCTCGTTTGTCTACAGCCTCGCGGCCATAGTTTCCCAGTGTACACCACTTGGCGGTGAGATTGACTTTTCTGTTAACTTTATCGGCTTGCTACTCATTTCACGTTTCGCTAGCCGACCCCGGAGTGCAACGGTTGGGAAGGATAGGGTCCACGGCTGGATGGGAACGTGTGGCTCTTACGGAAAGAGAAAAACCAAGACCGGGGCATCAGACTCCTAAGGTTTTCACGGTGCAATGGGCTGGTGGTGGCAAACACGTTTGGGTTGAACAGACCGTACTAGGCCCATAAGCCAATGGCGCGAGGCTACCATGTGGGGGATTACGGCCGAACGCTTCTAAGCCAGAATCCCGCGCTAAATCTCCGCACCACGGTGATGGAAGGCTACGATATGGTTGGGACCTGGAGTCGCAGAAAGAGATCTCTGCCGTCCGCCTATCAAAGCGGGCGGAAAGCTGCGCGATACTCACCCCATTGGGCGATGAGGTATGGAACCACTAGTAAAAGACTTAGTTCTCGGTCGGGGTGTCTTAAGCAGTAGATCAGCTACCTCTCTGCGAACTGCTGAGACGCAACCCTTGACCATGGGATATGTCCGCACACCAGGCGAACAACATCTCCGTGCCATGACAAGGCTTGTCCCCTGGTCAAATACACTCTTTCGAGAGGAATCACAGGTCGCTGACATTTGGTCCACGTGCTTGTCTGATAAGCCAATGGTGTGAAGCTACCATCTGAGGGACTACGGCCGAACGCCTCTAAGATAGGATCCCGCTATAAATCTCAGCACTGCTGTGATGGGAGGCTACGACATGACTGGGGCTTGCGTCTCAGCCCGGCCCGCTCGAGCCGCAGAAATGCACCTGGTTAAATGCACTCCTGCCTCGCTTTTTGCCTCTGTCTGCTATCAGTCATC
The DNA here is from genome assembly GCA_036924085.1 of Ariolimax columbianus. NCBI lineage: Eukaryota > Metazoa > Mollusca > Gastropoda > Stylommatophora > Arionidae > Ariolimax > Ariolimax columbianus. Next base: position 14,972,785 of record JAVGWX010000007.1, read on the forward strand.
CCAATGGATGCAGAAGAGATGCAGTCCAGAGGACATTGCACCTCCTGCCCTATTGTGACAACCTACCGGGTGGCTTGGAATGCTAGGCATACCATCACTGCAGAAAAGCCGAGAAAATAAAGGGAGCAAAGATATACCTCACTCACATGCATCTGCTACGTTTCTGGCAGGACGTGACGATCCTGGGACACAGTCACACTGGACTGCCTCTTATCCGGGATAGTACAAACTAGTACATAGTCCATCATATCATTGCCAAACCATATAGACACGATTAGGGAAGACTTGATAGTCCTGCAAGACAACTTCCTAAGAGAGACAACTCTGACCAAAAACAACTGCTGCCTTGCAGGTAGGCTGGGGACAGCCAAAGGCTAAGGAAGGCAACCCTTCAGAAACGTCTGTTGAAATCGGATGCACTGAGCCACCGTCTTAACAAAATAAAACAGTGCAACGTAAATATCGCTGTAAACAGTGTACGATGAAGAAGAAGAAGAAGAAGAAGAAGAAGAAGAAGAAGAAGAAAAAGAAGAAGAAGAAGAAGAAGAATAGACCGCCTGGACGCTGGACATGGCATGGCCCAGGCAATGATTTGCTTGAGCAAGTTTGCTGTGTGCTGGTCCAGAGGGGGTTTGGATCTAATATCTTTTTTTTTGTTGTTGCTTAGATGTTTGCCTCACTAGTTTCTAGTTTCAACACTGAAAGGGCGAGAGGTTTCCCTGGGGCGGATGTGGGAGGCGACCGCAATGTGGTTGTTATGGATGTGCGTCTGCGGTTGAGGGGAGTCGGGGGAAGAGATGTTGCCGGACTGACGTTTGGTCTGAACAGACTGGAAGACCCACATATCATTGAGGTGTTCCAGTCGCGGGAGGGAGGGGGATGTGCTCCGCAGTTGGCTTTCGGAGAGGGACTGGATACTAATACGGTGACAAAGTCTCTTGGTGCAGCTCTCGTAGATGCAGCAGCGGAGATCCAGGGATGTCACCATGCAGACTGAAGCCATGGGTGGCAAAGGGAGTTCTAGATCTTTGTTATGGAAGAGGGTCACTGAGGAACCAGGGTCGCCCACCTGATGGGCTCAGAAGATATAGAGAAATCGGAAGGGCGATGCAACAAGGGATGAGAAAGGCGTGGGGGGGGGGGGCGTGGATGTGTGAGCAGTGTGCGGACATCGATGGGAGATTGAACAGAAGTGAAGTTGGGGGAGCATGCGGGGGTTGTCAGGTAGCTGGTGGCATCAGGACAAAGCAGAAACTTGGTGATCCAGGATGGAAGCGGCGGGTACCTTATTGGGAAGAGTGAAGTCATGGCACGATGGACAGAGCACTTTTCCGAGTTATATAACGATGAAGGACGAAACGAACCTGAGAAAACAATACCTCCAACATCAACAACTATAGAGGATAACCAACTGATAACGAATGAAGAGGTAATTGCAGCGGTAAAGACATTGAGAAGAGGGAAGGTGGACAATATACCAGCAGAGCTTTTACAGGCAGCTGGAGAGGTAGTGATGGAAGATCTGACACACATCTGAAACAAAATATGGGCGACAGGAAACTGGTCGGACTTATGGACATAATCAATGGTAATTCATTTACATAAGTCTAGAAACATAAAGCTATGCCAAAATTACAGAACAATAGGCCTCATCGGCAACTCTGGCAAGGTCATGCTTAAATTAATCCTCGACCGATTGAAACCTCAAGCCGAGAACATCATTGCCGAGGAGCAAGCAGGGTTCAGGCAGGGAGGAAGCACTAATAACATATATTTAATTTTTAATTTCGGGCTGCTAAGTGAGAAATTTCTACATGAGCAGCAATAACTGTATCACGTGTTTGTTGATTATAAGAAGGCGTTTGATAGAACATAGCATAAAGCGCTATAGGCGACCATGAGGCTGTATAAAATCAACGGAAATATAACGGTCCTTTGAACACCTGTATGACAATGCGTCTAGCGCAGTTCTTGTGAATGGGAGGCGAGGGGACTGGTTTCGCACATCAGTTGGTGTGAGACAGTGGTGTACACTTTCTCCAACTCGTTTCAATATATTCATTGAGGGAATGCTGAGTGAGGCACTTGGAGGTCACGTTGGTGCTGTCAAGATGGGTGGGGGGATGGGGGAGGGGGGAGGCAGAGCGGTTACCAATCTTCGTTTTTCAGATGATTGGCGGGTTCGGAAGCGGGGCTCCAGGAGTGGGATGGAGGGCTCGATGAGACAGCTTTTGACTATGGTATGGAGATAAACGCTGGAAAGACAACATTAATGACCAAGAACGCCAAGGGCTTCAACAGCAAGAATGAAGCTAGTGGTGGGGAGCTCGAGGTGGTTGGCCGTTTTGAATATTTAGGGTCGATTGTCTACGGTGGAGTATCAAAATGTGAGGTGTTGGCCAGAGTGGTACAGCCAGTGGCATCGCTTGCACGGCGTGACAAGAGCTGGCAAGATAGAAGGTTGGCACTGTGCGCGAAGATCAGATTGATGCGTGCCATGGTCATGTCCGTGTTCCTCTGTGCTTGTGAGACATTGACAGTTACAGCTGACCTTCAACGAAGGATACAGGCCTTGGAGATAAGATGTTTCCGAAGACTTGTAGACGTCACGTGCCGAAATCGGGTTTGCAGGTGAGGAAATGCGAGATGGAATTGCAACAGCAGTGGGGGCCTTTTGAGGACATTTTTGGTGGATGTCACACGAAGGAGGCTCGCTTATTACGGTCGTATATCGAGATCAAATGGTCTTGCAAATACGAATCTCCACGGAAAGGTGCAAGGCAGACGAGGAAGAAGCCGTCCCAAAAAGGGATGTGAGGACAACATAAAAAAGTGGACCAGTCTTTGACCAGATGACACAGGGACGGCGGCGGCTGGCAGAGATGGGTGGCGTGGTGTTATGATGATGTCTTCATGTGTGCCCCAACAACCTAACCGGTTACGGGATGACCTGATTTGACCTGACTACGTATCCACGTTTTACGATTGGGGTTTTCTTCCTACTGGGAACACATTCCTCTTTTAGCGTTTTGAGAAATGTATTAAAACTCTCCCACTCTTGTTCAACATATGTTCCTCCGACAATATATTTCAAGATTTCGTGGTTCGCTTCCGCTTTCATCATCTTAACATCTGCCTTAGAGTAGTCATATGTGCGCTTGTTTATGTTTATTTCTTTCCCTTTCATAAGACCTGAAGGTCACCAGTTATCATGTCAATACGAAACAAATAAGTATGTCGTTGGCTAAGCAAAAATCGTTTGGTATTCCTAATAGTAACATAACACGCTAGCATCAGCTGTAACCACGGACTCTTTCTTGCAGAAAAAGGAAACACAAAATCTAGTACTGTTTACAGTTGTGGAGGCATTATCATAGAGGGGGTATAAACATGCTGGAAAGAATACAAAAAAAGATCGAAAAACTGATAGTGGGATTCCATCATTACAGTTATGAGGAAAGACTCAGAAAAAACAGGCATACAGTGTTTAGAACAGAGTAGAATTCGTGGTGACTTTATACAGGTTTATAAGATGATCAGAGGAATTGATAAATTGGACTATAACAAGTAGTTTTTATAAAAAACTACAGCCACTCACAAAAACAAGAGGGCATAGCTACAGGTTGACTAAAGAGAGGTACAGATTAAATATTAGGTAATATTATGAGCTTAATGACTTAAGAGCAGCACTCTGCAAACTGTGCCAACAGTCCGCACCAAAAAGGGTAGTGGTACAGTGGGTTCCGTCACACTGCAACATCCAAGGCAACGAGGAGGCAGACAGACTGGCAAAAGAAGGTGCAAGGCTACCACAAATAGATACCAGTATGACGTACGAAGAGTCAAAACGGCTTATCAAAGCCAGGTACATGTCCAAATGGGAAACCGAACATACTGGTTACACCAAAAACGATGCCTATTACCAGTTGAACCGAAGAGAGCAGGTCGTTGTCTTCAGACTTCGCACTGGCCACAACAGACTGAGGTACCACCTCTTCAACAAATTGAAGATAGGGTGTACCGACGAATGCCCGTGCGGTACTGGTAAAATGACCACTGAACATCTGCTGCAGAACTGCCCGACATACGAGGATCAGAGAGAGCAGATGTGGCCATTGCCAGTGGAACTGCAAGACAAGCTCTATGGTAGTGGCGAGAGTCTCAGGATGACCGCCGCTTTTTTCGAGAAAATAATGGTTACTGTCTGACTGTGTACGCAGAAGAAGAAGAAGAAGAAATATTAGGTAATAATTTTTTAGTCAGAGAGTGGTGAATACTTGGAATGCATTGCCACGGGAGGTAGTGGAGGCAGGGACAGTTAATGCATTTAAGAATAAATTGAATGCGCATAACATTTAAAGCAAGGTGATGTAAATGAAACTGGTTATATACAGAATCTGCAGAGTCTTCTAAACCAGTATACATAAGTTAAGTTAAGTTAAGTTATAAGCGAAGTGATGTAAACATAGCTAAGAGTGTGTATAGAGCGGAATAGTCGACTGACCATCGCCTAGTGATAAACAAGTTGATTCTATAAGTCAAACCCAAAAGACATCCTCAGGTGATAAAAGCAATGCAGAGATAACTTTTTTTTTAAGCTGAATTGGGAACTAATCAGAAACAATTTCGCTGCTGAGCTATAAACTACACTGGATAAGATTCAGGATGGGAACTCCAGCATCGATTAAACCTCATCGAAACTATAGGACACCGTTTCCCCTCAGCGCCAAAATACTTTGGTCAATTCACACGAAAGCACACAGACTGGTTCGAAAAAAATGATGGCAAAATTAAGATTCTTCTCGACGCAAATCGTCTTTCTTACATGGCTCTTCAAAATGACACATGGTCCTTTTCCAAGAAAATGGCCTTCACTAGTGCTCGAATAAAAGTCCACTAGGGACTCAGTTACAATATTCCTGGCAAAGCAGACGGGTAGACGACATAGAGGCTTTTGATGTGCGCTATGACATCAAATGTTTCTACGCGGCGCTGACATTACTTTATGGCCCGTCGCTTTTTGCTATGTCTCCAGTTCGCAACACCGATGAATTGCTATTAACACAGAAAGCTCAGATTCTCTGCAAGTGGGCGGAACATTTTTACCATCACCGATAATTGGAGAGGCTGTGAAACGGATGTCCCAGGTAGAAATAAACACAGTCATGGACGATATCATAACTGAAGATGATGTAGATAAAGCTATCAAGTCTCTTTCTCTTAGACAATAACATGGAACTAACGCAATTCGAACATAAGTGTATGCATCATCGTGAACATACCTCACCACCAGGCTCACATACCATTTCTGCTTCATTTTGGTTGAAGGAATAGTGTCACTTTAACTGAAGGATGCGTCAGAAGTACATATATATAAAAGATAAAAGACAATCGCCAGAAGTGTGACAATCACCGCGGAATGTCATTGCTATCTGGCGACACCTCTCCACCATTCGAGATCAACAACGGTGTGAAACAGGAATGTGTGCTTGCACCGACACTTTTCAATATGTTTTTAGCAATGTTGTCGGATGTCTTTAAGAACGTTACGTATGACATGCCGATACATTTCCGTACGGATGGTGGTCTATTCAAGATCCGCAGGAGAAGACCAAGGTGATGCGCCACACGATATTCGAAATCTTGTTTGCGGATGACTGTGCTCTGAACAGTAGCTCAAAACGAAATATGCAGGAGGATATGGACCCGTTCTCTTCTGTGTGTGACAACTATGGCTTGACAATTAGCAGAAATACAAGTCAGGTCATGTATCAACCAGCACCAAACACATAATATAATCAGTCAGCCATTGCAAAGCTATTTCTACCTAGGACGCATGCTGTCGAGATCAGGGACTATTGCTGATGAACTGGCTAATAGAATAGCAAAGCCAAGCTCGGCTTATGGCCAAATGTATGGGAACGTTGAGTAATCATCATAATGATTAAGCTGAAAGTATACCCTGCAGTTCTTGTCCCCACCCTGCTCTACGAGGGGGAGAACGGTATGTCTACGCTGTTGACTACAGGAGACTAAATTATTTTCACATGCAAAGTATTCATGCTCTTCTGCAGAAATCCAAATTAATATGGACTGGCCATCTTGACCGAATGTCAAACGAAATATTTCCAATGCGGGTTTAGTACAGCGAATTGAGTGAAGATCAATCCCAAGGACGTCTAAAGAAAGTGTTTCAAGGATGGTCTGAAGGATTCTCTAAAGTGCTGTGAAATAGACATTAATACATGGGAGAACCTGGATCATAATTACTTAACAGAAAAGAGCACGGTTATAGACGGCGTTGAAGTCGGCGAGGGTCTCCGTATATCACGGAGCCCAGGATAGACGTGCAATGAGGAAGTCAAGAGCAGATAAAATATCAGAGACGACTACTGACTACGTTCTCCAGTCGTGCCATATACTTTTCCAGGCTCCAATGTGCTTGATCAGTCATTATCGAACACACATACTCAAGGTTGCATTTTGACATGTGACCATATTGATCGACGACGATGGACGAATTATGAATTGTGAAGATGAGTTATATTTTTTCCCTTTGTATTACATACATGGGTTACACTTCACTTTGGTTGGATGTAATGTATATGGTAACCAAGTTGGCTTATCAGTTTGTGTTTTATAATGAGTCAAGTCTCTACTTGCACTGAACACTCTAACGACGGTGGGGGAGGGGACACGCGTGGGTGAGTTCGATAGTAGGACTCTTCTACATGATGTAGTATTTCGCGTTACAGTACGTTTACATTGCAATTTCCTAGTGTGGATAAAGGATTGCGGTTTTAAATAATATTTTCTTTAAATGTGATAATGATTATGAAACTAATCTGAGATACCTTCAATGAGTCTATCCATCGTTTTGTCTGCTCTACTGCCTGTTCTCAGCTCAATTACTTCTGCATTGAGCTGCGTTTAAGATTAATGCAAACCAAAAACTGACGTTAATTCTTTGCAGAAGAGGGTGTATGTTAAAAATTGGTGATCTGACTTCAAAAATCGATCTGTTCTTCTGCTAGCCGTTTCTCAGATCTCAGTGTTCGTCCTGTTGGAGACTTCAGAAGTCGGCGCGTTATCCTACTAGCCAGTCATCAGCTTTATGTAGTTGAGCTATTGAAGACATCATAAGGTGTGCGGTTATCCTGCAAGCCAATCATAAGCTTTATATAGTTAAGCTATTGAAGACATCAGACGTCGTAGGGGTTATCTTACTAGCTAGTCATCAGCTTTATGTAGTTGAGATATTGAAGACATCAGACGTCGTTCGTGGGGGTTATCCTACTAGCTAGTCATCAACTTTATGTAGTTGAGCTATTGAAGACATCAGAAGTCGTGGGTGTTTCCTCTCAGTCGATACTTAGCTCAATGTGGTTGCGCTTCTATAACTTCACAAGTCAATGCGTTATTCTACTCACCGATCTTGAACTCGCTATAGCCAAAAATACTCACTTATATTTGTTTCTTGTACACACGTTTGATGTTTAGACACTTAGATAAGATAATTTACTCTGAACTTCATCATCGAACATAAACAGTTGTTTGTAGACCTCCATAAATGGATTTTTGTTATTTGCCATCACCTAAAACAGACCATAGACTGTAACAGACAGAGGATGGGACGAGTTGAATGTAACAGTATTATGGTATTTGCATTGTGATCTTTTAAGCGGGTGCTTAAGCAAACAACCTCACTATTAAAAAATATATTGGTGATCCTTCTAAATTATACGAGAAGGTATCGTCACCATTTATTCTAGAAGGTGATTGTAAGTTCAGTTATGTCAAATATATGCTAACATATAATGTCATGTCATTTTTCTTACAGCAGTTTTGAAAGTATCGACGAACCACCTGGGCTCGATCGCTGCCCACACAAGAACGATCTCGATCTATTTGAGAAACTATGAGGACCATAGTTTGTGCTACCTTAACAATTCACAGGGACGTAAATGACATTTTTGCTCGCACGCCCACCTTCTCTGTGATAATCCCAAGACATCGATATCTTCTTCTTCTTCATATGATAGTTCATCATTTCCATTGCCACTTGAACCGTTCTACGTGTTTAAACATCGCCCTGATACCCCAGCAACAAAGCGTATTCTTGTCATTACACGAATACACGGTGCTTATCTATGTTATCAGTGAAAGGGTTGTTTCGCACCTCAATCAATGATTTACATCAGTAGAAGTGAAATTCATGAGGATTTTAGATGCAATTTGTGATTTTGATATGTCTTGAAGTTATAATGACTGAACTGTTTCAGGGTTATGCAGCTGGCCTCACGGTCATAACCTAATCTCAAAACATATAGCAAAGGTTAGTAGTATACAAGACCTGACCCTTAACACAAACCATCTCCATCCAAAAATACAATTTATAGAAAGCAATAAACATGAATCACGTATATGATGCGTTATGCAAGAATGATCGACATTGACGAATCGGTGAAAGCGATTTTCTATTCTCGACTTTAGGATATCAGGAATATTGTAAGAAAGACTCGTTTCTGGTTTCCCACTCCAAGATGGCGAATTATATGACGCGGGCTATTCAGAAAAGAAAGATTGAAATGAACATTTAGAAAGGGAACGGAGTGGGCTAGTGGTTAAGTGCACGCTCACAATCTGAAGGTGCTGAGTTATATTTTCATCACAGCACCGGTCGTTACCCCGGGGAAGCAAAACCTTAGAAAAAGCAGGAGGAAGCAGCCCCTTTCATAAAATGCATGCTGAAGTCGGATGGACTGGGCCGACATGAGCAAAATAAAAACTACAGTGCAACTCAGACCGCCTTGAGGAATTGAGAAATAAGGCGGACGCCAAAAACTTTAAGAAAATAGGGCTGTCGTGGAATACACTGAAATTGTTGGCTCATCACAGGACTGTTTTTACAGTGGTTTGTTCAAGGTATACGCTGCTCTGGTAGTTCATTGTTTATTGATTACATTGTTGTTAAAATGTAAAAAGAACATCAGTTTTCTGCTTGTTTAGGATTGTCCGTTTCTGATTTAGGCAGCCTTATAATAATGCCATTCACGTGCATTGGTGTAAACCCAGCAGTAGCCACCTCTGATTTGCCGTTCGAGACTCTTGAAGTCTTTTACCTGATCACAATGATCACACATGTTTCTTTCACCCGAGTCAGCAGTTGTATTACAGCCATGATTACGATGGAGAGATGTTTGTGTATCTCTGCTCCTTTAAAGGTTGGATTTGATGTACATGCACACATGTTGTTGTTCTTATTATTTTTTTAGAATCACCATTGCTTTGCATTGTTTTAGCAGGTTAGCTTCTTATACACAATTAATTGATAAGGCATCTCATTCAATGATGCCCACATGTAGGGACCTATTCATTCAACAACTAATTGATACCAATGTCCAATAAACGAACATTCTTTTCTTTCAAAAAAATATATAATTGTTAAGGCATTTCATTCAATGATGTCTAATGAACACACATTCTTGTAGCAATAACTAACGGAACAACTCATTAAATTATGCTCAGTATCAAAAATAAAACGAAAAATCCCGTCATGCTATGTGTCGCATAGAAAATATGGTGTTAGACACATACCATTTTGTAACCAATGAGAATTAGTGGATGATTTTACTTCCCAGACTGAACCGGCATCCATTTAAGGCTGGGTCGACCCTGGTGAGGTCTGATAAAAACATTCCCGTTCAACTGGGGAATGAACCCATGACAACTCAAATGCGAAGCCAGCGGGCTAAATGCTGTGCTATGCGCCTCGAAATTATCCTCCATAAACAAACATTATTTTCTCAAAGGCTAATTCTAATGAAAGGTCATCAAATTATGTCTAATTAAAAACAGACAAACATGATTGGCACAATAACTAACTAAATGTGATGACAACCCATTCAATGATCTCCAATAAACTAATATCATTTTCTAAATAACACAATATGATGACAGCTAATTAAATGGTGTACCATAAATGAATATTCATGTTTCAATATATAATTGTCGATGATTGCTAATTTAATAATATTTAATTAAAGACATGTGTTTTATAAAAATATAATTGGTATAGTGCTAATTTTAATGATGTATAAATTGTACCCACTTCCCATCACAAATATTAATTTGTCATGACAGCGCATGTAAAAAGAACAATAATATCATGCTTTTTCTCAATAACGTATTACTATGACAATTTATTTAGTGATATTCAATTAACGCATTCTTTATCAAAATAGCTAACTGTTGTCCTGGCTAATCTATAAATGTCAAATACACGTAATCATCTTCAAAATAACTGATTGTTATGGTATAATGATTGTCTGTCATGAATGATGTCCAGCATGCGCACATTCGTATTGTCTTTTTCTGGCGTTGTGAAACAGTGCGACATCTATGTCTATCACTACAGTAATCTTTCCCCAAAGCAAATTGAATTTGTCCGTTCCTGCCGTTTGTATTGCACAATGTTTTAAATTACGAAGTTATAACCCTAATACATGCCTCTAAATAGTTAATTTCAGCATCGTGAAACCAGTGCAAAATGATAACATGTATCTTTTTCTAATATAAGACCGCATGAACATGCAGGGGACATACTTGTACAGTATCGCTGTACGAATGTTGGTGGTATCTTAGGTAAATTAACCTTCTGAACACTTTTTTTTACTAATTTTTTTCAACCTAATAGTTTCTTTAACATAATCTAATCAAAACATATTTCAGAATGCCGGTTTTTCACACACCTCTTTAAAACTGATGCATATTTTTTAAAATATCCGTTACTTGCCAGTGTAAGGAAATAGCAAATTTCTCCGAGGCCAGACAAAAGGAACACTTTGTACGGAACTGAACAACAGTTGATTATACACACAAATGTCATTGTGAGAATGGGCAGGAGCCGAGAGGCAGATGGATCAAAAACTACCCGACCATATTGTTATTTTATTGCGTACTTCCGTTATGTTTGTTATTATCCATTTCATTTCATGTAATTGGTAGTGTACTACCAAAAGCAAAAAACGTTAATATCCTGAAAATGTAATACATTGAATTCGTTTCTCTTTCAGATCAAAAGTATCATCACGCCAAAGCGAACAGCTGTGATCACTGTGTGGGTGTTTATCATCTTCCTCTGTATTACTGCTCCAGTGTATGTAGTCAACACACTAGGCCTGAAATTTTCGCCAACAAAAAATAAGACGCTTGTAGGTCTTATTTCATCTGGAGACCGAGAAAGAATAGAGAGGATCACATTTGCTGTCATCAACTTTTCAATACCGATTTGTACCTTCCTGATCATCGTTGTATGCACAACAATACTTTCATTCAAACTTTGGCAAACAACAAAATGGAGAAAAAATACCATAACACATTCACAGGCTGACAGAGTGTCTAGTCGAAACCAGAAAACAGCAACGATGGTTGTGATGATTTCGATCTTGTTTATTGTCTGCTTTATTCCAATGAGCACCACTTTGTTGGCAGTTGGATTTATACCTGAACTGTCAGTTACCGGGAAGTACTTGAGCATATCAGTTCTGATATCCGGAGTTTGCTACATTATGGAGAGTTTCAATGCGTCATCGAACATATTTATTTACTATCACATGAGCAGTAAATACAGAGATATATTGTCAACTTTTTTTCAGAAACAAAGAACAAAAACCGCCAAAATGAATGGATATTCAGATTGACTTTTCTAACCGAAACTGATTCATGATTTAACATTAACCCTGATATTCTTCTTCTTTATAAATATCATTTGTTTTTAAGGTGAAAGTTCGAAAATAGTTGCCCATCGCAAATGACAATAGCGACTTCATGAAGCTGTTTTGTTCTGATGATGAAGCTAACTCTGTATTTTGGATAATAATGAAGACGACTTCGTTGGTAATGAACCCCACTCTCTCGTCTCTTAGCTAACTTCGACAAGTGACACGACGATCGGTCGAGACAACTGAAAGTAACTCATGATATAGCGATTCTGGTTTTACCCCTATTAATGTATGAGGGAAATGTTTGTTTTTTTCAGACCGCAACGGGTCCCGGGTCAACCCACCCTTAATTGGATGCTGGTTCAGTTGGGGAAGTAAAAATGGCAATGGAAAGAAGATGACTACGGCCCTCGTTATAGCCGAGCCTTTGAAATGTGAGATCGCTAACACATTACACCGCTACATCAGTAATGATATTGGTTACTTTACTTAATTTGTAAGGACAGGTATTGTTTGAACCTTACGGAATGCGATCACCGGCCAGTTTGACAGACTAGTGTCTTTCTACTAGGATAAACTAATTATAATAGTATAGATGTATGGCAATATAAGCAAAACAAAATACCAGTCGAAATAATATCATAGGTTGACGTAGTTATATATTTGCCATGCCCGAGATGTGTCCAGGTCGATATGAATCAGTTTCTAAGACTACTGTAAAACACGACTAAAGAATGTCGTTTATTGGGATAGCCACCTAATCATGTTTACTGTTTAAAACAATTTTTTTGAAACCACTACAACAAATCCTGACAAAGAGCCAGGTGTAGTGATGGACATAACCTTTGACTAAGACGAACATTTGATAAATCAGTGTCAAACAGCAGATCACGTCTCAGTAGCCACTCTCAGCAGGACACCAACAGATCACTTAATAAGTCAATTTTTCTCATTTATCCTGATGTCATGTCCAATATCGATGGGGTTATTATTAAATTGTTGTTTTCTATAAATCAGTTCAATTATCAGGAAAATTACATCTGACCCTCAGCGAAAGATACACGCCTTGGAGGTGAGATGTTTTCGAAGACTTCTAAACGTAACATAGAATGATCGAGTTACATATGAGGAAAGAAGAGATATAATTAAAAAGGCAAAATTACATTTTGACGACCTATTGGTAACAGTCAAAAGAAGGAGAGTCGCTTTGTACGGTCACACGTCGAGATCAAATGGTCTTGCAAATACGATCCTGCTCGGAAAGGTGCAAGGCTGACGACGAAGAAGCCGCCCCAAAAAGAGGTTGGATGACAACAGACAAGAATGGACCTATATCCGAACAGAAGAGGCACAGGCATCGGCCACTGACAGAGGAATATTTGTCAATTCTTCAGTGAACATCGTTGTGTACTATCACATGAGCAGTAGGTACACGGATGTGTTTAGGCAGATGTTTCATTTACAAAACAAATAATTTATTTGATTTGGTTTAATACCAACACAAGGTCGGTGCATTGCAGATGTATATTCGTAAATTTTTGGCTTATTGTATATTCATGGAATGCATTATACCTTTGCAGTGACAGTGGTCTTTAGTCGCCTGTGGCGATTTGGTTTGAAGATTACTTGGTCATTATTATGTGGTTATCTCTGAAGCGCAAAAAAAGATTTCAAGCAACACAATTTATTGAGTAATTAAATAACTGCTACGGACAATGATCGGTAAATAATTATGTACATGCCTCTGTTATTATTGTCTTAACGACTAAAGATGGAAACAAAAATGGAATTTATTAAAGCTAATATATTACTGTATACAATCAAAGCCGGTACACTCTCTGCAGAACACATGTCATGAACGAATAGACGAAATGCACGCGCGATCATTCCCAGCTTTCCACATGTCTTCCTGCAGTTTGTAGGTTTGGCTCGACTTTCCTTCTCATGAGAGTTTAGGTCTGCCTGTTGTCACACGTGTGCAGATTATCCAGTACAGTTAATGACCTTTAGGTGAGTTCTTGTACGATATGTTTTTTCTGACACTGAATTACAATGTTAGATCAGCATGTTTTGTCTAAGTCGACGTGAGTAGCCTATGCATATGTGTATATATATATATATATATATATATATATATATATATATATATATATATATATATATATATATATATATATATACATATATATATACATACACTCCATGATCATCATCAAGTAGCATGTGCCTTGCATAACTTCACATCCCTTACAGCCCGTCTCAAAGTTACATGATCTGTTTCCAAATCGACAGCTTGCTTCAGAGTCACTGAAAATTTTGTAATTCAACATGTAGAAGCAGCCACTGACGGCAAAAACACAATCGACCTAGTTGTTACTAAAGAGGTACATATGAATAACAATTTTACCAAGATCCTCACTCACAATTCCCTCAAGGAATATATTGAAAAGTGTTGGAGAGAGTGTACACCAGTGTCTCACACAAACTAATGTGCGAAACCAGTCCCCTCGCCTCTCATTCACAAAACCTGCGCTGGACGCCTTGTTATACAGGTGTTCAAGGACCGTTATACTATTTCCGTTGATTTAATACATCCTCATGGTCGCCCATAGCGCTTTAAAGCATGCCCTATCAAACGTCTTCTTTAAATCAACAAACACAAGATTCCGTTATTGCTGCTCATCGAGATATTTCTCGCTTAGTAGACTGAAATTAAATATATGTTCTGTGGTGCTTCTTCCCTGTCTGAACCCTGCTTCCTCCTCGGCAATGATGTTCTCTACTTGGGGTTTCAATTGGTCAAGGATTAATTTAAGCATGACCTTGCCAGAGTTGTCGATGAGGCCTATTGTTCTGTAAGTTTGTTATTGATAAGGTAAAACTTATGTAAATGAAAAACCATTGATTTTGTCCATACGACTGTCCAGTCTCCTGTCGCCCTATTCTGTTGCAGATGTGTGGCAGGCCTTTTATCACTACTTCTCCACCTGCATGTACAAGCTCTGTTGGTATATTGTTCACACCGGCCGCCTTTCCTCTTAACCTAACGTCTTTAAACTGGCTTAGAAGACTCTGTAGAGTATGTATACAATAAGTTACATTTACTTCACCTTGCTCTAAAAGCTATGCGCATCCAGTTTATTCTTAAATGCATTAACTGTCTCCTCCTCCACTACCTCCTCTGTCAAAGCATTCCAAGCAGACATCACTCTCTGACTAAAAAAATATGTCCTAATATCTTCTTCTTTCTTCTTCATCGTACACAGTCAGACAGTAACCATTCTTTTTTTCGAAAAAAGCAGCCGTCATCCTGATGCTGTCGACACTGCCATAGAGCTTGTCTAGTGTTGCCACTGGTGATGGCCATATCTGATCTCTCTGATCCTCGTATGTTGGGCAGTTTTTCAGCAAATGCTCAGCGGTCATTTTGCCGGTACCACACGGGCATTCGTCGGTGCCACCTATCTTCAATTTTTTGAATAGGTGGTACCTGAGTCTATTGTGGCCAGTGCGAAGTCTAAAGACCACGACCTGCTCTTCTCTGTTCAACTGGTAATATGCATCGTTTTTGGTGTAGCCAGTATGTTCGGTTTCCCATTTGGTCATGTATCTAGCTCTAATAAGCCGTTTTGACTATTCGTATGTCATACTAGTATCAGGTTGTGGTATTTTTGCACCTTCTTTTGCCAGTCTGTCTGCCTCCTCGTTGCTTTGGATGTTGCAGTGAGATGGAACCCACTGCACCGCTGCTCTTTTTGGTGTGGCCTGCTGGCATAGTTGACAGAGTACTGCTCTTAATACATTAAGTTCAGTATTTTTTTGGCTTTTACGTGCAGAGACTACGGCCAGTGCATCTGTAAGCAGGACTATGTGGCTTTCATCCCTTTTACCTTTTCACCAGTTCTTTCACTGCCGCCCTCAGTGCCTCTGCCTCCGCTCTGCCATTTGGTAGGCTCAGGAATGCTCCTGCCCCTCCATTCTGTGTTGTATTTGTTACGGAACCGTCGGTGTATGCATGGGTCCAGTCCATGTATCTCTTCTTTATTTTTAAGTCTAGCAATATTTGTTTCTACTACCTGGTATATTTTCTACCACCTCTGGAAATATATGCTTCCTCCAGGTAGGTTTTCGTACAGTAGGAATGGCTTTGGTGTGGTTAGTGCGTTCATAGGTTCTTCGTGCATCTTTGCTTTGAGTATTTCTGCAAAGTTGTTTCGCTTTAGCTTCCCATTTCCGAGATTGTTTAGTCTCTGGTGCATTGGATGGTCAATCTGTCTTTTGAGTTTCTCTGATTGCAGCTGGGCTCTGCAGTTTCTTCTGTCGACCATGGATTGCAGTTTTGTAATTATTTTAAGTTCTACAATTGGCGTTGACTTCATGCCTCCTGTTAAAATTCTCATGGCTTGGTTTTGGAGTTTGCTAACTTTATCGAAGTTCGCCTTTGCTGCTGTTGTCCATGCCTCAATGCCATACTCGAGAACTGGTCTCACTCTTCCAGTGTACAGTTTCTTTAGTATGCTTTCGTCTGCTCCCCAGCTTGTGCCAGCAAGTTTCCTCATGATTGTCATTCTTTCTCTGGCTCTCATTCGGTTTCTCTCGATCTGACTTTTCCATGTCATGCGCCGATCAAATGTGACTCCGAGATAGTTTGGGTTGTCGTTTGGCTGAAGGTATTTGCCGTTTAGACTTAATTTGGTGTTTTGGGTGTTTGATTGATAGCGAAAATATTGTACATGTGGATTTGTCCTCGTTTATTTTGACCAGCTATGAGTTCGCCCACTCTTCCAGCGATGTTAGGGCCTCCTGCATCCGATTTCTTGCTATGGTGGTCCACATAGCCAGATCGTCTGCAAACATTGAGCTATGAACTCTTCTTGGTATATTCTCTATAATATCATTTATATACACCAGGAAGAGTGTTGGTGACAGTACTCCCCCTTGGGGTACTCCCTGCTCAAGTGTCACATTTTTGCTCATCTGCCCTTGTACTTGGACTTTGGGCGTTCTGTTTTTGATGTACTAGTTGATCCACTTGTACATTTTGCCACAAATATCACTTCTTCTTAGCTTGAATCTAAGTCCATCTTTCCAAACTTTGTCAAATGCCTTTTTCAGGTCCACCCAGGCCGCTACTGTGTGTTTCTGTTCCTGGTAGGCATCTTCTATTTCCTGGGCTATAAGGATGACCTGGTCCTCTGTGGATCTGTGCTGTCTAAAGCTTGTTTGCTATTGAATTAGTATCCGTTTTTCTTCCAGATGCCACATCAGTCTTGTGTTTATCATACGTTCCATCAGTTTGCCGACACAGCTCAGTAGGCTGATAGGCCTGTTTCCATTTGAATCTGTTTTGTCTTTTCCTTTCTTTGGAACTGGTACAAGTACTGCGTCTTTCCATGCCTGGGGTACAATACCCCTTTACCAGCTTTGGTTCATGACTGATAGCAGTTTCCTCTTTGCTGTTTGACCCAGCCCCATCAGCATTTCGTTTGTTATCTTGTCTTTTCCGGGAGATTTCCTTTTCTTTAATGTTCTTAGTGCCTCTTCCATTTCGCTCATTGTTAGTTTTGCCATCATATGCTCTTCTGGTGACATATTGATGTTGTCGTGCCCCTTTTGCTCTTCATTAATTTCCGTATGCCTATCTGCAGGGACATCTATGTGGTTCGCTTTGGCACAGTGTTCAACAAAGGCGTTTGCGGCTTTTTTTCCAGTGAGGAAGTTTTCTCCCTGCTTGATGGTAATTTGTTTGTTTGACGGGGTTTCGTGATTCATGGCTCTGACTAACTTCCATTGTTTGTTCCCTCCTTTGTCTAGGTTGAGGCTTTCCGTTTTGTTTTTCCAGCTTTCTCTTGCTGTTTGGTTTACAGTGTATTTGTATTTCGCCGTGGCGGCTTTGAAGGCGATGTTTGCCTCCATAGATTGATCTCGCCCTGCCATGTTCCTATCATTTGTGACTGCGTCTTCCGCTTTTTGCAAGTCATCATTCCAATAGGGCTCATAATTTTTCCTTTGCCCCTCTTGGGATAGTTTTAGTGGCAGCTTGCATTATTGCTTCGTTTCCTAATATCTAATCTGAACCTCTCTTTAGTCAGCTTGTAGCTATGCCCTCGTGTTATTGTTGGTGGCTTTATTTAAAAAAAAAAAAACTTGTTATAGTCTAATTTATCGATTCCTCTGATCATATTATGAACCTGTATTGTCACCACGAATTCTTCTCTCTTCGAGACACTGTAGGCCGGGTTTTCTGAGTCGTTCCTCATAACTGTAATTCTGGAATCCCACTATCATATTTGTCGCTCTTTTTTGTATTCTTTCTAGCATGTTTATGTCCCCTCTATGACTCTACGCCTGTACACAGTACTCCAATCTAGGTATAACTAAAGAATTATACAGTTCGACGATCACTTCCTTTCTCCTATGTTTAATATTTATGTTTATCATACCTAACATTGCATTTTCCCTTTTCACTGCTACCTAAACTTGCTCACTCACCTTTCCTGTATGATCTATTATAATCTATAGGTCCCCTCTTCGCAATGTCTTTACCGCTGCAGTTACCTCTTCATTCGTTATCAGTTGGTTATCCTCTACAGTTGTTGATGTTGCAGGGGTTGTTTTCTCAGGTTCGTTTCGTCCTTCATAGTTATATAAATCGGAACAGTGATCAGTCCATCATGCCAGCACTTCACTCTCCCCACTAAGGCATCGCAACTTCCATCCTGGATCACAAAGTTCATGTCCTGTCTTGGTGCTAACAGCTCCCTGGCAACCACGCATGTTCCCTCAGCAAGACTTATTTTCAATCTCTCCGTGATGTCCGGACACTGCTCACACATTCACGCCACCCCCCCCCCTCCGCCCCCCGCCTCTCTCATCCCTTATTGCATCCCCCTCCCGACCTCTCCATATATGCCGACCCCATGAGGTGGGCGACCCTGGTTCCTCAGTGACGTTCTTCCATCACAAAGGTCTAGAATTCCTTTGGTCACCTATTGCTTCCTTTAGGCCGGGCGGCATCCCATGATCTCCGCTGCTGCATCTACGAGAGCTGCGCCAAGATACCGTATCAGTATTCAGTCCCTGTGCGAGAGCCAACTGCAGATCAAATCCCCCTCTCACCTCCGACCGGAACACCTCGATGATCTTTGGGTTTTCCAGTCTGTCCAGGTCAAACGTCAGTCCGACCACATCTCTCCCAGCGACTCCCCTTAACCGCATACGCACAGCCATCACAAGCAGATCGCGGTCGCCTCTCACATCTGCCCCGGGGATACCTTTCGCACTGTCGGTGTTGATACTAGATTTAAACTCCCGCTGGACCAGCACACAGCCAACCCGGTCGTGCATCTCATTGCCTGGCACATGCCACGTCCAGCGTCCAGACGGCATGTTCAACCAAAACATGTTTGCCACTGCCAACCCATTGCACCGTGAAAACCCTACGGGTCTGAGGCCCCAGTCTTTAGTTTCTCTGCTTCCGTATGGGCCACACGTTTCCCTCCAGCCGTGGACCGCATCCTTCCTAATCATTGCACTCCGGGGCCGGATATCTCTCCTTCTGAGATGCGAACAGTGAAATGAGTAGCCTGCCGATATAGTGAACACAAGTCAACAGCACCTCCAAGTGGTGCACACTGGGAAACTATGGCCGCGAGGCTGTACGCAATCGAGGCAATGGCTCGCCTGGGGAGGTGAGCTCCTCTAGGTCCGATGCATATGTTGGCCCGCACCGGCTGGGAGAAGAGATGAGATCCTGCAGGTCATATGCAGATGTTGGCCTACAGCTGCTTGGAGAGAAGATTGACTCCGCCAAGAGACAACCGCGCACGATTCACCCATTAGGACACAGCCACACGCAAATATACCGGATCGGTCGCGGCCCGGGTTGGCGGTGGCCGCGCCTGCCGCCTCACACCAGGTCAGGGTGGTGGGTGGGCTACTGGTGGAACCGTCGAACTGAGAAGGGATCGGTCGCAGTGGGACAGTGGAATGTTGGGACACTGGACCGGTTTGACGAAATCGATTAGCTAACGCACGAGATGGAGAGGTACCGGTGGAGCGTCCTTGGTGTGTGTGAGGATCGATGGGAAGGCTTTGGAGTTTACCAAGGAGGAGTTCGACACGTTCTACTTCCGCGGCCTGGGGAGAAGCAACATTTGCATGGTGTGGGGATGCTGGTGCATGGAGACAGCCGGATGCGTGTTAGGTTTCCGCCCAATATCTAGCCGGTTCATCATCGTGCGGCTAAATGCTGCACAGTTTGATGTTACTATGATACAGAGTCGCGCGACCACTGTGGACTAAGGATATTGTGAAATGGGGGCATTCTGTGATCGGCTTCGGAGTCTGATGGCCGAAACACCAATAAAGGAAATATTGGTGGTCCGGGGTGATAAATTGGATAACCACATGTGAAGTGAAATGTTGAAGAGCTAACAACAAAGCATGGAAAAAAATGTATAGAGGCAGGTAAATCAAACGAAATATCATTTCAATATTTGAACAAGCAAAACATAGCTCAGAAATTGAATAAAACAGCAAAACGAGAATTTAAAAAAATAAACTTGTTCAGAGGTTCAAGACTGATAGTAAAAGCGTCTTCTCTTATGTTAGAAATCAAGAAAGAACCAAAGACAAAGTAGGCCCTCTCATAGATAATAGAGGGAAAATAACACGTGAGAAAAGGACGGCAGCTAGTCTACTCAAGCAGTACTTTGACACAGTCTACACAAAAGAGCACTGCTCCAAGATCCCAGACCCTTTATATTTTTTTGAAAAAGACACGGACACATCGGGATTAAGATCAATCTGTATTACAGAGGAAATGGTTTTCAAAAAATTGGAGGAGTTGAAAGTGTATATGTGTCCAGGTAAAGACGGTATTCATCCAAAATTGATGTTTGAAAGTAGATACCAACTAGCAAATCCATTGGCTCTATTATGGTCTCAATCACTTGCAAACGGGATTGTTCAAGGGATTGGAAAGATGCAGAAGTGATTATTTTTTCAAAAAAGGGTAAACAATCAGATCCAGCTAATTATAGACCGGTGTGTATAACGAGCATAGTCTGTAAATTGTGAGAGTCAATAATCAAAGAAAACATTATAATGCTTTTAGACAACTTTAAGCTAATCAGAAATAGCATGGGTTTACTAGAGAGAGATCATGCTTAACAAATATATTAGAACTCATGGAGGAAGTTCCTAAAATAATAGATAAACAGGAGCTGGTGGAAGTTATGTTTGCGATTTTGAAAAAGGTTTTTAATAGAGTACCTCCTAAAACATTATTTTGAACGTTAAACAAACAGGAAATATGTGAGAAAGTAGCCAAATGGATTGAACATTGGTTAACATGAAAAAGGCAGAATGTGGGCATAATAAAGGAGTACTATGGGTGGTGTGAAGTGAAAAGTGATGTGCTAAATATCTCGGTTTTACGACCAATTTTGTTCTTGATATATATACACGATTTGGACATTGATATGGAGTTCATGATTGGGAAATTTGCTGATGACACAAAACTATGGAGGACATATCTCATCTAAAACAGAAATAGATACATTGAGGTCGGAATTAGGTAAAATTCGAGCGTTGTCTGTATGCTTGGAAATGGAGTTTAATATAGATAAATGTGCAGTAATCCACTTGTGTAGATCCAATATGGAACATAATTACATAATGGAAAATAGCAATATTAGAAATATATATAAGGACAGGAACCTATGGATTGTAATAGATCATACAGGTAAGGTGAGTGAGCAAGTTCAGGTAGCTGTGAAAAAAATAAATGCAATGTTAGGTAAGATAAAGAGAAATATTAAACATAGAATCAATGACGTGATAGTTAAACTGTATAAAGCATTAGTTAGAACTAGAGCGACAAAGCTGATAGTGGGATTCCAAAATTACAGTTAAGAGAAAAGACTCAGAAAAACCGGCCTACAGTGTATAGAAGAGAGAAGAATTCGCGGTGACGTAATTCAGATTTATAAGATGATCAGAGGAATAGATAAATTATACGGTCGTTAAAATATAGCATCCCACAAGAACAAAAGGGCATAACTACAAATTAACTAAAGTGAGGTCCAGGAAATATTTCAGTAGTCAGAGCGTGGTGAATGCTTGAAATGCATTGCACCGGGAAGTAGTTAATACATTTAAGAATACATTAGATGCGCATAGATTTTAGAGTAAGGTCATGTAAATTAAACTGGCTGTATACAATCTCTGCAGAGTCGTCTAAACTAGGATAAAGATGTAAAGTTTAAGTTCAGTTTGAGTTTAAGTAGAAATCGCATTGAACCAGGACAGGTATGGCCATTCGGTGTGGCAATACCTCTCTGTCACGTTGCTGGGGATGGAACATATTAATGTGATCCGTATGATGTCGAGCAATCGTGTCCTCTTCTCTGCCGATAAAAAAAGGAAAACTCGTTTCGCACCCCATGTGCACTAACCTTCCGAAAATTCAAATTTGCATTAACGATAGTGTTCACCGTAACCAGAGAAAGATACACATCTTGAGATATTCCACAGCAAGTTAGGAGTCGATTTTTTTAACAAAAGGTGTTCCACAATCTAAATATTCACAGATATGACTGAGATGGATGGAAAGCCACCACGGCCAGGATCATCAGTCACATCACTACTTCACCAAACAGTTTACACCATTCACTTGTCGTATAGCGGCTGAGTGTGTCATCTTCTATTGAGATTTCAGTTGTATGTAAAAGTCTGCAGGTTTCACTCCATCTTTCACATTACACTTCATTACAACACGCTAGCAGTGGTGTCCGCTATTATCATTTATCATCCCTATGATTGGCCCATGGCAAGTGTGCCATCTAGAAGTAATAGGGCACATGTAGACCTAAATATAACCCATTCAGGAGAACTCAAACAAAAAGTCTCGGTTTGAGTTGAACGCCCCACGTATATATGTGTGGATGTATATATATTACTCCCTACGCCCTTCCCATAAACGTGTATCCAGTAAGGGAAAGGATGGTGTGCGGGGGTGAGGATGACATATAACGTTGTGTCGCGTGCATTTTCCATATTCACTAGAGGTCGAAGGGACATCACTCAGCGTGTGAGTGAGTATGTCATCTCTCCCCAGATGTATTCCGTTGATTATAGTAGTGTCTACAATTTTCACACGCAAATACACCCATACATGAATACATACATACACACATATATACATACATACGCACATACATGCACACATGTAATGGCAACATGATAAGTCTGACGTATGGTAGATGGTAGAATGTAGGAATACATGCACTTGTTTCGCGCTGGTATGAAACTCTACAAGATGTTGACGATTATGCTGAATAATACATACATTTGCAGGACATATATATGTGTTTTGTTGCTATTGAGAAAAATGATGTGGTGTATTACGTTTTCATCGCCCCTCATGATGAGCATGTAGTATATAATCAGACGTAAGTAGCCTATACATTTATATGTATATAAATATGTATATACATATATATATATGTATATATATATATATATATATATATATATATATATACATATTTACATACGTATACATGTACAGGCTACTTACGTCTGATTAGATACAACATGCTCATCAAACGGTTTAATTTTGTGTCAGGTAAACATAACGTAAACAGACCTCATATAACTTACATTAACTCTTTAGGATGTATCTGCACAAAAGTGAAAAAGGCAGAACTATACATTCATGAGAAAGAAAGTCGAGACAAACCTACAAACTGTAAGAAGACATTAGGAAACTTGGAAATGATGGCAGGTGCACGAAGCCTTGACGTGTATTTTTTGATGACATGTGTTCTGTGGGGAGTTGAGGGTCTTTGATTGAATACATTTATACATTAGCTTTATAAAATCCTCTATTTCTGGCCATGTTTGCTGTTAATGTTTTCCAGCTGTTCAACATTTCAACAACAAAAATAGTAGAACCTTTTACATGCATCTTTACAGATCATCGTCCATGACCGTTGTTTATTTACTCAATACATTGTGTAGCTATACAACGTTGCATGCTCGTCAGAGATAATCATATACTAACGACCATGTAATCTGCAAACCACATCGCCACAGGCTACTAAAGACCACTGTCTCGCTGAAAAGGTAGCATGCGTTTCATGCCTAAACTATAAATCCAGCTATTACGAATATACATATCCAATGCACAGAATCTGAGTTGGGATTAAACCAAAACAAATTAATTATTTGTTTTGTAAATGAAACATCTGCCTAAACACATCCTTGTACCTGCTACTCATATGATAGTACACAAAGATGTTCACGGAAGAATTGACAGATTCAAGCGCAATTCCAAATCCGCCTAAAGGTATCAGAATGTTTTTGTTTTTGCCATTAACGAACAATTCTGGATCTGTAGACATCGCAATAAATATACAGCTCACAGGAATAAAACAAATTATAAAAAGTATTGAGATTATAACAACCATTTTGACCACTTTTTGATTCTTGTTTGATATGTTGTCCACTTGCGCAAATTTCGTCGATTTGTTCCGCCATTTTGATTTACTTTTTAAAGTAACGACTAGTATCACAGTACATACGACGTTGATGATAAAAGCAGAGAAAGGAAGAAACGTGTTATTGATAACATACGAGGCTCTCTCTACGGTATCTCTATCTTCAGTGAAAATTAAACCAATCAGAGTTTTATTTTTGTAAGGCAAGTATTTGAAGTCCAGTTTGTTGACTATGTACACAGGCACTACCACTCCGATTAGAATAATGGAAACACAGATGACGATTGTAGACACTCTTTTAGGTGTGACAAGGGTCTTTACCTGGTTAGAAAAAAGAATAATATAATACAATAATAATACTTGTAAGTCATCAACATAATTATGGTAAGTAATATGTATCATGATTATGTTTAATAACACCATCAATAGTATACATGACCTACTTAAATGGCATGATTATGAAGTACATCATCAACATTATCATTGTCTTTCTAGGTAATGTTTTTAAATATTTTGTTTTAATGTAAAACGTACGTCCAAACCACAACTCGTCTTTTTGCCAATGTAAGAATGCATAGTGTCACGGTGATTGAACTCAGAAAGTAAAATATTGCTTCGATAGAGCTCACCGTGCCGGAGTTTCTAGAAAGTTTGACGCACATATGTATGTTTTGTCCATCAAATAAGAATCGATATATAGAATAAAATATATTGAACCAGAATAATATGCAACAACAAAAATTTGTATTTTAATTGTGATAGGAAATGGAAGTGCGTCCTTGTACTATGTTTATTTATATCTGACATGTATCCTTAATCAAAGACGGGCATTTTACTTAAGAGCCGTCGAAGAGAATGATGGTTTTTTAATGATAGCAACACACTCCAAAACTTCATATCGGATTTGCGGAAATCTTCATGCGGAGGCTTGCTCTGTTTCATGATTTTCTATTTTACTATCGAAGTTGTTTTATGTACCCGCTCTTTCGTCTTCTCCCTGGTTTCAGAAAAATGTGATTCTGTTGACTGTTTCAGTTTGTCTTCTTAGTACATAGTCATCGAATTCCATTGTGAGCCTGCCAGAACAGTCTGCATACCATTATTCTCGATCTAGTCAAGGAATGTGTTGCTGTTAATAGTGTACTAATGATTTCCAAAGTATCAAATCAGAAAATTGTAAGCTGTACACCTATTTGATATAAATACAAGTTAAACAAATGTCCATTCACATTTCAAACACACCTTCAAAGGCGCTGTTATACAAAGACATCTCTCCAACGTTATTAATGCTGTGATCCAGCCGGTAATTCTGGTAAAGACGGTGTGAGGTATTCCACTTGTCAGATAGTTAAACTCGATGGAATCGAATGGCAAATCAGCTGATATGAATGCTGGGGTGTAACATATGTTTGTCCACAGTAACGTTGATAGGCAGCCTAAATCAGATATAGCCAAACCTGTAACATGGGCAATTATAGAAACTACTTTAAATGACAATACATTAGAGCATAACATTAAATATAACCAGAAATACATTTGGGGAAAAAAGGAAATCATCAAAACAAAGGAAAACCAACACATTGCAAGTGTGCATTGTTGCTGTTCTGCAGGATATGGGATGCAAAGGTTATTCTTTATGTAAACATATTATGAACGACATTCTTTAGAGTCGGATTAAGTTGACTTCCTTTTCTAAATCTGAGATAAATCCCCATTCGAAATTAATAATTAGTCTTTTAACGATTTGCAATAATGAGATATTTTGAATGATTAAACCTATCAAGCAGGGCAAGAACTTGATCACAGGTAAGAAAGCCGCAAACGCCTTTGTCGATCACTATGCCAGAGCAAACCACATCGAGGTCCCTGCAGATAAGCATACAGACATTAGCGAAGAGCTAAAGGAATACGAAAACATGAATTCGGCACCTGAAGAGCACATGATGGCCAAACTAACAATGCGCGAAATGGAAGAGGCTATGAGAACACTAAAGAAAAGGAAATCTCCCGAAAAAGACGGGATAACAAACGAAATGCTGATGGGGCTGGGCCAAACAGCGAAGAAGAAACTGCTATCGGTCCTGAACCAAAGCTGGAAAAAGGGAATTGTACCACAGGCATGGAAAGACGCAATACTGGTACCAGTACCAAAAACAAGAAAGGACAACACAGATCCAAATGGATACAGGCCCATAAGCCTACTGAGCTGTGTCGGCAAGCTGATGGAACGGATGATCAACACCAGACTGATGTGGAATCTGGAAGAAACACGAATACTAATTCCACAGCAAGCCGGCTTTAGACAGCACAGATCCACTGAGGACCAGGTCATCCTCATAGCCCAGGAGATAGAAGATGCCTACCAGGCACAGAAACACACAGTAGCTGTTTGGGTGGATCTGGAAAAGGCATTTGACAAAGTTTGGAAAGATGGACTTAGAGTCAAGCTAAGAAGAAGTGATGTATGTGGGAAGATGTACAAGTGGATCAACCACTACCTCAAACAAAGAACGGCCAGAGTCCAAGTACAAGGGCAGATGAGCAAAAAGGTGACACTCGAGCAGGGAGTACGCAAAGGGGGAGTACTGTCACCCACACTCTTCCTGGTATATATAAACGATATTACAGAGAATATACCAAGAAGAGTCCATAGCTCAATGTTTGCAGACGATCTGGCTATGTGGACCTCTGAAAAGAATCTCACCATAGCATGAAATCGGATGCAGACGGCCCTAACATCGCTGGAAGAGTGGGCGAACTCATGGCTGGTCAAAATAAACGAGGAGAAAACCACATGCACAATATTCTCGCTTTCATTAAAACCCCAAAGTACCAAATTAAGTCTAAATGGCAAATTCCTGCAGCCAAACGACAACCCAACCTATCTGGGAGTCACATTTGATCGGCGCATGACATGGAAAAGTCAGATTGAGAGAAACCGAATGAAAGCCAGAGAAAGAATGACAATCATGAGGAAACTTGCTGGCACAAGCTGGGGAGCAGACGAAGGCATACTAAAGAAACTGTACACTGGAAGAGTGAGACCAGTTCTCGAGTATGGCATTGCGGCATGGACAACAGCAGCGAAGGCGAACTTCGATAAAGTTAACAAACTTCAAAACCAAGCCATGAGAATTATAACAGGTGGCATGAAGTCAACGCCAATTGTAGAACTTGAAAAGATTACAAAACTGCAATCCATGACCGATAGAAGAGACTGCAGATCCCAGCTGCAATCAGAGAAACTCCGAAGACTGACCGACCATCCAATGCACCATAGACTAAACAATTTGGGAAATGGGAAACTAAAGCGGAGAAACTTTGCAGAAATAGCCAAAGCAAAGATGCACGAAGATCCCATAAACGCACTAACAACACCAAAACACATCACTACTGTACGAAAACCTACCTGGAGGCAGGATATTTTCCAGAGGTGGTAGAAAATATACCAGGTATTGCAAACAAAACCTGCCAGACTGAAAAAGAAAGGAGAGATACTACCCTAAGCTTCATAACGAAAAGCTACCCAAGCATGGACTGGACCCATGCATACACCGACGGCTCTGTAACAAACACAACACAGAACGGAGGGGCAGGAGCATTCCTGAACCTACCAAATGGCAGAAAAATAACACTGTCATTCGCTACTGGTAAGTACACAAGCAATTTCAGAGCGGAGGCAGAGGCACTCTAAAAAGCCAGAAAAACACTGAGCTTAATGACTTAAGAGCAGCACTCTGCAAACTGTGCCAGCAGTCCACACCAAAAACGATGCCTATTACCAGTTGAACCGAAGAGAGCAGGTCGTTGTCTTCATACTTCGCACTGGCCACAATAGACTGAGGTACCACCTATTCAACAAATTGAAGATAGGGTGTACCGACGAATGCCCGTGCGGTACTGGTAAAATGACCGCTGAACATCTGCTGCAGAAATGCCCGACATACGAGGATCAGAGAGAGCAGATGTGGCCATTACCAGTGGAACTGCAAGACAAGCTCTATGGCAGTGGCGACAGCCTCAGGATGACCGCCGCTTTTTTCGAAAAAATAATGGTTACTGTCTGACTGCGTACGCAGAAGAAGAAGAAGAAGAATGATTAAACAATGAATAATTTTTATTAGTTAATTTTGTTTTAAGTGTATGTTCCTTTTTTAACTAAATTTCAAAAGATTTGTATCTATGTCTACTAGCGATGTAAGATGGACATTCAAATCAAACCGGGACTTATTGTTTTAGTTATTTCTGAATGGGTTGAAGCGTGCTGGATTCATTAGTTAGAGGCACTGGTGTATAATTACTGTTTCACGGCTCACTTGCCATGGTCTAGTCTATTTACAAATAATTAATAAAGACAGACAACACAGTTATTGCTAAAATGGAACAGCGTGTTGCTATAAACTATCTTGTGAAAGAAGGCGTGAAACATGTGGACATTTACAGAAGACTGATATCACAGTACCGTGATGATACACTCGTCCACAGCAAGCCATTTGAATAGCGTACACATTTTAGATACGTTCGTCTTGTTCCTGCATGATAACGATCGACATAATACTTTTCGACGTTTGGACCATCTGCAGCAACTCGGCTATGATGTATTACCACAATTACCTTACAGTTCAGACGTCGCTCCAATCGATTTCCACCTGTTAGGACCCCTAAAAGAATGGTTCGAAATTCAGCATTTCAGCATGAATGACTAATTGAAGCGGGCTGTCCCAGATTGGTTTAGAAATACTGGCAAATTTTTCTACGCTGATGCTTTTCGATAATCACTTAAACTCTAGGAGCAATGCATACACGTTGCAGGAGATTATATAACAAAATTAATCGCATTTTGACTACTTGAAATTGTTGTTTTCCTTACCAGAAAAAAGTAACATCATGACGAACGCCTCTCGTATTGTCGTTTTATAACCCACTGCAATATTAAAGGCAATGAACCTGCAGACAAACTAACAAAGAGTGGAGGAGCATCCTCACAAACATTCTTAGGTATCAGATATAATGAGGACAAGACCATAATTAAAGCCAAATTCAGAGTAAAATGGGCTGATAAACATCTCGACTTCAGAAAATAAGACAGCTACTTTAACTTAAAAAGAAAATAGCTAGTCATCATCTTCAGACTGAGAAATGGGCATAACAGACTCAAAGGCCATCTTTACAACAAAATGAGGACTTTGACAAATTACAAGTGTCCTTCTGGTGAGCATATAATGACTGTGGATCACATCCTGCAAAGTTGCCTGCTCACGCAGGAAATGAGAGGGCAGCACTGGCCTGGTGAGACATATGAGACGTGAGCTGTATATAGATAACATAACATTACAAACAGCGGTGGCTTTTGCAAGAGAAACCGGGACCTTGATCTGAGGATGAACGAAGAAGAAAAAGCATAAGAAGAATATACATAATATATATATATATATATGTGTGTGTGTGTGGGTGTGGGTGTGGGTGCGTGTGTGGGTGCGTAAGCGCATGTATGTGTGGGGGTGTGCAAGTCTGTGGGTATGTGTGCGTGCGTGGGTGCATGCGTGGGTGCGTGTGTGTGCACGTGTGTGTGTGTGTGTGTGCGTGCGTGTGTGTGTGTGTATGTGTGTGTGTGTATGTGTGTGTGTGTGTGTGTGTGGGTGCATGCTTATGTGTATTCAGAAATTGATGTAAACTATGATAATACTACCAAACATATATCCAGAATAAAAAGTAGACGAGCTAGGTAGAAAGAGGTCACTTAAGGTACCTACGCAAAAACATGTCATGTATTGAAATCGTAAGGTTTGTCAAATAATGACCTAGGTTAAATTAGGTTGCATCCTAATGAAATCATCGTATATCTCAAAAACTACTTTCGTGTACGGATAGTAAGGAGACAAATTGCGCAATCACGTTTGTTGGCACGAGGTAATGTACCGTGATGTTAATTGAGGACAGGAAGCCAGCCGCCTTCTTACCTTCATGCCACATGCATTTCTATCCAGTCTCTAGATTACCAAATGATAATACATACATTCATACGACGAAAGGTCGGAACTTAGGATTGGGACTTACGAAAAACGCTTTGGTATCTCGTTAATACAAGGTGTGATAAAACTGTGGAACGTGGTTTCTCGGACATAATAATTGTGAGGAAACAATGTAGGGACCACTATATCATTGTCAGATGGGTGCAAACGGGTACTACATCAGCTCAGATTGAGTTTTTTTCTTCAAAATACCGCTCTAGAGGCTTGACTGTTAGCCATTTCTTATACGTCTTTCTGTCACACGTTCATTTCTCCCTGAAACAATTTGCTCGGTAGTTCATAATTAACAATTTTATTTCATCAGTACTTTTTTCAAAGAACATGTATGAATTCACCTCCATGGAAGACAGTAATGTGTGCAAACGACGCGTGCATATACATACAGTAAACATGAAACACGAGTCACTAATGGATGTCGACATTTCTAAAATGTACCATTTCACACACACGCACACACACACACTCACACACACACACAGACAAACATACACACAGACTTACACGCACACACACACACACACATTCCATTTACCTACTTAGAAGACTGATATTGACTGAATCTTTGAAACCTTGTTTAACAAAGACAATAATGTTGATGATATTTGTTGTAATTCCAAAGATTTCAATGACGTTGCCAGCGACAGTATAAACAACCCATTGTAATATTTGCGTAATTTCCTCACTTAACACGCTCTCTGTTTTCACCTCTGAGTTGTACGGGTGAGCAACATTTTCATAACTTGGAGAGGTTTCATAAATGGTTGCCATGACAACGGGTAAATTGAATGACTTGAAATTACACAATCATTTAAGTAAGAAAGATCTGCATTTGATTATCAATATCTTATTTTGTATTCTCTTGACCTGACATTGAAGCATATCATAATCTAGTAAATGACTCACTAGAATGCATTACTTTAATTATACTGCCTCGAAATGTTGAAAAAAAGTTTGAATTAAATATGAGGTGCATGTATATGTTTGGCTACATTAATATATGTTATACATCGCTGCTGTGTGTGACAAAACATGTTTGATATACTTCTTATTCATTATGACCATTGCATTTGGCTATGTCCAATGAAGATTTATTTAAGAGATACAATCATTTACTGGGCTTACACGTTTAACCTTCAGTACATAATAGTGATAAACAAAATGGAAGGTAGCAAACACAGTACGTGAGTATCCTGAACCAGCTTATGTCGGATTTGTTTGATTGGTCGCTGTATTGTAAACTATACGTTACGAAATAAATCATGTATGTTTA
Organism: Ariolimax columbianus; assembly: GCA_036924085.1. Classification (NCBI taxonomy): domain Eukaryota; kingdom Metazoa; phylum Mollusca; class Gastropoda; order Stylommatophora; family Arionidae; genus Ariolimax; species Ariolimax columbianus. The sequence goes on from JAVGWX010000007.1 coordinate 15,004,316, forward strand.
AGTTTAAATACATAGATGTATCAAATGAATTATTGTTTGCAACTTATAATTGTCTATTTTATTTCCCATCACTTTGGCAATATTTTTTCTAATTTCATACACTTATAATTTACACCATGTTCGTGGTAGTTGTATCAACATAGCATAACCCATGTCTGCCTATTTTATTACGCTATTTGTATAATTATTTACATTGCGTTATTGTTATCAATGTATGCAACTTGAAATTTGTTTATTATATTTAATATAAACAATTGATTCCTGTTAAATTGAGTTATTAATTTTGTAATACATAATTCGTGTTTTGGTAAACCTCGTCCTTACCACAACACACTGCTGCAGTCTGCAACAAATACTACGTGTCACAAAGTGTCATGTTCTATATACATGAAATAAGTACGTCGGCTTTATACATAAGTACGTGTTATTAGTACTAAAATTGTACATGTTTTTTTTTTCCATTACCTTTTTTAGTTCTGTTGGAACAATTAAGTTAAAACCTTATTCTTCTGTTAACGAAATCACATAGAAACTCGTCTTTGTATGCACGCCAAAAGAGTCCGACATAACATCTAATTTGTTAATGTGGCATGTTTAGAACCAATCCTTTCAAATATAGCCGAGAGGAATCACAATGAAGTCAATGTTACATCGTGTGAGTCGTATGTTATAGATGACTCTTCAAGCGCATCGTAGAACATGATGGGATGTCAGATACAAGGGACAGTGACAATGGTACCAGGACATAGACATTGTTATTTTTTAAAGCGTATTATGATCAGTTGTTTACTCATGACCACGTCTTTTTTTTTTTCGTGGCAGGTTGAAATAGTTTTTCTGACAACACGTAGCGTATTGGTGAAGGTTTGCATGTGCTGGTGTTTTGCTGCAAGTACAATACAAGGTATAATGTCCAGATAAGCCTACATTAGCACATTTTGTTTACATGTACGAACGTTGACGATTTTTTGTAATTATGCTGCGCCTGACCGAGACGATAGTCTTTCCACACAATCATACTTAGTCTAGGCTGTGAAGGAGTAATCTAAGGTGACATACAACGAGAGCTCGTTAAATTAAAAACTACAAATATGTAACACACTGGTTCACTGCGTTCAATTTAAACCGGGTGTTTTTGTTATAGTTTCGTTATATTTAAGTTCACATTTTTATTATTACTGCTAGGTGGCCCATTTGCCATGGGCCAGTCACAGGGCAGATACGCAACGATAGCGGACAACATCTTTAGCGTTTAGGAGTAAACCCTGACGTAAAGTCTGCATCCCGTGATATCCATATTCGTCTTGCTTATGTCTTGCCACTGGGACAGGACAGGTCAGGAAGAGAAAGTGATGCTGAGGACAGCGTAAATCTTGCCTACTTAAATATATTTAAGCCAAAGTTACAGAGCCAGACATTTTTATCAGATGTACCGTGTGGTTGATATGACATGAAGGTTCTTACCTTCGGCACGTGGACCGTGCGTACATCACTCGACAGCGCCACATCAGATCGTCCCGGAACGAGAACGGCACTAGTTGCCAGATAACTGGCGCGATACAAGGTGGTATGTGGTTGGTCTTAGTGAAACCAGATTACCAGAAGAGGGTCAGATCACATAAGTTGTGGGCGGATACACGTTCTCCTGAAGTGAGGGCGATAAAACAGAAAGACGAGACATGTATCGGATTCGCCATAAGGTCACATATAGATCCCGAGTTTGTTCGACCACCACATGGTATCAAGGATCGGACAATGACTGTCCAATTCTCACTGATACACGGAAGGAGTATCATAGTGATCAGCACCTATACTACAACAATGAATAATCCTGAGGATATAAAGGTTACATTTTATGATGAGCTGAACCCATTTATCGTGTCTGTTGCCAAGTCGGATAATCCTTTCACCAATGTTTGCAGGATTGCCCAGAACCAGCTCAGGACTATGCACCCTGCGTGACTTAAATGCAAGGCTAAAGATATCCAGCGATCCTCAGACACAAATGACCAAAAGCGGTTTTACGATGCCCTGAAGACGGTCTATGGATCATATGATTCATCTCCTGTCCTTAGTGATGATTGTACGCACTGGTGACAGACAACAACGACATTCTGGGGCGATGGTCAGAGCAGTTCAGTGCTTTTCTAAACTGCCAATCAACTATCATTGAATTAACGATAACACGCTTGCCTCAAGTTAAAGTCAATGATAGGCTGGATATCCCGCCCAGTACAGATGAGGTTGAGAAAGCAATGTCCAGTGATAAAGTCATCTGGTCAGATGTTATTCCTGCTGAGCTCTACGAGGCATGCGGCATTTTGCTGTTACACAAGCTAACATACCTCGTTTCCTTAATTTTGAATACAGGTCATATGCCGCAGGAAGTGAAAGATGCCACTATTGTCCACATGAACAAGCACAAGGGCAATCGTAAATCTGTTGATAACCGCAGAGGGATCTATCTCCTGTCTATTGCTAGAAACATGTTTGCTCGAGCTATGCTCAACGGCTCAACATCTCATCTCGAGCTGAAGTTAGTTTCAGAGAGTCAATGCGGTTTCCGAGCTGGTCGTCCGATGGTTGACATGATTTTTGCTGCTCGTCAAATCCAATAAAAATTAAATGAACATCATCGTAATATGTACACGAGTTGTGTTGACCTGACAAATGCCTTTGACACCGTCAACAGGGACGGAAATGCTTGGCGAAATTTGGTTGTCCTGAAAGATTCATCACAGTGGCTCACCACTTTCATGATGGCATATCAGACCGCGTACTGAATGATGGTGAACTCTCTGCAGCATTCCAAGTCATGAATGGAGTCTAACAGGGCTGTGTGCTGGACCCAATACCTATTATAATGGTATTTGTAGCCATTCTCACTGATGCAACACGTGACTGGGACATTGCCATACCGACCAGATACCGGACGGATGACAACTCTTTAACCTGAGGCGCATAAGTGCGGTGACAAAGGTCAGAGAAGCAACGATCTTATATCTCCTCTTTGCCGACGACTGCACAATTTACACGTGCTCAGATCAAGACATACAGGCAATCATGAATGAGTTGTCAACTGCGTGCGCTAATTTTGGTATTACTGTACACACCAAAGAAACGGAGGTAATGTTTCTACCTGCGCCAGGGTAACCCTACCACGAACCAAACGTCACTGTACCGGGACAACGCATAAAAGCAGGTGATAGCGTTACTACCTTGGCAGTACCCTCAACAGAGAAGGACATATTAACTCCGAGGTCCATAATAAGATCTCAAATGCGGTTGCTGTTTTCGGAAGACTACGATAAAATGTTTGGGACCGGCAGGGAATCAGTGTTGCCACCAAGATTAATTCAAGTTCACTCATTTTATTCATTTTGACTTCAGATTCCAATTTCTTCCATAAGCCTTACGGGAAGTGGATAGTCAATTCATTCAGTCATTCACTGCAGACTCAGAAGAACTAGAGTCAAATATCAAAGAGACAACACATATTGGAAATGATTTGACACATGTAAAATCAAACAAGAATACTTGTTGTGAGTTTGTTCAAGACCTATTCTCCACAGGGACGTTATATTATTTTGATTTATTGGTTGAATGGAAGCTATACTATTCCTTGCAAAGAAGAGATCATTTTTAGCAAAGGCCTTTGATACGGTGCCTCATGAAAGAATGTTTAGGAAGTTGAAATCACATGGACTTTGTAGAGAAGTTGACAAATGGATAGAAACATGTTTCATAGAGAGAATGTGATATTGATCATAAATAAGGATTACTCTGCATGGTGTGAGCTAACATGAGAAGTGCCACATGGTTCTTTGTTGGGACTATTATATATATATATATATATATATATATATATATATATATATATATATATATATATATATATATATATATTTGTATATATATATATATATATATATATATATATATATATATATATATATATATAGATATATAAATATATATATATATATATATTTATATATATATATATATATATATATATATATATATATATATATTTATATATATATATATATGTATGTATGTATATATATATATAAATAACTATATATATTATTCAGAACATCACTACATGATGATAGTCTTATATATACAATGCACTAGACTGAGACGTAGCCAAAAGGAACGCAGTGGTTAGACGTACTGTCTGATATTATTTATGTCAAACCTCAATAGCCCTGAAGAATGTGGTTAGTATTGTTCACCTGCCAGACTGTTATCAAACGTGGCCAATTGTAGGTTTAAATTATGTTAGCTGCCCCCTCTTGCATACACTTGAAGTTGTTGACACTTCCACGGATATATGTAATTTTACTAAAACTGTATACTAATGGAGTGTTGTTTTCATGACAAATTCAGGTACTCTGCCATGATGACAAACAGCATAGTATTGTTTCTTTTAAGTGTCAAAATATATCTTAACTGACAATAAAGAGTCGCTGGCTACTCTTTCTATTCTCGTTGAGAGAAAGAACTTGAGACCAATATCAAAGCAACTAGGAAGATGTGGATTCAGATCCCACCGGGGGGACGGCGTGGCCTAGTGGTTAAGTGGCACGGCTCACGACCCGAAGGTGCTGGGTTCGATCCCCATCACAGCACCGGCCGTTACCCCGGGGAAGCAAACCCTTAGAAAATGCAGGAGGAAGCAGACCCTTACATAAAATGCGTGCTGAAGTCGGATACACTGGGCCGACAGGCGCAAAATAAAAACACAGTGCAACGCACACCGCCTTGGGGATTAGAGAAAATAAGGCGAACGCAAAAAAAAAAAAAAAAAAAAGATCCCACCGGTGGTTTAGAAATGAAGACTTGGCATGCATTTGTTAAAGACTTATGCTCCATAGAAGCCGACAGTTGCTTAAATTCAGAAAAAAAAATTATTATTGATAAGGCTACCATTTTTTGACACGAAGATATAAACTTACAATGTTGAAACTGCGCGCAGACCACTGCAGATTTAAAATAAAAATAAATGTTCAGCATTTTAAAAATTTGTTTCATATCCATGTGCAAAGCATTATTTTTGTTAAATGAGGGTTCGATTTTATTCATTTTTGTAAATTTGCATTTTAGATTTGAATTTAAATTCGTTTGCCAAAATGGAATTGGGTGTCAGCGAATAGGAGTAATCTCTAAATGTGTTAAAGAAAGGTTATTTTGTTTTAAATTAAATATATGCGATACGGAGATAATGATAAAATTGCAACATTAAGACGAGGAGCATTGTCAGAATATAACACCTAGTTTAATTTAGGGACAAACTGTACATCGTTAAGAGAAGCATAATGTGGACCACAATGTTAACTAGGGCCTTACATGAGATTATTTTATTTGCGAATGAAGAACTGACGTATTTTCTTAATGTTTTGACTAAATTAATTTTGTGTTTCATCTGAAGTAAAATATTTTTAAAATAAATAATGTATAGTATGAATTGACTACTGTACACAGCTCCAGTTAAAAGACCATGCGTGTGATTGATATAACAAAAATAATTCATTTTTTTGTAACGATTATGACATTTTGCCATTTGTTTTTCATTGCAGAACAATTGTCTGACCATCTGAACAACACACACAGAAATAAGATAAGAACACAAATTGATAACCAAAACAGAAGAACTGACAGAAACATCAATTGTTTTTTATTGTGTTTTGTTTCAGAATAAAGGCATTCCACCATTGCATTTTAATGGCTTTAAATCATGGACTAACATCCAATATAATCAAAAAGATGTAGATCTATAAGCATGTGCTGATAAGGACAGAGACGTTTAAGGAACAACGTGTCTACATTTATCCGATAACATATACATGCACTACTATGTTATCTCTGATTCTATGGCCTAACCCATACTTTACCTAAAAGGTGTGAGGCATAGGCATGTATTGGATTGCAAGAAATGGAATAGAAAAGATCGGATAAATGGAATAATGTAGTCGAATCTCAGCATTATGATTATAGAATTTCAGTGCGCACAGGATTAGACCTGCTACACAGCAGATACATGGTACTTCAGTAGTACATTGTTGATACTAATGTGAAAACTGAAGCGGCGCGACTTTACTATTTGACAATGAATCATAACGATTTACTAGTTAAACTACATCGACAATTATTCGATAACACATGTTTTGTTGTTGTTTTTGTTGCATTCGCCTTATTTCTTTATTCCCTAAGGTGGTGTGCGTCGTAATACATTTTTTATGTTGCGCCTGTCGGTCCCGTGCATCCGACTTCGGCATCCATTGTTATGTTACTTACTTACTTTCCCAGTCCAAACACCATGTTACACGACATCGGTCCAGTATTTAGCAACTTGAACTGCCTTGTCGTTCGCCTCCCTCATGGTGTTTATGTCACATGTTTCAGGGAGGTTGGAGCAGGACATCATATGATCTTGGTCATGAACTGCGCCGCATACACATGTGTCGACATCTGAGTAGCCCCATGTCTTCAAGTTCAATCTGCATCTTAACACACCAGTATGTTCATTGCTTTCCACACAGCGTAGGGCAGGTGATGTCCAGGCGCAGCCTCTTCCTTGAGCTCTATCCATGGATCATGCATTGTTTCGCTCCACCTCTCGATGCGTCGTCCTTCCAGGCTGGTCTGGACGGTCTCTGTCGATTTTAAGAAACTTTGTCTTGATTTAAGTCTTGTGGCTTGTTCCTGATCGCCGAACATCGAGTGTCTAGGGTCGTTTTCCTGTTTCCCTCGTTCGATTTCCGCAGCTACACCTCTTCTTACATCAGGTGGGGAAATTCCAATTAATGGATATATTTTGTTTATGGGGGTGGATTTAAGACACACCGACACTATCCTGCCCATCTCGTTAACTGCTGTATCAACTTGGTTTCATTGTTATGTTCATATATAATCTTGATCTTATTAGGAGAATGTATGTTATACATTTAGGTAAAGTAAATGGTAATGGTTACTGCATTAAAAGGAGCAGGATCGAAAAGCCTTATTCAAATAGGAAATCTTGAAGCGTTCTGTACAAGCAATGTCTTTTGCACGACAATTAATGCACATGGCAATGTAATTTAATGTACAGCTGATAACATTGTATTTAATAATTAAAAAAAAAAGGTTTCCCTTTTTTTATTTTACTAGCGAAATCACGCATCGTTCCACCTTAGACCGCAATCCTTTGATCATGAAGTATTTGCCAGATATGTATCTGTTTGTAATGTATTGTTCCAAGTGTTCCGCTATGACAGTTTTGCAATACAGTAGCTTTGCAAATCCTTTATGTACGTAGAACAGTTGTCATAACCAGTAAAATCCTCTGACATGCGCAGTCAAACTGGACATAAAGAGATTTCGAACTCGGTACATTGGAATTGCAAACCAAGCGAGCACACTACAAACATGTCTATAAATAAGAAACATGTCATTTGACGAACGTCAACCGATTTGGCTGTTTTAAGTTTCTCGGCAGGTGCGAAATACGGTAGGTTGCCATTACTGTCCGTACATTGAGGAACGAAAATAACAACCCATGTCTGACGAACTGGACGCGAGCGTGATTCAAACGGCATGCGTTGGGATTTTGAAATAGACGCTCCATCCCTAGGCCACGAAGCCCCCTCGTATCTTTGGCTACTTAGAACATAGTCTGATAAAAGCTGTCACTACTGTTCGTGAATTATGTTATCATAAATGCAGTAATAGTACAGGTATCCAACTGAAAGTTCGTGAACTATTTTCAGACCTTTCAAGATTTAATTCACAGATACGATCTAACAATTATGTTAGCTTAAATAACTTAACATCTGTAAACCTGATTAGAAGACTCTGCAGATTATGTATTCAGCCAGTTTCTTTTTCATTCGATTGATCTAAAAATACATATCCGCATTCAATATATTAGTGAATGCATTAATTTACCCAGGCTCAACTAGTTCATGTGACAATGCGTTCAAAGCAATCAGCACTATCTGACTAAAAATAAATATTCACTGGCATCTAATCTGGACCTTTCATTAATTCCGGTGTAGCTGTACCCCAACAGAAACGGTATGGACACAAGTGCGCAGAGTGAATACAAAAATGAAAATATCGAGGAGTTAAACACAGACAATTGAGCTGAACTAAATACAATGGATGCATAAGAGATGCAGGCCAGCGTAAATTGCACCTCTGCACCTTTGTGACAACCTTCCAGGTGGCGGGGGATGCTAGGCGTACCATCACTGCAGAGGAGCCGAGAATACTAAAGAGGAGTAAAGAGATACCCCACCCACATGTATATGCTGCGTTTCTGGCAGGACATGACGATCCTGGAACACAGAAACACTGGACTGCCTCTCTTCAGGGATACTTGACAAATTAGTACATAAGTCCACCATATCATCATCATCACATGCTTTCGGTCCGTGTGGGGAAGACTCGATAGTCCTGCAAGACAACTTTCCTAAAAGAGAAAACTCTGACATCAAACAACTGATGTCTTGCAGATGGGCTGGTGACAGCAAAGGGCTTAGGAGGGCAACCTTACAGAAACGCCTGTTGAAATCGGATGCACTGGGCCACAGGCCTAACTAAACAGTGCAACGTAAATCTATGTATGATGACGTCACAATTTAAAAAGAAGACAGTTTGGTGCTCATCGTGTGGAGTCCCACCAGGCAGAGAGAGTGCCTGGCCTCATGCCTCGAAGGAGCACACCTGTTACTGCTGGATTTTCACTCACCCATGTGATGTGGAGTCAAGGTACACGGAGATGGGGCAATAACTATTGACTAAAAACCCAAGACCCTTAAAATACTACAGTGGAATGCGGAAGGAGGCCTTAACAAAAAGGTTTCCCTTACAAATCGCCATGATAGACGTGACATGCATCCAAGAAACGCACCTCAACAATAACCACACATTTTCAATCAGAGGATACCATATCTTCTGAATTGATAGAGAAGGTCACAAAGGGGGTGTTCTGATACAGACACGTAACTGTATACCAATTAGCGCAGTATATGTAAATCACATAGAAAAAACAGAAATTGGATGAGTCGACATAATGAAACGATAAACGAATATCCGCATCTTCAACCTGTATGGCCCACCCAACAAAGACTTGTCACTCTCGAGTATGGAAATCAAGGACTCCAGCTGCCTAGTGGTTGGAGACTTCAATAGTCACTCGGAGAGATGGGGATATTCAGACACAGACATCAGAGGGGATGAAGTGGAAGACTGGGAGATAGACAAAAGTCTCTATCTTATCAATAGGCCGGACAACAGCCCTGGCTTCTATTCCAGAAGATGCCATACCACCTCCACTCAAGATGTGGCCTTCTCCACTGGGGATATCCATCACAAAATAGATCGCCAGGTGCTCGACCAATTGGCAGGTAGCGACCACAGGTCAATTAGGTTAGATATTGCTATAGAAGTTGGCCCCCAAGAAATAAAACCGCTGTCACGTTGGAACTACAGACGAGCCGACTGGGACAGATTTGCAATGCTCACAGATGGACAGTGTGAAAATATCAATACACGAAATAACAATATGAAACCTATGGTGGAAAGCCTAAGCAAAGCAAAAGAGACCATCCCAAGATTGACAATGAAAAACTATAAGCCATATTGGAATCATGAACTGCAGAAAGCTGAGGATGAAGTGTCAAACGCTAAGAAAACGGCAGAGAGAGACCAATCTATCAAAGCAAATATCTCTCTCAAAGCCATCACTGCGAAATACAAAAGAACACTGAACCAAATAACAAAAGACAGTTGGAAAAAAACAGAAAGCCTCAATCTAGATAGAGAAGGGAAGAAACTATGGAAATTAGTCAGAGCCATGAATGACGAAACACCATCAAAAAAACAGATTACCATCAAGTAGGGTGACAACATACTTACTGGAAAAAAAGCAGCAAACGCTTTTATAGAATCGTATGCCAGAGCAAACCACATTTATGTCCCTACAGACAGGCATACAGACATAAGTGAAGAACAAAAGAGCCACGACAACATCAAAGATTGCACCAGAAGAGCACATGATGGCAAAACTAACAATGAATGAAATGAATGAGACCATGATATCTTTAAAGAAAACGAAATCGCCCGGAAAAGATGAGGTAACAAATGAAATGTCGATGAGGTTGGGCCAAACAGGAAAGACAAAGATACTGTCAGTCCTGAACCAAAGCTGGAATAGGGGAATTGTACCGTAAGCATGGAAAGATGCTGTCCTTATACCAGTACCAAAGAAAGAAAAAGATAGAACAGATTCAATTGGATACAGGCATATCAGTCTACTGAGCTGTGTAGGTAAACTGATGGAGCGTATGATACACAACAGACTGATGTGGCACCTGGAAGCAAATCACATATTAATTCCACAGCAAGCAGAATTTGGACAACACAGATCCACTGAGGACCAGATCACTCTCAAAGCGCATGAAGTAGCGGATGCTTACCAAGAGAAAAAAACACACAGTAGTGGTGTGGGTGGATCTAGAGAAGGCATTTGACAAGGTGTGGAAAGAGGGACTTAAAGTCAAGCTACGAAGAAGTGAAGTTTGTGGGAAAATGTACATATGGATTAGCCACTATCTCGATAACAAAATAGCCAAAGTTCAAGTACAAGGGTAATTGAGCAAAAAAGGTGATACTGGAGCAAGAAGCACCCAAAGGGGGAGTACTGTCACCCACACTTTTCCTGGTGTATATAAACAACATCACAGAGAATATACCAAGGAGAGTCCACAGCTCCATGTTTGCAGACGAGCTCGTTATGTGGGCATCTGAAGAAAATCTCACCGTAGTAAAAAAAAAGGGTTCATCAGGCCCTAACATCGCTGGAGAAGTGGGCGACATCATGGATGTCCAAAACAAATGAAGAAAAAACAACATGTACGATCTTCTCATTTTCAAATAAACCACAGAACACCAAAATGAGTCTTAATAACATATATATGCGGCTAAACGACAAACCAAACTACTTGGTTGTCACATTTGATCGAGAGAACCTGACAAAGAGCAAGACAAAGAATGGCAATCATAAGGACACTTGCTGGAACAAGCTGGGGAGCAGACGAACGAATACTAAAGAAACTGTACACTGGAAGAGTGAGACCAGTTCTCGAGTATGGCAATGCGGCATGGGCAACATCAGCAAAGGCAAACTTTAATAAAACTAGCAAACTTAAAAACCAAGCCATGAGATTTATAACACGAAGCATGAAGTCAGCGCCAATTATAGAACTTGAAAATATTACAAAGCTGCAATACATGATCGAAAGAAGAGACAGCAGAGCTCAGCAGCAAGCAGAGAAACTTAGACGACTCACATACCTTCCAGTGCATCAGAGACTCAAATAGATTTTGAAAAGGGAGACTAACGCGGAGAAACGTCGCAGAAATTGCCAAAGAAAAGATGAGCGAAGACCCTATGAACACCGTAACAACACCAAAGCCCACACCTGCTGTACGCAAACTCACCTGGAAACAGCATATCGTTCCAGAGGTGATAGAAAATATACCAGATATTAGAAACAAGAACAGCCAGACTGAAGAAGAAAGAAGAGACATAAACCTGAAGTACATAGCAAAAAACTACCGAAGCATGAACTGGACCCATGCATACACTGACGGTTTTGCAACAACCACAACACATAATGAAGGGGGAGGGTATTCATGAGCCTAACAAATGGTAGAAAAATAACACTGTCAGTAGCAACTGTAAAATGCTTAGGCAATTTCAGAGCGGAGGCAGAGGCATTGAAGGCTCCAGTAGAAGCAATCCTGACAGGCGAAAGCGATGAAAGCGAGATAGTCCTGTATGCAGATGCCCTGTCCGTGGTTACAGCACTAAAAAGCCAGAACAAATCAGAACTTGATTTTAAGAGCAGTACTCTTGTCAACTATGCCAGTAGTCAGCGCCACAAAGAGTAGTGGTACAGTAGGTTCCATCCCACTGTAACATTTAAGGCAACGAGGAGGCAGACAGACTGGCAAAAGAAGGTGCAAGGTTACCCCAACCAGATTCTAGTTTGACCTACGAAGAGTCCAACAGGTTTATTAGGTGCATATAAATGGCCAAATGGGAAACAGAGCATGCTGGCTACACAAAAAATGATGCCTATTACAGGTTGAACTGAAGAGAGCAGGTCGTGGTCTTCAGCCTCCGAATAGGCCACAACAGACTGATTCAATTAACTGAAGATAGGTGGTACTGACGAATGCACCTGTGGTACAGGGGAAATGACCGCTGAACATCTACTGCAAAATTGCTCGATATATGAGGACCAGAGAAAGCACATGTAGCCATCACCAGTGACAAAAATTAAACACGCTCTATGGCAGTGTCGACAGCCTCAGGATGACTGCTGCTTTCTTCGAACATATTCAAGTTGACGCCTGACAGTATACGAAAAAAAAGAAGAAGAAGAAGAAGAAGAAGAAGAAGAAGAAGAAGAAGAAGAAACACAGATAATTGAACATCGCGCCCATTCGATAATGAACATGGCCAGTGTAAACGGTAACTGGACGGAGTCAATACATGTTCCACTACAGCCTACCAAACATGTCCTAAATTGTGACTCATGAGAGTTTACCACAGGCTGCATAACCTTTAACCCCCAACATATATATTTACTATAGTCAACCTTTGAAGATTTGGCATACACTTAGTGAATTCGTATGCTCTACATGGAGTCGAACAGGATTAGGTGCTTTAAACCTGCATACATATCTTATCCATAGTTGTTAGAGCACTTGCGTATCATGGCTAATTTACTAGTCTCAACCTGCTCTTGTCTAACTGTCTGTAAATGTAAATCGATCTTACAGTTAAGATACCTAAAGCAATAGTGATTACAAGTGGTCCCCACTTTGAAAAAAACAAAAACAAAGACCAACTGAAATTACGTCTACAACACGTCATCCCAGACGACAGTATCCGGCAATGACCACCTTCATAATTTTTCATACAAAAACTAAAAATGTGTATTTTCAACAGACTTTTGAAATGCTTTTTTGGTTTGTTTGTGGAGTCTATGCAAATATCATTCGATGCATATATTAAGATGTTGGTCATAGGAACATATGTATTAACTTCACATTAACGTTAACAAAATATATGTAAGATAACGGTTCGTCAACCTTTTTATACTTATATAAAAGTTATGTAACTTGCTGAGGGAACATTTTATTTTCAGCCCACACATATGTAAACTGAAGAACATTACAGGATCATTCACTTAGTATGTATATTTTCGATGTTTTCAATACTTAATTATCATCATCAAGTAACATGGCCTTTGCAGTAATTCCCCCACAACCCGTCTCAAAGAAACATCATATGTTGCCAAATCGTCAGCATGCTTCAGAGTAACGAAAAAGTATTCCTTGACATATTGGTGTCATCGTCTTCTTTGTCTTCGTGTGCCTCTCTTGGCGGTCACCATGCCTTCTAATTCCTTTCTTTCAAGACCTTTGTATCAATTGTGCCTACGCATTTCGCGTTTGTTTTCATGGTGGAATTTATGAACCAGTTCTTCTCTTTGCCAAACTCTTGTCGAATGTCTGCATTCTTAATTTTTTCGGTCCATGGGAATCTGAAAATCATCCTAAACATTTCGATTCGAAGTACTCGGTTCTCCTCCTCCAGGTTTGGGTAACTGTACATGTTTCAACCCCATATGCTGCCTCGGGAAAAAGGCCTGTTTTCAAATTGTTCTTAGTGGATATTCTTTGCTGATATTTTGTCGGTTATGTCCGATTGGGAAATAGGTATTGTCAGACAGTGCGATAATAACAATAATAATAATATTTTGTTTGTAATACAAAATGTAAATATTCTTCTACGGCCTAACTGCAATCTAAAATCGTCCACACGTTTTTGCTAGCACCCAGTTTGAAGATCACAAGGTAAGACAATATATTTACCATTGATGCTTTCATTGTGAAGTATCAATTACTGAATGGGTAGATCTACATTTGACTCATGTTACAATAAAAGAGACGTATCTTCACAGACTAGCACACTAAACTTATCCTGAAGACAAAAGATATGTAGAACATGGGAGTGTCCTTATGTGTTTTAAGAATGTTCTATAAGCAATACCGTATTTTTAAAACTGGAATTAAAAATTAAAAACTCATTAGCGAGAGAATAAATACACAGAAAGAAGGAGTGCCTCTCCGCTTTTTCGAGTGACTTATATGGGATGTAATGCAATGTATAACGATGCCTTTGTTGTTGTGAAATTCAGAGTTAGTGCCAAAAGGCAAATAATAATACCTGTTTGTAATATCACCATTCCAAAGTGTAGCCAATTATACCATTCCTATACTGCAACAGTTAAATTGATCGCACACAAACTATGCACAAAAGAAACAACACAAACATATCATTTCTATGGTGCACCCCATTTTCCTTCAGGCAATTTAAAAATCGTAGAGTATTTACGTATGCGTTTAAATTATGCTAGACTCACTATGCGATTACGTTAAAGTCAGTAATAGTTAAGCCTACAATTTCGAACTTGTCTAAATAAAAGTTGTTTTGAGACGTATTGGTCTGTGTTATTTGATTTTCATAACTACGATACGTGTGTTAAATACACATATACACATCGAATGGTAATATTTTAAATATATGATAGGTGCAATGAAGTAAGTACTTAGGATTAAAAACACATACGTTCAGTAATGCAAACTCATACGCACACAAATGATAAAAAAATACTTGTTGTCCATAATTAATTGTTCAATAATCGGCCTGTTGTATAAACGCACATATGTTACCATTAAAATTGGACATGTCTACAATATGATTACGTTTTCTAGTTCAGTTAAGGAACGTGTATAACAGAAGTAATATACAGACGAGTAAGACACCGAAACAAGAACCGTGGCTCCCAGAGTAAAGAGATGACTTCAAGATGTTAAAGAAAGGAAACATTTCATTTACAGACGTGGTGTCCGTAGATACCTTAATGATAAGTGATAAGGTTATAGAAATATATTCATATATTGCTTTTGGCGTGGTGTGTCAAATGATCAATATGTTTGGAATTGTCACAAACATTATCAACATTGCCTGCTACATGAAGCAAGGATTTGGGGATTCCATCAATATCAGTTTGTTAGGTATATGACACAAATCATATTAACGTTCACGCTCAGTGAAGTCAGTAGTCAGTGTGGTCTAGAGGTGAAACGTTTGTTTAAACATTCCCTACCTACCGGGTGCGAATCCCACTGTGTCCAGTTTGACAGACACATAGCTGTTTTCTCATTGTGATTGCTCTTCGCATTCTGAAAGTAATGACATTGTGCAATACAGTTTACCCGACGATACACTTTTAACCGTAACATAGTTTGGATGTTGTAAGAAACGGCGTTCTGTAAAGGAAATGTTACTTACTGTCTATTTTGTTTTACTTTGTGTCGCCGATCTATCGTCATTGGATGTTCATTGTAACAGCGAAGAGAGGATACGTCTGGTTTATTAACTCAACATTGTTTCTTGATAACATTTCATTCTAGTCCATAGTTTATTCGGTCTAGTTTATAATCGGTTATTTGTTTCACATGTCCTTAAAAATGAGAATTTGTTGTTTTGATAGTATGGGTCGAAGTAATGTGTATTCTGGGTGTGTACCCGCGCGCGTGTGTATGTGCGTGTGTGTGTGTGTGTTTGTGTGTGTGTATGTCGGTGTGTGCGTGTATTATTATGTGTGTATGTGTGTGTATGTGTAGCAGATCCTCTATTTCTTTGCCCTGGCCGTGATCTAACTTAGACCATTCTCACACTCATCCACATCATCATGACCATACTCAGTAAATGACATATCACACAGCAGGTGGCATATTTATTATATCATACTCATATCATAGAATGAGTAGAGAAATTACAAACACAATATAATACATATCTTAACTAAACATTCTACTAAAACGGGAATTGTAAGCATTAGCTATTGATGGAATTCCCAACTATCTAAAAAACCCAGTTCTATTGCCTTGCAATTGCATCACACACACATCGCCTTAACTGCGTCTTCAACACACCTTATCAGATACTCTTCCTCACTGAAATCCCCTCAGGCGGGCGATCTCGACATAACTCGTTCACAATGTGTCCTTGCTTACAAACACACTTTCAGATTATCTATTAATGCAAAAATCACACACCTATTTGAGCGATCCTGTTCTATCACTAAACATTCGTCCAACCGTCTATCAATCGCTCCTCTATCTAAAGTCGGTGAGTTAAACACACTATCTACATTCAGTCTCTCTCTCTCACTCTCAGTCTCCTCCATACAGCCTCTCTCTCTCCCTCACTCTCCATCTCTCATCCAGCCTCTCCAGCTAAACTTTGTCTCGAGTTATATATCCTCAAGCAAGACCAGAGCTTGACCAATCGATCTCAGGTATGGTCATCTTCAATTCCAATTGGAACGAAACACTTTGCACACCTGTCACTCATTCTCTCGCAGCAAGCCCCGTTGCCAATTTCGTCTGTCAATCAATCTCCCCCTACCAAAATCGGAAGGCCAGTGGTCAGTTTCTACCTGTCCACATTCCTTAACCCAACTCTGTTCTCCTTTGCTGAGACAGTGAGTGACCTTGACATGCATTCATGTAGCTTTAAGCTTTAACATGTTCAGGCATCCTAAACTCCCCTTGCTCCGGCGGGAACTGTTACATTACCTCCCTAAACTACAGACCGAAACATGGATGGTCATTTTTTTCATCTGGCAAATGACCACCATTTTCGTCTCTACTATCCAAAATGTAAACACTACTCCTGTTTACAACTTCACTCACATCGTACATGCATAAAAAGACATGTCATTTGATACATATAAACTCTTTGTAATACATACACAATCAATACAAGCAGAAGAAAAACACTGTGGCTGGGCGTTTTTAAAACACAAACCACCACTTTTACATCGTTTTGCAGTCAAATACACCAAAGTCTGTCCCTGCGGGACCTTGGACTCATCAAAACAGAAACACCTTAAGGAATTCTCCTTACTCATTTGAGGTCAACATACCTCGCCCTGTTTCCCGTGCCTTCCTCTAAGGACACGAACCTTCATTGTTACACTCGACCAGTTCAGGTCAATTTTCTCAGGCGGTCTCATTACACGCCTGGCCGACGATTCACTTCATACTAACTCCTGTGAGGCCACGAATTTACGTGGGTTATCCTCAGGCTAGTTATCATTGTCTCTCTTGACAGCTATCCCCTCTCAAAGAAAACAGCAAAATTCTTTATGTTTCCCACAAAAACGATATTTGACAACATATGTCATAGTCAATATTAAAACTTCTGATCAATGTAGTCTTCTCTGCAAAGACTCCACATACATGTGATTCTGGAACTCGTGGTGACTTGTGCTTGCGGAGGCCTACAGTCTGGATGAGATATACTGCTCTGTAGATCACCTAAATAACCTGTATCAAATACCTGTAAACATGATGATTCAACAACAACAAAAAAAAACAACAACAAAACACAAGACAAATGCATTGCATACAATGTCGAAACCCAAACAATAAATACAAATGTCAAAATATTTGCACGCATACTTATGATATCAATATTTCAGTCAGCAAGTATAACACGTTGATACTGTCAGGATATGTAATCATGTTTAAACAACAAAACAACAACAAAATAAAGAAAAATTCAATGCATACTATATCGACCATACAACCCACTGAAAATGCAAGTAATACCATTAGTCAAAACCCAAACACCAAATGCAAATGTCAAAATATTTGCACACAAAAACATGATCAAATGCCATCAACCTTCACTCCTGCTCGTGCCCCACAGATGAGCACCTGTTAATGCCCCCTTCAAAAGATACTAAACTATGACTAAGTTCTAACTTAATCAGGTACTAAACTATGTCCCTAAACTATGACTAAGTTGTAACTTAATCAGATACTAAACTATGTCACTAAATTATGACTAAGTTCTAATTTAATCAGATACTAAACTATGTCACTAAATCAGATACTAAACTATGTCACTAAACTATGACTAAGTTCTAACTTAATCAGATACTAAACTATGTCTGAGTCAAAAGTCAAAAACCGAATCGTCCACCTGTCGAATTACGTCATGCTGTAACCCTACTAGTCCAGGTGCAGTCTTTGTCCCGAGGAATCAAAACCGAGTGTTCTGATCTAACTAATTTACCGCTATTTCCACAAATTCCCCGAATCAAAGCTACCTGGTCAGATTTTGACCGAAACATCACGTCCACGTGTTACCCTGCGTCGCGTAATCATTACCTGGCGCATCCAGCTATCCTGCGTCTCTTGTCCGTTTCTCTGGTCGGAAATGTCCCTTTGATCTCGGTCAGTCTTCGCTTCAGACTGACCGTCCGCTCATTGTCTGGCGTGTACTTCAGACAACGAATTCAAAGGAATTTTTAACATCTGGTCATTCCTCCATCTCTATACCCTACCCCCTAATTATCAAAATCTCCGTTCTCAAGGATAACGGTAGATGAAACAAATTTTATGCAAATGCATACATCAACTGGAGTTTCACATGATAGCCCATGTGTGTAAGTACTCCACACGACTTTACCTAATTCCATTTCTGAATTCCATGTTTTTGGCTAGCGTCAGTAAACATTGCATCAACCGTTCCTTATCACTACTGCTTATTTTAACCAGACTATGCGCTGCCCCATCAGCTGTCTCTGATTGCTGCGCGATTTCCTCCTGTAAAACGCCCATCGTCTGGTCTGTTTGTTTCACGGTTGT
The DNA here is from genome assembly GCA_036924085.1 of Ariolimax columbianus. Taxonomy (NCBI): domain Eukaryota; kingdom Metazoa; phylum Mollusca; class Gastropoda; order Stylommatophora; family Arionidae; genus Ariolimax; species Ariolimax columbianus. The sequence goes on from JAVGWX010000007.1 coordinate 15,023,114, forward strand.
TTGGTTCGTACCCACCGGTTCTCTGGTAGTGTTACGTACACTTACATCGTCCGCTACTTCAGCCTTCCGTCCATCTGTATTCACTATTTGTGGGAAAAACTTTTCACACTGTTCGTTTGACTGTTGGCTTATCTCGAACAGATCTTTTCATCTTTGCTTCGATGTCTGGTTCGCTGTCCTGGCTGTGGTTAACCTGTCTTTCCCTTTTCTTCGTTTTCCTTAGAAACTCTGTTCTCCTTTGCTGGCTGCTGTTGGTGCGTCCGTTTCGCATTCCAACTGTGCGTCATTCCCACTTCCTTCCTCGGTGGCCGAAGGGTTGTCCCTTCTTTCGGTCTGTTCAACAACTTCTCCCGCATGGCTAGGCCCTGCCACCATTCCTCCCCTCTCATTTCCTCTTTATCTGGCGAATCTCCGACTATTTCCTTGTTCGATTCTTCGTCGACTTTAACTAATGTTCTACCAGGCTTGACCACAAGTTCCTGGTAAACTTGGCCCCTTTCAGCACGCCCGACCAGGTTAATCGACGTAATACCCTCTTCCTGAATTCTCGGCATACGCTGTCCAATGATGTAACATTTCCTCTGGACCTTTGAGCGAACGTTTGTCTCGTTTGCATTGCGTAACCTGCCCTCCGTACCTAACTTTTCTGGATACACAAAACCTGTATCTCTTTCTTTCTGTCCATCCGCCTCGTGCTCAAAGTCTCTTTGATAGCTCCTGTCCTGCCTCTCCATCTGTAACCGTACAAAAGGCCTCTTGTGGGCTAAGAATCTGCCCGATTCAAACTTCTGCCCAACCATTCCTCCTCCTCTCACTTGACTTGGCCTCTGCACCTGGGTCAAACTCCTACACTTTTCGACACCTCTTTACAGTCGTCCACACACGTCCGTCCTGAGATTTCCACCTCTGTCCCTCCACGGATCGGAATGTGGAAGTTGTACGGGCTTCCTACTCACTTTCCTACCACTCTGTCCCCTTCCAAAATACTGGGCCGTGTTTACTCCTGTGATTTCTTGACTCCTTCTCTCCTTCCTAGCTGGTTTGAAAGCTCCGTTTTCAAACTGTTGCAACAGCTGTCCATTGGAGATCTTTTTCCTGTCTTTCCAGCCGAATGACTCTGCCTGTTAGTTCTCTTAGCTGGTTTTGTAGTTGACTTTTGTCCTTCAACTTATCGCTGACTGTAGCTCGTGCCATGAAAGGCTTGTTTTTGACAACCAGTCCTCCTCTTCTCCAGGAACTGTTAATATTCCGAATAATATTAGGGCATCCGATAGACAAATGTCCAAAAGCTAGACAATGATAACATTGTTTAACATTGTCCAACCTCGACATATTGAATAAACCCGTCTGGCCCACCAAAAAAATGTATAAGACTGTCAAGTACGCACAAAGTCTTGTCAATAATACAACAATGGGTGGAAGAAAAATGTCACACTTACCAGTCAGATGATTGGAAAAGCTGTCTATGGTACTAACACTCTAACCACTAGCTACTCCTCTATTCCTAACTACACACACAAGTTATATTTAACTGCGACACTTGTGTTAAACATGCAATTCAAGATCTATAGCTACACACGCACTATATTTATAAATCTACCACGACTATCCTGGTCACGGCACCAAAATAATAATAACGTGTAGCAGATCCTCTATTTCTTTGCCCTGGCCGTGATCTAACTTAGACCATTCTCACACTCATCCACATCATCATGACCATACTCAGTAAATGACATATCACACAGCAGGTGGCATATTTATTATATCATACTCATATCATAGAATGAGTAGAGAAATTACAAACACAATATAATACATATCTTAACTAAACATTCTACTAAAACGGGAATTGTAAGCATTAGCTATTGATGGAATTCCCAACTATCTAAAAAACCCAGTTCTATTGCCTTGCAATTGCATCACACACACATCGCCTTAACTGCGTCTTCAACACACCTTATCAGATACTCTTCCTCACTGAAATTGGGAACCAAAAATAATAATAACGTGTAGCAGATCCTCTATTTCTTTGCCCTGGCCGTGATCTAACTTAGACCATTCTCACACTCATCCACATCATCATGACCATACTCAGTAAATGACATATCACACAGCAGGTGGCATATTTATTATATCATACTCATATCATAGAATGAGTAGAGAAATTACAAACACAATATAATACATATCTTAACTAAACATTCTACTAAAACGGGAATTGTAAGCATTAGCTATTGATGGAATTCCCAACTATCTAAAAAACCCAGTTCTATTGCCTTGCAATTGCATCACACACACATCGCCTTAACTGCGTCTTCAACACACCTTATCAGATACTCTTCCTCACTGAAATCCCCTCAGGCGGGCGATCTCGACATAACTCGTTCACAATGTGTCCTTGCTTACAAACACACTTTCAGATTATCTATTAATGCAAAAATCACACACCTATTTGAGCGATCCTGTTCTATCACTAAACATTCGTCCAACCGTCTATCAATCGCTCCTCTATCTAAAGTCGGTGAGTTAAACACACTATCTACATTCAGTCTCTCTCTCTCACTCTCAGTCTCCTCCATACAGCCTCTCTCTCTCCCTCACTCTCCATCTCTCATCCAGCCTATCCAGCTAAACTTTGTCTCGAGTTATATATCCTCAAGCAAGACCAGAGCTTGACCAATCGATCTCAGGTATGGTCATCTTCAATTCCAATTGGAACGAAACACTTTGCACACCTGTCACTCATTCTCTCGCAGCAAGCCCCGTTGCCAATTTCGTCTGTCAATCAATCTCCCCCTACCAAAATCGGAGGCCAGTGGTCAGTTTCTACCGGTCCACATTCCTTAACCCAACTCTGTTCTCCTTTGCTGAGACAGTGAGTGACCTTGACATGCATTCATGTAGCTTTAAGCTTTAACATGTTCAGGCATCCTAAACTCCCCTTGCTCCGGCGGGAACTGTTACATATGTATGCATTTGTGAATATGAAAAGACATATATATATATATATATGTATATATACAGAAAAGAAGCCCTGGTTATATGCTGTTTTCGGACCCTTCACTAGCTGCCTCGACATTGTCTTGCTGCTAGACCATATCGGGACAAAACGAAAGAGTGAGGCTGACTGTACATAAATCTCTGCCACTTAAATCAAATTCACGCTCCTCCTAACATCACCCTCATATCATATATTATTGAAAAGTAATTTGGCGATGGCCAAGCGGTGAAGCAGCAGGTTAGGATACACTTGAATCTTTAGTTGCAGGCATGCACGCTGACGGTTCAGGCCATAATGAAGTCCTATAATGACTTGAGGCAGCAGTGAATCCCGGCAGCCCAATAAAGTACAGTGCACGCCCCTCTAGTAAAGCACTGGTCATTTCTGTAGCAGGAAGAATGGGATAGAAAATGTGCCCTAAACATTGCCTGTTTCAATACACATTGACCATCATGCCGTTTCTGGTGGGGCATCCATTATATTACCATCGAAATCCAAATAAAAAAGGGCAGTGCTTTTACACCCACTTATTGGAATGTGCCCACTCTCATGTAAAATATCGGCTTGACAGACGAAAACCGAGGAACGCAGTGGTCGCAAGGAAACTGGCTAGATATAAAATCAGCATAGCCGCAATAAACGAGACGCGTTTGGCGGAGGAGGAACAACTCTCAGAGGATGGTGCTGGCTACATTTTCTTCTGGAGCGGCGGCGGCAATCAGCGGCAACGTGAGGTGGCGGTCGGATTAAGTCCACAACAGTGCAGATATTTTAAGTCTACCTAGGTAATCATACATCACCTCATGATAATGCGGCTTCTTCTGGCAGGGAAACATTAAGGCACAATCGCAAGTGCCTGCGCACAACTTCTGACAAAAATCAGACTCAGCCAAAGTCAGTCTATATGAAGATCTCGTGTCACGTATCGCTGCTGTTCCAAAATCTGACAAATTGCTATACAATTTTAAAGCCAGAGTTGGCGCAGACTACCTTGCGTGGAGTAGCATCATTGGTCGAAACGGCATGAGTACACATAACGGAAAAGGTGTCCTCTTAATGAGAGCATTTGCCGTAAATGAGCTTATCATAACCAACACCATCTTCCGACTCTCAAGTAAAAAAAGAACATCGTGGATGCATTCCAGTTCCCCGTCAATGGCACATTGTCGACTACATCATTGTCAAACATCATAACCGAAGTTATGTAAAAAAAACTAAAAGCGTGTGTGACGCGGAATGTTCGACAGACCATCGCCTCGTAATAACCAAGTTGATTCTATTAGTAAACCAAAAAGACATCATCAGAGGACAAAAAGCATCAGGAAAACTAAATATTGAGAACATGAAGTGGGAACTAATTAGAAACAGTTCCGCTGCTGAGCTAGAAACTAGACTAGATGTGATTCAGCTTGGACATTTCAGCATCGATTAAAACTCGTCGACCTTAAGGGACACTGTTTACTCTACCGAACCAAAACACCTCCCTCCATCCACACGAAAGCACACAGACTGGTTCGACGAAAATGATGGCAACATTAAGATTCTTCTCGACGCAAAGCGTCTATCTCACATGGCTCTTCAAAATGACACATCGTCAAGAAAATGACCCTCACTATCGCTCTAAGAAAAGTCCAGAAGGGACTCAGAGAGTTACAATGTTCCTAACTAAGCAGACTAGCAGACGAGATGGAGGCGTTTGTAGTGCACCATTTCCTCGAATGTTTCTACGCGGCGCTGAAAGTACTTTATGGCCCACCGCCATTGTGTATATCTAGAGCTCGCAACACCGATGAATTGATATCAACACAGAACGCTCAGATCCAGTGAAATTGGGCGGAACATTTTTGCAACATGTTTACCATCACCGATAATTGGAGAGGCTATGAAACGCATGTGCCTGGTAGAAATAAAAACGGTCATGGACGATATCATAACTGAAGATGATGTAGATGAAGCTATCACATATCTTTCTCCTGGAAAATACCCTGGAACTGACGCAATAATAACAGAAGTGCATATGGCAGCGTGAACATACCTCATCAAGAGAACATTTCTGCTTTTTGTTGGTTGAATGAGTAGTCATAATATAACTGAATGATGCGTCAGGAGTACATATTTACAAGAAAAGCGACAATTGTCAGGAGTGTGACAACCACCTTGGAACTTCACTTCTATCTCATTCCGAAAAGATCCTAGCGGAGGTGCTGCTCAAGGCCTGAAAAAACATATTCAGGTAGACCATCACCTCCGAGAAAGTCAATGTGGACTTAGAGTTGGGCGATGGACTATGGAGATAATACTTCTAGTGCCTCAGTTACAGAAGAATGTCAAGAACAAAATATCGACTTGTATTTAAAGCTCATTATTTTACCGCACAAATGTATTTGGTACTTTCAGCAGAGGTGGGTTATGACAGACCATGTCTAAATTCGGTTGTTTAGCAAAGTTGTAACCGTGGTGAAACAGCTCCACTAGAGCACGCGCGCACGTGTACTGTCAGCGGCGATACCTCTCCACCATTCGAGGTCAACAACGGTGTGACACAGGGATGTGTGCTCGCACCGACACTGTTCAGTATGTTTTCAGCCATGGTGTTGGATGTCTTTAAGAATGTCACGTATGGCATGCCAAAAAAGTACCGTCTTTTCAATATCCGTAGACTGAAAGAGAAGGCCAAGGTGATGCAAAATACAATATGCTAAATCTTGTTTGCGGATTGCTGTGCTCTGAACAGTAGGTCAGAACGTAATATGCAGGATGATATGGATCGGTTCTCTGCTGCGTGTGACAACTTTGGCTTGAAAATTAGCACAAAGAAAAGTGAGGTCATGTATCAACCAGCACCAAACACATAATATAAACAGTCAGCGATTGAAACAAATGTGTCTACATCGGAAGCACGCTGTCGAGATCAGTGCATATTGCTGATGAGCTGAAAAATAGAATAGCAAAGGCCATCACGACTGTTGGCCAATAGTATGGGAACGTTTAGTAATCAGCATAATGATTAAGCTGAAGGTATACCGTGCAGTTATTGTCGGCACCCTGCTCTACGAGGAGGAGAACTGTATGTCTACCCTGGTGACGCCATTAGACTAAATCATTTTCATATGAATTGTGTGAGATGCATACTGCATATCCGCTGGCAGGACCATATCACAGATAATGAAGTCCTGCCAGATAATGTACAGTGACAATATGCAAAATTTTCATAAACTTCTGGAAAAATCCCAATTGATATGAACTGGCTGCCTTGGCCGAATGTCTAACGAATTTTTCCAAAAAAGGACTCCGTATAGCGAACTGAGTGAAGAAGATAGATCTCAAGGACGTCTAAAGTGCTGTGAAATAGACATTAATACATGGGAGAACCTGATCATAATTGCTTAACAGAAAAGAACTCGGTTACAGACAGCGTTGAAGTCGGCGAGGGTCAACGTATTTCGCGGAACCCAGGATTGGCCTGCAGTGAGGAAGTCAGAAGCAGTGAAAATATCAGAGACAACTGCTGACTACGTTCTCCAGTCGTGCCATATACTTTTCCAGGCTCTAATTTGCTTGATCAGTCATTATCGCACACACATACTCAAGGTTGCATTGTGACATGTGACGATGTTGGTGGTCACTATCAACGACGATGAACGAATTATAAATTGTGAAGATGAGTTATATATTCTTCTTTTTCTTACATATATAAGGTTACGTATTACTTTGGTTGGATGTAATGTCTATGGTAACCAATTGGGCTTATCAGTTTGTGTTATGTTCGATTTGTGTTGTAAAATGAGTCAAGTATCTAATTACACTGCACATCCTAACGCTTGGGAGGCCACATGTGGATGAGTTCGGTAGTAGCACTCTTACACATGATGTAGTAATTCGTGATACAGTATGTATACTTAGCAGTATGCTAGTGGGGATAAAGGATTGCGGTTTTTAATAATATAATCGTTACATGCGACAGTGAATTTGAAACTGATCAGAGAAACCTTCAATGAGTCTTTCCGCCGTGTTATCTGCCTGCTCTACTGACTAGTAATTGCCTGTTCTCAGCTCAATTACTTCTGCATTGAGGGGAATTTAATTTTAATGCAAACCACAAACTGACGTTAATTCCTACCAGAAGAGTGGTTATGTTAAAAATTGGTGACTTGACCTACAAAGTCGGTCCATTTTAGTGCCAGCCAATTCTCAGCAATCAGTTTTTGCCCTGTTGAAGACTTCAGAAGTTGGCGCGTTATCCTGCTAGCCAATCAGCAGCTTTATATAGTTGAGCTATTGAAGGAATCAGAAGTCGGGAAGTTATCCTCTCAGCCCATACTGAGCTCCCTGTGGTTGCGCTTCTATAACTTCACAAGTCATTGCGTTATTCTGCTCACCGATCTTCAACTCGCTTTAGAAATTTTAAAAAAAAACAGTTAGTTGTGTTTCTTGTACAAACGTTTCATGTTTAGACGCTTAGATAAGAAAATTTACCCTGAACTTCATCATCGAACATAAACAGTTTTTTGTAGACCTCACGAAACGACCCTTTATTTGACCATCACCTACAACAGACCAAAGACTGTAACAGACAGAGGAAGGGAGGAATTGAATGTAACAGTATTATGGTATATGAATGGTAATCTTTTATGCGGGTGCTTAGGCAAACATCCTTACTATTAATAAATATATTGATGCATTTTCTAAACTATACGAGCTTGTGGATGAAAACGGGCCTTTTCACTATTTTTTCTAGAAAGTAAGTTCGAGTTCAATTATATCACATACATGCTAACATAAAATGTCATGAGATTTTTTCTTTTAGCAGTTTTGAAAGTATCGACGATGGACCTGGTCTCGAACGCCGCCGACTCTAGAATGGTCTCGATATATTTGAGAAACTATGTGGGTCATAGTTTGTTCTACCTCAACAATTCACAAGAACGTAAATGACTTTTTTGCACGCACGCTCACCTTCTCTGTGATAATCCCAAGACATCAATATGATAGTTCATCATTTCCATTGCCACTTGAACCGGTCTACATGTTTATACATCGCCCTGACACCCCAGCAACAAAGCGTATTCTTGTCTTTACACGAATACACGCTGTTTATCTATGTTGTCAGTGTACGGGTTGTTTCGCACTTCAATCAATGATTTACATCAGTAGACGCGAAATTCACGAGGATTTTAGATGCAATTTGTGATTTAGATATGCCTTGAAGATATAATGGCTGACCTGTTTCAGGGGGATGAAGCTGGCATTACGATAAGGACTTAATATTAAAACATATTGCAATGGTTAGTATACAACACGTGACTACTGTAACTTTAACCCAAACCATCTCCACACAAAAATACAATTTTCTAAATGCAAAAAACATGAATCACGTGATATGATGTATTACGCAATAATGAACGACATCGACGAATCGGTGAAAGGGATTTTCTATTATTGGCTTTAGGATATCAGAAATATTGTAAGAGAGACTCGTTGCTGGTTTCCCACTCCGAAATGACGAGAGATATGACGCGGGTAATTCAGAAAAGAACGATTGAAATAAACATTAGGAAAGTAGGGCAGTCGTGGAATGAACTGATACTATTGGCTCACCATCAAACGGTTTCGAAAGTGGTTTGTTCAAGGCATACGCTGATGTGGTAGTTTTAAGGTTATTTAATAAGTTATGTACAACTGTTATAACAACACCATTTTTTTGCTTGTTTAGGTTTGTCAGTTTCTGATTTAGGCAGCCTCATAACCATGTCTTTGACGTGCATTGGTGCAAACCCAGCAGTAGCTAACTCTGATTTGCCGTTCGAGACACTAGAAGTCATTTATCTGATAACAATAATGCCACATTTTTCTTTCACTCGAGTCAGCAGTTGTATTACAGCCATGATTACGATGGAGAGATGTTTGTGTATCTCTGCTCCTTTAAAGGTTGGATTTTATGTACATGTACACATGTTATTGTTCTTATTATTTAGAATCATCATTGTCTGGCATTGTTTTAGCAGGTTCGCTTCTAATAAACAACTAATTGATAAGGCATCTCATTCAATGATGCCCAAAATGAGGGAATTATTATTCATTCAACAACTAGTTGATACTAATGTCCAATGAACGAACATTCTTTTCTTTAAAGAAAACTAATTATTAAGGCATTTCATTAAATGATGTATAAATAACAAACATTCTTCTATCAATAACTAACAGAGACTGCAATTCATTAAATTATGCTCCGTAACAAAAACAAAACAAATGATTCGGTCATGCCATGCAGCGCATAGAAAATATGGAGTTAGACTCATTTCATTTTGTAACCCACGGCAATTAGTGGATATTTTTCTTCCCAGACTTAACCAGTATCCATTTATAGCTGGGTCGACCCGGGTGCGGCGTGATGATAACATTTCCGCTTCAACTCGGGAATGAACCCAGTACACCTGATAATGCGAAGCCAGCTGGCTAACCACTGTTTTACGGGACTCGAAGATACACATTATTTTCTCAAAAACTAATTCTGATCATAGATCATCAAAGTATGTATAATTTTTAAAAAAAACGACATGATTAACTTAATGACTAACTAAATGTAATGACAACTCATTCGATGGTGCCCAATAAATTAATATTAGTTTCTGAATAATCAGTATGAAGACAGCTAATTAAATAGTGTACCATAAATGAATATTCATGTCTCAATATATAACTGTCGATGATTGCTAATTTAATAATGTTCAATTAAAAACATGCGTTTTATTAATATTTAATTGATATGGTTTCTAATTTTAATGATGTATGAAATGTAACCACTTTAATTCCCTATAATTGATTTGTCATAAACACGTATTTAATATGAACAACAATCGCATGCTTGTTCTCAATAACTAGTTACTAGAACAATGCATTTAGTGATATTCAATAAACGCATTCCCATTCATAATATCTAACTGTTATCATGGCTAATCTTTTAATTTCAAATAAACGTAATCCTCTTCAAAATAACTGATTGTTATGTTATAATCATTTATTGTTATGTATGATGTCCAGCATGCGCACATTCGTATTCTCTTTTCCTGATGTTGTGAAACAGGGCGACACCTATGGATATCACTACAATAATCTTTCCTCACAATTTGTTGAATGTTTCCGTTCCTGCCGTTTGTATTGCACACTGTTTTAAATGACGAAGTTACAACCATAATACATACCTCTAAATGGTTTATTTCAGCATCGTGAAAGCAAGGTGATAACATGTATCATTTTCTAATATAAGACCGTATGAACATGCAGGGGACATACTTGTATATTATTGATGTACGAATGTTGGTGGTATGTTAGGTACATTAACCTCCTGAACACTTTTTGTACCTAACATTTTCAATCTAATAGTTTCTTGAACATAATCCAATCAGAACGCATTCCAGAGTGCCGGTTGTTCACACGCCTCAATGAAACCGTTAAACACAATAGTTTTGAATAGCCGGTCCTTGTCAGTGTAAGGGAGTAGAGTGTTTTATCCGAGACCAGACAAATGGAACACTTTGTACGGAACGAAACAACAGCTAACAGTTGCATATACACATATATATATATATATATATATATATATATATATATATATATATATATATATATATATATATATATATGTGTCATTGTGCCAAAGGGCAGGGTTCGAGAGGTAGATAGATCAAAAACCAATCAATCAACATGTTATGTTATTGTGTACTTCCGTTATGTTTGTTATTATCCATTTCATTTCATGTAATTGGTTGTGTACTACCAATAGCAAAAACGTTAATATCCTGAAAATGTAATACATTTAATTCATTTCTCATTCAGATCAAAAGTATCATCACGCCAAAGCGAACGGCTGTGATCACTGTGTGTGTGTTTATCATCTTCCTTTGTAGTACTGCTCCAGTGTATGTAGTCAACAGACTAGGCCTGAAATTTTCGCCAACAAAAAACAAGACTCTTGTAGGTCTTATTTCATCTGAAGACCGAGAAAGGATAGAGAGGATCACATTTGCTGTCATCAACTTTTCAATACCGATTTGTACCTTCCTGATCATCGTTGTATGCACAACAATACTATCATTCAAACTTTGGCAAACAACAAAATGGAGAAAAAATAACATAACACATACACAGGCTGACAGAGTGTCTAGTCGAAACCAGAAAACAGCAACAATGGTTGTGATGATTTCGATCTTGTTTATTGTCTGCTTTATTCCAATGAGCACCACTTTGTTGGCAGTTGGATTGATACCTGAACTGTCAGTTAACGGGAAGTACTTGAGCATATCAGTTCTGATATCCGGAGTTTGCTACATTATGGAGAGTTTTAATGCGTCATCGAACATATTTATTTACTATCACATGAGCAGTAAATACAGAGAGATATATTGTCAACTTTTTTTCAGAAACAAAGAAGAAAAACTGCCATAATGAATGCATATTCAGATTGACTTTTCTAACCGAAACTGAATCACAACTGAGCAAAAACCTTGACATTCTTCTTCTTTGCAAATATCATTTGTTTTTTTACGGTGAACATTCGAAGAAAGTTGCCCAACAGCAAATGACGATGGTGATTTCGTGAAGCTGTTTTGTTCTGATGATGAATCTAACTCTGTATTTTGGATAATAATGAAGGCTAGACTTCGTTGGTAATGAATCCCACTCTCTCGTCTCTTAGTTAACTTGGACAAGTGACGCAACTATCAGTCGAGCCAACTGAAAGTAACTCAGGATATAGCCATTCTGGTTTTACCCCCATTAATGTCTCGTCTCTTAGCTACCTTGGGCAAGTAGCAAGTTTTCAGACTGCAACAGATCCGGGTCAACCCAGCCTGTAATGGGTACTCGTTCAGTCCGAGAAGTACAAATGGAGAGGAAGAGAAGATGACTACCATCCCCATATAGTCGAACCTTTGATATGTTAGATCGCTAACACATTGCACCTCTTCAGCAGTAATATTTGTTACTTTACTTATTTGTTAAGAACATGTATCGTTTGAAACTTATGGAATGCGCTCACCGACCAGTTCCGCACATCGCTTTGAGAGACGTGTGTATTTCCTATCGACTACACTAAAGATAATAGTATTTTTGTATTGCAATGGAAACAAAACAAAAATACCAATTCTCACGTTACACAACGATACCATGTTGTATATCATCAAATTGTCGATTCGTTTACTTAACCGGAGCATGTTAATACAGGAGGAGGCGCACACTTTACTGCACTGTCTTACACTAAATAGATAGTGACAACGATATTTATAAATTAGGTAAACGACAACTTATTACACACATACACACACAAACTCACACATACACATACACCCACACACTCACGCATACATCCACACACTCACGCACACACACCCTTACGCGCACACACAATCACGCGTAAACACACAATCACTCACACGCGCGAACACACATACACTCACGCGCACACACACCCACTCACACACACACACTCACACACCCACGCACACACACTCACGAGCATACACTCACTCACAAACATACACACTCCCGAACGCACACATACTCAGGCACATACACACTCACGCGCATACGCACACAACCACACACACTCACGTACACATACACTCACGCACGCACACACTTACGCGCATACACACACTCACACACCCACTCACGCACACACACACACACACACACTCTCACAAACCCACTGGTGCACACACACCCTCACATACACACACTCACACACCCACACACCGTCATTCACAAACACACAAACACACACGGATTTAACATATTTTTGGGAGCACAAACATACCATACTGGAGGGAAGTAGCAACAGAACACTGTGCAGAAAGGAAAATTTAAAAAAACAATCAAGTACACGAGATGGGCTGATACAGTTTTGAAACATAATCTACCTATTCTGTGTCCATTTCAACTTTGTTGCTATGCATTATAGTGACTCTCTCCAAGTATTTGTATGTGTTCATGTATCTGTTTGTCCCCGACATGTACATGAAATGTATTGCCTGGTGTTTCTTGCATGCGGTTTGCGTAGAGTGGCCGATCTCAAGCCATCTTTTTTCTAAGAGTTTTTCTCGTGACGTTCCACCTGACATTGACGAGAGATGAAATTATTTTGGTTATAAGTCCACATGATGGTACTGACTCGATGACTCGAACACAAATGACCTCATCACTGTGGGCCCGGTGATGCAGTAAAGAACATATGGTGATACAAAAGCAACATAAGTAACACATTTAAAACATATAAACAAAAAGAAGTGATGTATGCGATAGATAGGGTGTAATTGATGATTCTTATGCTTCATAAGTCATTGTCAAATACCTTGTTACTGGGTGGGCGTTGCTGCCTTTAGTGAGACTAAATTACCTGATAAAGGTCAGCTGATAGAGCATGATGACAGTTTCTCAAGTTTCTAGAGTGGCCTTGCCAACACTGACAGAGTCTGGTATTTTAGATTCCACATCCAATCCAGTCTGGATCAAGAGCTTGATATGTTCCCAGGGATGTCACATCGACATGCTAATGTCTATTCTGCTTCCACCAGGTGAATCTATGTCACCAAAAGTGCTTAGATGGAAGTGCTTAGAGAGGAGTATACCTATCACAGAGTCCCAGTGATTGCATCCTGCCTACAAATGTAAGACACACGACGGTTCCACAGCCGAGCTCACCACTTATGTGCCTTGAATGTGGCAGTATATGATGTTCATGGAATTGTCTTTACAGCAATATGAGAACACATTTCGCAGCAAAAGTTTGCTGATGTCGCCATCTTCGCTTGTAATCGGCATATGCCATTCGTATATGACATATGTTTTAAATTGAAATACATGGAGAGCGACATTTGTATCTCTAGAGCAATATGTGAACCATGTGAATTAAGTCAATAAAACCTCTTTAGTATCATCTTTTTTTGCTGTGCCTATTTTATTTGATAGTTAACATTATTTAATTAATATTGCCAGTCACGCGTGATATAAGTGTGAAGGTGTACTAGTAAATGTATAATTTCAAGCCAATGCAGTATCAGAGTGACTAAAACATATCCCATTGATGAAATATACCTCGTAATTCATATAGCACCACATGAGATTCGAAAAATCGCCGTAGATAAAATAGATTGAGAAATACAGGAACTTTCACTGCACCAAATGTTTGGACATCAGGTACAAAGCACAAGATTCAAATCCAAACATGTTTTATAAATCCAACACAACCCTTACAGATCAACTCTAAAAAACGCAGTATCGAAAGATAGCATGAATTAAAACAGACCCGAGACATGAAACTTTGGGAGGAACATGCCCCCGGACAACATCTACAATACGCAACATGGATAGCGCTGAACAGACTCCGCACTGATGTATGACAGTACAAGAGGAACATGAAACAAGGGGGATACACATATGATAACACATGTTCTAAATTGAAACTGTTGTACCCAGTAAACCAGTGTATACTTCCATAGCGTCCGACTGTGTTAATTTGAAGCGTCAATGTTTTCTTATAACTTCTAATATTTAAAAGAATGAGATAATGGCCAATATCAGCTTTGATGGAAATACTTAGACGGTAAATGATGAGATCCGTACATACGTAAATCCACGTTTCTACTGAAACGTTTATTACAGAATACGTACGGGATAGTCACATATTACAAAGCATCCTGAACGTTTAGTAATAGTAATGAAAAGCTACTGATATATATATATATATATATATATATATATATATATATATATATATATATATATATATATATATATATATATAAATATCAATCAGGTCAGATCATCGCGTGACCAGTGTGGTCGTTGGGGAACACATGAAGACACCGTCACATCCACACGCCATCCTTCTCTGTCAGTGTCCACTGTCTGTGCCTCTTCTGGTCGGAGATTGGTCCATTCGTGTCTGTTGTCCTCCAACCTCTTTTGGGGACGGCTTCTTCTTCGTCTGTCCGTGCAGGATCGTATTTGCAAGACCATTTGATTTGGAAATGTGACCATACCAAGCGAGTTTCCTTTTCTTAACAGTTGCCAAGGGGTCTTTAAAAGTCCCTACTGTTGTTGTAATTATATCTTGCATTTCCTCATTTGTAACTCGATCTATCTACGTGACGTATAGAAGTCTTCGAAAACATCTCACCTCCAAGGCCTGTATCCTTTGCTGAAGGCCAGCTGTAATTCTCCTGATAATTGAACTGATATATTTACAAACCAACAATTTAGTAACAACCCCATCGATATTGGACATGAAATCAGTATAAATGAGAAAAAATGGGTGTATTAAGTGATGTGTTGGTGTCCTGCTGAGAGAGGCTACTGCGACGTCATCTGCTGTTTGAGACTTATTTATCAGCCCGCATTTGAGTCTCAGTAAAAGGTTATGTCTATCACTACACCTGGCTCTTTGTCAGTGAGTCTGTACCCAATTATTTTTTTTGTAGTGATTTGAAAAAGAATGTTTTAAACAATAAATATGATTAGGTTGCTAGCCCCTTGCACAGTAGGTTTTAGTCGACGTTTACAGTATTCTGAGAAACTTGTGAATCTATTCATATCGACCTGAGCGCATCTCGGGCGTGGACAAATATATAATCACGTCAAGCTATGATATTATTTCAACTTGTTGGTACGTTAAAGTGTCGACTCATATGTAAGAGGTAGCTTCAACAAGTTTTCGAAATAGTCGACTCGTATTTGAATGAAATATGATGTTTTGGAGAATATATATTTATACGTTGGTAGTAACCTTGAGGAAATGAAACGGTCTCGAATACTCTCGAATAGAAGTTACAACATTATGTTCGTTTGTTGTGCTCGTTGCATTAATGTAGTTGAAAATATCCTTGATTGAACAAGGTACACATGCCAAATTATGTGTTTTCCTTGAGAAGTTCCCCTCAAAGACACAAACATTTCTTAATAGAGAATATGATGGAAACTCAATGAATACATCGGAAGTATGTGAGTGGCACAAGCCACTGTGAAGGTCGTGTTGGTGTCGATGATGAAGCACGTAGTGGGTGACCGTCAACCTCGATCAACAATGGAAACTTTAAGCGTGTTCGAAACGTTGTGTGTGCTGACAGTAGGCTTAGTATCGATACAATAGCCACATAAGTTTGAATATTCGTTGGAAGTTGCCACCGTATACTGCACAATGAAACTACACATGCACAGAGTGTGTAAACACAAGGTTCCCAAAATGGTTTCTTCTGAAAAGACAGAAACGAGATTGACCCTGACAGGAGACCTAATCACATTCGCTGATTAAGAAAGCAATTTTCTCAACAACTTAATTACAGGAAATGAGACCTGGTATTTTGTGTACGATCTACAGACAAAACGTGAGTTCTCTGAATGGAAATCCACCACATCTCCGCGGACACATACATTTAGTTAAAACAAGAACACGGTGTTGTATTATCTACTTTGTATTACGTGCGTGCGTGTGTGTGTGTGTGTGCTTATATGTGTGTTTCATGTGTTTTCAATAAATGAAACAAACAACATTATCATTAACGACACATATAATCATGCACACACACACAAACACACAAACATACATAATTCGTGGTGATTTCCATTTCAGCAGTATGATATTAGCACATAACTGACAATGTATTAAACAGGGAAGAACATACTTTATGGACGTAATATCGGATGAAAGAGATAATGATCCTGGAAAAAAAACTGATGATAACAACGATGATAATATGACAATGGTTTCGTCTAAATTTCATTTTGCAACCATTATAGACCTAGTTCAAATGCAAATGCACTGTATGTAAGACTGCTTGCAGCTAATCCACATAATGTTTAAACTGAATGAAGCCAATCCACTGTATGCCAACTGCCCGCAGTCAATTCACTGGAGGAAAAAGAAATCGCCAGGAAAAGATGGGGCAACAAACGAAATGCTGATGGGGATGGGACAAACAGCAAAGAGGAAGTTAGTATCAGTCCTGAACAAAAGCTGGAAAAGGGGAATAGTACCGCAGGCATTGAAAGATGCGGTACTTATACCAGTATCAAAGAAATAAAAAGATAGAACAGATCCAAATGGATACAGACCCATCAGTTTACTGAAGGAGCGTATGATAAAAACCAGACTGATGTGGCAATTGAAAGAAAAACACATACTAATTTCACAGCAAGCAGGATTTAGACAACACAGATCTACTGAGGACCATATTACTCTCATAGCACAGGAAATAGAGGATGTTTACCAAGAGAAAAAGCATACAGTAGCTGTTTGGGTGGATCTAGAAAAGGCATTTGACAAGGTGTGGAAAGAGGGACTTAACGTAAAGCTACGAAGAAGTGAAGTATGTGGGAACATTTACAGATGGATCAGCCACTACCTCGAAAACAGAACAGGCAGAGTTCAAGTACAAAGGCAGATGAGCAAAAAGGTGAAACTTGAGCAGGGAGTACCACAAGTGAGAGTATTGTCAGCCACACATTTCCTGGTGTATATACACAACATCACAGAGAATATACCAAGAAGAGTTCACAGCTTCATGTTTGCAGACGATCTGGCTATGTGGACCTCTGAAAAAAATCTTACCGTAGCAAGCAATCGGATGCAGCAGGCCCTAACATCGTTGGAGGAGTGGGCGAACTCATGTCTGGTCAAAATAAATGAGGAAAAAACAACATGTACGATATTCTTGCTTTCTAATAAACCCCAGAACACTAAAATAAGTCTTAACGAAAAATATCTGCGGCCAAACGACAACCCAAACTACTTGAGAGTCACATTTGATCGGCGCATGCCATGGAAAAGTCACATCCAGAGAAACCGAATGAGAGCCAGGCAAAGAATGGCAAAATGAGGAAACTTGCTGGCACAAGCTGAGGAGAAGACGAAAGAATACTAAAGAAACTGTACACTGGAAGAGTGAGAACTGTTCTCGGGTATGGCACTGCGGCATGGAGAACTGTAGCAATGGCGAACTTTGATAAAATTAGGAAACTACAGCGGAGAAACTTTGCAGAGATAGCCAAGCAAAGATGCACGAAGACCCTATTAGCGCACTAACAACACCGAAGCCCATCCCTACTGTACGAAAACCTACCTGGAGGCAGCATATATTGCCAGAGGTGGTAGAAAATATACCAGGTATTGGAAACAAAAACTGCCAGACTGAAAACAGAAAGAAGAGATACAACCCTGTGGTACATAACGAAAAACTACCAAACCATGGAATGGACCCATGCATACACTGACGGCTCTGTAACAAACACAACACAGAACGGATGGGCAGGGGCATTTCTGAGCCTTCAATTGGCAGGAACATAACACTGTCATTGGCGATTGGAAAATACACAAGCAATTTCAGAGCGGAGGCAGAGGCACTGAGGGCGGCAGTGGAAGAAATGGTGACAGGTAAAAAGAAGGAAAACCATATAGTCCGGCTTACAGATGCCCTGGCCGTAGTCACAGCCGTTAAAAACCAGAAAAATACTGAACTTAATGATTTAAGAGCAGTACTCTGTCAACTATGCCATCAGTCCGCACCAAAAAGGGTAGTGGTACAGTGGGTTCCATCCCACTGCAACATCCAAGACAACGAGGAGGCAGACAGACTGGCAAAAGAAGGTACAAGACTACCACAACCAGATACCAGTGTGACATATGAAGAGTCAAAACGGCTTATTAAAGCTAGATACATGACCAAATGGGAAACAGAACATTCTGGCTACACAAAAAACGGTGCCTATTACCAGTTGAACAGAAGAGAGCAGGTCGTGGTCTTCAAACTTCGCACTGGCCACAATAGACTGAGGTACCACCTATTCAACAAATTGAAGATAGGTGGCACCGACGAATGCACGTGTGGTACCGGGAAAATGACCGCTGAACATTTGCTGCAAAATTGCCGACATACGAGGATCAGAGAGAGCAGATGTGGCCATCACAAGTGGCAACACTAGACAAGCTCTACGGCATTGTCGACAGCCTTAGGATGACCTCTGCTTTTTTTCGAAAAAGTAAAGGTCTACGTCTGACAGCGTAAGAAGAAGAAAAAGAAGAAGATACGCTTTCGACTCAATCCAGTGTCTGTGTCGATGTTTGGTGGTTCCTGTTCGGATTATATTTCACAACTCCTTCACCAGATTGTATCATTAACTTTATTCTGTGGAATTCATGTATTTTCAATCGGTTATCCTGCTTGTTAGGCTGCATTTCGCTGCATTTCGTGCCTGTCTCAAGCCGTGGGAGACCAGTCTATGACGGAGTTCAACGTTCCGCCTAACTGCACACCAGGACTTGGTCCAGACTATCACTCCTCAAGGACATTTCTGCTCGGCTTGAAGCCGAATTCCTCCTGCCCGGCCCTCCCTTCACGAAGGCTACACAATACCTCTTACAACCTCGTATTCTTAGCTGAGTAACAGTTAGACACAGTCAGACGTCTCGGCGTAGGGACACGTACAAACAAGGAGTAAAACACGGACATACACGGAAAGCTAGACACAAACATTCGTCTAATACACTCTTCGCGGCCCTCATCCCAAGGCTGTAGAGCACATGGCTCCTCCTGGGGAGTCTGTACGGATTTCGGTGGACATGCTACGCATAAACACAGATTCCGCCGTTGGACATGTCAGTGGTCATTTACGCATTCGTGAACATTATTTTTATTATTTGATTCACTAAACCTACATTGGCGAAAACATAACGACATTTCGTTATTGACACCATTGTTTCACCAGGACAAAGACCAACAAACAAATAAAATTCCAAAAATGGTATTATGTCTGTCACTTATATCATGCAATTTTAACTATCTATTGAATAGTCTGAGATTATAGTAGCTTTCCTAGTTATACATTGGCGTCACATACAGTTGTGGGTAGACACTGAATCTCTTTAGCATTATCTTTGCATCAATATATGTCATGGTATCCAGGCACTGCTACTGGTATACATATGAAATTTTAGTCACGGGTCACCGATTCAGTCGTCTCGGAAGTGAAGAAAGCCACCATCTTAGAGTGTATTTTTTCTAACGGTGTTCTTTAACGACTACTCAGAACAAGATGTATAGGCTACCAAACATAACTATATTTCTTTTGCAGCGGGCACACATCTCGGTCTGAATATCAATACCGTGACATCTATGTCACTCTTCCAACCTATTCCTTGGAATTATCAGAGCGCATCTAGCATCAGAACTCAGAACCAACGTATGTAATTGGTTGACGCGTGTATCTTTCTTGGTATTATACATACCATAGAGTAAAATATCGAGTCTGAGCGTAACAACAGTACTTCCAAGGCAATTATGCGTTTGAAATATGTGGAGCAAATGCGTATAGTCCACATGGAATCAGCATCTCCAACACATTAAATGTGTATTGCACTTTAATGGTATCTTATCATCTATTTTCTCGTCAAACATGTGATGAAACACAAACATCCATAAACGCAAATTTGTAGAGTGGCCCAACACATAATGCATTGCCGACATGTACATATTTGTTTCAGTAAAGTCCATTGTTCAATTGTGATCCAACTCTGATCTACTCAGGATGGCCTCACAATAAAAAATATGACTTGTATGTCGTGCTATAAGTTATCATTTCGCAAGAACCTGCTTCAACACATCGTCACATCTGTATGTGATGTACTGTGATGCTTAATAATATTCAGTATACGTTAAATCCCTTGCCATTTGTTTTTTTTTGTTTTGCTGTCACCCACCGTTCACAATCACTGGTCGAATGCTGTCCTTACCAACGTCAATCACAACAAACTCTACAACACCTTGTCAAGCCAAGATTTCCTGTCCAACGCAACATTTACACCTACGTCTTTCCTGTTGTTTTAATGTTTGTCTCGACTTCCCTTCTACGTGAGTGTTTATGTCTACTCCTACCTCTCTTGCTTTAAGGATTCCAGAACTGTGGCTGCCTTGTAATGCTATCTGTAGGTGTGTCGTATCAATCACCAGCGTATTCTATTTATGTCTAGTCCCCCTGGCTTATTCCCGGTTCATTCTGTGAATTAATGAACGATTTTATTTCGCAAATTACGCGCAATAATTCACTGATGAGAGAATGACTGTACTAGTTGTTTGCCACATCATATAGCAATGCAATTTGACAAACTGGACAACGGAGTTGAAGATCTGTATTTGTGTCGCTAACTTAGTCCCTTCATATTTCCATCACATTATGCGAAGCAATACAAGGCCCTGGCAAGTGTTGTAATTTTAATGTGATATGTCTATCCTTGTCTATAGGTCGTCCAAGATATATGAATGGATCAAAATCGTGTAATATATTGTCTCCCAGCATAAACTGACTGTCGTTATGTGATGTTATTCTCATATCTTATGAGTTTCTTTTTGTAACACATAATAGCATTGCCTCTACGTCCTCTGTAATAGTGGCTGCTAAAAGCATCCGTTCCATTTTGTTCAACGTTTTGGGTCTGATTTTGGCCCACATTTATCGATAAAATGCAACTATAGAGGAATGTGAACTGGGATATCAACCTCAACACACACAAGAATAGGTTACCATTAAAACATGAACAACAAATTGCCCCATTCGGGCGAGCTTTTCTCATATTTCTGAGATGTCATTCATCTTGTTAATGATCTGTTATTTTTCTACATAGTGGAATTTTCCTATTATCTAATCGTGACTCATATCATAGCAGGAACAGTAATAACTACTAAACACCATATTCTTCGAACTGAAACAGTGTATTTACACGGAGTAAAATTGTGCATACCACAAAATGACATCACGAGTATTTGAGGTAAATGCGTATTACATCGAATTATAATGTTTGGTTTAGCTATGACAACTCGTGATTTGCCTAAAGTAGTAAAGTGGTTTGAAGAAATATCATTACAAATAACACATATGTTTATTCATAACTGGTTTAATTATTAACTCTCCCACATTCACAGTAGATGACTAGTCGATGCAAATGTATTCACTATAATATCGTATTAATGTATGTAATCTGCGCATTAAAATAACCAACAATGAATGTGTCTATTATGGAACTATTACAGTTCGAAATTCATAGTACCGAAGATGAATTCGTGTCTAAATTTGCTAGATAATAAAATCGTCATATGGTAACTATTTTATATCATACAATGTTCCAGTAATGCGTATCTCGTTGTCTACAACTTCATTTAGAAACAATAGCCATGTCAGCTAGTGTGAATCAAACTGAAACTTCAACAGTGTCCAAAATCTCCACCCACGAGTCTATTTCTGTGTTCACAGACACAGTGACACTGATTATTCAGTGGTTCATTTTCGCTGTGCTTTGTCAAATGATTAACGTTTTTGGAGTGGGAACCAACATCGTCAACATTATTTGTTTTCTTAAGCAAGGATTCAAGGACCCAATTAACGTCAGTCTAATGGGTATAACATGGTTTTAATTTCTGAATGTATTACGCATGAAGGTGTTATTGGTGTAACATGATTTACCTTCTTCATGTATTACATATATACGCATATCATTAGTTTATGAATGACTCGCATGTTTTAGGTTGCTACATTTAACTTAACTTAACTTAACGTCTTTATACTGGTTTAGAAGACCCTGCCGAGTATGTATACAACCAGTTTCATTTACATCACATTGCTCTAAAAGTTACGGGCATCTAATTTATTCGTAAACGCATTAACTGTCCCTGCCTCTACTACCTTCCCTGGCAATGCATTCCAAGCATTCACCACTCTCTGACTAAAAAAAATATTTCCTATATATAATCTGGAAATCTCTTTAGTCAACTTGTAGCTAGGCCCTCCTGTTATTGTGGGTGGCAATATTTAAAAAAAAAATTGTTATAGTTTAAGTTATCCATTCCTCTGATCATCGTATAAACCCGAATTAAGTCACCACGAATGCTTCTCTTATCTAGACACTGTAGGCCAGTTTTTCTGAGTCTTTCCTCATAACTGTAATTTGCTCTTGTTTGCATTCTTAAAATTTGTCTGAATCCAATATTTAAAAAAAACTGTAACATTTTTTTTTTTAACTTCTTGCATGTTATTTTGGCGTAAAATCTAAATCACTGCATTTTTGAAAGAAAAAAATAAAGTGCTGTTAGTCACTTTCAACAAATGGAAACATGATTAATTATTGATGCTTTCAGTATCTCACTGTATGTGCATATTCCTACTTTTTCTCTCAAGCTTAACGCAGGAGTCCATCGATTGCAGGACAACTCAAAATATAATTGCACTATTTATTCTTGAAATTAATATTGCTCGTTTTATATTTAATTCTTGTGGAATTCACATTTGCAACTATTATGTATTTATTGATACTGTGTTCAATTCAACCATGATTTGTCTGTGCATGAAAGTCGAAAATAATTCACAGTTTTCATCAATGATCCCCCTCCCCCCCCCCCCCCCCACCTGGTTTTTCACAACACCCCTGAAATGTCTTGGTCCTTGTGTTCTCTGTCCTGTTGTTTCCATTGCCGTGTTCCATGAATTACCACTGGAGGGAGCATACTGAATGCCCTTCATGAGGTGTACATTAGTATTTTTACTAATGCTTTGATATTCACTTGTTTATTTCATCACAGTCGCGTTTAGTAGGAATAGTAGCGGCAACATCAACAATAGTAATATTATAAGTAGTAGTAGTAGTAGTAGTATTAGTAGTAGTAGTAGTAGTAGTAGTAGTAGTAGTAGTAGTAGAATTGGTAGTGGTAGTACTAGTAGTAGTGGTAGCAGCGGCACCAGCATTAGCAATAGTAGTAGCAGTGATTGCAGTACTAGCAGAGGTAGTAGTAGTAGTAACAATAGTAGTAGTAGTAGTTTTAGTAGTAGTAGTAGTAGTAATAGTAGTAGTAGTAGTAGTAGTAGTAGTAGTAGTAGTATCAGTATTAGTATTAGTAGTAGTAACATCAACAGTAGTAATACTAGCAACAACTGTAGTACTAGCAGTAGCAATAGTAGTAGTAGTAGTAGTAGTAGTAGTAGTATTAGAAGTAGTAGTAGTAATAGTAGTAGTAGTAGTAGTAGTATTAGTAGTAGTAGTAGTAGTAGTAGTAATAGTAGTATTAGTAGTAGTAACAGCAGCAGTGGTAGTAGTAGTAGAAGTAGTTCTAGTAGCACAGGTGACGGCGTTGGTAGCCGGAGAGACCTGCGTGGCAATATATTTTCGCTACATTGGATATTTTCTGCACAGCCTGGCGTGTACCACGTGGCTGCCAAACGCCAGGCTGCACTGCTTGACCTAATCAAGTGCCAACTTAAAAATCAAAATGGAGACCTATCCATGAGGTTTTTATAAAAATCTATGTACGTTTTTGAATGCCTGCATTTGCAACAGGCATAGTGTAATAACAGTGTGTGGTCCGACCATTACCTTGGGAATAACGAAATAATCACCCATTAACTTTGCAAACATTACATAAACTACTAGTCAAGACTGCAATGGTAATAGGATTGCAACCAAGCTATGTAAAACGAGTTCGTGCAGGAAGTATCACCGCACACGTCCATGTAACATTTTGCATACATTGTTCCTTTATGTAGCCTAGCTGCAATAACTGACATATTTTTACGATGAGTAGACACATAAACACGAGACGAGAACAAGTGGTAGCATGCATTTTTGTTTCGCTTACCTTACTGGCTAGTAGTATCTTCTCTCCCAACTTAGGTCTGGCAGTTGCTGACATTGGATGTCTGGTGACCCTGACTTGGACAAATATATGCTTCACCCCAGCTGTCATCAAGGCGGATCTACCTTTTGATTCTAGAGAGTTCCAGTATCTGACTAGTGGCATGCCTCATGCAGCCTTTACTCGAGTCACGGCCTGGTTCACAGCCTTAATCACACTGGAGAGGTGTATGTGTATAACAGCGCCCTTGAAGGTTAGTGTTGCATTCAGGAAACACCAACTCAACTTGTCTTTTACTCAGCTGAATTGGTTATTTCTAAACATCCTTGGCACATAATGCTTTAATGTTACAATGTAAGAAATGACTTTTAACTTACTTGACTTAACATCATGGTTGCATCTTGGAAAGAGATAGTGCAAACTTTACTGATTTGACTCTTCAGACTTCATGTTCATAGCACGGCATAAAATACATTGATGCAACAAATGTTATATTGACCATCAGACTTTATGTTTATAGCAAGGCATGTAATACGTTGGTGCAGTAAATGTTGCCTTGTCCTATCATACGTCATGTATATAGCATGGCATGAGATACGTTGGTGGATAAATGTTGTCTTGTATCATCAGACGTCATGTTTATAGCATTGGATGGGATACGTTGGTACAGTAAATGTTGCCTTGTCCTATCAGACGTCATGTTTATAGCACGCGTGGAATACATGGGTAAAGCAAATGCTATCTTGACTTAGCTGACGCTTCCTTCCCCCTTCTCGTTAATCCTGCAGTTGTGTTTTTGGTTCGTCATCATTAGACATCCCTATTCAAGATTAACACTAAGTCATATAAATGACTGTCATCATGTTGTTGTTGTTTGCTGTTGTTTGCGAATGCTCACAATGAGTAGGTTAAGCTTTTGTACGCCCTGAAAAGGTTGTTAATTGGCGGGTTGCTGTAGCTTGACTAACACCCCGATCCACCGATTAATGTAGATGAGGTCCTCCAGGCGATCGTGCCATGATTGGCTGCATTTGCGTGTCAATCACTACTACAGTGATCATGTCGATTCCTCACCTCGTTAGTCAAGCTGCCATAAAAACAGCCAGTTTCCAGGAAGAGCTACTACGAAGCCGAGGTGAGGGTCCTGGTCAGTATGTTTTGCCTAACATGTCTGATTGATCAGTATATTTTGAGTGACCAAACGTTAGTCTTCATCTCCGACTGACATTGAAGAAGACGCAGCGTTCAACTCTGACTTGCATTCGTTGACCCGTCATACTTAAATATAATGTGAGGGCTCTCGTTCTAACATTAGACAGTGTCAGAACTACCTTCAAGGCAACATCTACTTTTGTCAACGTTCCATCTCCCAGTCAACCGGTCTCATTGAACTATGTAGTCAAAACTAACAGACTCTTGATATTTTGTGATATCCCCTAAGCTACGAGGCGTGTTCAAATTAAACCAGACCAAACAGCAACACGTGAACATACATATAATGCGTATGATGACGTCACTTTTGGTTTAAACAGAACATACCAACCGTCAAGTTTGCAAAATGTCATTATCCTCTGACTCATATTTTTCTCAGCAGACAGTTGAAAACATGGCGGGTGTGATATGGAATCCGTCATGAGCTTATTAGCGAGCGATATACGGATTCTAACAGCTGAAGGATGTTGACCAATTGAAATCAGAGAATGCAGGCAGCGTATGGTGACAAAAGTGTGTCGAAAACAATAGCGATGAACTGGACAACGATGTTTAAAGAAGGACGTGAGCTAACGCAACAATATACGGAAGACCTGGTCTCAGAAGATCCTTTGTTATCTTACGTTATTTTATAAACATATTGTCCAGTTCTTAATTGGACTCATCCCAATGCCTACCTTTGACAGAAAATGCTAATATGTGTGTTTATTTTTCCAATAAATGCGACACATTATTCTGAATAACAACATTTATACGGTATATTTTTTGTTTTACATATGTTTGATCAAAGGCAATGTATATAATATATATATATATATATATATATATATATATATATATATATATATATATATATATATATATATATATATATATATATAAATATATATATATATATATATACATATATATATATATATATATATATATATATATATATATATATATATATATATATATATATATATATGTGTGTGTGTGTGTGTGTATAATAATAATGTTGAATAATATATAACACCTGATTAGCCTCATTGTTAATGCGTTGGTTGTAAAACAAATACACCCACCCTAACATTTTATGCTCGTTTTAATAAGCAAACAAGAATGCAGGAGAGTCGCATTCTTTAAAAGCACACAAGTCACCAGTCACAATTGTGTCAAATGTATGCATGCACATTTTACGTTCATATTAAGTTGACAAACAAATACAAAGAATGACATGCAGATGTGTGATGACGCGCTTATTTAAGTTTCATACATTCTAAGTAATGAAAATATGGATTAATGTATTAACATCAGGGAATAAGAAGAATGAGCATACATTAATAATTATGTTCTAATATGCATCACCATCAAGTGTCACGTCACGTGACGATGACGAGCTATTTTCTCCCAAACCATCTTTTCATTGAGCATACTAGCACATCCGTTGTTTTTTTCAGTTATACCGTCCTAGTTTTGCATACATTATACTCGACCCCTATTTCTCTCGCTTTATCTCTTTTCATAAATATTTTGCAAATTTCTCGTTTGTGAGTTTGTTTTCAATGTTATATTCGTTAGCTAAAATGTAGAATGCATGCTAGTGTCTAACGTTCAAGCTAAGCTCACTTCGTTCGTAATGTTTATTATATTTGACAGTGTAATTTAATAGCAAGTCAGTTTACAAGCGAAATTAGAGAGTTACCAGTACAAATGTATGGTTTCTGAGAACAGGAAGACAACAAAACTAAGTTGCGTGATGGATGTGACAGAATGGTAAGACAAAGTCTCTACGGGGTGAGAAAGGTGATGGATAAATGGAAAACCAAAATAGTAAGTGTCGTGATGGGTGTGAGATAGTCGGTCAGAAACTGTCTCTCTCTCTCTACAAGGTGAGAAAGATGATGGGTAAATGAACGACAATAACAGTAAGCGGTAAGAAAGGTGTTGATCGACGGAAAGACAGTGCCAGCGAGAGGTGAAGAAAGTGTGATAAGGTTAGGAAATAACATTAAGATGCAATAGCGACGTATATGATAGAGGCGAGAAGAAATTGAGAACCAGTGTTTGAAAAAGTAGGTATCTATAAACAAGACTGGAACAAAGCAAAGTAGATCACCTCAAACAGGTGTGAAGTTCCCATAACCATCGGGTATTAGTTACCATGTAAATGCTTACTGATTTATGTGTCCTGGGCAGTACGTGAGACGTCACGTTTCCAATGATCAGTCACGATAAGTGTCTGTCATTCTCCATCATCATACCATCCATATTTCATGTTTCCAGAAGATTTGGGCAGATCCACAGGTGGTCTAGGTCTTGTCTTGCTGCACAAGTGCATGTCTACTCTTACATGCATTCCGATCTCTTTAAGCTCTTCCTGCATCGTGATACACCTGATCATAGTCTATTTAGTGACATCCATGTTGCGAAAGGCGCAAGTTTAATTGTTTGATTATGTTTTTTTCGTAAACAAATATAAAAACTACAGGGATGAAGATAACTGTGTTTTAAAATTTTAAAAAATGTGTGTATACTTCGGCTAGTTAAAAAGCCAAATGAAGGTTGGTGAAAAAACATCAGAATATATTAACATGCCAATCAAACTATAAAAATAAATAAGAAATTAGATATGTATATTTATAAAAGACGACCATCAAATCAGTATTCCAGTGGTAAGTATGGAGGCTATGATGTGTTAGAGAGGACAATACATAAAAGTACAGTGGATATTGGACAGCATTGCAGACTATCTAGATAAACAAAAAATCATAGACAGTGCACCAGTACGAATAAAAAAAGTAGAAGTGATCGTTGGTTATAATGACGATATGCATAACTTGAATAAATACGTATACCAAACAACAACACAAATGGTATATTTATCTTTATTTTAATTAGTCGTTTTACTTCCAACTTTTAGGATTTCAAACTTTTGTGATATGTAGTGTTACCTATGATATATACAGCATGTGATATTCGACCACATGCATATCTACAGTATTCTTGTTGTGCGAAATTCCAGTGCTGATATTCTTTGTTCCATTTTCATGCTCGTATGACTTACTGGCGAAGACGTGTATGTACCCGTCAAAACAACTGTAACATGCTAACGTTTCTTGGGTGTGAATTGAAGATTCAAAGTGCAGTTTTTCGGCAGCCCTTCACTTAATTTCCTACATAACTTTAAGGTTTTAGGAATTATCGTGATATCTCCGTTGGCTGTTAACCTAATCCACTTTTGAGAATGACCATTGGGCATCCATTAATAAGTGGTACTAGGACATGAATTCAACATTGTAACCCTTAAATCGTACTGTTAAGTACGAATATAAAGAACGATGTGTTTGGTGCTAGCAACCTGAACATGTCGAACGGTTACTATTGAAACCATCACGTGACTGTATGCTTAAGAAATAGCGCGAAAGGAGAAAACTAGTTAATAATTATAATGACGGGATGCACCTATCAACAACAGGAACAAATAACTGAAGTTCTTGATCTTTCATAACCAACGGCATTGCACATGTACTGTTGTGGACCCTGCATATCTGCTTGGTTCATTGCTTTACATACTATTGGGTTTAGTGCAAAGTGAGAGCAAAACATTAATTCTAGTAGCTTGAAGAACTGTGATCTCACCTCTGCTGAGATAGTCCTGGCTCAGTACAGCATAAAAAAAACCAACAAATCGAAGGTTAATAATCCCAGCAAAAACACGTTCATTGCATTTGTTTTTTTAGTGTCTGTTTGAACATGAAGATGTCATTTAAAAAAATATTTTCATCATTTCATTTAGGTCAAAGAAATCGTCACACAGAAACGAGTTCTGGTCATTTTCATACTTGTCTTTGTTATCCTTACATGTAGTGTGGCTCCTCTTTACGTCGTCAACAAACTGGGCAGGAAATTTTTCCCTACCAAAAACAAGACTCTCCTTGGCCTTATCTACGCTCCAAACCGGGAAAAAGTAGAGAAAATGTCCTTCGCCATCAACAATGTTCTAGTTCCATTCGGAGCATTTGTTGTCATCATCGTATGCACAACAATATTGTTCATTAAACTAAAGACTGGAGCAGAGTGGCGGAAGAAGTCGATTGCAAATGTTCAAGCTGACAAAGTGTCTACCCGCAACGAGAAAGTAGCTAAAATGGTTGTGATGATGTCATCACTCTTCATTATCTGTTTCATCCCAGTCAATATCATCTTTCTGGCCATGTCTTTAGAGCCTGAGATGTCTCTGGATGGAAGATACATAAACCTGCTTACAGTAATTGGTGGATTTGGTGTTATTATGGAATCGGTAAACTCAACTGCAAATATTGCTATTTATTATCGCATGAGTAGTAAATACAGATATACATTGACTGAACTTTTCAGTAACACGAATAATACACGACAACCTAAGATTGTATAATAATTGCATTAATTACATTTAGCTAATTTACTGCAGAATGATTTGGGATTTTGAATTTCTTTATTAACTATTGCAAGATAAAACTGCCATACAGAAATACGTGTACAGTTTTATGTTTCCATTTATGTTTCTAAGAATCGACGTCACCACACTCCGGGCATACCCATAGGTAATCAGTCTCTATCAGCAATAGGCGTAGGGTATGGATGCTGATGGTTCCTGTAGCTCGCTAGTTGTACACTCTCCTGCGCCATACACCGTTCGAAACTCGTTTAATATCGAAACGTTGCAGCCTGTTGATTGCTGCTTCATATATTACAGTGTTCTCAACTAACAGTCAGTCATTGATTGATTTTAAAATGTCACATCTATCCATAACTAATGTGACCATGATGGGAGATTGTTAAGCAATTATGTCAGCTCTTTCATTGTCCTGCACGGCAGCATAAGCAGGACAGTACATCCATTTCAACCCCTGTAAGTTTGAGGCCTCAACAGCTGATATCCACTCACATCTAAGCCATCCCTTCTACACATTCTGAAGTACGACATGCGTGTCTGTCACAAAGACTGCCCTTGTAATATAGGTCCCAGGTATCCATTTCTGTGCTGAGATCACTGATTCTGTCTCCAGTATTAAACTGCAGGTTGTTTACATATATGGCCTACTGTGCTCAGCAGCGGTATATCCTTCCACTTTAGACGAGATGCCCTAGTAAGATGCCCCGGTAAGATGCACTACTGCACAGTACAAATTAGTTAATGTATATCGGTTCTCACTTATCAGCTGATTCCACTCGTTCTCTGCTCTCCCATTGCTACATTCTTTGCATTCCTTATCTAAGGTTATGATGACTTTCTTGTACTGTATCAAATCACTAGTGTGGACCCATTCGTCCCCATTGGCTTTCGTCACAGCTGGGATGACGCGTCCGATTATTGTCTCTGTCTCTGCCATCCATGACTCTCCTCTCTTGATTCTTGATCACTTAAGGCATGAAATACTAATGTGCAGAGGGTTCTCGTGTCTGTGGTGACACGCATATATGCTTTAACTTGTGTCAGTTTATGTTTGGATGTCACAGATAACAATTCTAACATGTACCGCATCATCACAATCGGGGTATCTCTAGTGCAGCCAGAACC
Organism: Ariolimax columbianus; assembly: GCA_036924085.1. NCBI lineage: Eukaryota > Metazoa > Mollusca > Gastropoda > Stylommatophora > Arionidae > Ariolimax > Ariolimax columbianus. The sequence goes on from JAVGWX010000007.1 coordinate 15,054,534, forward strand.
AGTCGTATATCTTCATTATGGATGAGTTCCAACCTTTCACACTGTGTTCTTGATCGTGTTAGGATGCCCTTTCCGAAATCGATAACACAAAATACGAACTGACGAAATAAGATAAACAGGACGCGTTGTTCCAAGTTGGCACCAGCAATGGTCTCGAGTGCATCTATCCCTCGCTTACATCGTTGTACGGTCTGATCGACTGACAATTATATGAGAGAATGCCAAATGGTATTCCGAAGCAATTCAACTTGTCACACGTGTCAATGAAGCAACTATCAAATGTCCTGCCCGGGAGATCAGCCTTTACCATGAAATTATTCAAAGAGCACAACATCATGCAGGCTTCGTTCGAATTGATCTTGGAGCTTGCGTCACTGCACCACTGTGAGATTGCTTGCAAGGTTTCGTGGATGTCCTTAACCAATTATTGCCTGTCTGAGCCAGTCCTGTACGGTAGGATGTTATCGGCAAATGTCAACGTTCGCCCTGTCCCTGTGTGTTGATTATTGGCCAATGTTACTGTGTAGATGTTGAACAGCATCGGTGAAAACGGAGATCCATGAAGCAGTTCTTTACGTATTCGCCTCGCATCTGATGTTCACGATCCCACGCGTAGAGCAACTGTTGTTTCGTCCATCAGGGCAGCTGATATCCAACTAACCAGCAACGGGTTTAAACCGCATTGCTTCAGACGTGTAATCAGAGTTAAACAAATCCACAGGGTTGTATGCGTCTTCCAGGTCAAGTTCCACAGCGACTGTTTCTTTCTTTAACTAAAAACCCTATTACACCATCATACGTGAAAGTTCCAGCGTTACACCAGGTCTCTTTCGCTTACTGTTGCTGCCCAGCGTATCGGCTAGGATGTGCTCGCGTTATAGGTAGGCCATTAGTCTTCTGGTCACTATAATCTCGATAAATGTCCTTATATATTACGCATGGTGATTATTCGATAGCTAATTTGAAGCGCCGAGTCCTTACTAGGCTTACTCATTGGGCACAGATAGCTATGAAGCCAGTCTTCAGACACATATGACTTCTCTATAGTGTGATTGAACGTCTTCGCTATATATCTTATCTCTGTCTCTTCCAATTGCTCGATGTATCCGTAATGTATTATATCAGGGCCTGGGACAGTGTTTTTACTGGTAATTAGCATATTTGCGACCTCCGTCACGGAGATAAGGTCTACTAAAGCATCTTCTCTGATGGCTGCGTTTAAAGTGCTTTTTTGAATTTCTTTACTGGAATTATTGTCGCCTTTATCCGTCGGGGCAAACATATAGATTGACAAAATATCAGACCCTTTTCTTCGTCTGTCTTCAGGGAAACAACTGTGTTGTCTTTATGTTGGGAATATGTTGGCTTGCAGCTATTCTATTCATCTCCCGATGCATGTGCCAGGACTTCTGGAGGTTATTATCGTTACCCACACCTGTAATGAACTCCTCCCATCGCTCGTTTTTGGACTCCCTAGCTAACGCTTTAAAGGAATTGGAATATTTGCGTTTGACCTCTTTCTTCTCATTCAACACGTAGACATGAGTACCAGATCTCTTTCTGGCTTTACGCCAATCCTTTGTTGCCGTCTTCTTTTCTCTCCAGGCCGTACCAACCACTTGATTCCACCAGGGTGGCTGGACAAATGGGGATCTAGTTGTCCTGCATCCTGGAGCAGCTTTTTCACAATAGTATCCTATCATTCTTATATCTGAACACATGTTTGGTTTTACAATATCCGCGTCAAACATTCCCATTCATCTGATCACATTATCCCCGACGTCAGTCCGGCAGGTGAGCCGTGTGTGAGGAAGCCAACAATAGTATGTATGCGTCCGATCTTTAGCAATGCTGAACAAATGTTGGCGTACGTATTTGGTTAGTCCATCACATCGTTCCATAGTTGGGCGACCCAGTGGACGTGAACATGCATATCGCCACCAATACGATGTTATATGGGCCCATGCCATTCATTAAAATACATGTAATTGGACAGACATGTCCCGCCTTTGGAAGCAAGCCGCGCATACGAAATTGTTTTAACGCGGGCATTACTGACCTATCCACTGGATTAGTTGACGCTGCATTCCGCGCTCGGACAACTGGCCTACTTCCGACAGTCGCTCGCCCAGCCAGCCTGTCCCTTTCGCACATTTATTATTTACAGCTTTCCATGTTACAGTTAAACACATTAATGTCTTGACATGTCGTAAATGAAATTAACATCACTTCTTTCGACAAACGAGAATACAGACACGGCATAAAACATAAAGAAAAAGGACCAACTAAAAAACGGGTACATCGCATTGTATTATAACAGTGACTCAATATATATACAAGAGAGCATAATGCTATAATAAAAGAATACACTTTTCGTAGATATGCATTTATTTATGGAAAAAACAGTTTGAATCTGTATTTATATATTCGATGAGTTCAAGTTAAAACATGACTTTTTTGTAAATAGTCAAAAGGGCATGTATCTGTCGATGTAATTTCCAGCAACGTTTATGCACGTATTACAGCGGTTTAGAAATGCGTACAAAGCTTCAGCGTAGAAAGTATGTCTTAACCAATGCAGGACGTCTGTTTCACTTTATCATCAGTGCTGAAAGGCTGACTTCCTATGAATTCGTTTACGTGTCCAAAACAGGTGGAACCAGATTGGAGCAAGCTCTGTTCTATTAGGTGGATGTGGCAATAACGTCCAGTCGAGCTGCTGCAGATGACACATAGTACGGTTAGACATATGAGTTATCTTGCAGGAACAGGACGGGATCGTCAATAACGGATGTACGGGCATCTCTAAAACGTTTACACCATGCACATGTCTTACTGCAGCTGAGTGTTTCATCACCGTATTATTATTGCCGTCTTATTTCAATTTCCGCATATTTCACGCCATCTTTTACAAGGAACTTCATAACAACACGCTGTATCATGCAAGCACTAACATTGTTGTCCGCCATTTTTACTTATATGCCACGTGACTGGCCAAAGTCAAGTTACCTAGCAGTAACAGGACACCAGTGCCCCTAACTAATGATATTATTTCCATCACACGTTAACCAATTTAGCAAGAACTAGAACAAGTCCCCTATTGATATGATCACCCATCGTAATACAGTTCTGTTATGTTGGCGTGTGTTTAGGTATTTACCAGGTAAATACAAACCAGGTAATAGCACAAACAGTATTAACTCTTAAATATCCCGGACAACGCCAGCTATTACATACATTGGAAATGAAAACATATCGTTGGGCACGTAACTTTCTAATGGAATTGTATTGTGCCGTTATTTAAGACGGGTAGTTACTATAGTTAGTATTATGAATTGAATGTTATTTCTTCCCTTTACTTACAGTTACATCCGTAGATTTACAATTTGCGGAACATTTAATATAGCATCTTCTAATATTGGTCCTCCATTATAGTATACTACTAAATCGGTTGTTAGAGTTATTAAAATATTAACAATAAGAAAAACGAATGTAGTGTTTCTAGATACTTACGTTTAAACGTTCTCTGAGAAGGTTTTCGCAGTTGCTAACGCAATTTCAAATACAGTAGTCGCCAAGAAACATAAATGATCAATGGAACACGAATAGGAAAAGTAGACAGTACATGCATAAGAACAGTGAAGGTCTAACAAGCAGATACAAACAATTATAATGCACGAAACACACACGCCAAAGCAAATGAAACCGTTTTTCTTCACATATAAGATAAATAAAAATAAATATAATGAAGATGCAGTAGAGAATAAGATTATGACTGGCGCAGAGAACAGTGAACTTTTCAAACGTAAGATCGACATTGTTTTCAGATACAATTAATAAGACATACACAAAGAATAACAAAAACACTTTTAGAACGCATACAAATGACATAATTTTCATCTTAAAAACGAGATTAGTCAACATACAGAAACTCGTAATTGTTTTTTCTTTAATGGAAATGTTCTACTCAGAGTTGTTATTATTATCCTGATGCGGACAATTATCAAACTATATTTCTCAAGGAACATAACTGGAAATATAACGCATAACTTCAATTATTATGATGCATTTCATTGGACAAGTGTAAAAATTGTTATTACCACATTGATCCAATATTGGCATGACTCTAATGTTTATTATGTACATGTAGCAGACACGTCTTACTTCCTACACATAACAACAATATAATGACACGCTATGTCATACATTTCAGAATAGTCAATGCAATAAGAAACGAATGGTTTGCCGTCCTTCTTCTTCCTCTTCTTCTTCTTCTTCTTCTTATTATTATTATTATTATTATTATTATTATTATTCTACTTCGTTCGATCGTTCTCAATCTCCCACTACCAAACCCTGAAAGAGCTTAAGTAGCATAATGTAGTTCAGAGAACGGAATGCGTTGCGTCGTAGTTTACAGCTTGGCTGCGATATTTGCACCTTTCGGTCCAACACATCCGACTTCAGCAAGCATTCTGTGAGTAATGGGTTAGCATTCCCTCTTCGATCCATTCTCCTTAGCCAGCCTGCCCTGCTGCAGCCTGTTATCATGGATCACCGCGTGTAGGTGTAGAAGGGTCTTGTCAGCTATGGTTCGCTGGCCCTGAGGCTAGCAGTCCAGCTATGGGTCGCTAACCACTGCAGCTCATGTGCTGCTCAGCATCTTGATCCCAGTTTGCCGTCCGATTTATATCATGTTTAAATATACAAGATGTGGAAAATGGGTTAAAGATTTGAACGAAGTTAGGAAAGTCAATTCGATAGATGAAAAGTGATCAAATTTTTGAGAAAAAAATGTTCATTGATGGGTGTATCACTATCCTTTGATAAGAGCTAGTGGCGTTGGCTCCTTGACGAACTCCAGAAATTACAGTTCAGCTACAGCACCCATGTTCTTGACCTTTAACAGTGTTAAACCATTAAATAAACTTGTATCATTTCTCAAATGTTGTCTTCAGCTGCTCGACAGGGATGCTGTTTTCACGGCAATTGTTTTGTTGTTGTTGTATTTATTAGAACCTATTTTACCTGAAGCGTGTCCTTCCAACGCACAGAGCAGCTCTTTGAAAAACAATATGTCCATCTATTCATTTACTCCTTCATAAATTTCAATGGATTGCTTCTTCATTTCTCGTGTTTGTTTTATCCACGTTGAATAGCTTCTGGTGTTTTCTTACATGTTCCGACTGTTAGCACTGCGATGTTGCTTGCCATTATACGTGTGCTAAAGTGTGTGTATCTTTCAGCTTCACGGACGTTATTTTTACTTATTATCATTTTGAGTAATTGTTCCTATCAGGTTGTCCCTGTTATATTCTTATTTATTCAGGCTACACCACATACTTCTAATCCAGCGGACCTGAGGATAGTCTTGCATTTCTTCTTCTTCTTCGTACGCAGTCAGACAGTAACCATTATTTTTTTCGAAAAAAGCGGCTGTCATCCTGAGGCTGTCGCCACTGCCATAGAGCTTGTCTTGCAGTTCCACCGGTGATGGCCACATCTGCTCTCTCTGATCCTCGTATGTCGGGCAATTCTGCAGCAGATGTTCAGCGGTCATTTTACCAGTACCTCACGGGCATTCGTCGGTACCACCTATCTTCAATTTGTTGAATAGGTGGTACCTCAGTCTATTGTGGCCAGTGCGAAGTCTGAAGACAACGACCTGCTCTCTTCGGTTCAACTGGTAATAGGCATCGTTTTTGGTGTAACCAGTATGTTCGGTTTCCCATGTGGTCATGTATCTGGCTTTGATAAGCCGTTTTGACTCTTCGTACGTCATACTAGTATCTGTTTGTGGTAGTCTTGCACCTTCTTTTGCCAGTCTGTCTGCCTCTTCGTTGCCTTGAATGTTGCAGTGTGATGGGACCCACTGTACCACTACCCTTTTTGGTGCGGACTGCTGGCACAGTTTGCAGAGTGCTGCTCTTAAGTCATTAAGCTCAGTGTTTTTCTGGCTTTTTAGCGCTGTGACTACGGCGAGAGCATCTGTAAGCAGGACGGATAGTTTGCATTTAAACCAGTGGACTCATATATCTTCAGGAAACGCATCCACACTTGCAACCGTTGTCCTTATGTGTCACTGTTATGTGGTGTTAACCTGTTTGCTGACGTGTTTTGATAGGGTTAAACTTTCGGTCGTTGTTTTCGTTGTCACTAGATAGTGCCCACTTCCGTTTTCTGAACTTTTCCAGGCTTTGAGATCTTTCACACTCGAAGATGAATCTGTTGTAACGATGCATACTCAATTATCTATTTCTCAGGTCAGTTATGATCAGATTGGAGTTTAGGTGTATATGAGCTTGTGATGAATCACTGTATTTTTGGGATTTTTAGGTTTTTTCGCGCTGATGAATCGTATCAGTCGCTAAATCTGTGTAATTCAAAGCATTTTTAGTGACTAATCAAATCCATCCTTTCTATCTAGAATGATCATTTACAAATATGTTATTGACATCTCCAAGACTGAGAACTTCGTCGTGGTAATCAACCACTGTCTTTTCAGGCGGCTGTCGGAATTATAATTCGGCATCTACTTTATCTCACTAATTATGTCCATTATCAATGACAATGTTTACTAACTTGTACTATTCTTTGAAGGCATGCACCATACTATGTTCATACTTAAATGAACAATCAATAATAACACACATTATGTTATTCGTATTTATTTTATTATATACAAAGATATGCATATTTTAAAAATAACTGTTGTGAAGGTTGATGTTTAAAGGGCAGAGAATTACGCTGTTCGAATCATCTAACTCGTATTTGTATAGCAATGGTGCGCTCTATTTGACTGAATATTTGAAGCTTTATTCTAGAGAATAGATTATTTCATTGTATGTTTTTATTGTATGCTGTGAATTGTTTGCAACATGTCGTTGATATTTGTCTCACAACCGTTTGAACAATTTAGTTAACATGTGAGTTCTCATTTCGTTTCTTCACGTGAGGGATATTTAAGCAATTACTTTCTTGTTGCAGTTACCGTCTGCAACTGCCAATATGATGGGAAGATATACGAGTACAATACTATTGACAGCAAACCACAACAATAGCACACGGGGACCACTAAGTTGTTAAAGAAAATATTTTATAAACTTATAAATGAAAGAAATACATGAATTGAAAAAAACTGCACGTACAACTAACTGTAAATGGGGTTCCCCACGTAATCAGTCCATTTAATTGCAGGAAGTTCCTTCCATCCAGCAATACTGTGCAATGGATGCGGAACCCATACTGGGACAATCTCACGGACATCCTCGTGTTTTAGCTTTTACTGGTGCCTTATGGTCCTCCGTGAGTACTTATGTGACCATACTGATGAACAGCTCATAGCTCGAGTCATTGATCTGGCTGTACGCACCAACTAATAACTGCTGCAGGTCTACATTGCTTTACTGGTTTGGTTCATTATGGATGACGTCAGACCACGGATTTGCCTGGAATTCATACTAGTCGACAACTTACACGTGTGTTTACGGAAACATGGTGTTGTTTTCCGTTTCGACCGGTTAATTAGTTCGCTTTTTGCGATTTCTTCCGTCCAATAATCCTGATCTGGACATCGGCTATATGAATGGAACAACGCTTAAACATGCGTCGTATTTCGCCTAGTTCACACGGCTGAACTTCACGAATTTGGTGTGTGGGAAATTTAGACACTACTATAATGAACTGAACACAGCCTAGAAGAGATGCCAGACTCACTCAAACTCTGAGTGATGCGTCTACAACCTATTGTAGTTATGTAGGCACGACACACAACCATTAGATGCCATCTCCCCGCCCCATCCCTCTATCCGCCGCCGTGCGGTATAACTGTTTAAGGGAAAGGTGTCGGGAATAAACCGTGAGGAAACATCTGCATCCATGATATCTCCTGTCGTCTCGATAAATATCTTGCCACAGGCCGAAAGTAGCTCAGGACCAGAGATTGAGGTTGACAAAAGGCCGAATTTATTCCTCTCTTTAATCTAAATCGCCGCGCAGGTAACCCATTTCAGCGGACACAGCAAGAGAAAAGATGGTCCGCACGGTTAAACAAAAAGAGTGTTCTCCATCTCTTATGATGGACGATCATCACGTCAATATGTCAAGTTCTCCATTTCTGGAGCCCCTAGCAAGTGTCCATGTTCTTTGGACATTACCTCATGGGTGGTTATAACTTCGCCGAACTTCTAGTGACAATGTGTCACCAAATCAAAGGTAGCTGAAACTATCGCACCGAAATGTGGATACTAACTGACCATATAACCTTTACACGACCCGAATTTGGGGCATTGACAATCCAGGACAGCCTCGTTAACATATAAATGCGCAATGTTTCTACACTCTGCTAACTTCTGATTGAGCTTTACAACTTGGAATGTCTTTTTCAACTTTGTGACTACAGTCCAGACAAAGCTAGCTTCTACCTTCTAAGTACCACTATTTACTACAGTGAACAAATGTGTTCGGGGCTATTACGGCTGGATCACACTTCTATCAAATGCCCGACACTGACACTGTCACAACTTCTGACTGCTGCTAGAGGACTATTGCATATCGGGAGAACAATTTGATAAAGTGCAAGCATTACTAAATATGAAAATATATTTATAAAAAGCAACGTAAGGAATCAATGATTTATTTGATATAACAATGACAGTACGATAAAGAAATGTGCTTTGAGCACTACAATTCAATGGTTACATCGAGAAAATAACAACACAAACTAGCCAAATTACAATACCAGTAGTAGAATTGAAAACAGGATAACAAATAATCAAGATAAGTACACGAACAGCATTTTGCTGACTACCATTAACAAAGATTAAATGTAAAATAACAAGCATTCACTTGCACAGCCTAAACAAAATTACAGTATTACAATTGACCCATCAATGATGGAAACTATTATGATTAGTATTTAGCGTACAAGTAAACAACACCGAATCAGTCTTGGTGAATCGCAAAACAGCTGCAAAAATTGTTTTTGACGTTTGACAACCACATTTCAACTGGATATGGACAAGGTTATGACGTGGTTTGTCAACATGTATCCACTATTATAATATCATTATATCAGCGTTTCAGAAACTGATTATTGACCAACATGAAATGCTTATCAACGATGTGATACACGTGATACATCCATACGTTACAGAAGAGGACAATTAGCACATGGGAAGGTCTGATAACAGCCATTCATGTAACTATGGGAGAAACTGTTCAACATTGATGACATTACATATTGTGAGCACTTTTTACTGTGATGAACACTTTATTCGGTCATGCTATAAGTATGCAATCTCAAAAACTGCCATTGTATGCATGTAACACATTACCGTTTTGTTATGAAGCACGAGGAAGTTTGAGCGGCAGGTGGATTGATGACATATTATAAATCCTTCAATAACACAAGGTTACATCCATGGAAGCAGCATACATGGTCCAAGAAAACTTCATATCTATTCAGCAATTAACTGTACGTGGTAATTTAAAAAAACAAACATTCCATTAGTGACACTGAGGATACAGAGACAAATCACAAGCTAATATGTGTGTGATAACATGTTAGGATAAATATCTACACTAGTATTTTAATTACATTCGTCGTCAGCTCTCAGGTGTTGGACCACAGCAAACCGTGCTAGCGGAGGTAAAGGGTCTCTAGTGTACTGTTCACAACCTATTTATCAGGTGATGTGTTGTTCCCTTTACCTTCCTTCTATCACAACGAACGTGCTAAAACGACGATTGATCACTATATCTTTTTTTACTAATATGATACTCCGACCCCCGGTAGGCAATGACGGAATTCACATTTCGCAGCGGCACTGTAAACACGCATTATGCGTTATTGGGTTCGCTTCCCAATCACGGCACTATCCGTTATCCTGATAAAGTAAAGTTTTAGGAAATGCAGGCGGACGCAGACCATTACATACAATCAATGCCGGAGTCTGACACACAAGCCGGCAGGTGCAACATAAAAACATAGTTCAACGCACACTGTCAGTGGGAAAAGAGACATAAGGCAAACGTAAAACAAACACACACCAACATGTTATTTGTTGGTATGGCATGATACACAAAACAACTCGTAGCTTGACCTCTCATGCCCAAGCATACCTCAACTTCAGGAATGATGGACCATGTTCATCCAAGTAATTCATATGACTATTAGGATTCAAATAACTAGTGGGAAGCTGAATGGGCCGACCGACGAGGTTCACACAAAATCAGGTGTTCCCCAGACAGCTATGCCAGAGATTAACTCCCTCTCTCAGCGAAAATGTGCTTATGACGGTGATATTGGTCAGAAAGCGCACGTGAAACCACATCATCACGTCACGCTCGCCTAATCGGGATGAATACTCGACCACCTGGAGATTCAACCAATGAAATCGATTGTTGGGCAAACTAAGAATATTGTATTACAAATGTTTCTCAACGTTATATGAATGTACCAAACCCACTGAAGATAGTTAAATACCACTTTAAAATAAAAGTATACATCACGTCAATGACGTATTACGTGTTCTGCCAAATAATGGATTTGTGAAACGTATGTTAACTCTAAATTATACTTTCCGAAGCTCCTTGTTACGAATAAATTCATCCCTGATATTTAATTTTCTTTTTAAAACCAAATACAACATGTCACGAAATTGCGACCAAGTAATGACTGCTTTTGAAATAATATGTAAGGGGGTAGTAGGATATGAACAGTTCAGGTTTTATCTTCTCGCTAATTGGAACTATCAGAAATTGATTGACACTGTCACTGTCACTGACAGTACTAATAACCGTTCTAACATTCTGAATATTAAATTATTACTGCCAACAACACCTAATGTTCATGTACAGCATTATTCAGCTAAATACCATGTTATGCGTGTTTTTTTTTCAGAGAAAAAACACCGATAGCCATATTGTGGAAGCAATACTGAAGCTGGATGTATCCTAACCAGCAAATATACAAATAGATATCGTGCCCGCCTCGCCCGACAACAATCAATTGTTACTGGCTTAACCCCTATTACTTTAGTCTGCTGTGTTAGGTATACATCATTAAAGTATAAATGTCACCTAAGCTTGTAGTGTGCAGGATACGATGTATTGTAGCCTAGATGAGAATACAAAAATATACGTTATTGGGGTTCAAACCCAAATCTCCGGACTAATAAATCGGTATTTTAAGGACTCCGCCTCACAATACTAGCACGCAAAAAAACTCTACTAAGAAAATATAACAAACCAATTCGAACACTAACTTTCATCGTAAGAATTGGGTCTACCACAGTGTACGATTGTGATTTTAAAATAAATATTATTGGATGATCGATGGGGATGGTAGGTACACCAATGAATACCGTTTTATAGCAGAATCATGTGGTATTGTTAAAATGCAGATACCGACAGAAGGGGGCAATTTTTGCGACAATAATAAAATAATTGTCACTGCATCCTGAGTAGGCAGTAGTATGAGAATTTACATCCCAAGTGAAATGTATATTTCCACAGCAGCAATGATACCACCGTCATTAGTATAGCTTAGAACTGTATTATATATACTAAGAGGTTCATTCGAAGCGATTGTAGCTATTAACATTGGTTGTCAACAAATTGGGACATTCTACTTTAATAAGACGTGTTTCAGTTAATATTAAAACATGTTTACTTGGCTTAATTAATCGCTAGACTGATGTCCTGTCAGTCAAATGTATTATATCCGATGTGTTACCTCTTCATGTCCGATGTTTGTATAAATGCTTTTCTTTAGTTTGATAAACCTGTTTTATTTATGAAATCGCTGGTGATTTATGAGAACCTTTAGTACGGGTTTGCAGCTTTGATATTTTTAACATTAGAGTGACCAACATATTTTACCAGCATATCTATGTCCGAATCGTGTTATACGGAGATGCAGGATTAAGCATGGGATACATACAATGGGGATACTGATTTATGATAGGCTAAGGACTCAACATTTTAAAAGACACGACACACCATGCAATGCTGCAAATGGACCCAACTTCCCTTGTACACACTGTGGAAGCGGCATCTCTTCCGAGTCACATGCGTTATCGTTATGGACTGCAGCTGCATCATTTTTTTCAAAGCACAATTACTATCGTCTGGCAAGATGGAACAAGCCAATGCTCTATGTCTACTATTTACCAGGAATCTCCGAAGTAGTTGACTTCACCATCATTCTGAGATTTAACAAGTGCACGAACTGTTTGCAGAATATCGTGTAGTCCACATATTGCGGAAACTAAATCGTGTGCGATGTGTGTTTAATGTTAGTTATCTTCGTGTTGTATTAGTCTGAACGAGATGCACATGTTTCACTGACAGATTCTAAAATCACGGAAAACAGCGTTCATAGTAGAGACAACCCTGATTGCAAAGACACTGCTACTTTGTATGTGGGTTGGGTATATCCAACTTCTAGAGAAGCAGCATCAACAAATAAAGCTGCAAACAATGGCGTGCGCAGAGTGGAGACGTCAGAGAGCTCATGTTTAAAGGTATGACCATCTCTCTTGCGCGAAGACTGTGACGGTTACAGAGACCGATGCATGGCACAAACATCGATACCAAAACGAAGTAGCGTGGAGTTCGGCAGACGAGAATTCTCGAGAAAAAAACAAATAAACGCTGACAACCACGAAATTCATTGTAAACTCACCATGTACGAACATATTATACTGAATGGAACTTGCATGGAATGTGAATGAAACGTAAATAGAACGAACATGAAACGAGAATGGAATGTGAATGTAAAATTATGGAACGTGAAGAGAACTGGCATGCAGCGACACACAAATAATCACATGTGAACATTTACTTTGAGGACAAAAATATGATGCACACAAAAACAGTAAACAACAACTCCCTAGTAAGTAATGGCGGTTTTAATGAAGAATGCTTGACAAATTATGTTGCGGTAACAATTATGAGATCATCTAAGGAGAGTTATAAAACACAAAACGTGGAAATTATGAATGTTGAACAAGCCTGCAAATCAGGGCAGTTTAATCACAGCTGTCAGTGATACACATATTCATGTATTAGGTGTAGTTCAGGCATGGCTTTTAGGTCCAGGTACACGATGAAAGAACATCATAATCAAATAGTATTTCTTGAACACACGATACTGATATTGATACAAAAAGAAACGATATAAGTGTGTGTGTGATTATGGGAGCCACAATGATGGAATGGTACTGGACAAGTGAAAAGTTATTACTATTCTGCAAACTAGTGCACCTACTTAAAAAGACAATGATTAAGAAATGTATGGACGCTATGATGATTTACGACCTACCCACAAACCAATATATTATACTGTCTGTATGATAGTGTTGGGGACAATTAACTACGGTAAAACACCATTATATAGTAGATCAATTTGGGATCAGAATAAGAAACGACGACAGATGAAAAACTCTGATGCATTTTTGTGAATAATCCGATTGATACATATGTAACGCATTCATCCAACAAGCTCAAATAACATAATACGCGTGTACGACACATGCTATATTGCAACGTGATACATACGGGGTAAAAACGTTATGACGAAAAATGAAGAAACAAACACGTGTAACTATAGCATAAACATGTACATGTGCTGAAAGAAATATAAAATAATATGACCAGTTTAGCTTTCCAAACATGTCCTATATGGAGACCAACATACCAATATACATAATGCTAGCAACATCATCATGGAACACATTTCACATTGATACCGTCATTTCCAGCATTTGGGTACAGACATTTTGTAAGCGAACCAGCTGTGGTGGTGACCATTATTCTACATAATCAACAAGGGGATGGAGACAATAATAAATGTTATATTGTACTAAGTTGTGATGAAATGTGTCTATATGTATACTCACATACGACCCTACCTTGACAAGTATTGTCATATTATTGTATTCACAATATTCCAGAAATACTGCTATGGATGCACATCCAGTTATATCATCACTAAACACAGCATTGAACGAGTCCGGAACTCAATTCTCTAGAGCCCTCTTGATAAGCGATGCGATGACCTTGATTTGTCAATGGATTATTTTTGGTGTTCTGAGCCAGACTATCGATGTATTTGGTATCGGCAGTAACATCATCAACATCATCTGTTTTGTTAAACAAGGATTCCGGGAATCAGTCAACGTCAGTCTTTTTGGTACAGTATACATTATTTAAGAACGAGAAGCGGTGTCGGTGTTGTTAACGTAAACGTAAACCAGATATATCACATGTGTGGTACCTGAGCGAAATGAATGTGGTCATTGATGATTTCAAAGTAGTTCATGAAGGCCAACTACATAGGTGTGTGTGTGTGGATAGCAACTCCATCATGTAAAGTTGTTGCAGTGAAACCACTACTCCAGATACTTGGATACATGCCTCATGTAACGATACTAGATATAATGGTGGCACTATTATTAACTTGCATCGAAAGTGTTATCTTGAGTTCTCGCAAAGATACTTCAGCCTTTCATTCTTTATTTTTCTCTGTTTGCAATCAGGTGTGCCTTTTTCGCTGCTTAGTACGTTCACTATCGTATTACTTTGTCCTCATTAATGGACTCTAAAATCCAAGCAATCTACGTTGGATAACTTCGTGTCATAGAAAATGTTTTTAATTTACAACAGCGACAATCAACGAACTACCCGTTCACTGGGTTCAGTCTTCCAACCAAACATTTCGGACAGCAACTCCAAAACCAATTTGTATATCTCCCGACCAGCCAGTGGTAGTTCCAAAATAATGCACCTGTGCAAATCAGTCATTATTTAACATAACAGTGAAAGTAATAATAGTTGTTCATCGCAAACGAATTTGGCGACATCATCATACCATTGCTGCGAAATTGTTTCTCTGATAAATTTAAAGACTATTTCTAAAACTGCACATCCTGTCACATTCAAGGCACGCATGAGGGAAGCCGGTTATGGACACGTTGCGTGCGCCTTTTGCGGACATCACACCTTCGCTGATACTACCACGCATGTGATAAGGTCTTGTTTCAAGCATCTCCAAGGAGATGTCATCAATATCGAAGCTTTTCAAAGACATGTTAATGTTCAAGGAGTCTCGCCAGCGTTTATTCTACCCACAAGAGAGCATATGCCTGTTATTAGCTAACCGAATAACAGCTGAATGGGATTGCGCTCATCTGGATTGGGAACAACGTGTCTAGTCCACCTTACTCAAGCTGGAAGGCTACCTCCGGTTCCCTAGTGTTGATCGTGAGACCAAAGTTACTGTACGCAGACGAAAACTCCGTAATGGCAAACTGTATATATTTTTCTACGCAAATCTTGAGGGCGCAATTGTCCATGAACAGGAGCTCGACACCGTGGCTTTGCATACCTTGGTGAAGGATTACAGGTGCCTCTGGATGAATATTTGACCATACGTCATGTACCTGATATCTTCTTCTTCTTCTTCGTACGCAGTAAGACAGTAACAATTATTTTTTACGAAAAAAGCGGCGGTCATCCTGAGGCTGTCGCCACTGCCATAGAGCTGGTCTTGCAGTTCCACTGGTGATGGCCACATTTGCTCTCTCTAATCCTCGTATGTCGGGCAGTTCTGCAGCAGATGTTCAGCGGTCATTTTACCGGTACCGCACGGGCATTCGTCGGTACCACCTATCTTCAATTTGTTGAATAGGTGGTACCTCAGTCTATTGTGGCCAGTGCGAAGTCTGAAGACAACGACCTGCTCTCTTCGGTTCAACTGGTAATAGGCATCGTTTTTGGTGTAACCAGTATGTTCGGTTTCCCATTTGGTCATGTATCTGGCTTTGATAAGCCGTTGTGACTCTTTGTACGTCATACTAGTATCTGTTTGTGGTAGTTTTGCACCTTCTTTGGCCAGTCTGTT
Source organism: Ariolimax columbianus (assembly GCA_036924085.1). Taxonomy (NCBI): domain Eukaryota; kingdom Metazoa; phylum Mollusca; class Gastropoda; order Stylommatophora; family Arionidae; genus Ariolimax; species Ariolimax columbianus. The sequence goes on from JAVGWX010000007.1 coordinate 15,070,441, forward strand.
TGCCTCCTCGTTGCCTTGGATGTTGCAGTGTGATGGGACCCACTGTACCACTACTCTTTTTGGTGCGGACTGCTGGCACATTTGGCAGAGTGCTGCTCTTAAGTCATTGAGCTCAGGGTTTTTCTGGCTTTTTAGCGCTGTGACTACGGCGAGAGCATCTGTAAGCAGGACTATATGGCTTTCATTTTCTTTGTGTGTCACCAGTTCTTCCACTGCCACCTTCAGTGCCTCTGCCTCTGCTCTGAAATTGCTTGTGTACTTACCAGTAGCGAATGACAGTGTTATTTGTCTGCCATTTGGTAGGTTCAGGAATGCTCCTGCCTCTCCGTTCTGTGTAGTGTTTGTTACAGAACCGTCGATGTATGCATGCGTCCAGTCCATGCTTGGGTAGCTTTTCGATATAAAGCTTAGGGTAGTATCTCTCCTTTCTTTTTCAGTCTGGCAGTTTTTGTTTCCAATACCTGGTATATTTTCTACCACCTCTGGAAATATATCCTGCCTCCAGGTAGGTTTTCGTACAGTAGTGATGGGTTTTGGTGTTATGTACCTGATATGATTGCCGGTCGCCGCAGTGGGCATTGCTGCAAAGACCATACTGAAGAGTGTCGGGGCCAGAACACAATCCTGATTGACACCACTGAGAAGGCTGCAGACAAGTCTCACTCGTACATTACACGAGCCTTCGCGCTATCACGAAAAGGGAAACAATCGCAATAATTTTGCAGGGGCAGACAAACTTCGTCAGGATCTTCTAGAATCCACACCGATAGACCGTATGGACGACTGTGGTCGGATCAAACAAAACTGTTTACCGGTCATAATTATGTTTGTGACATTGTTCTTGCAGTTGACATGCTGCATATATCATATCAACCGTCTCACAAATGTCTCAGGAAAATCACACTGATTATCGGGGAAGAAACTCTAGTTAGACGATTGAGCAAGACTAGGGCCTACATTTTACTTGCGATTGACAGGTGGGACTGACCTTTGTGATTGTCACAGGATTGACGATTCCCCTTCTGCTTGTGTAGATGCACACTTGGGGTATCTTTCATCGTATGTGGACTGACTCCACAATACAGATACAACGGACGAGTGAAGTGAGCTCCTGGCGAAGCTTAAGCCCCCATGCTTGATGAATGAATGCCGGGATGGAAACAGAACCGAGCGCCTGCCTTTTGGACATCAAGCTGATAGCATTCCTAACCTCTGTCTCGGTAGGCTCAAGGTCAAACCTGACCCGTAGTTCTTAGTATAGTAGCCTGATGCATGCTAGCTATGAAATGTTTGATGATGATCGACGGTCAGTTGAGAATGGTCTCACAATGATTCGGCCAACGCATCAAGAACTGTACCTGTTCGGTAAATATAACCGATCCATCATAACAAAGAACAGCTGAAGAGGGATGGGACGCAGGTCTGTAGACATCCTTCAGTGCACATACAAATCGCTTCTAGTGATTAGCATCACCATATCCCTATATCTCCACCGCCTTGTCGCGAGGTCAGTAATCTTGTATGACATGACATACGTTACACTACTGCACAACCGTGAGCGTGTTCGCTGCTGAATGCATACTTTTTGACTGTTGATGTCGGACCGCTTTGAAACTGTCCCAAAAAGTGGTGCTTTTTTAACAGCAGGACATGATATGTCCGTTGTTTTCGTCGAACCAAATAACCACGTCCTGTACGTACATATAACCACATGAATAAGTGGCGTACCGTCAATAAATTAATGTGACTAAGATAGTCCCCATGCCTTTGAGTTAAGTTATTTTGAGTTAAATGTGCACCGGACATAAAAGCATAACATGCAAATGTTGAATAAACATCATTCATATTCTTCACAATGTCAAGCTCATTTTGAGTCAAACTACACGACGATGTCCCTGGTATATGTGCTCCCCACCGTTCCCCTCCGCTCCAAATGACGGCAATCTGACATCTTCAGAGGTAATCGAATGTTACTAGTTCTTTCCTGATACATGACTACTCTATGTGTAATAATATACATGCCAACGATTAGCGTTCTGGTATTAGTAAATGTATGTCGGTTGTTCATGTTATGAGAGGTAGTATTGTAGTTATTAAACTTGTGTTATTGTTTTCGTGCGGGGTATGGCACGTGTCGCAATGCTGTGTTCTAGATTCATAGTAACGCATCGAGTCCTCACGTTTGAATGAAAACAGCAAGTACTAACGAACGGTAGATCAATTGCAGATATTCATGTCAAAACACAAAGGAAAGTCTATTCACGTCATTTCAATATATAGTATTATAGTTTTAAAAAAATAAAAAAATAAAAATTGTTAAACTGTCATACGAAATTGTTCCCATTGCTGGGGTAGTCGATGGATTTTTAAGGCTGAGAACTACAGACCACTTCACCTCGTCGTGTGCTGGCAATGTTTGTTCATTTCACCCCCAACAGGAAAAACCAACATTTGTCATACCAGATAATCGAACTGATGCCCTCCTTGTCGGCAGGCAGACCTCTAAACTGTTCGTTTCGCGCTCCTCTCAAAATGGTTAACAGCATGCAAATCACGAAACAAATCGTTGGCCGTGTGTGTGGTTTGAAACAGATCAATCAGTGGAATAATACTGGCTGTTGTAATGTCATTAACTTTCATAAGATCACAATGTGCAGCGAATAACTCACTCCAACATATCCGCAATAACTCACTCTCAACTATCCACAATAACTCACTCCCACATATCCACAATCACTCACTCCCACCTATCCAAAATAACTAACCCCCACGTATCCACAATAACTCACCCCCATCTATCCACAATAACTCACCCCCATCTATCCACAAAAAATCACTCCCATCTATCCACAATTACTCACTCCCACATATCCGAAACAAATCGCTCTCGTCTATCCACAATAACTCACCCCCACATGTCCACAAAAACTCACTCTCATCTATCCACAATAACTCACTCCCACATATCTACAATAACTCACTCCCATCTATCCACAATATATCACCCCCATTTATCCACAATAACTCACTCCGACCTATCCACAATAACTCACTCCCACATATCCACAATAACTCACTTCAACATATCCACAATAATTCATTCCCATCTGTCTACAGTATCTCACTCTCACATATCCGCACTAACTAAATTAATAACTGTCGGGATAACAACAAGAACTTTCTAAAATGTATTTAGAATATATGTGTTTGTTTATTTCATTTCTAAATAGTGTGCATCGGTTAAATGACAGCTTATTGTAGATACATGCCTTGTGATTCACGGATAAACCACTTTGAAACTTCACATTCCACGGCTGACTAAATAATGGAACTTGCAAGTTTAAACTATCAGTACAACTATAACAATGTATTCGGGAAACAGAGATGAACAAGCAGTTGGTTTCAGGGCGTGATTCTGTAAAAGGATTACTGCGAACAGAGATGTGTTTATGTTTTGTACACTGATGTGTTTTATTTCTCTGTGTGGATCATGAATTGATTATAAACAATCGCACACTAGAGTTCAGTAGTTAAGTCCGCGGTGAAGTGTACCGTTTAAATGCGGTTTTTCCCTGCCAAACTGAAGTAGCTCATGATTAAAGTGAGCTAAGCTGGTAAACTGTGACCGGTAAACGTGTCATTGGTAATCTTCATTGTGTACATTAAATACAGCGTATTCTTCCTTGGCCCAATAATGAATTGTGTCTTCAAACAAAGCTCCCTTTGAGAAAAGTATTCGCGTGGACTGCTTTTAGTCATTTGAATAGATTTTCCAACATATACACATGTGTGTATGTTCAATTAATATGACAAATTCTGACACGTAGGGGTGTTAGCGATCTCACATTTCAAAAGCTCGGCTATTTGAGGGCTATAGCCATCTCCTCTCCCTCGCCGCTTTTACTTCCCGGACTGAACCATTTAAGGCTGGGTCGACCCGGGAGCCATTGCGGTCTGAAAAAAACATTACCGCCTAAACTGGGGAATGAACCCAGGACCACTCAGATGCGAAGATAGCGCGCTAACCACTGCGCTACGCGGCTCAGTTATTATTGGCATCGACATTATTGGCATTATCCCGATATGACCAGCATACCACCAAATGGCATGACTGCTTCCCACTCTGGCTCTTGGTCTCGCGTTTCATTCCCATGAGCTATCCATAAGGAGTACACGTAAGTGCGATTGATGCACATCAACAATTTAACATATCTTGTAAACAAACATAAATATATAATGCGCAGATGCAGGTTTCATGCAGGCACTTAAATGCATATACCTTGTGTTGAACGAAACTAAGACAGTATTAAGTCAGATTTTTTAAAAAGACACCACCTACGCCATACGACTCACATATACTCATTTAAAATCATAAATGTTTATGCTCAATGTTATTGCAAAATGGGTATGAATAATTAACAACAATTTGGTGTTCTCATCAAGGTCTAGCGCTGGCTGACCTGGGATGTCTTTCAACCCTGATTTGGACAAACATATGTTATGTCCCAACTTTCGCTGCTCAGGATTTGCCCTTTGATACGATAGAGTTCCAGTACCTGACGAGCGGTATGCCTCACACAACGTGTACACGAGTCACTGCCTGGATCACTGCTATAGTCACTCTGGAGAGATGTCTCTGTATAACAATGCCACTGAAGGTTTGTTTTCATTTTAAAAGCATTTACATTTAATGTTCCATCTTAAATGAAGTATCAGTCGTAAATTCTTGATCAATGAAAATCATAAGAGGAAAAACATGTTTTTTTTTATTTTTTATTAATGGTTTGTATCAGATATGCACTGATTTAAAAAAAAAAAAAAGGTTTCTCTTCACTCTACACGTCACCATGTTCTGTAGTATAATTTTACTGTACCTTACAACTTCGATGAGTTGTGCAATACATTTTGCTTCAACAAATTCCTTCACTCCAGTGCCCAATCGAATTACGCCAGTTCCGTAATATACACTTTTACATCAGATACATACAACTGTTCCACATTTGTCAATAAAAACATGATATCTATTTCATTTAGAGTTTCTGTAGGCGTGTGCGATCATATATAAGTACACCATTTAGAGATAAACTATGCATGATGTTTATGGTGTCAGTGTAAAGACAATGTGTACTCTGTTTGTGGTACTCACCATATGTATTATATTTCTTCAGAAAACATGACGAAATGAACACGTTGCCTGTGTCAATGGGATGCATATCATGTTACTAAGCAATAACTGAGTGGGCGGATTAGGCATGTGTATAACCAGCGAGCTACAAGAACTATCGTTACTAATGCCTTTGCCTGTTTATTGTAACGTGTTTGATATAAGTGGTATACTAAGACTCATTGTTCTAAAAGAAGGTGAATCACTTTCATATCATTGTTGAATTTCCGTCTCTAAAAGTAGGCCCGGTATCAATTTACAGATGTTAAAAAGAGCATGTTGACTTTATAATTGACCCAATTACTATTGACGCAAGATGCAAACATTTTATTTATCTGCTTCCTATTCACTCTTAACCTTTAATTATCTAAAATATATTTTAAATTATAATCTTCCCCAGGTGAGAAGTATCGTGACGCCCAGACGAGTATCCATCCTCATAACATGTGTCTTTGTGGTACTAATAACAAGTGTGGCGCCTTTGTACGTGGTCAACAGGCTGGGCATGAAGTTTTTCCCACTAAGGAACAAAACCCTCATCGGTATTATATATACATCTGACAGAGAGCGTGTTGAACAAATCTCTTTTGGAATCAATAACGTGTTTATGCCGTTCAGCGCTTTTATAGTTACCAATATATGTACAGGTATACTAGTTGTCAAATTACAGATGAGAACAAAATGGCGCAATAAGTCTACGATCGGTGCTCAATCTGATAGTATTTCAAATCGCAATCGGAAAGCGGCAAAGATGGTTGTTATGGTTTCGACGCTCTTCATCGTCTGCTTTATTCCTATAAGCATCACTTTTATTGCAATGATAGTTGAGCCTGAGCTGTCAGTTGTTGGTATACACAAAAATGTCCTTATAGTAACAGGTGGCATTGGATTTTGTCTTGAGTCGATCAATTCATCGGTTAATATATTCATATACTATCATATGAGCACTAAGTACAGATACCACTTCCGTCAACTGTTTTTTTTAATGCCAGATCGAAGTTCGAATATTGAGGGATAGTAAGTTTATATCCACAATCGCTACCTCTGTGTATTTACACTCGTTTGTGATTAGAATGAAAACAGATCCACTTTGATTGGATATGTTTAAACGTTATTGTGTTTCCAAACTGGGATTGAAATATGTAGTTTTTTTTCTCTGAAACAGCTAATTTATGACACGATTCGTGTGAAGTCGTTAGAGATTGCCTGACACATTTGACTAGTACATATGATGCAGGTAACATATAAATGAAGAAGTAATGATGGAAATTGTGCGAATGAATGCGACACTGGTCTTGATATTTTAGGCACCCGGCGCAATAGCGACATTGGGCAACGGATGTGTCGTGTCATTCGTTAATGTACATACCACATGTAGTCTTTGCTAACACTACCACATAGTAATGCCGATAATAGTGTACCAACACTGGATGAAATATCACTATATGCAATATTAATTTTCTTCAACAGCAGTAATGACTTCAATTATGGCACTATGAGTCCGACTGGATGAATCAACATAATTAAGACCCATAAATACAAAAATAGATTTGTGCTACACTTACTACATAAACTGTCCTAACCAATACTGCTAGCCACACTATGGGTGTGCCTGTGCAAATGAGACCCAAGGTTAGATGTACCCCAAGCGAAAGAAAATGCTTGGCAGAAATATGGGTGTGGACTGAGTCAACTATGTTGAACATCTAAATATTTAAATATACATATGTGTGATCTGCAGTTGAGAGATGCGCAATACAATAATTAGGGACAACGTGAAGTAACCACTCGATGAATCTGAAAAGATAAGAGATGAGATGAAATGAGTTTGTCACATAATTTCTTGTCCTACGTCCACAAGCAGATGATGGTATAGAATATGTGCAACATCATTCATTTGTACAAAACCTGAAGTGTATTGCGAATAGCGGCAGGTTCATAATCGAACACGAAGTCAGAGAGACAAAAGAAACCCAAAAATACAAGGTCGTGGGTATAGAAAACATATCAGCAGATGCCATACAAGATTGACACTATGTAGAGGTACGATTGGCTCACACATATCTGTAATCAGGCGTGCATTGCATGTTAACGTATTTTGCCAGGTAACCGAATGCTTAGGCTTCACAAAGTAGGTATTTTACAACCTCCTGCGGCTTACTAGACCTGGGAGAAGATGCAGATATTGTTGGATATATGTTTACCTAGATTGTTTGTCCTGGCAGCGACTGATAAGCTTTCTCTTTTCGATTTCTAAACTGCAACGGTATTTTTAACGTGCTAGTCCGATCTCACAAGCCTGAGATCAGTGGAACTATTACCTGGAAATTTGGAGGATACCTCACCTCGAGACCACAGAGCGAACCATTTGAAGATTTTAAAAAACTAATTGCAGCAAACACACTAAGCTGTGTTACTAAGATGTGAACATACAACGACTCTTCCAACAGCTGTGATAAGAGATGCTGACATCATTCATTAACCAAAGTAATTCATATGAAGGTAGATAGAACAATGATGATGAACTGGGGGAGGTCATTGAAGAATGAACCCATCGTGTATACGAGACGTTTTCAAATGACACCGGACAGAACTTCACCAAGTTAACATAGGTAAGCATTTTCCGATGAATGTCAACTGGTCGCTTTTCTTCAACTGTTTGAAACCGAATCACCGCTCGCTCATAAACTCTGGACGGAGTTCATAGCTCGCACGCCTTGTTTCCAACTGTCTGCTGAGGAAACAATGAATAAATGAGTAGATGCCATCATGCACATCGTACGTATGGTCGCTTTGTGCAGTTAGCGCCGCTTTCATTTGAACACGCCTTGCACATCAGAATAAAACAACCTGAATGTGTCGGTAGGTTTCAAGAAGGTTTAGGGGATGGGGATAGGAAATTACCGAGCTTCACTAAATCAGAATGTCCTTGTAGATACATACATACACACACCAGGTGGCAGTCGAATTGGCAGTAAGACATGGAACAAAACGCTGATGTCACGTGATTGTGAAACGCATTTACAAAGACTCAGGTGAATGTTTACTCCATGATCTTGACAACATGTTATGCAGTAGCTAAATTTCAGTGAGGTTTGGACCAGCATTGTAGTCTCAATAGTTGTGGGCCACAAGAAAAGCTTAACATCGCACTACTGAAAATAGAGTCCAGAGATGCCTTCCTTAGTTACCTTTAATACAGACGGAGATTAGCTATAACCCATTCACAGATACCAATCGTCAAGGAAAAAACAAAACTATTGTTCATGTATTTATGTATATGTGCATATGTGCAAGTATATACGCATGTAAGTATGTATGTATGTATGTATGTATGCATGTATGTGTGTACGTACGTATATATGTATGTATGTATTTTTGTTGTTGCTTAGATGTTTGCCTCACTAGTTTCTACTGGCGGAGGCGCGCCATTTTCCCACCCCAGACCGTAGTCCATTGGGCGATATCAGGACGCATAAACCAGTGCTTGGATGCATGTGTGCATCTGTATGTACCTATGCTAGGTGTGTGCGCCCTCAGAAGCTAGCCCAACCAAAGTGCTTCTTCTTCTTCTTCTGCGTACACAGTCAGACAGTAACCATTATTTTCTCGAAAAAAGCGGCGGTCATCCTGAGACTCTCGCCACTACCATAGAGCTTGTCTTGCAGTTCCACTGGCAATGGCCACATCTGCTCTCTCTGATCCTCGTATGTCGGGCAGTTCTGCAGCAGATGTTCAGTGGTCATTTTACCAGTACCGCACGGGCATTCGTCGGTACACCCTATCTTCAATTTGTTGAAGAGGTGGTACCTCAGTCTGTTGTGGCCAGTGCGAAGTCTGAAGACAACGACCTGCTCTCTTCGGTTCAACTGGTAATAGGCATCGTTTTTGGTGTAACCAGTATGTTCGGTTTCCCATTTGGACATGTACCTGGCTTTGATAAGCCGTTTTGACTCTTCGTACGTCATACTGGTATCTATTTGTGGTAGCCTTGCACCTTCTTTTGCCAGTCTGTCTGCCTCCTCGTTGCCTTGGATGTTGCAGTGTGACGGAACCCACTGTACCACTACCCTTTTTGGTGCGGACTGTTGGCACAGTTTGCAGAGTGCTGCTCTTAAGTCATTAAGCTCAGTGTTTTTCTGGCTTTTTAGCGCTGTGACTACTTCGAGAGCATCTGTCAGCAGGACTATATGGCTCTCATTTTCACTGTGTGTTACCATTTCTTCCACTGCCGCCCTCAGTGCCTCTGCCTCTGCTCTGAAATTGCTCGTGTACTTACCAGTAGCGAATGACAGTGTTATTTTTCTGCCATTTGGTAGGTTCAGGAATGCTCCTGCCCCTCCGTTCTGTGTAGTGTTTGTTACAGAGCCGTCGGTGTATGCATGGGTCCAGTCCATGCTTGGGTAGCTTTTCGTTATGAAGCTTAGGGTAGTATCTCTCCTTTCTTTTTCGGTCTGGCAGTTTTTGTTTGCAATGCCTGGTATATTTTCTACCACCTCTGGAAATATATCCTGCCTCCAAGTAGGTTTTCGTACAGTAGTGATGGGTTTTGGTGTTGTTAGTGCGTTTATGGGATCTTCGTGCATCTTTGCTTTGGCTATTTCTGCAAAGTTTCTCCGCTTTAGTTTCCCAGTTCCCAAATTGTTTAGCCTCTGGTACATTGGATGGTCCGTCAGTCTTCGGAGTTTCTCTGACTGCAGCTGGGCTCTGCAGTCTCTTCTGTCGGTCATGGATTGCAGTTTTGTAATCTTTTCAAGTTCTACAATTGGCGTTGACTTCATGCCACCAGTTATGATTCTCATAGCTTGGTTTTGAAGTTTGTTAACTTTATCGAAGTTCGCCTTCGCTGCTGTTGTCCAAGCCGCGATGCCATACTCGAGAACTGGTCTCACTCTTCCAGTGTACAGTTTCTTTAGTATGCCTTCGTCTGCTCCCCAGCTTGTGCCAGCAAGTTTCCTCATGATCGCCATTCTTTCTCTGGCTTTCATTCGGTTTCTCTCAATCTGACTTTTCCATGTCATGCGCCGATCAAATGTGACTCCCAGATAGGTTGGGTTGTCGTTTGGCTGCAGGATTTTGCCATTCAGGCTTAGTTTGGTACTTTGGGGTTTTAATGAGAGCGAGAATATTGTGCACGTGGTTTTCTCCTCGTTTATTTTGACCAGCCATGAGTTCGCCCACTCTTCCAGCGATGTTAGGGCCGTTTGCATCCGATTTCTTGCTATGGTGAGATTCTTTTCAGAGGTCCACATAGCCAGATCGTCTGCAAACATTGAGCTATGGACTCTTCTTGGTATATTCTCTGTAATATCGTTTATATATACCAGGAAGAGTGTGGGTGACAGTACTCCCCCTTGGGGTACTCCCTGCTCGAGTGTCACCTTTTTGCTCATCTGCCCTTGTACGTGGACTCTGGCCGTTCTTTGTTTGAGGTAGTGGTTGATCCACTTGTACATCTTCCCACAAACATCACTTCTTCTTAGCTTGACTCTAAGTCCATCCTTCCAGACTTTGTCAAATGCCTTTTCCAGATCCACCCAAACAGCTACTGTGTGTTTATGTGCCTGGTAGGCATCTTCTATCTCCTGGGCTATGAGGATGACCTGGTCCTCAGTGGATCTGTGCTGTCTAAAGCCGGCTTGCTGTGGAATTAGTATTCGTTTTTCTTCCAGATGCCACATCAGTCTGGTGTTTATCATCCGTTCCATCAGCTTGCCGACACAGCTCAGTAGGCTTATGGGCCTGTATCCATTCGGATCTGTTTTGTCCTTTCCTGTTTTTGGTACTGGTACCAGTATTGCATCTTTCCATGCCTGGGGTACAATACCCCTTTTCCAGCTTTGGTTCAGGACTGACAGTAGTTTTTCCTTCGCTGTTTGGCCCAGCCCCATCAGCATTTCGTTTGTTATCCCGTCTTTTCCGGGAGATTTCCTTCTCTTTAGTGTTCTCATAGCCTCTTCCATTTCGCGCATTGTTAGTTTGGCCATCATGTGCTCTTCAGGAGCCGTATTTTTGTTTTCGTGCCCCTTTAGCTCTTCGCTAATGTCTGTATGCTTATCTGCAGGGACCTCGATGTGGTTTGCTCTGGCATAGTGATCGACAAAGGCGTTTGCGGCTTTCTTACCTGTGATCAAGTTCTCGCCTTGCTTGATAGTAATTTGTTTATTTGACGGGGTTTCGTCGTTCATGGCTCTGACTAGCTTCCATAGCTTGTTCCCTTCTTTGTCCAGGTTTAAACTTTCCGTTTTATTTTTCCAACTTTCTCTTGCTGTTTGCTTGAGAGTGTGTTTGTACTTCGCCGCGGCGGCTTTGAGGGCGATGTTTGCCTCCACGGATTTTTCTCGTTCTGCCATGTTTCTAGCATTTGTTACTGCATCTTCCACTTTCTGTAACTCATCATTCCAGTAGGGCTTATAGTTTTTCCTAGCTCCTCTTGGGATGGTTTCAGTGGCGGCTTGCATTATTGCCTTGCTTAGGCTCTCTACCATGGGCTTCATTTTGGTGTTTCGTGTGTTGATGGTTTCACACAGCCCATCTGTCAGGATTGCAAATCTGTCCCAGTCGGCTCGTTTGTAATTCCAACGTGGGAGCGGTTTTGTTTCCTGTGGGCCTACTTCCATGTCAATCAACCAAAGTGCAATGGAAGGGCCTCACCATGAGGGCGCGTGTGAAAGTTGTGCAAGAGTGTGACTGTGGGACAGAGTCAAATGAAACAGAGTGAGGTGAGAAGAGAGAGAAGGGAAGAGTTGCCACCAGGGTGAAACCTCTATCTATGTATGAATGTATGTGTGCATGCATGTATAGGTGCATGTATGTATGTGTGTATGTATGTATGTTTGTATGTATGTATGTTTGTATGTATGTATGTATGTGTATATGTGTGTGTGTGTATGCATTCTAAAGGAATGCACATCACGAAAATTTGACACCAGCTCAGCTGCATGAACTGCTGTAATGAGTTCGCAATGTTAAGCTATCCGCCTTACAACTCCGGATTTTATGTCTGGGTTTACTCTCCTAGTCTTACCTTCTCCGAATTTTCTACAAAGCAGTGGAGTCGTTGCCCGTGGCTAGTGAATTTGATGGTAGCTACTAAAGGCATATGATGATACTATCATCGTTCCAGGACTAGCCAGCACTTCCTGATTATTGTGTGTTTAAAATCGGAGTACTCCCTATCCTAGGTGAACTGCCTAACAGCTAACAAGCTTTGTCTACCCGGGTTTAGAGTCATAGTTTACCTTCTCATATATTGGGTGCTAGCGAATGTTAATTAATGCGCCAAATATAACCGTCTGGTTATATTGCCCAGTACTCGATCACGCCGCATAGCGGACTCTGTAAGAAACAAACGGCACCCTCATGAAGGTGTTGCTGGAGACAGAATAATGCCCAATGGCCTATTGGTACGGACACTCCTGTCCGGCAAGCAAGACAATAAGTCCAGCGACGACTTATACACCTGGAAAGAGGAGGTTCTACCAGACGTTTGACTTTCCTTTAACGAGCGGGACGACCAGTGCAGACCTCAATCCCAATTTGCATTCCTGTGGGTTACATAATTTAGGCTGATAGGAGTATCCTGCGGCTTGGGTAGATCAGGTTATTAATATTCAGCGCCGATACTTGCACGCTGTAGAAGACCACACCAGCTACCCTCTTGAGTGAGAATACAACACGTAAACTGGCAGTCTACGTTGTATAACTCCCACCTGATAGTCGGAGGAAAGGAACGCCACAGGCAGATTCAACGATATGAGGAATCATCGCGTTCCATTGTTGGACTCACGCGCGCCTCTCCCGGGCAGCCCCCGGACAGTATTGTGTCGACTCGCTACCTCTGCCTGCTCCAGTGGGTGCATGGAGCTTAGCGAATGCACGAGACGTGGATGTTATATTTACACCAGACAAACCAAACAATAAAATGAGGACTCCAGCTTTCCGATTTGTAAGCTAGAGCATGCGTACTATGTGTGCAAGCATCTCTGACATCTTCTGCCGCCATCTTTGATAGTGAGCTCTCTCGATTGAATGCCGAGGTAGCTGCTCTACATGCGACCATAGTTACTCTATTAGGGGGAAAAGAAAGACTACACTTTCGTCTGAAATAGTCATGAGCATTTAGATTCCCTACAGCTGGTGTTGGGTTTGCCATACAAAAACACACTAATGGCCTCGGTCGATACTCAATCGGTGGGTTCTGATAGGATACAGACCATTCGTATCGTAACAGTTCCAGGTCATGTTCATATGATCAGCGTGTATGTCCGAACCCTGATATCTATGGATGAAGTGACGGATCTATTCTAAGGTCAACAGGAGGAAAGGATCAATAACTGCCCCTGAGAGAAAACACGTTTCATTCTCGAAGACTTTGAAGAAGACAGCTACTATAACTTAACTAGAGAAGATGAAGTCATCATTTTCAGACTGAGAACTGGGCATAATAGACTCAAGAGTCATCTTTACAACAAAACGAGAATTGAGACAGATGACAGATGCCCATGTGGGAAGTATATCATGACCGTGGAACACATTCTACAAAGCTGCATGCGTATGCAGGAAAAGAGAAAACAATGATGACCTCGTGATACAGATATGAGGCAGAAGCTGTATGAAGATGAAACATCCTTACAATCAACGGTGTCCTTTGTAAGAGAAGCCGAGACCTTGATCTGACGATGAACGAAGAAGAAGAATAAGTAACCGCTAGAGGTCCTGTTAATATCATTAGCGTGTATGCCCTAGCGCATATATCTCTGGAGGAAGTGAGGGATCAATGATATGGTCAACAGGAGGACAGGATCAAGAACTGCCCCTGAGAGAAAGCACGTTTCTCTTTCGAAGACTTTGAAAGTAGAGTGGCGGTGACATTGTAACGTAACCACCCCCTAGGGCATCATTGAATTGTCATGATAAATCACAACGACCAGAAGTTGCTATAGTTGTACACTCCACAAGACACATGTATTACAGCTATGTCCTTCAACTGCAAGGCACAATAGAAAGAATCATGGAACAACCCTAGGTCACATCGGTTTCATCATATCGACTTGACTGTCACGAGACGCTCAGCTTTAAACAGAGTCCTCTTCACAGAGTACAGTGTGACTCCAACCATGCTCTTGTATGAAGTTTGGTGCGGCTGCAGCATCATACAATATGCCGCTCTAGCCAAAGGGGGAATCTCCGCATCAACACCGAGCAAATCATAATTCCTTCCAAGGCGGAGAGGTTTGTGTCTGACCTGAATCTTGCTCTTCAAAAAGCTACCAAGTGTGATGCCACAGCTAAGTGTAACGTTATGAACTGTGTCATTTATAATACTGCATGAGCTACCTTTGGCATGTTGAAACTGGTCAATCATGACTGGTCAATGCCTATCTCGCTAAGATGGAATGAGTAATTAAGGCCAAACGTGAAACCTTCGTCATTTAAATTGTAAATGCCTAATTGAGAGAAATCGTGCTACGGTCATGTGGTCACGAGGCACAAATAAACGAACTGATAGATAATCCTCGAACGAATAATGGCATAAACTGTGCGAATACATTTAGCTAAGTATAATTGCAAGAAATACCGTTGGTATGTATAGAGGCGTAAAGATGGCCCTGAACCCAACAGAGAGAAGTGCTGCTATCCCCCCTTCCCACTGTAATTTCTGACAGGTATGATAATTATCGACCTAGACCATCAAATGGCCAGATTGGTGGAGAACTGCTCTCAGTCCTACTCACGGCAAGCGGTGGTCACTGACAAGGTCTTGTTAAGGCTATATGTCTTGCTCATTATGGAAGAACCTGACAGACCCCCTACTCCGGATGAGGTTTTCAAGGCTATCAAACGACAAAGCAGCAGGTGGAGATGGTATCCCACACAAAAGCCACCACATATGGTGAAATCATCACTATCTGGGGTCTACCATCAGCAATACTCTCTCTTTCAAGAAGGACATAGATAGTAGGCTTGTCAGGTCAAGTATCGTCATGTACCACCCGATGAAGCCTTTGGGAAAATGATGCGTAGTCTCAATACACAAAGGTCTGGGCTTATCAGAGATGCGATATTGGTACTTACATGTATGGAAGCAAGACTTACACTAATCAGGAATTACGGCTAAACACATATTACATGAGATGGCTGCGCAGTATATTGGGCATTGAGTTGTAAAAACAGAGTGCCACATAATGCAGTTTAGCAGCGATAAAATTATCACATCATGTGCTATCTGTTGAGCCACCTACATCTTCAATATTACATTTTACTGAATAGCAGATGTGAGGCTGCAAAATGATATCTTATATAGAGAGCTGGTGAAATCGGCTGTACAACGTTGCCATTCAAAGACCTATGCAACAGGGACATGACGTTCTGCAACGTCAGGTCTGAGGTCTGGCAAACAATTGTTCATGATCGAGCTATTTGGAGACAGTCAGTTGGATGGAGGCATTAGTAGGTGCCGATGTTCGTAGCTGACGTCTCACTGTAAAGAAAGTAGCAAGACTGAAGAGAAAAAGTAACGCACCGGCAAGCCAGTCCCCTCACCGAAGTTGAATGATCTGTAGCAGGCACTGTCACTTCGGGATCGGCCATTACAGTAATTGCAGACATAAACGAAATACAGGAGACAGGTGGAAAACACTTCCCATGGCGCCACGGGCATAATCTACAGAGACTGAGAAACCAAGGTATACATGATTATATGTACTCGTATGTATGTGTATATGTGTGTATGTATGTATATATTTATGTATGTATGTGTGTATGTATGTATGTATGTGTGTATGTATGTGTGTATATATGTGTATGGGTAGGGGTATGTATGTATGATAGTATGTATGTATATACATATATGTGATTATGTATGTGTGTATGCATGCATGTTTGTATGTATGGTTGCATGTATGTGTGTATGGATGTATGCATGGATGTATGCAACAATGCATGTGTATATGTATGTGAATGTATGTAAATTTACATGTGTATATGTATGCATGTATGTGTCTATGTATGTATGCACGTATGAACGTATGTATGTATGGATATATGTATGAATGCATGAATGTATGTGCGGATGAATGCAAGTATGTATGCATTCATATATCTACCTATGTATATATGTAAGCTTAATGCATGTTTGTATGAATGCAAGTATAGATGCACATATATAAATATATGTATATATATATATATATATATATATATATATATATATATATATATATGTGTGTGTGTGTGTGTGTGTGCGTGCGTGCGTGCGTGCGTGCGTGCGTGCGTGCGTGCGTGCGGGCGGGCGGGCGGGCGGTCGGGCGGGCGGGCGTGCGTGCGTGCGTGCGTGCGTGCGTGCGTGCGTGCGTGCGTGTGTGTGTGTGTGTGTGTGTGTGCGCGCGCATCAGCGCATCATGCATGCGAATATGTGTGAACGTATTCATGAATGCATGCAAATGTGTACCCGTGTAAACATATGTATGTAACATTTTTGTTGTCAACAATTAGACGCATACATAACAGTCAATTGCACATGCCCGGTTATACGCATCTGCATTCATTAAGTAATCGTATGTAATACCTTATGGTTAACTTTACCGTCATCGGTCATAACTGAATGTCGCACATTAACTGATAACTGATCTGGCACTTTACGTTCTTGGAATCGACTTCACTAAACACTGGGCATATCCAGTAAATTGCAGCGTATGTTGGTTATGATGGTTTCTTCAACTCGTTGATTGTACACACTTCTGCTCGGCCCTCTAACCTGTAAGTCTGGTATGTTTTTGGATTACATTTAATTATGTATTGCTGATTCATCTATTTCAGTGTTGTCATCTAATAGACGGGCAGTGATATACTTCTAAATGAAACTGCTGTTCATTTCTAGGGTACCAACAACTGGTGCATTCGAAGTGAGTAAATCAGTTCATTCGCTATCATGAACGCGGACATGGTTAGGACAATAGATCTCACCAACATATAATGTCTCTACTGCTGCCAGTGACTCGTGCTTTAGTCATCACGTCTGTACATTCCGATGGAAAAGTTAGAGCTATGGCACGATTGCTGCCTCTGTTAAATAGGTGTCTCATAGCCATCTCATAGCTGCAGTCACCTCTTCCATGTCCATTGTTGTGATACCGATTGCGTTTAGGAATATTCCTCTTAGTTCATCACCAACTTAAGCTCTCACTCTAGCAGATAATCCCCATCATATATTTCACTGTGTATCACCGATCCATCAGTTTATACGCAGGAGTTGACAGTAAAAAATATAATAGTACGAAGTTGTTTTATCTTGGTCTTACATGTCGTCAGTGAATATGTTCATAGTTCTCTTTGAATTATAATCTTTGTGACAGTTTGTCACGGTGTGTTATTTCTAGTAACAAAGTAAATGTATAGTAAAGCATATAATAGTATGCAACAAAGAATCGACTTATGTGTATATGTATGTCTAGAAATAAAGTTCCCATTTCTGTATCATAGGTTAGTTTACATTTATGTATGAAAAAAAATTATCACATATTTGTATCATATGTTAATTTGCATGTATGTCTCATAATTAAGTGAGTGCCTTCTAACATTCAACCCCATGTAAACGGATCATGATGTGGTAACAAGTTGAAGCAAGGGCTTACACCGACATGCTATTGGCGAAAACGGAAATGACACTGCAATGATTTGCATATGCAGTGGACAAGCAGTATAACAGTCCAACAAAACGAATAAGGAAACATAATCGTGATGGCCTCAATGTCATTACAGACTGCTGACGTCAACATATTACGGAATGAGCATATATCGCAACAATCATCTACAATATCCACAGTAAGTGTCATATCTTCTTATTCTGCGTTCGCTACCAAGCTCTTAACAGGGCTTTGCAAGTACCAGTAATCTGGAGAGCGGAATGCGTTGTCGCTAATTTACAACTTGACTGCGATTTTTGCACCATTCGGTCAGATACATCATTCTTCGGCAGTTAGTGTTAATACATTTGGTTGAAGGAAGTATGAGATATTACAACTCACAGCCACACGATATGAATGTAAGTGATAACTGATAAATACAAACATACATAGAATCTGAAAACAGTTCAGCTCCCCGCGGTACGCATGTATCCACCAAATATACTCGACGTACTTCTGTCCTGTCCCATCTTTACGTGGGCAGTCCATGTTGTACCCGTGTCATGTGTTAGTCACAATCTATCTTGGCTGTATGGGTCTTGATCTACCATTACGACTTGTGCTTTTGAATTTCAGACCATACGCTATGTTGTTATTATTATATCAGCCGTCTCTGTAATGTGTGTCATATCCAACAACTGTGTCTTTTCATCTCACCAAGTCCCACTGATGAATGGCTTGGCTCATTCCAATGTACCACAATATACCATTATCATGCCATTTCAATTTCTCTATTCAACAAAGATGACATTGATGACAAAATGCTTAGTAAAATTGCAGTGAATTTCTTGTTTGGCTGATGGGAATCGTCGTCTTTGCAGTCCAGTCAACAACCAGCAGCCAGCGGCACGGTCATAAAAGGCATTCTTCTCACATACACAATCGAATAATAAAAAGCTCAGGAAGTAACCCATCATGGATAACTAAGCACTTACTGTATGCATTCTTTTGTATTAATACTGTTATTGAAGTTCCTGGAAATTGTAAATTGCCTGCGAAGGGTCCAGAGTGATGATATGCCAACATCAGGCAATGGGCGAATTCCATTTCACACGCTGTACAAATGGCATTTCCAATGAAGTTATCTGGTCCACAAATGATCAATTGTATGGTAAGTATATTTTTCAACTGGTTATATATGGCCTCAATTAATTTCTCCAAAATGCACAAATGTCAATAATCAAGTTTACAGCTGTTAGGCCTGCTTCAACAGTGTTTATACGATCGGATGAATCAAATCGGTCACAACTTCTGAGACTAAAATACAATTACGTTATAATACTATTCAGTGCTAATTGAGTTTGACATAATTCCGTATCAGTTGACACAAATAACAGATGAAGTAATATTATTTAACTGGCAATTGTAACTACACAACTATTTTAATTACATATCCATATTAATGTAGAGTTGGAACCACCGACTAGAAGAACGAAGCTTCAAGCTGAAATCATACTGCGTCACATGGTTAACTATTAGAACACATAGTTGTTTGATATGATGATAGCAGCAGCAGACATGATTGGTTGATAACATTTGGAATAAATGCCAGCACGTCTTGTTTCATACTTGTAATTATATAGATCAGATGAGCATATTTTCAATCAAACAATTTTGTAAAACATGAAAGTTAGTGTTTACTCGTAAGTTCCCATTTGTCAAATGACACACTATATAGCCGACCGATGTCTGACTCAGAAAACTAGTTCAATGAAGGTGCAATACAAGAATTAAAACGTATTATAAAACAATGTAAAACTGTTATTTGGAAGTCGAGAAGCTGCTATGAACTGATTAGTCTAGAATAACACGTGTAAATATATATTTCGGCTAAATGAGATACATCACATGTGCATAAATATAACGTAATTGATCACCACTTTGGAACTTTCTATATTTATTTCAATGTGGCATTTAAACGGTATCAAGACTATTTAATCGGTTTTACGAAACTATTCAGTTGAGCTAGTTGTATGCTAGTATTTTTAAGGAATAATACAATATGTCAGTCACAGATGCAAGTGTCCTTTACAAATACATTTTAAGATATATGTTTTGTTTATACCTAAGCATATCGCGCTGACCATTTGAGGCATCAATCTTGACAAAACAACTGATAAAAAAACCATCTAACTATACCTGTAAACCTGGTGTTTATTTCCAACTGTAGTAACATAATATGGGCGAATCACACTTTCTGACTAGTAAAAATACATCACATACTCAAGATTGGTTTGACCCTTTGCTAAGCGATGAGTTAACGTTGACTTGTCAATGGATTATATTTAGTATTGTATGCCAGGCTATCGATCTATTTGGTATCGGAACTAACATCGTCAACATCATATGTTTTATAAAGCAAGGCTTCAAAGATCCCGTCAACATAAGTCTCTTTGGTACAGTTTTACAATGTCTATTGCTGGATTTGTATAAGAGCATTTAGTACACATGTTATGTATATAGTGTATGTGTTTACTATTATTCAGTTACAAGTAATGGCGTTTATTGTAATGGAGTTTCGCTTAAATCCAGCAGCCATCCATCTACTTTCATGAAATATTCATTTTTGTTACGATTTTTGAAATAGCCTGTGTGCGTGCTTTTGTTGGTCGCTTTCTGTTTTCACGGTATTGCTTTTTGCTATTGCAGCGGACATTCTACACGGGTTATCAAAAGACGTATATTTCAAATATGTACTTTTAAATATAACAAAGACACACATGCGTATTATCGGTATATGTCAATGGGGTGGACGAAAGACTGAAAAAAGATAGTTTTTCCAGCAGTAACTGATAAGTGTAAGATATATGTGTGTTTTGTTCCTACCCATGTAGAGCACATACACATACACATACACACTACCCCAACCCATTACCTTTGTTGCATCAATGTACACCTTGCCAAAAGCGCAATATAATAATTTTACAGCTACAATGTGTAAATTGTAATTTAATGTTGACAAACTTACACATACTCGATTAACCATATCTTCAAAGATATTGTCCACTTCTAGGTCTCGCTCTCGCTGATCTAGGCTGTCTAACAACCCTAGTTTGGACAAACATCTGCTATACTCCAGCTTTCGGTGCCAAGGACTTGCCGTTTGATACCATAGAGTTCCAGTACCTGACGAGTGGTATGCCTCACACAACGTTTACACGAGTCACTGGCTGGATCACTGCTATTATAACCCTAGAACGGTGTCTGTGTATAACTGTCCCATTAAAGGTATGTAGTATGCTGTTGTCCATATTTAATCGTAGTATTTCTGAATGTTAGCAGGACATGGAATAAATGTAAGGAATAGTTACACATCTTCCGGGCAAGTCGAAAGAGGCAATTTGGAATGTTTAAGCATGATGTTGGTAGTCCATCCTGCATAAATTGCATCCCATCAAAACATCTTGTCAAAGACATATGCCCTACAGAGCTCTAACGCCGTTCATAGATAACCTTAATGGGGGTCTTCAATTTTATAGAATATTCTCAGCCGGAAGATTTGAGTGCCAAATTTTCCATCCCGGGTGTAGAAACAAAAAGTCTGAGTCTGGACTCTCTTCGTATTCAATGATTGATGTTTAAACATAATCACAAGTACTGGGAACAGGGTGACCCTATTCTGTTTGACCCCGTGGAGACTCAGGTATTGGTTTACGGTATTTCATATTAATTAGGGAGTTGAACAGTCTGACATATGGAATTATTATTGTATTTCACTGTTCTGGAAATCAAATAGTTATATATACACACAAATATATATATATATATATTTTTTTTTTTTTTTTTTTTTTTTTTGCGTTCGCCTTATTTCTCTAATCCCCAAGGCGGTGTGCGTTGCACTGCGTTTTTATTTTGCGCCTATCGGCCCAGTGCATCCGACTTAAGCATACATTTTATGTAAGGGTCTGCTTCCTCCTGCATTTTCTAAGGGTTTGCTTCCCCGGGGTAACGGCCGGTGCTGTGATGGGGATCGAACCCAGCACCTTCTGGTTGTGAGCCGTGTCACTTAACCACTAGGCCACGCCGTATATATTATATAAATATATGTGTTTCTCTAACACATTAAGCAAAGAAAATGGTGTTGAATAGGACATACGCTGCGAAAGGTACATTCTAACATAGCCAGACAGGTTCTTACATGGAATCCTCAGTGAAAAAAAGAGAGAGGTAGTACGTGTTGAAGCGAATGTGAGCAGGTTCTAAAATTAAATAATTACTCCTGGAAAGAGGCAGACAAAGCAGCCCAGGACCTTGTACGCGTGATGTTGTCAATTGAATATGCACTGAGATGAAAGATGGGCCTTGATTCATTGATTGATACATATGTAATATGTCTGAAAATATATATTGTTCTAGAAGTTATGTGTTTACTAAATTCTTACATAACTGTATTATTTAGCTTTCGTTGATTGTCTCTCCCACGTTGAAAATTGATTGTCCCTAACCGACGTGGAACATTGATTGTCCCTAATCAACGTGGAAAAATGATTGTCTCTAAACCACGTTGAACATTGATTGTCCCTAGCCCACGTTGAACAGTGATTGTCCCTAGCCCACGTTGGACACTGATTATACCTATCATAAGATAAACATTGATTGTCTCTCCCACGTTGAAAATGTATTGTCTCTAACTCAGGTTTAACACTGATTGTCCCACATCCACGTTGAAGATTGAATGTCCCTAAACCACGTTGAACAATGATTGACCATAACCCACGTTGAACATTGATTGTCCCATATATTCTTACATACTGATATGTGTCGTGACATATGTTGTATTTTTATTTAGGTGAGACACATTGTGACTCCAAGACGAGTGGGCATCCTTGTAGTATGTGTCTTCGTGGTACTTATATCAAGTGTGGCACCTCTGTACGTTGTCAACAGACTGGGCATGAAGTTTTATCCACTAAGAAACAAAACTCTCCTTGGCCTTGTGTATGTTGATTATAAGGAAAGTGTGGAGCAAATTAATTTCGCAATCAACAATGTATTTATCCCTTTTGGCGCATTCTGTGTTATCATTATATGTACATTTATTTTAGTAGTACAAATGCAGAAGAGAACACTCTGGCGGGAAAAGTCTGCAATGGCTACACACACTGACGTCGTTTCTAGTCGCAATCGAAAAGTGGCGAAAATGGTGGTGATGATTTCAACTCTATTTATTGCTTGTTTCATTCCTATTAGCATTCTATTTATAGCTATGGTGTTTGTACCCGATCTTTCCATTGATGGCAAATACAAAAATATACTTATAGTAACTGGTGGTATTGGATTTGTCCTTGAATCGATCAATTCCTCGGTTAATATTTGTATCTATTATCAGATGAGTAGTAAGTACAGATTTTTCTTCCGGCAACTGTTTTGTTTAGGTCTTGAACCTTGCAGCCGAGCAGATGGCTCATAACCCACGTAATATATTTCTTTTCCAACGAGTCATACATTGGGAAACTAAAAATGCAAGGGTAGAAAGAATTACGTATTCTACTTCATCTTCTGTTTCCTATTCTTCTTCTTCTTTTTTTTCTTTATCTGAAAGATGAATGCGGGGCTAACGTACGACTGCAGTATTACAAGCAAAATGGCGAACAATGTACATGGAAGAACAGCAACATAGAACACATCTTTCATTAGTACAGAATAATCAAGAATTAATTAAATCGATAATGTTAGAAAACACTTCTAAATATAGTATAGATGGATACGAGAGTATATACGATATTGAAAGCACAAGAGCATTTGAAGAATTAAATAATTAAAATCATGCTTTTGTAAAAGTAAGAGGATAAATTCACCGATGATTAACTTTCCACTACGGAATGACGATATTGCAGTTGTTTGGGGAATACAGCTGCGCTGAAACACCGCTGTTTGTTCATCTTGATGTGGTTGCTAATAATTAATTATAAAAGAAACGATGCATTCACTTCCCGAGATGTCAGTCGTACATTAGATTTCCGCCATCATATTTATATTCCATTCTAGATTCGGTTTGTTGTTATGCTTATTGTTTGTGTTTGGATACATTTTGTTGGGTAATCGCGGACCAACGGATTTCCTAAATATTTTGTTTGCTGCTGTGACAATAATGGCTACACATAATATGGCTACAGATAATATGGCTTCATGTTATATTCCTCATTGAAGAATGTGTACTTCTAGAGCATTGCTTTTACTACAAGATATTATTTAAATTGAAGAATTGTTGTTTGGCACGGACAGCTTGCCATACAATTATGGAAGCAATGACAAAATGTCAGGCAAATCAGATACTGCTGTGTCAGGTATGCCCATCCAAGTGGAGGTATTTTTTTTTTTAAAAACAAGTACAGTAATGTGTACTATGACTTGGAAAGTTGTGTTATTATGTTCACGTATGATGTATGTCGGTGTTTTGTGTATGACAAGGACACGAATATCACCACTGCCTCCTAGAAAGCATATCGTAAGAGGCGACTAACTGTGTGACATGGCATAAAACTATTCTGTGGTGGTCTGTTTAGAGCATTTATTATCCTAACATGCAGCGGGTTTAATTTGATCTAGTGGTTTCGTCTATTAAAATGGACTCGTACATCGGTTAGTCACCATCCGTAAGCGCTTGTTCCAGTGCAAAGGAGTATTAAGCTGCTCGAGTTTAGCCTGCTAAGCCAGAAACCCATCTTCCAACTACATCCAGCTCACACCAGGGATGTGAACTGCACGTGGGCATCTGCCCTTATAGAAGGACATGTCGACTAAGACTAAGATTAAGATATAAAGCGAGATATGGACAATAATTGTGCAATGGCATTTTCAAAATTAGTTTGGGATTTTGTCTGCAGTTGTGAATATATTGGTAGTTGTAGTTAAAGTGCTCTAAATTGTATTTCTTACGCTACAATCTGATATTTTTGAAATTATGTTATTTCTAAAAGGGATTGCCTTGGTGATCTGAGGTTGAGATACCCATTTTAACAACTACAACATTAACTTGAATTCGATCAGTTCATATTTCAATATATATATATATATATTTATGTTGTGTTTTAAAATTAATAATTTTGCATCTGTCATATTGAGGAAGATTAATGCTAGAATCCATACCATGATAACAGAGGGTGATAAAAGATAGTCATGTTGGATTTCTAGGTCTAAAGAACACGGGATGATATCGGATCATTCCGTTCTCTTGTATGAAGAATGATCGATTAAGAACGAAGACTGTCTGATTTTTTTTCATTGTTAGAAACAAACTAATCGAATGCCCTGAAACATACTTTATCAGAAAATGAACCGAAAACGTATCCAGAGAGATCAATAATTTAGTTAATCCAAGACATTCTTGAAAATTCAGAAATACATATATCAATTAAAGAAGGACCAATGAAGAAACTATCATGTTTAAATAAGACACGCAGTGTACCACGCGGGTTGCCTTTATCTAGTCTATATAACGCTTATTCTGAGATGATGAAAAATAACGTCAAATTATTCAATGATGTGAGAGTTATTGCCATTAAATCTGTTAATGAGCATGCCATATTGAGGAGAACTGTAATATCGTTGCAAAGATTGCTTTAAAAAAATGCACAGCACTAACGAGTTTGGCATGATAATAAACACACCGGAAACAATGACTATGATACTATATTAGAAACTTACGCCAAAAAAAAAAAAAAATCACCAATGGAGAAATAATCCAACAAGTACAGAGATTAACACATTTAAAGCAAACAATGAAAGAAGATGCTCTCAATGAGATGGGAATTCAATCAAGGTTTCCTGTGATTCCCTTTGCGTTCTATACCATCCACACCGCTCTATGAAACACGTTGGTCTTGGTATAGGATTTTCCCGCGAAATCCGTGGAGACTACTATTCACAGGTCATGATGTAGAGACCCTTTCTTGGAATGCACATCCTTTTCTCACAGATAGTGAGGGCTGAGTATGAAACACGCTCTGGAGTCGTAGAACAATCACATGAGAGAACTGTGCGCTTCTTCTTTGAAGTAATTATGAAGATAATAGGCTGCAGTCATGTTTGATGTGAAGAAATATAGCCACTCACGTTTTAGCCGAGCAGAATGAAATCATTTCCGCCTGTACAAACAGAATGTAGAGCTCGACCAGCCTAGAAGGCGTATTTTGATAGCCGTTGAACACAGGTTGTGTATCTGTTTTCTTTACAAGTCGATTCAATCGATAATGAGTCGAGTTTTCTTACCTGTACACAAATACCATACTATACTACATACGCATTGCTTTTTACTGAACAGTATTTGTGTACATACATATAATTGCCCATCGCAAGCGATCATGGTGACATCATCGGAGCGTATTGACCTGAGGATCTAGCTTGCACTATTGGATTATAGTGAGGAAAATACTGCGCTGGCTATCTACCTCACTCTCTAGTCTTTGGCAGACTTGGTGGACGGGATGGACTAGTGGTTAAGTGATTCGGCTTACAACTCGAAGATGCTGGTTTCAGAGATTCGATGAAACTAACCTGCATTGCACACTGCGTGTCTTATTTAAACGTGATAGTTTCTTCTTTGGTCATTCCTTAATTGAAATAACTTATGAATGCTTATGCATGTCTTGGATTAACATAACTATCGTTATCTCGTTACATTTTCGTTGCATTTTCTGATAAAGGGGATTTGATTAGTGGGTTTATAACAATCAATAAAGCAGTTAAACAGTCTGCGTTCTTAATCGATCATTATTGATACTCCTTCTTCTTTGTACTCTGGCAGACGTCGACTTGAATTTGTTCGAAGAAAGCTCTAAGGCAGTCGACACTGCCATAGAGCTTGTCTAGTGTTGCCATTGGTGATGGCAACATGTGCTTTCTCTGGTCCTCGTATGCCGGGCAATTTTGCAGCAGATGTTCAGTCGTCGTTTTCCCTGTACCATAGGTGCATTTGTCAGTGACACCTATCTTCAGTTTATTGAATAGATGGTACCTCAATCTATTGTGGCCTGTGCGGAGTCTGGAGACCACGACCTCCTCTCTTCTGTTCAACTGGTAATATGCATCATTCTTGTGTGTAGCCAGTATGTTCTGTTTCACATTTGGCCACGTATCTGGACCTAATAACCTTTTGGACTCTTAGTATGTCGCACTAGAATATGGTTGTGGTAGTCGTGCACCTTCTTTTGCCAATCTGTCTGCCTCCTTGTTGCCTTGGATGTTACAGTGGGATGGAACCCACTGTACCACTACTCTTTTTGGTTCGGACTGCGGGCACAGTTATTCTTCATACAAAAGAACGAAATGATCTGATAGCATCCCGTGTTATTCTGACCTTGAGAAATCTAAACTGGCTATCGTTTAAAATCCTCCTCTATCTTGACATCTATTCTCGCACTAATCTTCTTCAATATGTCTTTATATGCATGTTATATTAAAATTTTCTTACGGAATTGGCAGCACCTAATTCCAATCGATTTTTTGCTTAACGGATTAGCATTGTAATTGTTTGTTCATTTGTACATATTCCTGTGTTGTGAACATAATTAACATGCTGAAAAATTATATTGTATAAAGTTTCGCGCGCTATTTTGAGGAGCTCAATATATATCTCACCTGTATCTGAACCTTTATTTGTCGAGACTGCGTAAAGTATCTAATCAAATTTATTTCTGGTTACAAGCAATCCTTTTTCCATCAAAGGATGTATTAGCTTGATATTAATCCAAGTAATACCCCTACACTGATGCGAATGAAAAATAATAAGAGAACCAGAGAACACATTCAAGCGATGGACTTTCATTACATAATTAAATTGCTCGCTGTTTCGGAAATGTTTTTGGTCAGAAATATTGACTTGATAGTGTACCTCCATTATTTGAAATCGTGTGTGATTTATGTCAATGAATGTACAAGTATTATATATCAAAATAACGTGTAGTGTACAGCGACATTTCACTGACAATATGTTTATTAATATTTTTTTGTTAAAACGTGCAATAGTATAGAAGAAAAATTATTAAAGTTTAAAGCAGAACATCAATACATAGTCAAAATATGAACTTATCGAAGTCAAGTTAATGTTATAGTTGTTAAAATTAGTATCTCAACCATCACATCACCAAGATAATCAACTTTAGACATCACACACTTTCAAATATATAAAATGGTAGCCTAAGAAATATAATTTAGAGCACTTTGACTACGACCACTAATATATTCACAATTGCAGACAAAATCACAAACCAATCTTGAAAATTTCATTGCACAATTATTTTCCACATCTCGTTAATAATCCGCTGCGTTGGAACAAGCGCTTACAGAGGGTGGTTAACCGATAAGCGAGTCCATTTTAATGAAATGAAACGTTAGAGCAAAGTAGATCCACATCCTGTTAGGCACCATATATGTGCACTGATCAAATCACCTAACCATGGTCGGTGTGATGCCATGTCACACAGTTGGTCGATGTTTTCGACATGCTTTTTATGAGGCAGTGAATATATTCTAGTCCGTGTCATACACAAAGACCCCGACAGACGACGTCATATATGAAAATAATAACACGACCGTCCATATCGAATTACGCATTATTCTAATTGTTTTTTTTTAAAAAATACTTGCACTTGGGCGCAAACTTGACACAGGTGTGATAGCCCAGGCTGGAGAAATGCCTCCTCATCTTTGATGGGCATACATGACACAGCAGTTTCGGATTTTCTGCCATTTTGTCATTGCTTCCATAATTTGATGGCAAGCTGTCCATGCAAAACAACAATTCTTCAGCTTCTATGATATATTGTAGTCAATGTACGCGCTAGACGCATACATTCATCCAAGAGGATTATAACATGTTATTTTATGTATATCCATATTATGTGTAGCCATATTGTTACATCAGCAACAAAAAATCTTTGGGAAATCCGTTGGTCTGCGATAACTACACAACATGTATACAAACACAAACAATAAGTCTAACAACAACCAAATCTAGAATTGAAATATAAATCCGATGGTGAACATCTAATTTTGGACTGACATCTCTGGAAAAAAAATGCATCGTTTCTTTTAAATTAATTATTAGCAACGTCATCAACATGAACATTCGCAGCGGTGTTTCAGCGCAGGGGATTCCCCAAACAACTGGAACAGCGTCATTCTGTACTGGAAGTTAATCATCCGTGAATGTATCCTCTTATTTTTAATAAAGCAAGATTTTAATTATTTAATTCTTCAAATTTTCTTGTTCTTTTAAAGTCGTACATTTCTTCGTATCCACCTATCATCTGTCTTGCAAGTGATGCCTAACATTATCCATCTCATTAATTCTTGATGATTCTGTACTAATGAAAGCTGTGTTCTATGTTGCTGTTCTTCCATGTACATTGTTCGCCATTGTGCTCATCGTATCGCAGTCGTACGTCAGTCCCGCATTCACGTTACACCTTTTTTTCATGAATATTTAAGCACGGTTATCGTATAAATAGTCATTATTTTTCTGATGAATACATCTACAAAGGATTTTGCCGGTTGAAAAACATATGTTCAATTATAAATTGATGCTGAACGATTGATCTTCCTAGTACGCAGATTCGGTCCGGCAATTTTGTTGGTAGGAGGAACTAAGTTGTTAACGATTTAGTGAGACAGAACTGATAATTTAGATGCAATAATTAAGCTTGAATTGGATACTAATAGTATTAAACTCTAGACATGCTTAATTTAGCAGTAAATAATTCAGCTAATTATTTTCTGTCCTTAATTTTTCAAAATAATAAAACTATACATTGATTGATAACATGCATTGTGTTTTTTTGTGAAAAACTGAAACATCATATTTGTAAGACTTGTCCATGTGAAACAGGGTTTCTATAATAACCTGCTAGACATAAGACACACCCATGTGATAATAACCTGCTAGACATAGGACACACCCATGTGATAATAACCTGCTAGACATAAGACACACCCATGTGATAATAACCTGCTAGACATAAAACACACCAATGTGATAGAGCGCCTCGATAGCCTGTTAGACATAAGACACACTAATGTGATAATAACCTGCTAGACATAAGACACACCCATGTGATAATAATCTGCTAGAAATAAGACGCGTCCATGTGATAATAACCTGGTAGACATAAAACACACCCATGTGATAATAACCTGCTAGACATAAGACACACCCATGTGATAATAACCTGCTAGACATAAGACACGTCCATGTTATAATAACCTGCTAGGCATAAGACACATCTATGTGATACATGTCCTTGAGAATAACCTGTTAGACATAACATAGAAGGCAACTAAGTTCAATTTGTGCAGGGGTCTTCCAGACTGACCCATCTTGTAGAAACAAAGTCACAAGAAAAAAAAAACACATCTACACTTCACAGTACAAGACAAGCAGCTAACTCAAATCGTTTATAAGAACAATTTTAAAATGCCTAGTCGAATGCTGTTTCTGTCCGCACAAAATGTGCTGGGGAATGTAATTAACCAGATAAAGTGAACCATTGGTAGAATATAATTATACACGTTTTATCATACAAGATAAGTACAACCCCATTATTGTGAGGCAAAGAAAAGCCCCACTCTGCCCAATCCAGCCTAGAATATATAATCCTATTATTCAGTCAGACAGAATGTGTAGCCAGAAGTTGTTTCTATTCTTTGTGGTCGTTGTCTTTGGAATGAATAATGTTCTTGTCAGTACCTGGTAAAGTATTAAACAGAGTTATACTTGAGAGACTAAATAAAGCTGTAGATACTAAGTTACGAGGAAAACAAGGATGTTTAAAATAAAACAGATAATGCAGAGACCAGATAACCATATTGCACATAATTATAGATTAGTCAATAGAATGGTATTCAAGTGTGTACATCAACTTTGTTGACTACCATAATGCCTTTGACAGATTGGATATCAGCTAGATTATCTTAAGTTGGCAGATGGCATATCCTGCCTATCTCACATCCAATTTCAAATGCAGAAGATAACAGACACACTAGACATAATCTCCCAGCAAATATATATAACGATAAATGCAGATAAAAGACAAATGCTGATAATAATACCTATTTTAAAATTGAGTGGAACACATTTGGAGGAAGTAGAGTGCTTCCCATACCTAGGGATATAATACACGGTCGGTGGGGCAGATGAGAATGCAAAAGCCAGAATACAATCTGATATATTAACCTAGTAGCATGTGTCATGTTGGAAACCAAATATAACTCAAACATGATCAGAATGTATACCAAGCTAAGGATCTGCCACCCTAATGTGAAGGTTCTTCTTTTATATGGGGACAGAAGCCTGGATGATTACCAAGCTCAATATTAAGAGATTACATGACTTTATTAAAAAATATCTGATAAAGATTCTGGGTCTGCAGTGGTTTAACAATTTTTCAATTGAAATAAATGACACACACACATGGAATATGCCATCTCGAGAGAAGGTGGCATTTGATAGGCTACACATTACGAAAGCCACAATCTCTGTCATGGAACCACAGTGGAAAAGAGACATAGAACATTTAAAGAACATATGGAGAAGAGACCTAGGGGTCGAAACAAGGAAAACAGGGAAAATATGGATAGAACCGGATAATTTAGCAGAGGACGGGAGAGAGTTGGTTGATGATTTATGCAATCCAAGGTTATACGGAAGAATTTATGGTGTAACATGGTCTGTACTGTCTACAAAAGAGAAGAACTCTAGATGATTTAATGCAGGTTTATAAGTTAATCTATGGAAAGGATAAATTAGACTATAGCACGTTTTTCAAAGTTCAACATATTACAAGAATTAGAGGGCATAGCTTCAAATTAGTTAATGGGAAGTCCAGATTGGATATTAGAAAACATTTTTGTCAGTCAGTTAATGCATTAAAGAATAGATTGGATGATCAGTCATTTTTAAAAGGGAATGAACTGGTTGTATAAGACTCCACAGAGTCTTCTAAACCAATATAATAAAGTTAATTTAAGTTTTGTCGATATTATAATCACATAATCGATACATTTTGATGGTTTTCATATATTTCTATCAGCGACTAGGCCTAGCGGTCGATTCCATCTTGTTTTTAAAGGAGAGCGGAAGGGGAGGGGGGGAGGTATTGTCACCTTCATCTTCTTGTATTTCAGAAAATAACAAACACACAAAAAAGCAAAAACACAGCCTGTAGCAATATTGTTAATAGTGCAATAACAGCCACACACATATTTGGAAAATAGAAACGTTCGTGATTACCAAACAGACAGTATACAACCAAAAAGTCAATAAACAACCGAATCTCAGGTGAAAATGTATGTCTCAAAACTCAGATTAAGGATGTTATTAATTAAAATTAATAATTGGCAACCACATCTCGATTTGGTAACCATTGTTTTTCATGCCAGCCCTTGAGAAAGTCTTCTGCACAATAAATTGTGTTAACATGGATATTATCATAGAAGGGGAAGTGTTCAACGACTTATGGTTTGCGGATGGCATGGTCATCATCAGCCACAGCATCAAAGAAGCTAAGCAATGCCTAAATGAGCTCAACAACGGAAACGAGACAGTTGGTCTAAAATAAAATAGACAAAAGACTCAAAGGAAGCTGAACAGTTTATGTCCCTGCCAGAAAATGCGACTTGGTACTGATTCCGTTAAAAAAGTGAATTCATGCGTCTACTTGGGCCAAGAACGTACACACTCCGAGGACATGCATAAAGAAATCCCACGAAGGATAGCAGAGGGGTTTTTCAGCTTCAACCGCATCATAATAGTACTTCAACAGATAACAAACAACAACGAGAAAGCACGCACCTTCAACGAGCGATGAAGTGTAGAACACTGTCACTTTCACTACGAGATCACATCGACAACACCGCCATCAGAAGTCAACCTTGCTTCAATGACGTCGTATATTTGGAGTTGCTAAGAAAGTACAGGTGCACAGAACACGTGGTACGCATGTCCGACAATAGATTGACACGTAATGTGACGTCACGGTGGCCTTACACCTTCAATCGTCGCCCCCACGTCCACCAATAATTTGGAGAATACCTGCGATAAAATAATGGTCCGGTATGGTGCTAAAATGAAAGACGGACATGAGTTTAAACGATATTTGGCTACCTGACTCAGGGCATGCCTGAATGAACACCAGCATTACAGTAGTATCTAGTAGAACACCGTTCACACCCTGGTTTCGGAACAGCGGTATTCCCAACACAACTCTAACATCGTGATTCCTGAGTTAAAGTTATACTTAACTTAACTTAACGTCTTTATACTGGTTTAGAAGACCCTGTAGAGTCTGTATACAACCAGTTACATTTACATCACCTTGCTCTAAAAGCTATCCGCATCCAGTTTATTCTTAAATGCATTAACTGTCCCTGCCTCCACTACCTCCCCTGGCAATGCATTCCAAGCAGACACCACCGAAAAAATGAAACGTTCGTGATTGCCAACCAAAAAGTCAATAAACAACCGAATCTCAGATGAAAATGCATGTCTCAAAACTCAGATTAAGGATGTTATTAATTAAAATTAATATATATATATGTATACATCCAAGAATTAATCACGCTGTTTTTAACTAAATGATTATTTGACTTATTTAAATGCTCGCATTTTCTTACTCTTTCTTAAATCCCAATGTAACGGTCTATCCACCATTTTTCTAGTGCCGTCTTACATTCTCTATTGTTTCTGTCCGTAGCGAAGTCTAGTTATATATTCTTGTTCTTCCATTTTCGTATGTCATTCACTTTGCTTAGCATTTCAGTTGCTTTACTAATAGTTTCTTTTTTTCTACTTTCCTCTTACCCAATGTTATTGCTGCTGTTTCTTGAAGGCTATTTATTTGTTTTATTTTTCATTTCGTTATATGTTTGTGTTTCTGTGTTCTACTGGCGGAGGCATACGCATATCGACCGATGGCCGTAATCTTTAAGACGATATCAGGGCGTATCAACCAATGTATGTGTGCATAGGTATGTACCCGTGCTAGTAATTCAGTGATTCAATATTTTCCTGGGTAGGTGAAATCAGGCAGAATGTTCTTGCTGACTAATGTATTATCCCTAAATGGTGTGTGGGTGTGTATGCATGTGCGTGCGTGGGTGCGTCTATATGTGTGCATGTGTGTGCATGTTTGTGTGTGTGTATATTTGTGTATGTGTGTATGTGTGTGGGTATATGTGTGTGGGTGTGCATGTCAGTGTGTGTGCATGAATGCCCGTTTTATAATTTGCAACTGTTTTTTGTAATTGATCAGTGGCTCAGATAGTCCTGTTTACAGATGGCAAGGCCGTGGTTACAACACTAAAAAGCCAGATAAAATCTGAACCTAATGATTTAGGAGCAGTACTCTGTCAAATATGCAGGCAGTCCGCACCAAATAGAGTAGTGGTAAAGTGGGTTCCATCCCACTGTAACATCCAAGGCAACGAGGAGGCAGACAGACTGGTAAAAGAAGGTGCAAGGTTACCTCAACCAGATTCTAATGTGGCCAACGAAGAGTCCAACAGGTTTATTAAGGCCAGATACATGGCCAAATGGGAAACAGAACATAATGGCTACACAAACAATGATGCATATTACCAGTTGATCAGAAGAGAGCAGGTCGTGGTCTTCAGACTCCGGACATGCCACAACAGACTGAGGTACCATCTATTCAATAAACTGAAGATAGGTGGCACTGACGAATGCACCTGTGGTACATGGAAAATGACAGCTGAACATCTGCTGCAAAATTGCCCGACATTCGGGGACCAGAGAAAGCACATGAGGCCATCACGAGTGCCAATGCTAAACACGCTCTATGGCAGTGTCGACAGCCCCAAGATGACATCTGCTTTCTTCGAACAAATTCAAATTGAAGTATGACAGCGTACGAAGAAGAAGAAGAAGAAGAAGAAGACGAAGAAGAAGAAGAAGAAGAAGAAGAAGAAGAAGAAGAAGAAAAAGAAGAAGAAGAAGAAGAAGATCAGTCGCTCGTTTATTGTATAATGCATCATTCACTGAAAATTGAAAGTTAACTCTTTCTTTCCACTCTTTTAACGCCCTTAAGTTACTTTCTGCAGGTTGTGATTTTCCTGGTCTCTTGAATCTTAGTTGGTATTTCATAATACGCAGATTATGAACAGCATTAGCTTTAGTTCAAGGTTAAACACATGTTTTTTTCACTTGGTTTCTTGTTTTCATCAAAATGCATTATTTTTAGGTTCCCACAATACCTTGACGTTTCCATGTACATCTCCTTGTATTTCACGTGTCCATAATCCAGTAGTTTTTGCTGGACGCACAAATCAGCTAGACCTTTTCCTTATTCATTGTCAGTACTAATCTCATTCTTCCTGAACATGCCTTTCCCAGATCCCATTCCAACGATCGTGTTCACATGTTACATTTTCAGGGTAGTATCTGCTCTTTCTGTTGATCTAACTGTCACGTCCACGAAACATGAGACACACTTTGGCAACATAACAAGTAACAAGGGTCTAGAAAAAGACGATACCAGAGGATATGATAACTAGCAAGCAAGACAGAGGCAGACGAGGGGAATATCAACATATGACATTAGGCATGTTCTAAGGATGACTGACAAAGACGTGATAGCTGACAACAAAATCGTGAATATTACAGACGGACTGTTATCACTCCGGCGATCTAAATACGTTCTACATGGTGATGAGTATGCAGGCAACTCTGTGAATGGAACAAACTGCAATAACATACCACATTAACAAATTATATATTGCATACTGCTGTATTAAGTAATACAATTACCAATTATGCTATATAATAAAGATTTGAAAACAATACATTACACATTTGCAAACAGACAAACCATTATGTTTCAAAAGATCATCATTTGGGATTTTATTTTGCATAAAAGCGATAGGGCAAATGGACATTAAATACAGAAACACATCATCAGCGATATGCAATCATGACCTAATAAAGTTAATGATGTGTTCGCTGATTGATCTGCAAATTGTTTGTTCTGGTTCTTTCACTGACTAGTCTGTCCTTTGGGTTTCCTGTTTTAAGACAGTGATCTGCTAAAACTTGTGAGGGTAATGTCCAGGAGAGCATCGAGACAAGAATGTCCTCACTACCACACAGAGGACACCATGTACATGTTGACTAACAGTGAAACCTAATCACTATAGGTATGCCACAAGATCAACTCAAGATGACGACACTATAAGCTCTATTTACATGTTTAGTCATTTAAGATCTGCTTGGAATTTGAGTTCTCCAGTTTATGTACTTTTGGAAAATATACTTCTTGGGTAACTGGTAAGCTATCTGCTCGGCTGCTAGGTTCAAGACCTCAAGAAAACAGTTTGCGGAATAAAAATCTGTACTTACTGCTCATCTGATAATAAATAAAAATATTAACCGAAGAATTGATCGATTCAAGAACACAACCAATACCACCAATTACTATGACTATATTTTTGTGTTTGCCATCAATTGAAAGCTCTGGTGTAAACACAACAGCTGTAAATAGAATGCTAATAGGAATGAAACATACAATAAAAAGAGTTGAAATCATCACCACCATTTTCGCCACTTTTCGGTTGCGACTAGAAACGACGTCAGTGTGTGTAGTCATTGCAGACTTTTCCCTCCAGAGTGTTCTCTTCTGTATTTTTACCACTAAAATAAATGTACATATACTGATAACACAGAATGCCCCAAAAGGGATAAATACATTGTTGATTGCGAAATTAATTTGATCCACGCTTTCCTTATAATCAGAATACACAAGACCAAGGAGAGTTTTATTTCTTCGTGGATAAAACTTCATGCCCAGTCTGTTGACAACGTACAGAGGTGACACACTTGAAATGAGAACCACGAAGACACACACTACAAGGATGCATACTCGTCTTGGAGTGACAATGTGCTTCACCTAAATGAAAATATAACGGATGACACGTATATATATATATAAGTACGTAATAATATATGGGACAGTCAATGAGCGTTACATAGAATTCATGTATGTAATATTGGTGTAAGTACAATCTTCTTCTACCTGTTCTTCTTTTTCTTCTTCTTCTTCTTCCTCTTCGTCTTCTTCTTCTTCTTCTTCTTCTTCTTTTTCTTCTGCACTCGTTCTCAATGTCCCGCTATCAAGTCCTGAACAGGGCTTTGCAAGTAGCAGGATGCAGTCAGGAGGACGGCATGTCTTGAATCGCTAGATTACAACTATACTGCGATATTTCCTATTTTCGGTCCGACACACCCATCTTTGACTGGGTGTAAATACATAACTTTAAAAATAATATATATATTGCGTGTTCTTCTTCATATATGTGCATGTGTGTTTGGTTTGACTGTGTTAATAATTCGTTGCTGCATTAATAATAATTCCATATATGCATGTGTATGTGAGCATTTTGGTTTATATGCATCTGTACACATTTGATTAATTGATGCGTTATCGTGTTACCATATTTATCAAATCTTTCTTCAAGTACTCTACCCTAACTGGCGTGCCGTGGTTATACGACTGTCAACTGATGTGCCATAACTGGTATATCGTGATTATACGAGTGTCAACGGATGTACCATAGCTGGCATACCGTAACTATACGACTGTCAATTGTTGTGCCGTAACTGCCATACCGTGATTATACGACTGTCAACTGCTTTACCATAATCTCAACACCCATTTCGTGATTCTACGACTGTCAACTGCTGTACCATAACTACCATAACAGGATTTAACAACTGTGAACTATTCTCTGGATAAAAGCTGCTGTCTCACGTGTAATATTGGTTGTCGATTCAATTGGTTTTTTGTTGTGTTAATTTGTTAAATAATTGGTCTTTTCGGTATTTTGTTTTTATCCTTGAAAACGGTTTATTGTCGACGATACATGGTGTTTATTCTTTGTCTGTCTCAGTGTGGTAACTAGCCAAACCCGTGTCTGGTTTATCAACGTTATACAAATATAGATCATGTAACTCGTTGCCTGGAAAAATCGTAGAATGTTATGGACTATTTGCCAGTCACAACTACGTGAATAAGATCCATAAACTATGTAATGTGCCACGTTATGTTGTCAAGATTTTACGTAAATGTAGTTGACTAGAAAACACATATTGACAATCGTTAATTTTACATGGCAGAGCGCAAGTTTGTTCATAATTCATGTAGTTTCTTGTTATACCAATGCTCTGATCCATTCTGAAATCGTCAACTCTTTCTTTTTCTCGAATATGCTAAAGATTCAGAATTGTTGATTGCCCAATACCCATGACAACTATGTAATTCCGTTATTTGTGAGCTGTCAGATCTTGTCATGTAAATGCCTTACGGACACACGCTCACATCTATACTTAATGTTTGTAGTACTGTGAATAGGGGGTTGTGTATTGTAGGAGCAACCTGTTTCGCAGATCGACCAATCCTGGGCACACATCCAGGTGGTATATCGACTGACTTCTCAAGGTGATGACAGAGTCTGCAATTTGATTCACGAAGTATGCCAATTATATACAAATGTTTGTTGATAGAGGTTTGGCCTGTTCTTAACGTGGATATCAAATTATAGTCACTTCGCTTCAGGTCCTTGGCTGGGTATCTGGATTTGCATTTGACATATATTTGTCTTGTCTGGGATGTAGTCCATTGATCTTTCGCCTCGCGATCATGAAGCATCTATAAAGGAACCCTTGATATTTACGTAACAATCCTGCTATCAGCATAACTCACAGGTAAATAATACAATATATATAAATATAAATATACATATATATATATGTATGTATATATATATATGTATACATGTGTATATGTATATATCTATATACATACATACATACACACACACACACATGTTTATATGTAACTGAAATCCAGTACAGTTGAAACTGATAATGGGTCGCAAGGCAAACTGTTCAACTAACAACTTAATTTGAGCTAAAGTATACCAAAACTTGAGCTTGTTGAGTGCTTCGACAGACTAGTTCCAGTGGTCCATGTAGTGGTGAGCATGTCCAAATATCAATCATTGAATGGCCGAGTATCCAGAGTCTTACTATCGTCATTACATTGGGGATGTAAGGAGAGCCACTGAAAACGTCTTGATTTTTGATAAATCTGAAGACCTTAATAACATTATATAACAATGCCGATAGAGCTCACAATAGAGCATGTTTCTTCACTAAGTAACAGCCAGAAAATGAAACGTTATCATGTGCATATATGTTGATGTTCTATGCTATATACTGTATGTAGGATGGAGTACTCAATCACATGACCAGTCCTTCTCAGTTACCTGTTGAGAAATGCCCAACATGTTTCCAACTATTTGTTATTTCTCAGTCTGGCCATGGTAAAACTCAACCATCATACGACTATCTTCAGAGAACAACATAATACATACCTTCAATGGGACAGTTATACACAGACACCTCTCTAATGTTATTATAGCAGTGATCCATCCAGTTACTCGTGTAAACGTTGTGTGAGGCATACCACTCGTGAGGTACTGGAACTCTAAGGTGTCAAATGGCAAGTCTAAAGCACTGAAAGCTGGAGTACTGCATATGTTTGTCCAAACCAGAGTTGTTAGACAGCCTAGATCGGCGATAGCGAGACCTAAAAATAGACAATACCTTTGGATGCATTGTTAAAAACATGTGTACACTTTTGCAAACGTTGAAAACTGAGCATCTTTAAGATTAGCAATTGGTATATTATTCCCCCGGTGATGTGTACATTGCTTCCGGTTCGGTAAAGTAATCCAGTTTTGTTGTGTGTTTTATACGGGAAGAGGGAGATGGCATGAGGTTGGGAATACCACATTAATATTTTACACCTTGAAGATACTGCTGGACATCAGTCTGTAATTATCAACTTTTAATGCATCCGAACGATAGATCCATTTGTTAAGCATGTTTTTTTTTGTGGTTTTATTTCAATGTCCATGTTTTGAATATACGTCATCTCATAACGTGTGTAGGCTGTCCGATGTTATAACAAATACACACTTGTGAAAGCAGGAAACAAAAGTAGCCAAACAAGTTATTTTTCTAATGGCCAAAAAATTAATATTGAATGCGATTCAATCTCAACAGCATTAGCATATTAAAATAAACGATATGACTCGTGGCTTTCTAAAATAAAACACATACACTGTATATGTAGCATGTATAGCAAATGTTATTAGCCAAATTCCACACTAGAAAATGTTAAACTGTACCAAAGAGACTGACGTTGACAGGATCTCTGAAGCCTTGTTTTACAAAACAAATGATGTTGATAATGTTAGTCCCGATACCAAATAGATCGACTGACTGGCATACAACAGTAAATATAATCCATTGACAAGTCAACCTTATCTCGTCGCTTAGCAGGGGATAAGACGATTCGTGATTATGTGATGTTCTGTTACTGGTCTTAAAACGTGATTCTCCCATTTCATTTGACTGCATTTGAAAATAAAACTCGTTTAACAGGTATATGTTAATGAATATTTGACGAAGCTCCGCATTTTCAATCTGTACGGACCACCAAACAGAGACCTATCGCTCTCGAGTATGGAGGTCAGAGACTCCAACTGCATAGTAGTTGGAGATTTCAACAGCCACTCGGAGAGATGGGGCTACTCTGACACAGACAGCAGAGGTGACGAAGTGGAAGATTGGGAGATAGATGCAAATCTCTCCCTAATCAATAGGCCGGAGGATAGCCCTAGCTTCTATTCAAGAACATGGCATACCACCTCGACTCCAGATTTGGCCTTCTCCACACAGGACATACACTATAAAATAGACCGCCAGGTGCTAAACCAACTGGCAGGTAGCGACCACAGGCCGATCAGGCTAACCATTGACATGGAAGTAGGCCCACAGGAAACAAAACCGCTCCCACGTTGGAATTACAAACGAGCCGACTGGGACAGATTTGCAATCCTGACAGATGGGCTGTGTGAAACAATCAACACACGAAACACCAAAATGAAGCCCATGGTAGAGAGCCTAAGCAAGGCAATAATGCAAGCCGCCACTGAAACCATCCCAAGAGGAGCTAGGAAAAACTATAAGCCCTACTGGAATGATGAGTTACAGAAAGTGGAAGATGCAGTAACAAATGCTAGAAACGTGGCAGAACGAGAAAAATCCATGGAGGCAAACATCGCCCTCAAAGCCGCCACGGCGAAGTACAAACACACTCTCAAGCAAACAGCAAGAGAAAGTTGGAAAAATGAAACGGAAAGTTTAAACCTGGACAAAGAAGGGAACAAGCTATGGAAGCTAGTCAGAGCCATGAATGACGAAACCCCGTCAAATAAACAAATTACTATCAAGCAGGGCGAGAACTTGATCACAGGTAAGAAAGCCGCAAACGCCTTTGTCGATCACTATGCCAGAGCAAACCACATCGAGGTCCCTGCAGATAAGCATACAGACATTAGCGAAGAGCTAAAGGGACACGAAAACATAAATACGGCTCCTGAAGAGCACATGATGGCCAAACTAACCATGCGCGAAATGGAAGAGGCTATGAGAACACTAAAGAAA
The DNA here is from genome assembly GCA_036924085.1 of Ariolimax columbianus. Taxonomy (NCBI): domain Eukaryota; kingdom Metazoa; phylum Mollusca; class Gastropoda; order Stylommatophora; family Arionidae; genus Ariolimax; species Ariolimax columbianus. The sequence goes on from JAVGWX010000007.1 coordinate 15,111,812, forward strand.
AGGAAATCTCCCGGAAAAGACGGGATAACAAACGAAATGCTGATGGGGCTGGGCCAAACAGCGAAGAAAAAGCTACTATCAGTCCTGAACCAAAGCTGGAAAAGGGGTCTTGTACCCCAGGCATGGAAAGATGCAATACTGGTACCAGTACCAAAAACAGGAAAGGACAAAACAGATCCGAATGGATACAGGCCCATAAGCCTACTGAGCTGTGTCGGCAAGCTGATGGAACGGATGATAAACACCAGACTGATGTGGCATCTGGAAGAAAAACGAATACTAATTCCACAGCAAGCCGGCTTTAGACAGAACAGATCCACTGAGGACCAGGTCATCCTCATAGCCCAGGAGATAGAAGATGCCTACCAGGCACAGAAACACACAGTAGCTGTTTGGGTGGATCTGGAAAAGGCATTTGACAAAGTCTGGAAGGATGGACTTAGAGTCAAGCTAAGAAGAAGTGATGTATGTGGGAAGATGTACAAGTGGATCAACCACTACCTCAAACAAAGAACGGCCAGAGTCCAAGTACAAGGGCAGAGGAGCAAAAAGGGGACACTCGAGCAGGGAGTACCCCAAGGGGGAGTACTGTCACCCACACTCTTTCTGGTATATATAAACGATATTACAGAGAATATACCAAGAAGAGTCCATAGCTCAATGTTTGCAGACGATCTGGCTATGTGAACCTCTGAAAAGAATCTCACCATAGCAAGAAATCGGATGCAAACGGCCCTAACATCGCTGGAAGAGTGGGCGATCCCATGGCTGGTCAAAATAAACGAGGAGAAAACCACGTGCACAATATTCTCGCTCTCATTAAAACCCCAAAGTACCAAATTAAGCCTAAATGGCAAAATCCTGCAGCCAAACGACAACCCAACCTATCTGGGAGTCACATTTGATCGGCGCATGACATGGAAAAGTCAGATTGAGAGAAACCGAATGAAAGCCAGAGAAAGAATGGCGATCATGAGGAAACTTGCTGGCACAAGCTGGGGAGCAGACGAAGGCATACTAAAGAAACTGTACACTGGAAGAGTGAGACCAGTTCTCGAGTATGGCATTGCGGCATGGACAACAGCAGCGAAGGCGAACTTCGATAAAGTTAACAAACTTCAAAACCAAGCCATGAGAATTATAACAGGTGGCATGAAGTCAACGCCAATTGTAGAACTTGAAAAGATTACAAAACTGCAATCCATGACCGATAGAAGAGACTGCAGAGCCCAGCTGCAGTCAGAGAAACTCCGAAGACTGACGGACCATCCAATGTACCAGAGACTAAACAATTTGGGAAATGGGAAACTAAAGCGGAGAAACTTTGCAGAAATAGCCAAAGCAAAGATGCACGAAGATCCCATAAACGCACTAACAACACCAAAACCCATCACTACTGTACGAAAACCTACTTGGAGGCAGGATATATTTCCAGAGGTGGTAGAAAATATACCAGGTATTGCAAACAAAAACTGCCAGAGTGAAAAAGAAAGGAGAGACACTACCCTAAGCTTCATAACGAAAAGCTACCCAAGCATGGACTGGACCCATGCATACACCGACGGTTCTGTAACAAACACTACACAGAACGGAGGGGCAGGAGCATTCCTGAACCTACCAAATGGCAGAAATATAACACTGTCATTCGCTACTGGTAAGTACACAAGCAATTTCAGAGCAGAGGCAGAGGCACTGAGGGCGGCAGTGGAAGAAATGGTAACACACAGTGAAAATGAGAGCCATATAGTATTGCTGACAGATGCTCTCGAAGTAGTCACAGCGCTAAAAAGCCAGAAGAACACTGAGCTAAATGACTTAAGAGCAGCACTCTGCAAACTGTGCCAGCAGTCCGCACCAAAAAGGGTGGTGGTACAGTGGGTTCCGTCACACTGCAACATCCTAGGCAACGAGGAGGCAGACAGACTGGCAAAAGAAGGTGCAAGGCTACCACAAACAGATACCAGTATGACGTACGAAGAGTCAAAACGGCTTATCAAAGCCAGATACATGTCCAAATGGGAAACCGAACATACTGGTTACACCAAAAACGATGCCTATTACCAGTTGAACCGAAGAGAGCAGGTCGTTGTCTTCAGACTTCGCACTGGCCACAACAGACTGAGGTACCACCTATTCAACAAACTGAAGATAGGGTGTACCGACGAATGCCCGTGCGGTACTGGTAAAATGACCACTGAACATCTGCTGCAGAACTGCCCGACATACGAGGATCAGAGAGAGCAGATGTGGCCATTGCCAGTGGAACTGCAAGACAAGCTGTATGGTAGTGGCGAGAGTCTCAGGATGACCGCCACTTTTTTCGAGAAAATAATGGTTACTGTCTGACTGTGTACGCAGAAGAAGAAGAAGAAGTTTCCCATTTCCGAAATTGTTTAGTCTATGGTGCATTGGATGGTCAGTCAGTCTTCTGAGTTTCTCTGATTGCAGCTGGGCTCTGCAGTCTCTTTCGTCGGTCATGGATTGCAGTTTTGTAATCTTTTCAAGTTCTACAATTGGCGTTGACTTCATGCCTCCTGTTATAACTCTCATGGCTTAGTTTTGGAGTTTGCTAACTTTATCGAAGTTCGCCTTTGCTGCTGTTGTCCATGCCGCAATGCCATACTCGAGAGCTCGTCTCACTTTTCCAGTGTACAGTTTCTTTAGTATGCTTTCGTCTGCTCCTCAGCTTGTGCCAGCAAGTTTCCTCATGATTGCCATTCTTTTTCTGGCTCTCATTCGGTTTCTCTCGATCTGACTTGTCCATGTCATGCGCCGATCAAATGTGACTCCCAGGTAGTATTTGCCGTTTAGACTTAATTTGGTGTTTTGGGATTTGATTGATAGCGAGAATATTGTACATGTGGTTTTTTCCTCGTTTATTTTGACCAGCCATGAGTTCGCCCACTCTTCCAGCGATGTTAGGGCCTGCTGCATCCGATTTCTTGCTATGGTGAGATTCCTTTCAGAGGTCTACATAGCCAGATCGTCTGCGAACATTGAGCCATGGACTCTTCTTGGTATATTCTCTGTAATGTCATTTATATACACCAGGAAGAGTGTGGATGACCTTACCCCACCCCCCCCCCCCCTTGGGGTACTCCCTGCTCAAGTGTCACCTTTTTGCTCATCTGCTTTAGTACTTGAACTCTGGCCGTTCTGTTTTTGAGGTAGTGGTTGATCCACTTGTACATTTTCCCACAAACTTCACTTCTTCTTAGCTATACTCTAAGTCCATCTTTCTAGATTTTGTCAAATGCCTTTTTCAGGTCCACCCAAACCGCTACTGTGTGTTTATGTTCCTGCCACATCAGTCTGGTGTTTATCATACGCTCCACGTTCGTTCCATCAGTTTGCCGACACAGCTCAGCTGATAGGCCTGTATCCATTTGGATCTGTTTTGTCTTTTCCTTTTTTTGGTACTGGTACAGGTACTGCGTCTTTCCATGCCTGGGGTACAATACCCCTTTTCCAGCTTTGGTGCAGGACTGATAGCAGTTCCCTTTTTGCTGTTTGGCCCAGCCCCATCAGCATTTCGTTTGTTATCCCGTCTTTTCCGGGAGATTTCCTTTTCTTTAATGTTCTCATGGCCCCTTTCATTGTTAATTTTGCCATCATATGCTCTTCTGGTGCCACATTGATGTTGTGGTGCCTCTTTTGTTTTTCATTAATGTCTGTATGCCTATCTGCAGGGACATGATTGTCGTTCGCTGTTGCATAGTGTTCAACAAAGGCTTTTTGGCGCTATTTTTTCCAGTGAGCAAGTTTTCGCCCTGCTTGATGGTAATCTGTTTGTTTGACGGAGTTTCGTCATTCAAATATACAATATGACTCGTGGCTTTCTAAAGGAAAAACAAAACACTGTATATGGATCTTTTATAGCAAATGTTATTAGCCAAATTCCACATTAGACAATGTTTCACTGTACCAAAGAGGCTGATGTTGACAGGATCTCTGAAGCCTTGCTTTATAAAACAGATCATGTTGATGATGTTAGTTCCGATACCAAATAGATCGACTCCCTGGCATACAATAGTAAATATAATCCATTGACAAGTCAACGTTAACTCGTCGCTTAGCAAGGGATCAAACGATTCGTAATTATGTAATGTTCTGTTACTGTTCGTAAATAGTGATTCTCCCATATCATTTGACTGCAATTGAAAATAAAACCCGCTTCACAGGTATTTGACAATGGATATTTCTCAGCTGTTGGTAAAGTCCAGACTGATCCTTAAAATAATTAGCCGGATATGTTTAGCAATACAGAAACAAGGATTTTTTAAAAAAAATGTCGTGTGTCAATGCAACTGAACACAATATGTTTCGTTGCATTGCACATTAAACATATGCATATCAAAGTATCACAACTGATCAGTTGTGCAAAACCGACTAAGTAATCTTGACGCCGTTCCAATGAAAAAAGACAAATGTAAAGAAAGTTTCGAAGAGGTGATCGATTGTGTTACATTTATGCACAGTGCATGTATCGCATGTAGTCGCTGTACGAAGTTGCCCGTGGCATTTTAGTTCAATATGTTCCTAAATATTTCACTACTTTATAAGAATGTCTTTACATTGATGTTGGTTTTATCGTTTTCTATTTTAAAATAATATACGTATTGTGTATTGGCCTTTTATTGTACTAGTTTTCTGATTCAGACATCGGTCAACTACATCATGTATCATGTGACACATGCGAAATTATGAATAATGACTATTGTTTGTGTTCTACAATATGGTTTGTTTGATAGTAGAACTATACAATTACAAGTAGCAAACACGGGTTGATGGCCCTTGTTACAAATATTATCCAGCAATCATGTCTGAAGCTGTTATTATCGTATTTAACAAGTATGGGAACTAGAAGATATACGAGTCATGCTGAATAATTTTAGCTATCAGCTTTATTCTCCAAGTTGGTAGTTTTAACCATTCATTAGTATGTCTCTGTAATTGTGGGTGAACTAGTGTTGACGTTAAATACTTTAGCTGCATAACATTATTGCATCTGCTATGTGTGTCAACTAATATGAAATTAAGCCAAACCTAACAATCACTGAATATGATATTATATGATTGTACTTTAATCGCATTTGCTTCGACCAATTCCATTGTTCCGATCATATGGGGCGATGAGGCAAAGTACACTGATCAGACAATGTTAGCCAAGGTCAGGAGAAATATACTGGCCAAGACCCTCACCTGGCCTCGTTGGTCGTCCGGGAAACGGGCTGTTGTCAGTCTGGTGAACAATTAGGTTCAGCTTGATTCATGTAGTAGTGAGTGACACGCAAGTGAAGCAAAGTATTTCACAACCATCTTGAGGACACTAGTCCACTTCTTCATCACGCTCGATATACCACTAAAGCTACTGCAATCTGCCACAAGCGCCGTCCTTTTCAGGGTTAAAAAGGGTTATCACCTTATTGTGGACATTAAAACCAACCAGAAAGCAGCCAGCCATCTGATCTTATAACAAAAAATAATGTTTGAAGACAATGTCGCAGCTGTGAACTATATTATAGACATAGGTGTATGCTCGAGATATTAAACGAGGTCATATATAAACAGCTACAAAATTAACACCCGGACATCTACACAATTAATAATTTATGGACCAGATAGCGTCATTGGGAATACCATGTGTACAGTGTGTGAAATGGAACTCGCGCTTTGCCAGAATGGAAAAAAAATGAAAAGGTACTTGAAAATCTTGGTACAGAATCACTTTGAATGTTTGTCACGCACTTTATAATTTCCATGAAGTTCAAAAACAATATTACAGAAACGTATTAAGATATTAAGTGCGAATTTCTCTGTTTTAAATGTAATTTTATGTAATCTTTTTCATCAGAGAAACATCAAGTGCATTCGTTGAAACAAACATTTACGTTTGAATTGACATCACATAGGAATATTTGAGTGCATGCTAGAAAGTGAAAATGGGACAGAAGAAAAGAGATTGAGAGAGAAGTAACGGAGGCATATAGATCTAGAATGGTAGGAAAATGATTATGTTATAAAAAAGTGGAATGAAATGAAACGCGGATAGGATAGAAAGAAAAGAGATGGTCTTTAGTGAATGCATTTTGTAGAAATGTAATCATGTTACAACTTAATACTTACTGCGTGTAAATGTTTTTTTAAACAATAAAGTACAACAACAACTTTGGTGTTCATTAAAAGAAAACAAATTCATTCCAAATATGAATAAGGCCACAAATAATGGTGTATACATATATATATATATATATATATATATGTATATATGTGTGTGTGTGTTTGTGTGTGTATTTGTGTGTGCGTGTTTGTATGTGTGTGGGTGTGTGTGGGTGTGTGTGTTTAAACAGTTCTGGAGTGTAAATGTGTTGTTCGTATGTTGCTTTGTTTCTGCAGATCCAAAGTAAATGTTTAAATGTTGTCAAAAGTGTTAGTAATATGTTTTGGGCGTATTTATCTGTTTACGGAATGTTATTTAGCATAATTTCCATGAACATATTCCTTTGTATTTTTGTGTGTTTGTTTATTATATTTCTTAATGTTTCTAAAGTGTATGTTACAATATCGCATTTCAAAATATATATTCTTCGGTTTCTTGGATGTTCTGCGGGCTGTGTTCCTGTGTAATTGTTTTGCGTCATATTGGTGTTATACTATATAGTAGTCTGCATGTAACTTCTTTAGTTGTTTGTGATATTGTTAGTGCGTGAATGCTACTAAGTATATATATGTATAGTCTGGAATAAAGAAAAGGTATCCTACTATTATTGTTTTTTTAAGTTATGGCTCTTGGGATTGTACTAGGTTTTGATAAATAATTTCAGTTTCTAGCATAATTACGTTTTAATTTAATTGCATGTATTTACTGCACTCTTTATTGAAATGTGATACGTTTACAAACAAATGTGGTATGTTATTTTTTATTTTACAAAATTTTCTAATGGTTAGTACTACTTAATAGTGTCCTAATGGGTATTCGTTGGGGTGTGTGATTATTTTGCTTAAAAATGTAATTCTGAGAGCTTGGATTATTGTTGTAATGTCTAGTGGGGCAATTACTTTTCTGTTTTTGTCTTGTGTTAATGTTTTGTGTTTAATGCTGGCTCTAGTGTTTATATAAACTACATTTTTAATTAGCAATATTATTTCTGAGTTGTTCTCTAGTGGGGGAATGAAGATGTTATTCGCATATATTAATTTAGGTACGATAACGGTGTCTATTATAACATTTCTACAGACTATGTTGTAGTTTTAAATTTATATTTGTCCAACTAATTGTTCATCTGCTCTGTTAAATTTCGCCACATTTCTTATTTTTTATTTAAAGGGTTTGCCTGGTAATATATTCCATATATTTGTAGTTTCTGTTCTTGCATTAATTGGAAGGGGAAATCATTTCTAAATTTCCACTTTCCTATTCCCACAATTTTGGATTTTAGAATATTTACTTTGCAGCCACTCTGTTTGTCAAAGGTTTTAAACCAATTAGGATGTTTTCTATTGATGTATAATTTGATAGGGAAAATACAGTGTCGTCTGCGTATGCTATACGATATGTTTCTCTGTTCCCCGCTATATGTGTCCATTTAATTGTTTTATCGTGCCTGATATGTTTCTAAGACTTGTTCCAATACTAGCACATATAGGAAGATGAACTAAGATAAACCTATATACTAAATTGTATTTATAAATAAGACCGCAACTCACTACAAATGCATTACTCTACACAAACTAGAAAAACAATAAATACACACACAATGTCATCAAAAAATAAACTACACATCATATCACCCAACATTAGAGGCCTGTGACACAAATTCAAGCACATAATAACCCTAATACGTGGATAGAAAACATATTTCTTTTTTCTACAAGAAACGCACATAAGTCAAGACATACAGGCACATCAACTCACAGCTAATTTAGGAATAGCCCACGCATGGTTTAGTCTAGGTACAAACATAGGGGTAGCAACAGTACCCACATCAAATAAGTAGGAGGTAACACACACCCACAGAGAGATGGCGGTCAGGGTACACATAACAGAAATAAAAAGTAAATACCTTTCAAATGACACCCACACACAAGTGGGCATATATACGCCCCCGCTAAAAGGACAAAACAGGGTAAATTTTATGGAAACCTACAAGACACGTTAAATCAGCATTACAAAAGACATAGCATTATAATGGCAGGTGATTTCAATTTTGTTCTGAACACACTAGACACATCACAGAGAATAACACAAACAAGGAAAACAAATGACATATTACAGCACATTCTAGACGAGCATGCCCTATCAGATACATTCAGAAAAATATATTCCAATGGCAAAGAAACAACATTTGTAGACGAAACACATGGCAATGCACATCAACCAGGTTATATAGAATTTACATACATGACAGCTAAAAGATAACTAAAATACATTTAGACACTACTACTTTCACAGACCACAAGGCAGCAGAGATAGTTATCAACGGGAAAAAATGCAAACGCTACACAGACTGAAGTTATACACTGAGCATTTAACAACGCGTTACTAGAAAACGAAAAATATGTTAAAGTTGTAGCAGCTTTGATTCAAAAATAAGTACAGACTGCGCCAACCGAACAATTACCTGAATATTGAGATCTATTGAAAAGCACAATTAAAATCAGAACTCGAATAATATCAAAAGCCATACATAAATAAATAAATAGAGACATAATAATTATAGAAGACGCTATACAATTAACTAAACTTTTAGATACGAATGCCCCACAAATCCATGTACTTCAGGAAAAACTAAACAAATTTGGAAAACACAGACAAGGAGCACAATTAAAAAAAGGCAAAGGCTGCAGTCCATCGTAAACGCTGATGTCATAATTAATGTTGCCAGCGCTATTTTTAGTAAATATTAACTGAGCTACTGTTTATCCTCACTCTCTCTTTTCGTGCCTCTCGACCCCAGTGGCAAGTCAAGGACAAGACGACTATAGGGCGACTAAGAGATGCAGGGGACTCCGCATCAAGCACTCGAATAAAGACGGCGGAGTTCGGAGTCGAACCCGCACCACCTGACCACGAGGACGACGGCTTAACCACTTCGCCATGGACGGTGCACAATTAAGGACTAAACTAAATACCATAACACAAGAGACACCGTAGATACAACGCAGTAGACAGATAATGGAAATTAAAGGGGGGATGGTACTACAGTTACAGAAAGCGATAAAATAGGCGAGGCGTTTAAAAACGTATACCCACGTGTACTCAGAAAAGAGGTCAGCTCCAGAAACAGGTGAACGCTGTGAAACTTTTACAAAATGCTTGAATGAGCAGGATAAAAGAAAACTTAATGAGCAACTGCCGTTGGGAAATATTAAAAGTTCGAAGTCATCCATGAGGTCTCATTGCACTGGGAAACCTGCAGAAGTCGAAACATAATGATATTCACCACAAAGGAAAACTACCTTCAAAGAGTTTAATATCTGTTGTATTGTAAGTGACCGTGAGAAGCGAACCAGTTTTGAAATTGCAAAGATAAAGATCAATGTTTTCATCAATGTATATCTTTGTCGAAAAGAGGGATTGAAATATCATGTTACAGTGATGCTGTGAGGGATTTGGGAAAGTCCAGCCATTTATCAGTGACATTCGGCGGGATAAAACGATATCGGCGACATATGTGTCATGCATTAAAGATACGGATGATATAACTATTACAATAACGTTTTTTAGGTCTGGAATTCTACTGCACAAAACTAACACGTAGATGAAAACATACACATACAAGAAAGATTGCGACAAAAAAAGGATTTGGGTACATCATGAACTGGCCAAGGAGAGATTGGACAAGACATAAGTACATTGAGCGTATTTGGTAGAGACATGTGTGCGCATCGATCTGAAATGTGTTGATTTTCCGTTTTGGTTTTAAATGATCTGCTAACATTTAAATTAATGTTGTTGCTCCCACAACCCAACATGAAGGTATATGTGTCATAATGTTATGTCTTCCACATCAGCTTACTAAGTGGCATGCATGATACCAAAGGCTGAATTGACGCCTTAGTCGTGTCCTTGAAGAGCGCATTTTTGGGCAACCAGGTGATCCTGTTCCCTCCAGAGTCCTACCATAAAAGAGTATATATAATAACCCATGGCCAGGTATTCGGACTGTATGCTCCGCTCAACGGATTTCTGATTGTATTAGCATATTAATAATGCTAAATGTACTAGATGTGTTAAGAACCCTAGGTATCTGGCTCATGTCTTGACATTCGATATTCAGTAACCTTGCTATTGAGACTGTGTAGAAGTAGTTCAACGTTGTAAGTGGCAGTTGTTAAGCAAGCATATAGTAGCACTGAAAGAACCATATCTATGTAAACCTTCAGTTTCGCATGTAGGTTGATGCCACTTCAATGCCAACCTTATGTTAAAGGTCTGCAAAGGAATAACTGTTTGTTAATGCCTACACTTTACCTCATTCGTTATGGCTATGTTCTGGGATAATGTTCTACCAACGTTCGAGAATCTGTTAACAACATTCAATTTTCTAAAGAGAAAGCTTAATAATCAGGACATTTTTTTATACGTACTGGCAGGAGCTGTTTGGTACCTTGCTTCTGCTTTCTCTGAGTTGGTTGTACGATCACAATTGGAAAATGCTTCGGAGAATCTATTCCTGGTATTGTGTAGATGATCCTTGAGTGATCTTTAAAGCAGAGTGTCAGCAATAAAAATATATGATGGTGTGTGATTTAACCTTTCGTTATACTTGAAGACCCCTAAGATTAAACAACGCCTGATGTTGATGTATATATCTCCAACTGTGAACGCACTAATCAGCATAGCAGAGACGAACATACATGACACTGTTGGTGCAATCACATGCCGATGTTTAGCTTTATATATGGTGCGAAATGACTTCAACAGTTCACCCTTTGTGTTAATCTTTGGCTGGAATTCCATCATGCCGTTGGCGTACTATCACGATGTATTTTTTTGGACATTCGTAATTTGACATAGTCCATCTCTAATGAAACTGCCGAACGCTTTGGCTAGGTCGTCAATAGATGCAACATATCACCGTTCGATTCAAATACATTTATCAAACAGTTGTTTTGCTGCGAATACAATATCGGAGGTTTTCCCTTCTTCAGAGAAACCACACTGACATTCTGATAGAAGATCGTCGTCGACATGAACGATCAAGCGATTCAGAAGTAAAACTAACGACAATTATTAATGTGACTGACAGTAACAATATGAACTCGGCGAGGATTACATGATTGACGGATTTCTTAGTTATTTTTACAAATGTATGTTTGTTGCATCTGTGTGGTCCTGCGGGTTGGTTTCGTTCTGCCGTATTTATCAAAGATCATGTACCATGCATCTTCTATAGCTCTACGTCCACCAGTATAGACCTCAACATAGATTGCACCTCAGCCAGGAGCTTGAACATTAGCAAGTTGACGAACTGCACTGTTTGTCTTGAACATTTTTGCTAGAACATCGAATGCTTTGTTAAAGGATTTGGGAACTGGCCTTCGATGGTTTAATTGTGAATGGATGATGGTTGTTTTAGAATGGCATTGACATGTTCGTTCCAAAGTTTCAGAATTCTTCATTTTTTCTGAAATAATAGTTTGTTCCCCATATGTGTGTAAGAGGGTCAGTGAACGTGATGGCGTGGGACCATAGGGCATTTACAGTGCATCCTAAATGTGTGTTATGTCATGATTGTCATCAAAACATTGGATCTCATCGGTTTTATTATACAAAAGTGTGTCCGACATCTGGCGCAGTTTAAATTTGAAGATTCAAAGCACGTTGTAGAATACGTCTATTTTACGCAGGCATTAGATCGTTTAGGCAGGTGCTTAAGAAGAAATGCTTGTCTGCCAACATCTCCTTTTTGATTTCTGAATTCACATCGAACCAGCGATTTTGTCTTTTGCTGGTGGGAACCATACTCTATGTAGCTGTTTCGTAGATCTGCTCACTTAAGGATGTTCCATTCTTTGTCACACTGTTTCTGCTTCTAAGAATCGACGTCACTGCATTCCGGGCATACCCATAGGTACTCAGTTCCTCTCAAAAATGACGTAATGTATGGATGATGATGGTCCCTATAGCTCGCTGGTTGTACACTCTCATGCACCTCCCTCTCATGCGCCGCACTCCGCTCGAAAAAACTTTTAATGTTGCAACTTTACAGTCTGTGGATTGCTGCTTCATCTATTCTGGTTTCCTCATCCAGCAGGCGGTCATCGATTGATTTCAAAATGTCACTTCTATCCATCACTAATGGGCCATGATCAGAGCTTGGAAAACCAAGATATCAGCGCTTTCATTGCCTTGAACCCCGGCATGAGCAAGACAGTAGATCCATGTCAGTCGCTAGAGGTTTGATGCCTCAACAGCTGATATCCACTCGTACCTTAGCCATACCTTCTGAACCTTTTAAGTACTGTTTGCTCGTCTGTCACAATGACGGCCCTTGTTGTAGAAGTCTCATGTATCGATTTCAGTGATGGTGTCACTGCTTTCATCTCCATTCTCATACTGGAGATTGTTGACACGTATGCCTTACTGCGCTCAGCAACGACCTCAGTCCCCAGCCTGATGCCCCACTCCGCACGACTGATCCGTCAATGTATATGACAATGTCACTCTCCTGCGTGTTCTCAGTTTTCAGCTGATTTACCTCGTGCTCTGCTCTCCCGTTGCTCCGTTCTTTGCATTCCTTTCCTAAGGTTATAGGGACTCGCTGTTACTCTGTGTGGACCCATTCTTCCCCATTGGCTATCCAATTGTTGTCTCATCCGGTGCCATCAATGACAACCCTCTCTTGATTACTGATGCCTTGATGTATGAGATACTACTGCGCAAAGGATGTCATGTGTCTGTGATGACCTGCATATCGGATTTGACTTGTGCCAGTTGATGTCTGGATGTCATCGATAATAATGTCAACATGTACTTGCATCATCACAATCGGGATATCTCTAGTGCAGGCCACAACCAGACGATTACCTTCATTCTCGATTCCTTCCAAACTTGCACACGTGTTTTTATATTGTGAGATTGCCTAGTCCGTAATCGATGACCGGATGAAATAGGATGAACAGGAGGTTTTGTTCCAAATCGGCAGCAGCCATGGCCATGATTGCTCCTAACCCTCGCTTGCATCTTTGTACGATGTGGGCAACATGGAAATTACAGGAAATACTGCGATCAAAGGTCACTCTGAAGTATTTCACTATGTCGCACATGTCAATGTTGCAACCATCAAATGTGATGCCTGGGAACCTAGCCTTTACTATGGAATTATTCAAATAGCACCACACCATGCAAGCCTTATTCGGATTGATCTTTGAGTCTTAGTCGCCGAACCACTGTGTGATTGCTTGCAATGTTTCCTGGAAGTCTTAGATCTGATCTTGCCTGCCTGAGCCAGTCATGTACGTTAGGATGTCGTCTACAATTGTCAACGTTTGCCATTTCCCTGTAGGTTGAATATTGGCAACTTTTACTGTGTAGCTGTGGAACAGCACCGATGAGAGTGGAGACCCTTGAGGCAGTCCTGGACATATTCGCCTCGGTTATGATATCCACGATCCCAAGCGTAGTGCAACTGTTCTTTCCATCAGGAAAGCTGATATCCAACTAACCAGCCACGGGTGTGAACCACACTGCTTCAGACAGATTATTATAGTCCCACAATCGACACGGTTTTATGTTTTGTCCAGGTCGAGTGCCACTCGACTGTTTCTTGCTTTGACTGAAACCGCTCGTACACATCATAAGCGAACGTTCCAGCGTTAGGCCAGGTCTCCTTCGCTGTTCTATAGCTGCCCAGCGTGTCGGGTAGAATATTTTCCCGTTCAAGATATGATATTATTTTCCTGGCCACCATCTTCTCGAGCAATTCTCAATATACATTTTGTATGGTGATCATCCGATAGTTGCTGAGACGCGTGGAGTCCTTACCATGATAGTGATGAAGCCAGTCCACAGGCGCAGATGACTTCTCTATAGTGTGGTTGAAATCCTTCACCACATTTCTTATCTCTGTCGTTTCCAACTACTTGATGTGGCAATACTGTACTCCATAAGGACACGCGGCAGTGTTTTTACTTGTGCGTCGGCTATTTACGACATCCGCCTCGGTGATAAGGTCTGCATAAGCCTCTCTCCTGACTAACGAGTAAAAGAAAATGGTAAATTTGTGTTTTACCTCATCCTCCTCTTTCAACGCGTTCACGTTAATACCAGATCTCTTTCTGGTTTTACGCCAATCCTTTTTCTTCTCCCCCTTTTCTCTCTAGGCCGTATCAACAGCTTGAGTCCAACAGGGTGGTTGGACAAAAGGGGATCTAGTCCTGCGTCCGGTCGTCTGGTGCAGATTGTTAACTACAATATCCTGTTCGTACGTGTATCTAAACACGTGTTTGGCTTTCCGATGTCTGGTGTGTTTCTCTCGGGGTAAAAGTACGTCACACTTTTACAACACACTTTTGTCCCACTTTCACCGTCAAACTGCCTTCAGCGAAGGTACATCCATGACGACATATTTCAAAAAGGAATTGTTAATATATTGTTTAGGAATAAGATATCTCGCTCTGCGATCTTAGCACCTTTGGTGTGTAATATTATAAATGAAACGGTTCAGTCAAAGCAGCGTCCAGCAAATGACAATTTCAGAAGCACTTCCACGAAGGTTATGTAGCATTTGTTTGCCCTCTTAATAAGCGTCTGAGCTAGTCCGGTCAGCCAAAACATACTGACCAGGACGTCCCATCAGCGTCATGCATACTATCCTAACAGAGACTACTATATCTTTTATATGAAGCGTTCCCTAGAAACATCTGTTTACAAGGCAGTCTGGTTGACGATATGTGGAACGACGTGTTCCCCATAATAGTGCGTGTCTCGCGGATGAAGCCGAGCATATCACAATCGCATGGAGGATCACGTTCCAACTTCATCAGCAGGCTCGTGATTTTAGAAAGGCTACTAAAACCTGCCACTTAACATCCTGTTCATGCACATAAAAAAAGTAAACTTACCCATTGTAAGTATTAAAAAACAACAACTTCTCGACCACAGCAACCCTATTCATCCATGCCACACATTAATTTATACATGCACACATTCATAAACATAATAGCTGTCCATCATTGTTGATGAGAACCGCCGACATCATCCTTGTCACAAATTTCTCTGTTGGGTGTTGGTGGGGATGTGGCTGAACAGGCCAATGCGGGGACGAAAACATATGCTACATATCGGGTACACGAGGTCTGTAGAAGGTGATGGTGTTCCCGCTGTTCGGGATTTCTGGGTCTCGAGTCTGTTCTGGGCTTTCACAATACGGTCGTCTTCGACAGTAGCTACACCCACATTGACTGCGCTTCTCCAGTCAGATCTGTTTTGCGCAAGACATTTCCAGGTGTCGATGTCTATCTGGCAACTTTTCGGTGAGTCCTTCAGACCTTCTTTAAATCGTTTCTCTGGACGCCCTCTCTGGCGCCATCCCTCTGTCAGCTCGCCGTAGAGAAGCTTCTTTGGGAGCCGCTCGTCTGACATACGGACGAGGTTCCAGCCCATCCTAGTCGTGATTTTTCTAGCAGTGCATGGATGCTGGGCATGTTAGCTCTCGACAGAACCTCGATTTCAGTATCACGATCTTGCCTTCGGATGTGGAATATTCGCCTCAGGCAACCTATGTGGAAGTGGTTTAACCTCCTTGCATGTCTAGAGTAAATAGTCCAGCTTTCGCAAGCATACAGTAGGGTTGGAATGATGGTTGCACGGTAGACTTTGAGTTTGGTCTTGATGCTGATGACACGACGTGCCCAGATCATCGAGCGCATTCTACAAAAGGCTGTGCTAGCCTTTGTTATTCTGCTTGCCACTTCATCGTCTAGGCTGACAGATCTCGACAGCGTGATGCCCAGATATGTGAATTTGTCTACGACATTTAGCGTCTGCCCGCTGACTGTAGTCTCTGGTTTTGTGTACGGCATGCCTGGTGCTGATTGGTGCATGACCTCTGGTTTATTGGCATTTATGGTCAAGCCAAAAATGTCGCATGCGGCACAGAACCGGTCCATTCCAACCCGCATGTTCCATTCTGAGTTGCTCATTACAGCGCAGTCGTCAGCAAATACAAGTTCCCTGATTATTTCGCCAGCCACTTTGGTTTTGGACTTCATTCTTCTGGGATTGAGTAATTTGCCATATGTGCGGTGCTTTATGGGCATTCCAAGCTCCAGAGATCTGAAGGCGTATGTCATTATGGCCGCGAACATCATGCTGAACAAGGTCAGGGCGAGTACACATCCTTGTTTTACTCCGTTTGATACTAGAAATGTTTTAGAGATTGCACCGCTGTCAAGTACACGAGCACACATAAATTCGTGTAGCTGTTTCACCATGGTTATGAACTTGTTGAGGCAGCCAAACGTGGACATTATCATCCACAGCCCTCCTCTGTTTACTGTATCAAATGCCTTTGTCAAATCAATAAATGTGGTTTACAAGGCCTGATACTGTTCCCGACACGTCTCTAGTACTTGGCGAGTGGCAAAAATCATGTCCACTGTTCCTCTTCCGGCTCTGAACCCACATTGGCTTTCTGGGAGGTGGTGGCTTTGTTAAATGTGTTTGTTGAGCCTGTTTAGCAGTAAGCGCGATATGATCTTGCCTGCTACGGAGAGTAGTGATATTCCATGATGGTTGTCGCATTCCGAGTTGTTGCCTTTTCTTTTGTACAGGTGAACGATTGAGGTGTCCTTTAGTTCATGCGGAATTTTTCCTTCAGCCCACATATGGCAAAATAGTTCAGTGTTCCTTCTAGTGAGGGATGGTCCAGCTGTCTTATATATCTCTCCTGGTTTTGCATCCGATCCTGGAGCTTTTCCTATAGATAGTCGACTGATTGCCCTGTCGACTTCCTCCTCAGTGATCTCTTCATTCAACGCCAGGTTCAGTTTCACTTGCGGCATTAGCCGGATGGCCTCCTCATTTATGGACGATGGGTGGTTTAGTATTTTGCAGACGTGGTCTGCACATGTGTCTAGAATCTGAACCGTATATGTTAGCAGTGCTCCGTCCGCACTGCGAACTGGAATATTACTAGAGGGCTGCAGGCCGTAGAGAGCTTTCAGTGCCTCGTAAAATGGTTTGGTGTCATGACGCTCGGCGAACATCTCAATTTCGTCAGCTCTTTTGCTGAGCCAGGAGTCTTGCTTCTATCTAAGCTTGGTCTGGACAGCTTTTCGAGCAGTATTGAAGGCATGTTTTGCTGCCGGAGATGGTGTGTCCCTCGGGTATTCCCTGTGCGCTTCATGTTTTGCATCGACAAGGCCCTGTATTTCTAGATCGTTCTCGTCAAACCAGTCCTTATGCTTGCGCGTGAGTGGGCCAATGTATTTAACTGCTATATCATAGAGTGTGTTTCTCAATGATGTGCAGTTCTCTTCGATATCGTTCTTTTCAAAACGGAGCTCAGATAGTCTGCCCTTAAACTTTTCTTGGAAGCCGCCTCTCGTGGGATCGTTTTTCAGCTGAGATACATTTAGCCTCCTCGTTGGTTTCTTTTTCCTGGGTGTGCATTTTTGGCTGGATCTTGAAGTTTAGCTTGGCAATGGCAAGTCGATGGTCGGTCCAACACTCTGCACCACACATGCTATTCGTTACCATAGCATCCGCTCGATCCCTTCGTCTGATGATAATGTAGTCAATGAAGGGCCAGAGGCGGGACCTTGGGTGCATCCATATGGTTCTTTTTCGGACCGGAAGTCGGAAAGCTGTGTTTGTAATGAGTAGTTCATTTGCGGCACATGTTCTCAGAAGGAGCAGTCCGTTACTATTGCATTTTCCGATACCGTGTCTGTCAATAGCCCCCTCCCAGGCTGCATGGTCTGTACCAACACTAGCGTTAAAATCACCGAGAATGACCAATTTATCAGATTTGGGGACTGCAGCAATGAGCGCCTCAAGGTCCTCATGAAACGTATCTTTTGTTTCCTGATATTTATCATTGTGGGTGCGTATGCACCGATAAGTGCTGCATGGCGCCCTCCTATTAGGGGGAGACGCAGTGTAATCAGGTGGTCATTAATTCCTCTGTCCATGCTTGTGAGCTTGTCGACCATGTTGGTCTTGATGGCAAAGCCAACTCCAGCTTCTTTGCTGCGGCTGCTCCAAAAGAAAGTATAACCAGCGCCGTCTTATGTGATATGTCCTTCCTCTGCCAGTCGTGTCTCGCTCAGGGCATCTATGCAGATGTTGTATATAGCCAGTTCCCTGGCGATCAGTGATGTCCGTCGTTCGGGTCTGTTCGCTTTGGCGTTGTCCAGTACTGTTCCGCGGCTGCAGTTTGGGGGCCCTGCCAGTTGCGAGTTGCTAGTCAGGGTGTGATCTGTAGGGTGATGTCGAGAGTTGCGCAATGTGTTTATAGTGAGGGAGATGTGCGCATGATCTTTCTAACTCTCTCGTCTGGACTCAACATGTTCCAGGGGCAAGACATTGTCATGACTTTTAGTGAAGGGTTCGGATGCAGACAGTATGGTGTCAGCGTGTGCCTCATTTTCTCGGTAGCCCTTCCATTCTCTTTTATCGCTGGGGTAGAGCTTTGAGGTATATGTGTCTGAGTGCATGTGTTTATGTATTCTTCTTCCACCTCTCTTTCCTCTGGTGTTTCGCATTGATTGTTTGCTTGTGAGTTCCAATGCCTCCTCGGTTAAGTGTATTTCCAGCAGACGCAACAGATGTAAATCTGAGTTTGAAGGGACGTAGTGTGCTGATCGAAGCGAAATGAGCTCCTTTCTGGAGTTCCGTCTATTTGACCGAGTCAGGATGACCTCCTTCGTTCCAGTGTCCATGCTTCGTTATCTGGGTCACGATACAGCACGGAGCAACACTAGCTTTTGACTGGGTGAAGTTTCGGCCACGCTTTGTCCCATCGAAACTGTAGACATTAAGTCTACCTTTCACGACTAAAAATACACTGTTATATACTTCGTTGCATCACTTACTTCACATCAGTATGCTTAATTCACAAGTCGGCACATTTATATCTAGGAATCACGTTAATCGTCTGAGAGTTATCATAGAAAGCACAAACAAAAGACTGTTAAGTGATGACATGGTACAAAGGCCAGCAAATAGGAGGTCTGAGATCGTGGCCTCACTAAACTTAATTATGAGGCTGAAAGCAAACATTTGGAGCCGACAATGCATCAGTGTTGCCTCCAAGGCTAACGTGTGTGGTGCGATAGTGTTAACCACTACTCAGTAAGACACATATATTATATAACAGACACGCTTGACAGCTAAGTATTTTACACTTGAGATGGTTGTGTAGGTTGCTGAGGATCGAGTGGCAGGACAAACTGCTCAACTTTTACATTCTTATCAATACTAACATGTACACCACCCATTAACCTCTGCAAGAAAGTCCAATTAATACTGATGTAACAATAATTGCAAGCCTTATAATCGCTTCCCCAAGAAGATGATATATTGTGAGCTAATACGCTTATTAAGAGGACACAAGAAATGCTACATAACCTTCTTGAAAGTTTTTTTGACAGAACCATTTCATCCAACATGTTAGCACACCAAAGGTGCTCAGATCGCAGAGCGAGACATCCTAGTTCTAAACACGATTACTTAAAATTCATTGTGAAATAGTTCCTCATGAATGTGCCCTCGTTCAAGGTAGTTTGACAGTGAAAGTGTGACAAGGAATGGAACAGTCTTAAGTGAGCAGATCTACACACATTCTACGTAGATTATTGGTACTACCAGCAGAAGACAAAATGGCTGGTTCGATGCGAATTCAGAAATCAAAAGTGGTCGACACGCATTTCTTCCAAAGCACCTGCCTACAATATATACTTAGTAAAATTGTTGTATTCTACAACGTGCTTTGAATCATCCAATTTAAACTGCGCCAGATGTCGGAAACATTTTTTAGTAATAACACCGATGAGATCCAATGTTTTGATTACAATCATGACAAAACACACAGTTAGCATGCACTGTAAATGTTCTATCGTCCTACACCATCACGTTCACTGACCCTCTTACACACAAATGGAAAAAAAAATTATCATTCCGGAAAAAAAAAGAATTCTCAAGCTTTGGGACGAACATGTCAATAGCATTCTGAAAGAACCATCCTCCACTAACAATTAAACCATCGAACCCCAGTCCCAAAATCCTAAAAAAAAGGCATTCGATTTTCTAGCAAAAATGTTCGAGACAAACAGTGCGGTTCGTCAACTAATGGTGAAGCTCCTGGCTGAAGTGCAATCTATGTTGAGGTCTATACTGGTGGACGTAGATCTATAAAAGATGTATTGCACATGATCTTGTATAAATAATGCAGAACGAAACCACCCCGCAGGACCACACAGATGCAACAAACATGCATTTGTAAAAAACAAAGACATCCGTCACTCATGTAATCCTCACCGAGTTCATATTTCTACTGTCAGTCACATTCATAAGTTTTGTTAGTTTTACTTCTGACTCGCCTGACAGTTCATGTCCACGAAGATCTTCTATCTGAAAGTCAGTATTGTTTCCGGAAAAAAGGTAACACCTCCGTAATGGTATTCGCAGCAAAATAACTCTATTATAAATGGCTTTAACAGAACGGTGATATGTTGCAGCTTTTGACGACCTAACCAAGGCTTTCTGCACTTTCAATAGCGATGGACTTTGTCAAATTACGACTTCCCAAAGAAATAAATCGCGATAATACGCCAACTGCATAAGGGAGTTCCAGACAAAGGTTAACACAAAGGGTGAACTGTTGAAGTCATTTCATACCATATATAGAGCTAAACATAGGCATGTGCTTCCACTAACACTGTTCACAGTTGATGACGTATACATCAACATCAGGTATTGTATTGATGAAAAATTGTTTAACCTTTTGGTGACTTCAAGCATAACAATAAATCTAATCATTAATCAACATTCATCTTTTGTTTATTGACGACTCTTTTTGATGACTCGAGGATGATCTACACACGATAGATTCTGCGATAGATTATGTGAAGAATGTTCCAGTATTCGTAATGCAACCAACTCAGAGAAAGCAGATCCAAGGTACCAATCAGCTCCTGCCAGTATATAATGTGCTAATTATTAAACTTTCTCTTTGGAAAATTAAAAGTTGGGAACATATATCCGTAACTTGCCAGTACATTATCCCATAACATAGCAATGGATAATGAAGTAAAGGATGTGAACTAAAAAACCTGTTATTCATTTGCAGATTTTGAACACGAGGTTGGCATTGAAGTGGCATAGAAGGTTTAAATAGCTGTGATTTTTTCAGTGCTGCTTTAGTGCTTGCTTAGCAAGTGCCAGGTGAAACGTTGAACTACTTCTACGCAGTCTACATAAGAAGGGTACTGGATATCGAATGACAAGACATGACTCAGATACCGCCGATCTTAACACATATGACATATCTAGAATTTCTTTTGAAACAGAGATCCGTTGCGCGGGTCATGTAGTCCGAACGCTTGGCCATCGGTAATCATACATATTCTTTTATGATATGACTCAGGAGGGAACAGGATCACCTGGTTGCCCAAAACGCGCGCTTCAAAGACATGCCAAAGGCGTCAATTCAGCTTTTGGTATCATGCCTACCACTTAGGAAGCTGCTGTGGAGGACAGAACAATATGACACATATACCTTCAGGTTGTGGGGGAGGGGGGTGTTGGCGCTACAACATTAATTTAAAGGTTAACATATCATTTCAAACCGGCACATACAATCAACACATTTCCGTTCCTGTAGGCGCATATGTCTCTACCAAATACATTCCATATACTTCTGTCCTGTCCCATTTATCATTGGCCTTTCCATATTGTATCCACATCCTTTGTTTGCCGCATTCTTACTTGTATGTGTATGTTTTCATGTACGTGTTAGTCTTGTGAAGACGAATTTAAGACCAACGATTTTATTGCAATAGTTAAATGAGTCATATCTGTAATGCGTGTCATATCAAATGCCGGTGTCTTTTCATCATGCCGAGTCTCACTGATAAATGGTTGAACCTTTCCAAATCCCCCACACTATCTCTTTCACATGCTATTTGAATCTCTCTATTCGACAAAGATACACGTTGATTAAAACATTGATCTTCCTCATTGCAATTAACAATGTTTAGAATTTCACGGTCACTTACAATACGATTAACATTAGACTGTTTGAAGGCAGTTTTTCTTTGTGGTGGACCTAATTTCGTTTAGAATTCTTCAGGTTTCCCACGGCTACGAGGCCTCTCTTATATTATTAATACTGCTTCTATATCTGTACATGCCGCATTATCCACATCCTTTTCACAATAATTGAAAGACACCAATTCTTACAGTAGTGTGTTGTTGTTCATCGTCAGAGTACAATTCATTGACATAATTAAAGTCATCTCCAAAATTCAAATCATCGTCAAATCAAAATCGTCGACAAAATCAAAATCATTTGCAAAGTTGAAGTCTGCTTTGTAATATTTCAGTGAATTCTGATTTGATTGCTGGAAGTCGTGTCCTCTGTAATCAAGTCAAAGTTAACAAAAAGTAAAGTGGTTATAACAGACATTCTTGTCCCACAGAAAAGTGCACATGCATGATGCTGAAAAAGCTGCTCACCATGGAGGTCTGTTAATGCAGAAATCGAAGAGATCATTGAAACACACACGAAGACACCCTCCACAATTCTACACCTCCCGTCTCTGCCAGCACCGCTACCTATGCCTTCTCTGGTCAGATATTGGTATATTCTGTTATGTCCATTTTTTTGGGACGACCTCTTCGTCATTCGCTTTGCATCTTTCCATGAAGGATCGTATTTGCAAGACAATTTTATCTCGATATGTTGCCGTACAAAGCGTACAATTCTGGAGGACTTCGCATTTAATATCTGTATACGTATGTGTAATAGTGTTCGTGAACTTCGTGAAAATTCAAAAGTGCGTGAGAAACGTTCAAAATGATTATGTACCTTTTCGTTTTTTTTCAAATCCGGGAATGCGTGAATTCCATTTCACACAATGTACACATGGTATTCTTATTGACGATATATGGTCCATAAATGATTAAATGTGTAGCAGTTCGTGTGTTAAAGTTTTAGCTGTTTATATATGACCTCGTTTAATCCCTCCAACATACACACAATGTCTATAAAATAGTTCACAGCTGCTAGGATTGCATCAAATATTTTTTAATTGATCAAATTGTTGGTTGACTTCTTGTTGGTTTTTCTAACGTTCACAATATGTTGGTAACCCTTTTAACCCTAAAAAGAACAGAGCTTGTGGCAGATTGCAGTAGCTTTTCTGACATACCGAGATTGCTGATGAAGTGGACCTATGTTCCCAAGGCGGTTATGCAATGATTGGCTTCATTTGCGTGTCAATCACTACTACGGCGATCCCGGTTAACGATAAACTGTTGTCCTCGACAACAGCTCGTTTCCAGGACGATCAACAAGGAGGTCAACTGAGGGTCTTGGCCAGAATATTTCTTCTGACCCTGGCTAATATCGTCTGGTCAGTGTGTGTTGCCTCATCGTCCGTCATATGATCAAATGCAATTGATCACATCAAATGAGAATAAAATACAATTATGTTAGACAATATTCAGTGCTTATTAATATTGGCGTAGTTTCATATTAGTTGACATACATAGCTGATTCATTAATTTTATGTAACTAAAATATTTAACGTCAAAACTATGTTACCCACACTTACAGAGACATACTAATGAATGGTTAAAACCATCAGTTGGAAGAAAAAAGCGGATAGCTAAAATTATTCTTCATCAATCGGATAACTTCTAGTTTTCCTACTTGTTAAATACGATAATTAAAAGTGCAGACACGATTTGTTGATAATATTTGTAACAGCGGACACAACTCCTATTTTCTACTTGTCATTGTATAGTTATTTTTTAAACAAACCATATTGTAGAAAAGCAATAATAGTCATTACTCGTAATTTCATATGTGTCACATGACACACGATGTAGTAGACCGATGTCTGACTCAGAGAATTAGTTCAATAGAAGACCAACACAAAATGTAGAATTTAAAAAAAAAACAACATAATACCACCATCAATGTGAAAACATTCTTATAAAGTAGTGACATTTTTAGGAACAGATTAAACTAGAATACCACTCGTAACCACGTACAGCGACTACATACGATACATACACTGTACATACATCTAACTCAGTTGATAACTTCTTCGAAACTGTCTTTACATTTTTCCATTGAAACGGTATCTTCTTCTTCTTCTTCTTCTTCTGCGTACACAGTCAGACAGTAACCATTATTTTTTCGAAAAAAGCAGCCGTCATCCTGAGGCTGTCGACACTACCATACAGCTTGTCTTGCAGTTCCACTGGCAATGGCCACATCTGCTCTCTCTGATCCTCGTATGTCGGGCAGTTCTGCAGCAGATGTTCAGTGGTCATTTTACCAGTACCGCACGGGCATTCGTCGGTACACCCTATCTTCAGTTTGTTGAATAGGTGGTACCTCAGTCTGTTGTGGCCAGTGCGAAGTCTGAAGACAACGACCTGCTCTCTTCGGTTCAACTGGTAATAGGCATCGTTTTTGGTGTAACCAGTATGTTCGGTTTCCCATTTGGACATGTATCTGGCTTTGATAAGCCGTTTTGACTCTTCGTACGTCATACTGGTATCTGTTTGTGGTAGTCTTGCACCTTCTTTTGCCAGTCTGTCGGCCTCCTCGTTGCCTTGGATGTTGCAGTGTGACGGAACCCACTGTATCACCACCCTTTTTGGTGCGGACTGCTGGCACAGTTTGCAGAGTGCTGCTCTTAAGTCATTAAGCTCAGTGTTCTTCTGGCTTTTTAGCGCTGTGACTACTTCGAGAGCATCTGTCAGCAAGACTATATGGCTCTCATTTTCACTGTGTGTTGCCATTTCTTCCACTGCCGCCCTCAGTGCCTCTGCCTCTGCTCTGAAATTGCTTGTGTACTTACCAGTAGCGAATGACAGTGTTATATTTGTGCCATTTGGTAGGTTCAGGAATGCTCCTGCCCCTCCGTTCTGTGTAGTGTTTGTTACAGAACCGTCGGTGTATGCATGGGTCCAGTCCATGCTTGGGTAGCTTTTCGTTATGAAGCTTAGGGTAGTGTCTCTCCTTTCTTTCTCACTCTGGCAGTTTTTGTTTGCAATACCTGGTATAGTTTCTACCACCTCTGGAAATATATCCTGCCTCCAAGTAGGTTTTCGTACAGTAGTGATGGGTTTTGGTGTTGTTAGTGCGTTTGTGGGATCTTCGTGCATCTTTGCTTTGGCTATTTCTGCAAAGTTTCTCCGCTTCAGTTTCCCATTTCCCAGATTGTTTAGTCTCTGGTACATTGGATGGTCCGTCAGTCTTCGGAGTTTCTCTGACTGCAGCTGGGCTCTGCAGTCTCTTCTATCGGTCATGGATTGCAGTCTTGTAATCTTTTCAAGTTCTACAATTGGCGTTGACTTCATGCCACCTGTTATAATTCTCATGGCTTGGTTTTGAAGTTTGTTAACTTTATCGAAGTTCGCCTTCGCTGCTGTTGTCCATGCCGCAATGCCATACTCGAGAACTGGTCTCACTCTTCCAGTGTACAGTTTCTTTAGTATGCTTTCGTCTGCTCCCCAGCTTGTGCCAGCAAGTTTCCTCATGATCGCCATTCTTTCTCTGGCTTTCATTCGGTTTCTCTCAATCTGACTTTTCCAAGTCATGCGCCGATCAAATGTGACTCCCAGATAGGTTGGGTTGTCGTTTGGCTGCAGGATTTTGCCGTTTAGGCTTAATTTGGTACTTTGGGGTTTTAATGAGAGCGAGAATATTGTGCACGTGGTTTTCTCCTCGTTTATTTTTACCAGCCATGAGTTCGCCCACTCTTCCAGCGATGTTAGGGCCGTTTGCATCCGATTTCTTGCTATGGTGAGATTCTTTTCAGAGGTCCACATAGCCAGATCGTCTGCAAACATTGAGCTATGGACTCTTCTTGGTATATTCTCTGTAATATCGTTTATATATACCAGAAAGAGTGTGGGTGACAGTACTCCCCCTTGGGGTACTCCCTGCTCGAGTGTCACCTTTTTGCTCATCTGCCCTTGTACTTGGACTCTGACCGTTCTTTGTTTGAGGTAGTGGTTGATCCACTTGTACATCTTCCCACAGACATCACTTCTTCTCAGCTTGACTCTAAGTCCGTCCTTCCAGACTTTGTCAAATGCCTTTTCCAGATCCACCCAAACAGCTACTGTGTGCTTCTGTGCCTGGTAGGCATCTTCTATCTCCTGGGCTATGAGGATGACCTGGTCCTCAGTGGATCTGTGCTGTCTAAAGCCGGCTTGCTGTGGAATTAGAATTCGTTTTTCTTCCAGATGCCACATCAGTCTGGTGTTTATCATCCGTTCCATCAGCTTGCCGACACAGCTCAGTAGGCTTTTGGGCCTGTATCCATTCGGATCTGTTTTATCCTTTCCTGTTTTTGGTACTGGTACCAGTATTGCATCCTTCCATGCCTGGGGTACAATACCCCTTTTCCAGCTTTGGTTCAGGACTGATAGTAGTTTTTTCTTCGCTGTTTGGCCCAGCCCCATCAGCATTTCGTTTGTTATCCCGTCTTTTCCGGGAGATTTCCTTTTCTTTAGTGTTCTCATAGCCTCTTCCATTTCACGCATGGTTAGTTTGGCCATCATGTGCTCTTCAGGAGCCGTATTTATGTTTTCGTGTCGCTTTAGCTCTTCGCTAATGTCTGTATGCTTATCTGCAGGGACCTCGATGTGGTTTGCTCTGGCATAGTGGTCGACAAAGGCGTTTGCGGCTTTCTTACCTGTGATCAAGTTCTCGCCCTGCTTGATAGTAATTTGTTTATTTGACGGGGTTTCGTCGTTCATGGCTCTGACTAGCTTCCATAGCTTGTTCCCTTCTTTGTCCAGGTTTAAACTTTCCGTTTTGTTTTTCCAACTTTCTCTTGCTGTTTGCTTGAGAGTGTGTTTGTACTTCGCCGTGGCGGCTTTGAGGGCGATGTATCAAAATTGCATAATTAGTTTTGCACAATTGATCAGTTGTGATACTTTTATCTGTATTCGTTTAATGAACAATACAACAAACATATTTTTCAGTTAAATAGACACATGCAATTTTATTAAAACCTTTTTTCTGAATTACTAAACATATACCGCTAATTATTATAAACATCAGTCTGGACTTTACCAACAGCTGAGAAATATTCATTAACATATACCTGTTAAACGAGTTTTATTTTCAAATGCAGTCAAATGAAATGGGAGAATCACGTTTTAAGACCAGTAACAGAACATCACATAATCACGAATCGTCTGATCCCCTGCTAAGCGACGAGATAAGGTTGACTTGTCAATGGATTATATTTACTGTTGTATGCCAGTCAGTCGATCTATTTGGTATCGGGACTAACATTATCAACATCATTTGTTTTGTAAAACAAGGCTTCAGAGATCCTGTCAACGTCAGTCTCTTTGGTACAGTTTAACATTTTCTAGTGTGGAATTTGGCTAATAACATTTGCTATACATGCTACATATACAGTGTATGTGTTTTATTTTAGAAAGCCACGAGTCATATCGTTTATTTTAATATGCTAATGCTGTTGAGATTGAATCGCATTCAATATTAATTTTTTGGCCATTAGAAAAATAACTTGTTTGGCTACTTTTGTTTCCTGCTTTCACAAGTGTGTATTTGTTATAACATCGGACAGCCTACACACGTTATGAGATGACGTATATTCAAAACATGGACATTGAAATAAAACCACAAAAAAAAACATGCTTAACAAATGGATCTATCTTTCGGATGCATTAAAAGTTGATAATTACAGACTGATGTCCAGCAGTATCTTCAAGGTGTAAAATATTAATGTGGTATTCCCAACCTCATGCCATCTCCCTCTTCCCGTATAAAACACACAACAAAACTGGATTACTTTACCGAACCGGAAGCAATGTACACATCACCGGGGGAATAATATACCAATTGCTAATCTTAAAGATGCTCAGTTTTCAAGGTTTGCAAAAGTGTACACATGTTTTTAACAATGCATCCAAAGGTATTGTCTATTTTTAGGTCTCGCTATCGCCGATCTAGGCTGTCTAACAACTCTGGTTTGGACAAACATATGCAGTACTCCAGCTTTCAGTGCTTTAGACTTGCCATTTGACACCTTAGAGTTCCAGTACCTCACGAGTGGTATGCCTCACACAACGTTTACACGAGTAACTGGATGGATCACTGCTATAATAACATTAGAGAGGTGTCTGTGTATAACTGTCCCATTGAAGGTCTGTATTATGTTGTTGTCTGAAGGTAGTCGTATGATGGCTGAGTCTTAACGTGGTCAGAATGAGAAAGAACAAATAGTAGTAGACATGTTGGGCATGTCGTGTGAGGGTTGGAATAGGGTTGGGCATGAGGTTGGGTACTCCATCCTTCAGATAGTGTATAGCATAAAACATCAACATATATAGACATGATCAAAATTGATGATCTGGCTGTTATTTATTGAAGATATATGCCCCAATGTTAGCTATATCGGCATTGTTATTTACGCTGAGTTAGGTCTTCACTCTTGACACAAAGCCTGCAGTTTTCAGTACATCTTGGATGCAATGACGATAGTATGACTCTAGACATTCGGGCCATTCAATGATAGATGTGGGAACATGCTCATCACTACATGGGTGACTGCCACTAGTCTGTCCGAGCCTGAAACAAATTCAGGTGTTTCATTACTGAAGCTCAAATTAAGTGGTTAGTTAAACAGTTTGGCTTGCTAACCATTATAATATTCAACTGTACTCGATGTGAGTCATATATACACATAACTGTGTGTGTATGTATGATTTCATGTATGTGTATGTATGTAGATATGTATGTATATATGTTTGTATATACATATATTATTTAGACAAAATATCGAATAGATCGCTAATGTCTTTGTATATGACACGGAGATGAATAATACCACTGTCCTTCAGAGAGCATTTAGTAAGAACGCAACTGACTGTGTGCCATGACATAACACATGTCGCGGCCAGGTAGTTTGTTCAGATCAGCATCTAGATAGCGCCTTGAAGGCTGCAGGTCTTCTTTGCTCTTATGTTTGAGATTATCACAATGGACTCGCACAACGGTTAATCACCCTCCGCGGCAATAGTCCCAAACATAGCTGGGTAATTAGCTACTCTAGCTAAGCCCTTGACGCCTGAAATACTTTGCTTGGTTCCAATCACTTTGGACCTGCACATGGCAAAAACCAGTGTCAAAATATAATACCGCTAAGATTGATATACATATATATATATATATATATATATATATATATATATATATATATATATATACATATATGTATATATATATATATATATATATATATATATATATATATATATATATATATATATATATATATATATATATATATATATATAATAATAATAATAATCAAGTTCGATTAGACGTATGAGGCCCGTTGAGTCAGTCGGTCACAGGCATGACCCACGACTGTGGCTTGTTTCTAAACCTCATCTATGGGGATGAGGAGGTTGATACTTGCTGCAGCTATACTGTTCAAGGACTGCCTGTTTTGCGTCTCCAGCTGGTCTTGGAAGACTGTTGGCGCTGAGGAACGACTTGTTAAGTATCTTGCCGGCAGGGGTTTCATTGTCCAGCTGTATATTTTGATTTGAACAAATAAACTCGGCGTTTCTAAGAGTGTCTGAGAATTGGTAGAGACATGTCTTAGCAGATACCTCCATGTTGCGGATATAGTCCTGCCATCGGATGCACGGAATACACCGCTGGTTGCGCATGCGAAAGGCTTGCTGTGTCGACGTATCATGTTTCAGCAATGACCAGGTTTCGAAGCCGTAAAGCAGAACTGGAACAACGCAGGACTAGTAAATGCGGATTTGTATCCGAAGAGAGATCTTGCAATTACTCCACACACATTGAAGGTCGTGCATAGCGGATGCAGCTAATCCGAGACCGCCTTATCCTACCGGGACCGCTGCGACCATCTGAGAATATCATGCTTGCGAGATATATGTATTCGTTAGTGCCCACCGCAGTGTGCCCTTGATATTGAATATCCTCGGTAGCTGTTTCTCAAATGAGGTTCTGAACTTTGGTCTCAGTCCAGTATGTAGACAGGATAGGGAGAGCGTTTCACTGTTTATATATATATATATATGCATCATGATCGCGAAAGGTTAGATCAATGGGCTACATCCTAGAGAAGACAAATATATTTCAAACACAAATTAAAGCCAGATACCATGACCCAGCCAAGGACCTGAAGCGAAGTGACTATAATTTGATATTCACGCTAACAACAGGCAAGGCTCCCGGCAAGAAACATTTATTTTAGAATCGGCATATCACGTTGACCAAATTGCAGAATCTGGCATGACCATGAGAAGTCAGTCAAAATACCACCTGGATGTGTGACAAGGATTAGTCGATCAGCGAAATCGGTTGCTCCCACAATTCGAACTCCCTATTCACAGACCCACAAACATTGATGATCGATGTTTGCTTTTGTTGGGCAGGGGTGGGTATTTATATGTATTGAGCTGCCAGGTCACATATAAAGGGATTGCATGTTTCCATTGGTATGAACCAAACAACAATTCTGAAACTTTAGCATATCCGAAAAAAGAAAGAGTCGACGATTTCAGAATGGAATAGTGCATTGGTATAACAAGAAACTACATGAAATATGAAGAAACTTGCGTTATGCCATGCCACATTAACGATTGTCAATATGTGTTTTCTAGTATATATTTATGTTAATTCTTGACAACATAACGTGGCACATTACATCGTTTTGGATCGTATTCACGAAGATATAACTTGCAATGATTCCATCACATGTTGCAATTATTCCAGGCAACGAGTTAAATGTGTTATTTTTATAAAACGTTGATAAACCAGACACGTGTTTGGCTTAGTTACCACAATGAGACAGACAAATAACAAACACCACATATCGTCGACAAACACCATTGTCACGGATAGAAAACAAATATCGAAAGCACCGTCGATTTAACAAAATAATCAAAATTAATTCAATCGATAAACATTATAATACGTGAAACAGCAGCCATTAGCCAACGATTAGATGACAGTCGTTAAATCCCGGTATAGCAGTTATGGTACAGCTGTTGACAGTCGAAAAATCACGGTGTAGCAGTTATTGTACAGCAGTTGACAGTCGTATAATCCCGTTATAGTAGTTATGGTTCAGTAGTTGACAGTTGCGTAATAACGGTATAGCTGTTATAATACAGCAGTTGACAGCCGTATAATCACGGTATGACAGTTTTGGTACATCAGTTGGCAGTCGTATATTCTCGGTGTGCCAGTTCTGGTAGAGTACTTCAAGCAAGAGATGATCAATATGGTAACGCGATAACGCATAAATTAAATACATGTGTACACATGCATAAGGACAAGCAATCCTACATACACATAATAACAGGGATGTATTATTTATGCAACAACGAATTATTAAAACAGAATAAAACAACAGCCCATGCATATACATCAAGAAGTACACGTATACCTATTCACACTCAATATATACTGTTTTTGAACTTATGTATTTACACCCAGCCAAAGACAGGTGTCTCAGACCGAACTAAATGGCAACTAGCGATGAACGCATTCCGTTCTCCTGACTGCATCCTGCTACATGCAAATCCTTGTTGAGGTCTTGATAGAGTGACACTGAGAAAGAGTGCATTAGCAGAAGAAGAAGAAGAAGAAGAAGAAGAAGAAGAAGAAGAAGAAGAAGAAGAAGAAGACGACAAAAAAGAAGAAGAAAAAGAAGAAGAAGAAGAAAAAGGAGAAAAAGAAGAAAAAGAAGAAGAAGAAGAAGACGATTATTCTTACACCAATATTACATACCTGTATTTCAATTAACGCTCGTTGATTGTCCCATATATTCTTACGTGCTGATAAATGTACGTATAATATGTTATATTTTTATTTAGGTAAAAAATATTGTCACTCCAAGACGAGTATGCATCCTTGTAGTATGTGTCTTCGTAGTACTCATTTCAAGTGTGTCACCTCTGTACGTTGTCAACAGACTGGGCATGAAGTTTTATCCACGAAGAAACAAAACTCTCCTTGGTCTTGTGTATTCTGATTATAAGGAAAGCGTGGATCAAATTAATTTCGCAATCAACAATGTGTTTATCCCTTTTAGCTCATTCTGTGTTATCAGTATATGCACATTTATTTTAGTGGTAAAAATACAGAAGAGAACACTCTGGCGGGAAAAGTCTGCAATGGCTACACACACTGACGTCGTTTCTAGTCGCAACCGAAAAGTGGCGAAAATGGTGGTGATGATTTCAACTCTATTTATTGCTTGTTTCATTCCTATAAGTATTCTATTTACAGCTGTTGTGCTTATACCCGAGCTTTCAGTTGATGGCAAACACAAAAATATACTGATAGTAACTGGTGGTATTGGTTTTGTTCTTGAATCGATCAATTCTTCGGTTAATCTTTTTATATATTATCAGATGAGCAGTAAGTACAGATTTATCTTCCGTGAACTGTTTTCTTTAGGTCTTGAACCTAGCAGCCGAGCAGATAGCTTACCAGTTACCAAAGAAGTGTATTTTCCAAAGAGACATAAACTGGAGAACTCAAATTCCAAGGGCCTTGAAAATAACTTATCATGTAGCTAAAGCTGATAGTGTCGTCATCATGAGTTGATAATGTGTCATATATGCAGTGAATATATAGCACTGTTAGTCAACGTGTACATGGTTTCCTCGGTGTGGCCGTCAGGATATTCTTGTCTCGTTGCTCTACTGGACATTACCTTACAAGTTTTGGATCCTGGTGTGGGAAATAAATGTACAATGAAATTTGAAAAAAGAAAATATTGTTTGTTTTAAAGCCGTTATGTTAATAACATAAATTAACGTCATTATTTTGGTTCAGAAGACCCTAATCAATCTGTAAACAACCACTAATGATATTGAATTTCGCATAATGTTTTGAATTTAGTTTCTTTTGCTAAAATTTGATATATTTGCAATTTTATTTCTGAAATGAATTACCTTGCTGATCTGAGACTGCGATACTACATGCAATAGCTACAAGATTATTTGGCTTTCGAAAAGTTCATATCTTGAATATTCTTTTCTGCTGATTTTTCATTTAACAATAATTACTGACCATATGTACTAAATGCATGTTCTGTTATTATTAGTATACAGATTGCCGATTTTTTTTCCGTTCCCCTTATTTTTGTAATCTGACTTCAGCATGCATTTTTAAGCAAAGGTCTGCTTCCTCCTGTATTTTCTAGGGTTTTGCTTCCACTGGAAAACTATCGGTGCAGTAAAGGAAATCAAACCCAGCACCGTGAGATGGTGAGCCGTGTTACTTAACCACTAGCCTACGCCGTCCCCCAAATATTTATATATGTCCTCAACTCTTCATTTTGGTATGAAATATATTCGCATTGTCAATTAAATAATCACATACAATTTACAATGAAAGAGACAACAAATAATTATAGCACATCGTTCAAAATGATTCCGGAGTGAACGATTCCAGCTTTTTGTTTTGCTCTATGGGTAAATTTTTATTTTCCCATTTAAATTATTGTAAGGACATACACGAATTAAGCTAAAGTAAACCTTTCACAGAAAAAGGATTCCATGTAACCAGATAATAATTGAAAAATTAGATATTATTCAATACCGAACAATAAGGGTCGATGTGCAAATATCTATCGGGGTCCAAAAAATAGTGGGATAGAGTTTTAATAATTTACTTGCTAGCATGTAAATGATATTTAAAACAATGAATCATGCCAGTTGAACACGTTGCTGCAATATTAATCCCTTCGTTTGTATTTAATGCAATTGAATGCCGCCAACTCGCTTATCTAGTGTGAAAACGTAGGTGAAGCCGTCAAATGCCTAGACCCATTGATTATGTAAGCTAATATTTGCTTAACACTCTTTCTAACGAAAACTTACAAGACCATTAGCTACACTAGTGGACACGTTTTTTCCTTTTTTTTCGCGGAACGGCGATTTAGGTTTTTATGTGACCCGATACGTTGATACTAGTGACTAGAATAGTTCTCTTAACCACATTGTGCAAAAACGAGCGTGTTTTGTGTTGCAAATGCGTTGTTTATTTAAATTAAAGTGTGTTCTTTACTTGTCATAAAAATGTATGCTTCTTCTTCTTTGAGTACCCAAAGCTGTTATTGTTAAACCTTTTTATTATATACAATATCAAATATCGACAATTGACTGATATGTTCATTTTATGTAGCCATACCATTTTCCAATGATATGAAATAGTAACAATGTTTATCTTTACAATAGTGCAAAGTAGCATCACAAAAATGACATTCAGTGACTTTTTTGTTTTAAAACTGAAAATTAATTTTGTCCATACCTAAATTTAAAAAAAATTAAAAGTCCTGAAAGAGAATACCTCAATTGTTTCTAGTCCTGATAGTGAAACATTGTTACTGCATGTCATCGAAAACTCCGTTAAGATGAAATGAATTTCTTGTTTTGAGAAGGTGTTAGGGTCTTAGTCGCCAAGAAAACAGGACATAAATGATCATGATCACACTAACTCTGGTTGAGAGCATGCAAGCACAGGGCCTTCAGGATCGCATCCAAGATAAACGCTTATTGTGCTAAAGTGGTAAGCATTTTGCTGTATGCCTGCAAAACATGGACAGTGTACAGGCATGACCTATGTATAGCAGATACGACAGACAGCTAAATCGTCTTCACCTGAGATGTATGCGTAGATATATCAGGATCGAGTTGCAGCACAACGTATAACTCTGAAATCATGAATGTCTAATATGCTCAGCATCCATTATTGTCTGCAAAAAACATTACAGTTTAAATCGACGAAAGTTCTTTGTCAGCCTAATGAAACGTTATCCGGTGAAAGGAGAACAATAACACGTCCATTTGAAAAACAGAAACAAACAATACAACGACTAATTGGTAGTGTCTCTGGGAAGCTTTACCATTGATGTTATTACCTGGATGTTAAATGTAAAGAAGATGTCGCATTAACATCACCTGAGATGCTAAGACCGCAGATCGAAACTGCATCGCAGATGATCAGATTCTTCATACAGCCAAAAAGAGCAGAATGAGCGATGACACTGGAGCCGACTCATTACACGAGTTACCCGGTACGGTCAAGTCATGCGTTCGTGCATGCAAGCGAGTATGTGTGTGTGTATGTTTATGTTGTGTGTGTGTGTGTGTGTGTGTGTGTGCATGCGTTCGTTCGTCCGTGTGTGTGGGTAAATGCATGTGTACATGTTTGCAATTTTTTGGCATGCATATGTATGTGTGTGCGTATATTCGTGTGTATGTAAAATGATATGCAATTATTGGTTGCTGTATGGATGCGTACATGTAGGTATGCATGCATGCATGTGTGTATATATATATATATATATATATATATATATATATATATATATATATATATATTTGTATTTTACATGTTATTGTATTTAGTTGTATTTTTGCCATGTGCAGAATATAATTTATTGTCTCTATTCCTTGTTTATTCCATCTGAAAGTTACTTG
Source organism: Ariolimax columbianus (assembly GCA_036924085.1). Taxonomy (NCBI): domain Eukaryota; kingdom Metazoa; phylum Mollusca; class Gastropoda; order Stylommatophora; family Arionidae; genus Ariolimax; species Ariolimax columbianus. The sequence goes on from JAVGWX010000007.1 coordinate 15,147,528, forward strand.
TCTAGTTTTATGTGGTTAGACTGCAGCGTGACTCGGTGAAGGTGCCAACCTGCTCGAATGATATTGAAATAAAAGTCCCAATTGGTTTTTTCCAAGACTATTGTTAATGTCGCCGTCAGGCATAATATATTGACCATGTTTATTTGACAGTCTTATCTATTTCAACAATTTTCATTTAAAATATCCACGTTTGTAAAGATATTCATAGTTATTTACTGCGTCTTAGATAACATATGCTAGAGTGCTCGAATGCAAATAATTGAATGCCTGTGATGTTTACAATGTAAAACGCCATTTTACTAAATTGAAAACATATACCTTGTATTTTTCTTCTTCAGCAAAGCAGTTCAAGAAAATTTTATTGTTTTCACACATGCCATTTTAACCCGCTGAAACCTCTGTCAGGACCCCCAACATCACTTGTTGTTGGATTAGTGCCTATTCCATCTTTCCACCTGCAGACTGATAGTTGTTTTCTCAAAAGTAATTACGATTCTTTATTCACATTGTTACGACCGGGAGATAACAAAACATTATACGTAAAATACTTCTATACTTGCTGCTCATGTTAAAATATACAGTAATATTAGCTGATGAGTTGATGGATTCTAGGACAAATAAAAACTCACCTTATAGAATTAACCAATTTTGTTGTATTTCCCATCCTTTGAGAGTACAGGTTCCAAAAACATACGCAAACCAACCGAAAACATACACAGAACAACATAAAACGTCCTTAAAACAACATAAACATGCACAGAACAACAGCAGGCTTACATAGAACAACATAAAAGATATACACATAACAACAAAAACATACACAGAAGAACAAAAACATACACAGAACAACATCAAACATAGACCAAACAACAGCAAACAATCACCAAACAACAGCTAACACACACAGAATGCCAGCAAACATTCACCAAACAACAGCAAACATACACAGAAGAACATCAAACATACACCAAACAACAGCAAACATACACCAAACAACAGCAATCATACACCAAACAACAGCAAACATACATCAAACAACAGCAAACATACACCAAACAACAGCAAACATAATAATAACAACAGCAAACATACACCAAACAACAGCAAACATTCGTCAATCAACAGCAAGTATACACAGAAAAACAGCAAACATACACCAAACAACAGCAAAAATACACAGAACAACAGCAAACATACACGGAACAACAGCAAACATACACCAAATAACAGCAAACATACACCAAACAACAACAAACATACACCAACAACAGTAAACATACACCAAACAACAGCACACATACACATAACAACATCAAACAACCACCAAACAACAGCAAACATACACCAAACAACAGCAAACATAAGAATAACAACAGCAAACGTACCCAGAACAACATGAAACATACACAGAACAACATCAAACATATGCATACCAATATAAGACATATACATCGACCATCAGAAAACATACACATAACAACAGAAAACAATTACACCGAACAACAGAAAACACCAACAAATACAACAGTATACATAAACAATAACACGCTGAGATAAATTACCCTTTTATGGAATTATACATGTTTTGATTTACCATAAATGCTTTTAAAAGCTGTTCGCATGTATACCGTAACCTGTGTTATCAGTATCGAACGTACATATTGATATATTGATCACAGTTCATTAGGCAATGATTGCATATGATATCAGACGTATGCGAAAATTGCATCCAGATCCATATTTAATGTTATATTACGCCTCTCGGTGGCTATTTTGAAATGCAGATAATTAAATTCTTAAAATAGTTTATTATGAATGCATCCAATCATATGACCTCTCGAATCGCTAGTACTAGAAACATTATTAAGGTGGCAGAGAACAAGGCTCACGGTCCTGCATTTATCTAACGACATATTTAAACATGTGAAAAACATGTACACTTTACCTAGGAGACTAATGTTGACTGGATCTTTGACGCCTTGCTTGACAAAGCAGATAATGTTAATGATGTTGGTAACAATACCAAAGATGTCGATAGACTAGCACACACATGCAAACATAACCAACTGACATACTGATGCCATACTGTTGCTTAATTGAACGATCTGTGAATCATGATTTGTATTCTGAACGTCCTCGGGCTTTATCGAAGCGTTAATGGCATTTCTAGCACGTGTTCTCATCTCATTATCATAACGTACTGATGCAAACAGATTCTCAACTGTTTTCTCGTTCATGATACGAAAGCTGAAAGTACTCGGTGAACTTAATCGAAAATACGAGTAATCGATTGTTGTAAGTTAATCCGTTTTGTCTTTTCAGCTTTGGGGCAGCAAAGCGGTTAGAGTTCGTGTATATCAACAACAAAAATAGCGGGTGCTCGCCCAGGTCTTGATACTCTTAAATCGTCTACAAACTACCGACTAGAGTTGTGGACAAGTATAGTGAGATAAAAAAAAAGTATCACAAACGCTTAAAAACCTAGTAAAACTAGAATCTCTTTATGTTCTTCTTCAAATGATAGTATCAAGTATGAGATAAACTGTGTACATCTTAATCAATGAATCAGAAGCTACTTATACTTCGCTGATGTACGTCCATTTATGTGAAGAACGTATTTGAATATGTTTTTAAATATATCTATTAGAAACATACCTTGAGTGAGGAAGTTATACAGATACATCTATCCAGTATGACGATATCGGTGATCCTTCTCCTTCTTCTTCTTCTTCGTACGCAGTCAGACAGTAACCATTATTTTTTCGACAAAAGCGGCGGTCATCCTGAAGCTGTCGACACTGCGATAGAGCTTGTCTTGCAGTTCCACTGGTGATGGCCACATCTGCTCTCTCTGATCCTCGTATATGGGGCAGTTCTGCAGCAGATGTTCAGCGGTCATTTTACCGGTACCGCACGGGCATTCGTCGGTACCACCTATATTTAATTTGTTGAATAGGTGGTACCTCAGTCTATTGCGGCCAGTGCGAAGTCTGAAGACAACGACCTGCTCTCTTCTGTTCAACTGGTAATAGGCATCGTTTTTGGTGTAACCAGTATGTTCGGTTTCCCATTTGGTCATGTATCTGGCTTTGATAAGCCGTTTCGAGTCTTCGTACGTCATACTAGTATCTGTTTGTGGTAGTCTTGCACCTTCTTTTGCAAGTATGTCTGCCTCCTCGTTGTCTTGGATGTTGAAAGTGTGATGGGACCCACTGTACCACTACCCTTTTTGGTGCAGACTGCTGGCACAGTTTGCAGAGTGCTGCTCTTAAGTCATTAAGCTCAGTGTTTTTCTGGCTTTTTAGCTCTGTGACTACGGCGAGAGCATCTGTAAGCAGGACTATACGGCTTTCATTTTCTTTGTGTGTCACCATTTCTTCCACTGCCGCCCTCAGTGCCTCTGCCTCCGCTCTGAAATTGCTTGTGTACTTACCAGTAGCGAATTAAAGTGTTATTTTTATGCCATTTGGTAGGTTCAGGAATGCTCCTGCCCCTCCGTTATGTGTAGTGTTTGTTACGGAAACGTCGGTGTATGCATGGGTCCAGTCCATGCTTGGGTAGTTTTCCGATTTAAAGCTTAGGGTAGTATCTCTCCTTTCTTTTTCAGTCTGGTAGTTTTTGTTTCCAATACCTGGTATATTTTCTACCACCTTTAGGAATATATCCTGCCTCCAGGTTTTGGTGTTGTTAGTGCGTTTATGGGATCTTCGTGCATCTTTGCTTTGGCTATTTCTGCAAAGTTTCTCCGCTTTAGTTTCCCATTTCCCAAATTGGTTAGTCTCTGATGCTTTGGATGGTCAGTCAGTCTTCGGAGTTTCTCTGACTGCAGCTGGGCTCTGCAGTCTCTTCTATCGGTCATGGATTGCAGTATTGTAATCTTTTCAAGTTCTACAATTGACGTTGACTTCATGCCTCCTGTTATAACTCTCATGGCTTGGTTTTGAAGTTTGCTAACTTTATCGAAGTTCGCCTTTGTTGCTGTTGTCCATGCCGCAATGCCATACTCGAGAACTGGTCTCACTCTTCCAGTGTAGTTTCTTTAGTATGCTTTCGTCTGCTCCCCAGCTTGTGCCAGCAAGTTTCCTCATGATTGCCATTCTTTCTCTGGCTCTCATTCGATTTCTCTCGATCTGACTTTTCCATGTCATGCGCCGATGAAATGTGACTCCCAGATAGTTTCGGTTGTCGTTTGGCTGCAGGAATTTGCCATTTAAACTTAATTTGGTATTTTCGGGTTTGATTGAAAGCGAGAATATTGTGCATGTGGTTTTCTCCTCGTTTATTTTGACCAGCCATGAGTTCGCCCACTCTTCCAGCGATGTTAGGGCCTGCTGCATCCGATTTCTTGCTATGGTGAGATTCTTTTCAGAGTTCCATATAGCCAGATCATCTGCAAACATTGAGCTATGGACTCTTCTCGGTATATTCTCTGTAATGTCGTTTATATATCTGTGATCCAGATGTGTATTTGTATCTGTTTGTAGTGTAGACGTATTGCCCAGTCGGTTGATGCTAGCTTGTATATGTTTGTGGTGTGGACATATTGACGAGTGTATATGTGTGTGTTTGTATAAGTGTGAAGTGTGGACGCATTGACCAGTTTGTTGATGCTAGCTTGTATATGTTTGTAGTGTGGACATATTAACGAGTGTATATGTGTGTGTTTGTATAAGTGTGTAGTGTGCACATATTGACGAGTGTATATGTGTGTGTTTGTATAAATGTGTAGTGTGGACGTATTGGCCAGTCGGTTGATGCTAGCTTGCATATGTTTGTAGTGTGGACATATTAATGAGTGTATATGTATGTGTTTGTATAAATATGTAGTGTTGACATATTGACGAGTGTATATGTGCGTGTTTGTATAAATGTGTAGTGTGGACGTAATGGCCAGTGTATGCTTATGTGTTGCTGCAAATGTCTGTAACAAGTTCCACTAGCTCTGCTAGTTCATTTAGCCATTTGTCCGCTTATTTGACATCGTGGCTGATGACTATGCCATCAGCAAACATCAGATGATTAAGAATTGTCCTGTCTATAGTTATGCTTATATCCTCCCAGTATCTGTATTTAAAGACATCCTCAAGGGCTGCTGTAAAAAGCTTTTGATGAGATTATATCCCCCTGTCGAACGCCATGTTGTATCGGCATGATATTGGTTGTATCCAATGTCTGCTCTTTGACTGAGTTTACTTTTATGTATATGTTCTCCTAACTTATAATTACTATATTATATTGAAAATACATTTTGAATATGTTTTCTTTTTTTGGAAAATGGTAGTTCAGAAAAAAACGTGCCAAAGGAAAAGGCGGTTGTTGATGTTGCTGCTAAATTTCCACAATGGGTATTATTAGTTTCGTGTGCTTTATGTGGATTCTGTGGCGAAGTGGCTAAGAGTGATCAGGTGGTGTGGGTTCGGCTCCGGATTCCACATTCTTTTTTTCACGGGCGCTTGATGAGGAGTCATCTGCATCTCGTAGTCACCCCCTAGTCGTCTTGTTCTTGACTTGCCACTGAGGTCGGGCGGCTCAAGACGAGAGAGTGAAGATAACAAGTAGCACAGTTAATCCTTACTAAAAATACCGTTAGCAAAATAAATTATGCCGTCATCGTCTACGATGGACGGCAGCCTTTGCCTTTGCCTTGCTTTCTGCACAACGAGAGCGTGTTAATGAAGACGGAAAGACTTGGCATGTATGTCTTACCTGACACTGACTAATATGTCTGATCAGTATGGATTGTATGACCAGCTAGTAGCTTCCTCACCCTACCGTCCCCCTTTCCCCCTGAACAGAAATGGAATGTAACACACATGCACACACACCATTAGTGGTGATACGGAGGTTTACATAGTCATTGCTTTTATTTACACGTTTGCTTATTAATTTATATACTATAATTTATATTTAAATGTATTTGTGTGTTGTGTTATGCCCTTTATCGTGTGTATAGACAGTCAGTAAGCTAGGCTGTTGTAAAATTAGCGGTGACATCATCTGTCCTGGACGGACATCGACTTTCGTAACTGATTTTGCTGATTCTCGATTGACAGGGACGACAGGAGTATAAACAGAAACAGTTCTATTTGTGTGGCGTAGGCTGCTTTGTTTTCCATCTTTGTCATCAGAACTAGCTCTGATGCCTCGATGCCCGTTACCGAGGTCGCTCTCGATGCATCTTTATCCTCTGCAATCTCCTCCCAGGTGTTTGGTTTGATCGTAAAAATGTTCAAGAATCTTTTTCAAATTTTCGTGTATCTTAATTTAGGTCTTCCTTGTGTTCTGGTTCCTGATATGAGTTCACCCAGCAATAACTGCTTCTGAATACGGGTGTTTGAGATTCGTCACTACCATCTCAGTCTCTTCTTGCTCATAGTCGAGAAGAGGAAAGGTATCTTGCGGCGTTTCTGTAATTGCCTTAATATTCCACTGTATGTTCATTATACTGCGAAGACATCATATGTGAAAACTATTTAATCTCTTCTCCTGTCTTGAATGTGTTGTCCCTGTTTCGTATCTGTGTATATATATATATATATATATATATATATATATATATATATATATATATATATATATATATATATCTATATATATATATAATTTCAAATGGACGATATACCTGGTAGCACTCTGAACTATGGCAGTGGCACACTGAGAACATAGTCTTCTTTGCATCAAATTTAAGTTTATGGTACTCTCAGCTGTTGATTACGCCTAGGATACGGGGCGCAACTGGTTCTGAGATTCGCTAGAGATACCGTCATCTTGACTTTGCGATAGATGTTGGTACTTCGGTGTGTGACAAAAAAAGACATACAGTGTCAAAGGCAGATTATTATATTCGAATTTCCACAGTTTGCACATAATGCTCAGCGAGTAACACCTCAGACAACAAGGAATTACGACTCAAGAGATGACGTCACATTTAGCACATACATATAAAAATAAAAGAAAATGATGCCACAGTTGACACGATAGGTAAAGGAGACGAATGGATTAACACTATCTATATAATAACAGATTACTATAGAGTCATCATAAACCAGATGATGTGGCAACGTGAAAGGCATTGTTGGAGGTTAACCAGGTGAAACGATCACATTTTGTATAGTGATGCCACCATATCTACCGATGGTTCGGACTTACGCAGTGAGGAATCTAGGTGAGGCTTCTCTGCTAGAGTGAGAACCAGGCTGTTGTTGAGTGAAGTGGGCAATACAGAGCAACTTCCTCCATACGAGAATGAAAATTGAATCAATGACTGCAGCTCCGAGATGGCTACCTGAAACCTCTTTAACAGGGACAGTCATCATCTGAGACAGCCAATCCTTACTTTGGAAAGTACAGAGTGAATGTCAGCTGTCGAGGCATATACCTTGCAGGGTCTGGTGTGGATCCTATGTCTTGGTCATGCTGACGTCCAACTAGCTTCACAAGCATCAAGTATATGTACACTAGATTTGCATAAGAATGACATTTTGATGTCTTAAAATGACCACCTATTTGATGAGGACTCGTAATTGATGTATCTTCAATTCACAGACTGCACAGTTTTGAAATTGAATGTGGTCAGAGGAGACTAGGGGACACGAGTGGGCGGAGCAAATGTGTGTACATCCAGCTAGCAAGAGAAACCATCATTATCCACATATGTAGCTATTTACAGAGAGAGGATGAGACCTTAGGTTAAGTCATGAGTGCAGTGAAGTCGATTCTTAGAAACAGGACAGAACCGGACCCTAATGACGCAGGCCTAGTTTACATATCTTGATATGCATTCCTTATATGTTACAATAATGATAAGCGTTACATTAGAAACTAAATCAAATGGTCAACACAAGTGACCCTAAGTTAAGCGCTGACCTCGTTGAGTTAAGTCTCCACAACAGCATGATTAACAGCATCTACTGACTTAACTGCCTTTCACATATGTAGGCTGACGTCCAACTGCAACTATGAATCGTCATACACATTGTTCCTGTCCTGCTGATAACAAAACATGTCACGGAAATAACGTCGGTACTTGCTGCTCATGTTAAAATAAATAATAATATTAGCGGACGAATTGATGGATTCAAGTACAAAACAAAGCCCACCATATAAAATTACCCAATTTTTGTATTTTCCATCAATTGAAAGCTCAGGCTCTGTAACCATGGCTGCAAAAAGAAGGCAGAGAGGTATGAAGCAGACGATGAAGAGCGTAGAAATCATGATCACCATTTTGGCAACCTTCTGATTCCGATTGGACAATTTGTCCCCTTGAGCCGCTGTTGTAGATTTTGTCCGCCATTTTGATCGTTTCTGAATTTTAATAACCAGTATTATAGTACATATAGTGATAACAGAAAAAGCACCAAATGGAATAAATATATTATTGATGGCAAATGAAATCTTTTCAACGCTTTCCCTGTTACTTGTTGGAATAATTCCGAGTACAGTTTTGTTTCTGAGTGGAAAGAACTTCATGTCGAGTTTGTTGACGATGTACAGAGGAGCAACACTTGATACAAGGATAATGAAAATGCAGGCAATCACAATAGATACCCTTTTGGGAGTTACGATACTTCGCACCTGGATATTTGAAAAATCGCATATTAGTTACAAAACATGTATTACTTCGTAACAAATATACTTTGAAAATAACACATAATTTGTACCCTGGTACACATTTCATTGAACATAAATAATTATATTACTGTACACTTTAATTGTTGTGCAAGTTGCCATTGCTGGGCTCTGCTGGGAAAATTGATATGACGAAGAAATAAATGTATCTAGCTCTTGAAACCGGTACGTACTGTGCAGACATTTTTTTTTTTTACATCCGTCACACATGTAATAAGAAAACCTAAGCATTAACTATTTCACCGTAATCATAGACTGACATCCAAACCGTTCAGCCAGCCGTTCAGCCAACCGTTTAATATAACATACGTAATTGTCAATATTGATTCATGAGTCTGAATAATGGACAAAGAATATGTGAGCAGAAATATCACTTTGCAGAAAACAAAAAGATGTTCAAATAAAAAAGTATTCATGTGCTAACTGATACATACTGCTAAGAATTATTAAAATAAAACAAACTAATGACGGCAAATTGTCTCATTAAATGTCATTCGGGGATGAGACATATCTGTTGCTATCATCAATTTCCGAATCCAGGTATTGATGCCTCGGCGCTATACATTGACGTTCACATTAATTATATGGATGTTTATTAAAGTAATATGTATAGTACCACGGGGCTATCTATAATGATATTGTCTCTTTTCTTAGTCCACATAACTCGAGTGCAATCTCCACGAAAGTTGCATGTAATGTTACGACATCACCAGACCCACATGTTTGCCTGAGAGATGTGCCAATAAGAACAGACAAATGACAAAAATAACGCTTAACAATGTCAGTACACATTGAATGAGGGCATAGGCCTCTTATGAAATCATGCTAGATGCTAAAGTTTACTTCATGCATATAATCATCATCATCATCATCATCGTTTTGCACATCATGACAGCTAATCTGTAAAACCCGTTATCACTGTCCAGCTCTCTCGCCTTTACCAATGTCAATTCCAGAGCCTATGTGCGTCCCCATGTCCATCTTCTTCCTAGTCTTCCTCTTGCCCAGGTGTCATACCCTCTAGTATCGGTTTTTCTAGGCCATTGGCACGTTTCATGTTGACGTAATGTTGTTTACTAATCAGTGTTGTTATATACCTAGCTCTTGTTAGAATTATATTTAAAAAAAATTATTTTCGGCTATTCAAAGAATTGTTATAATTTTCCTATCGGATTTTAGGTGGAATAATTCCATCTTCTGCCATGATCTTTGTGTGGTTGACCATCTCTTGAATCCGCAAGTTGCCACCAGGAAGATGCAGGTCCTCGGGATCGTTATATTTATCATTAAGCAGTGTTCTGCCATACATTTCTCATTGTAGTTAACCCATGTACTGCCATGGCAATCTTCTATGTATTTCTGTTTCACAATCTCCGTTGTTGTTTTTTAAGTCGAGCAGAGATCTTCAAAACTCGTGACGTTCTGAAATGTATGTCTCCTTTAGTTTAACTTTAGGTCTGGTTTTCGCCTTGTCAATGCTCATTGTCTCAGTCTTGTCGTTGTTTATTGATATAGTATGTTCATGTCTGTGTCTTAGAAACTATTACCCAATTAATGTAAGTGAACCAACCTTTAACGGTGCACTTATACATAGACACCTTTCCATTGTGATGATAGCCGTGATCCAGCCAGAGACTCGTGTAAACGTTGTGTGAGGCATACCACTCGTCAAGTACTGGAACTCTATGGTATCAAAGGGCAAGTCCCTTTCAGCGAAAGCTGGAGTATAGCAGATGTTGGTCCAAATCAGAGTTATCAGGCAGCCTAGATCAGCCAATGCTAGACCTGCATATGGATATTGATTATTTCAAACAATGCGATATTGTGAAACAATTTTTATTAACAATGTAAATGGAAGACTAATAGCGGAAATCTAGCATTAAATAAAATCTTCGGCTCTAATGAAAATAGTATAGACATTGTTTTATTTTCGTAATGTACAGTTCGACTGGCCGGCATTTCATTTGTAAACGTCTTCTAGTGTTAATTTGGCTGGAGGCAGAACAATCCTGATATCTGTACTGATATGATATTATTTGCGTGGAGAGCTACTGGTATCAATGGACCTAAACTACAATACGCAAGTGAGCAAAGCAAGCGCGTTGTACACATTAACAATAGTCAACTATCAATCTAGCGGCTCTCACATCGTGTATGTTGACTTGCGGTATGTATCGAGCCCAGACGACTGGAACATTATGTACGAAACTAAACAACAACTCTCTAAACACTTGCCTATATCACTACATGACATTGGATCAAAGGACAGGAGCCTAAAGTCTGCTAGATCAATAACCAACCAACTAACCAACCAACCATCAGTCTGAAAAATAAATGACTTTTGCTCTAGTAAATTGATGCCACGCACACTCAATATATTTATTACACACTTGATTAAGAAACACGGTCTAAAACGGGGCTTGTATTAGTGTATTTATAATAGAAAACCTTTCCCAAATCGCTTCCAAATCCGCTCATCTCATAATATATGGGAGGTGCATAGTACTTGAGCAACAAACAACACAAGTATGCTGTGAAGCTGCCCTTAGGAACACTGATAGCCGTGTAACTATTTTTAGACATTCACTCGCTTTTATTGACATCTTGTAATAACACCATAATTGAACACAGAGAAAAAAAAAACAATGAATACATCGAATCAATAATCGGAGCCATTATATTTTTGAGCATATCTTAATCATCAAATGACAACATAAATGGTTTAATTTAGTCTGCCTTAAACTAACATTGCGCATACGGGGAAGCGAAGTACTATGTTCTGCACGGTGAAGTGGTTGACTTCATATAAAACCGCCCTTGTCCATCTCTTACGACATACTTATCGGATTATTGAGCTGTTATACTTTGCTTCCGTTTCCAATCTCCGTAACATTGCGTAGTGCAGTGGTTAGCGAGATGACTTCGCATCCGAGTGGTCCTGGGTACATTCCCCAGTTGCGTTTTTACAGAACCGCAACGGTTTCAGTCCGGGAAGTAAAAGCAGCAAGCGGGATGAGATGGCTACCACCCTCATATAGCCGAGCCGTTGAATTGTGAGATAACTAACATCTCACACCGCTACGCCAGTAATGCCATCGGTTACTTTACTTTAACACATGACGTATACCATTAGTAATGTGACCTTTACAAGTGACTGGCAATCGCGTTTAAACTTAACTGGGTATTTATAAAAAGGAATTGACTAAAACACACATCTGTTGTTTGTTTTTCAAACGAGATTCGTCAGTTACATTTGTGTATATTATTTCAAAAGTCAGTTTAAGGGACCTTCATAGATCGTTAATAAAACATTGATATGACATTCCCACTAGCTGCATACAGCGATACTGTGGCGCCCGCCTGCTGTGTCTGCATTGACTGATATGTGCAACTCTGAATGTAGCAATCAACTATAATGTCCTCTAAATAGTGATACGTTTTAAGGACGCCCCATCTACTGAATGTCAATTCAAACTATTGATTACTTTTTTTGGAATTTCAAAATTGTTAGCACACCAGACCATCAACATCTCCGTTATATGCATATCGCGCATGATCGTACCCCGATGAATTCGACACCCGCAGGATTCGTGGGTAAAACATAACAATCGGTATTAATAACAATGCAATGCACTTATTGGGACATAGGTCTCCTGTACAGGCTCACTCTAGTAGGGTCATATGATTTACTTCTAGGGAACTGAGAAGCTAGTCACATAGTAGAGACACAGATGTAGGGTGCAACGTTTATTAGAAGATGGCACAATATGTTTAGGATGTATATTTTCATCTGTCTTCCTCAATGCCTCTTCGAAAAAACAGTAAAACAGACACTCATATACATCTGGATCGACTAAAAAAAAACTCAGTAACTGGACACCTAACAACCCGCCCACCCCAAACTTAGCTGTGAATACACATTTTATTGCCACTGCGCCAAACAGGTCCATAATAATCAACATGACATGTGAACAATACATCACAAAGACAAATCAATTGAAAGAGTTAGTCATTTGTTTTCGTTCTCTGGAGGGTGTTGGGTGTTGGATGGGGTGGTGTGTGCAGCGGTGAGAAGAAAAATAAGAAGATATTACATAACATGTGAAACAAACAGTTACTGTACCTAAAAGACTGATATTGACTGGATCTTTGAAGCCTTGCTTAACAAAACAAATGATGTTGATGATGTTTGTTACGATACCAAATATATCAATTGTCTGGCATAGTACCGTAAATATAATCCATTGACATATAGATGTGGACTCATCACTTAACAAAGACCAAGATTTGTCGTCTGTATCAGATATGCTTAGTATTGCCAGTTCTGAACATGTTTCTACTGATTCACCCATTGTCATCTAACTGAAATGATATAAATATGTACAAATGGTATTTAACAATCACATACTGTCTGATAGTACAATATCACTAAATGAGACATCACATTAGATATCAGTTTAAGTTGATCTTCAATTTGCTGATAATCAGCAAATTAACTGATGTAATCACATATGAAAAGAGAGTGAGAGAGAGAGAGAGAGAGAGTAAGAGAGAGAGAGAGGGAGAGAAAAAGAGAGAGAGAGAGTGATCAAAGGCGTTAATTTACAGTTTCGGTTAACAATCGATCTACTAATCCACTAAAGCCCGGCCCTACTCTCGGCGAATGGGTCAGTGACAACATCACTACATTATATAATGTTCTAAGCTGCCCTTTCTGTGTCTTCCAAGTTTTAATCATTTAATCTGAGTTCCTTCTCACATTCTCGTATCCGTTTATTTTTTAGTCTAACTCATTTTCTCTTTTTTTTGTTGAGGTTTATTATTCTAATGTATATGTATCATCATATATTGTTTAGTGTCAGGAATGCCCCTCTTGTCTATCCATTTATGGTCGTGACGCCTGATGCGTCTTTTGTGCTGCCCAACTAGGTAACGGTATCCATTTTATTTTAACGGCTCTCATTCCAGCATGGTAAAAATGCGGCACATTAGGAAATGTGGTGTTGGGCACATATTATTTTGTAATCCACGGCATTTAGGGGACGATGTGGTCAGCATTACGCCGGCCGCATTTACTTTCCGGACTGAACTGGTAGCCATGTAAGGCTGGATCGACTCGGGAGCCATAACGGTTTGAAAAACAAAAACAATTCGCATAGGAATGATCCCAGGTCCAGTCAGATGCGAAGCTAGAACGCTAACCACGACGCGGCTTCCTAATCCAGGATGGTTGGTTCTATAAATTTAAGCGTTGAGTTTAAGGATCTTGATTTTCTTCGTGTTGATATTTAATCACAATTTTGCTGTTGTTCTTTCAGCCTATCAAATGTATCTTGCATTTGGACGTTGCCCCAGTGACGAGAAAAGTACACATTCATCTGCGTAGTACAGGTCCTCCACTTGATACATTAGTGTCCATTGAAAACAAGTTATTTTTTCCTCAATTGGTTTCTTAATTATCCAACCTATAACCAACACGAACATAAAGAGGAAAACAGGCATCTTTGGCACACTCCGGTTTGCACCTCAAAGCTGTTTGTTAGTGCTCGTTCATGTGTCACTCTACTAACCGTATCATCGTTCATGTACTGTATGCACTTATCTGGTATCCCATAGTGTCTCAACAACTGCTATATAGAACTTCGATCAACATAGTCAAATGCATATGCATATACTATACAATTCCTGCATTGGGATGATTTCCATTCAATACTTTCCTCTACTTTGAAACGTACAAAATATATATGATATTCGTTTGATCTTTCCGGGAGAAAAATGCATATTCCTATAGAATATTTGTGCCTACTTTTGCTTTTATTATGTACCAGATGATTATGTTGAATATATCGCTTTCCAGTAGAGCAGCCACCTCACTGCAAACTGTTGAGACTCATCCCTTGATCATGAGATATGTCCGCACACCAGGCGAACACCATATCCGTGCCATGACCAGGCTTGTCCCTTGGTTAAATGCACTCCTACTTCGTTCTTTACCTCTGTCTGTTATCAGTCATCCCAATGGACGCAGAAGAGATGCAGGCCAGTGGACATTGCACCTCTGCCCTATTGTGACAACCTCCCAGGTGGCGGGGAATGCTAGGCGTACCATCACTGCAGAGGAGCCGATAAATTAAAGGGAGTAAGGAGATACCTCACTCACATGCATATGCTACGTTTCTGGTAGGACGTGACGATGCTGGGACACAGACACACTGGACTGCCGCTCTTCCGAGATACTTGAAAAACTAGTACATACATTCCATCATTTCATATCATATCATATCATCACCACACCCTATAGACACGAGTGGGGAAGACTCGATAGTCCTGCAAGATAACTTACCTAAGATAGACAACTCTGACCACAAACAACTGCTGCCTTGCAGATAGGCTGGGGACAGCCAAAAGGCTAAGGAGGGCACCCCTACAGAAACGCCTGTTGAAATCGGATGCACAGGGCCACATGCTTAACAAAACAGTACAACGTATATCGCTGTAACCAGTGTACGAAGAAGAAGAAGAAGAAGACGAAGAAGAAGAAGAAAAAAAAAGAAGAAGAAAAAGAAGAAGAAGAATAAGAAGAATGTATTGCTTTCAACTGGCAGCGGTGTAATCCCACTTTAATTGATGCATTCGTCCAGGCCCATAAGTAGTTTAATCGGGTGTTCTTCTTTCAATGCTGTGAGCACTCTTTCCTACTCCTCTATTTTCGTATCCCACATGCTAATAATATCAGACCCTATGTCTGTCCTCAAACAGCTCATGTTTGCGCTGGGTATATGAGATTGGGTTAAATGCTAAATGGTGTATTCATTTTCTTGTCTTGTAAGACGTGTATGTTATATCCCCATTCTAATCCGCCCTAAATTGGGTATTTTTTATTAGTTTGGGCTGCAAGATCGGAGATAGTCTGAGAAATCGTCTGCACCACTCTTTACTTTCACATTGTTCATTGTACTTCTAAAGGCTTGACTGACACATGTTGTCAGTCTAGTTCAGCGTCATGTTGTCTGGTGATCTCCATGTAACAGTATTTACTTTCCTGTGTGGAAACATGCTTCCAACAATTATTATTGCATTAATATTAACATTTCTCCATATTTTGTCTACTGCGTCATTCCTTGTCTTCCCATATTATGTTCGCAATCCAGGTTGCGGAATTCCACTTTACAATTTAATTAATACTAAGAGATCTTTCTTTTTCAGTGTATGCAGGACCATTCTAGTCTACTGTATAACTCTTTGTTCTTAATATTTTCGGATTCGTTTTTTTTAGGTGTAGCTCTAAATGATGTTGCTGATGGAGTTGTTGTTCCTAGTTCTAAAGCTAACGCTCACAGTTAGATTGGTAATACATTCCCGCGCTATGACTGCTTCCCTGTGTCTCACTAGAAAGCGTCAGTACCATCCCGTCGGCGTGTTGTGCATCGATTCAATCGTTTCCAATATGAATTATTTTTTCCCGACTGCCAGTCTCATCTTTCCTGATTGTGTCCACCTTGTTTCGGCCAGTGATATTCATGCAATGTTCTACAACCTTAAATATAGCTATGCGTGTGGTTTTCCCTGACTGGAAAATGATTCTAACATCCCATGTCCCTATATAAGTTTTCTTCTTGGTATTCTGAAAAACAGTCGGCCGCGTAGTACCCTTACACCATTCACTCTACTGGGATGGAATGAAATTGCTGATATACCACTCTGATTTTTCGGAACGTGATTTGATCTCGGGCAACGTATATGGTTTGTAATTGTTCTTTATGAAATAAACAAGTAGTATGTACACTGTACAGCGACTCCTGAGATAAGCGACATTTGTTCTTCAGAGCTACAAGAGCAACCAATAGGACAAATCAAAACCGACAGTTGGAGATATATTACAACGGACTACATTTGCGAGATGACATCTCAACTGAACAAAACTAACTCTTTGCTCTTTTTCTTTTTTTATAATTTATCTTTTTTTTCTGTTTTGATCTACAGTGTTTATAAATTGTTCTCTGATTTGTATAAGTGTGAGAGCATATGTGTCAGTCAATAGACTAATTAGCTAGCGGCTGGCACTTATCCGTTTTATCCTTCCCTTTATTTAAGTTTCTACGAATGACATGCTTTTGTTGAAGATGGCTCTTAATTCAGTCGAAATTGAGGCGAAACGTATACATCCTAAAATTGTGGTGCATGCAGAACCGTTGATATAAACATAATTTAAATGCGTACATTAATGCACACCATCACACTTTAATTGATGTTTTGACCCTCATATATCGTCATCAAGTACTTATCGAACAGCTATAACACATCGACTAAAAAAGTAATATAAGTTAAATAAATGTCAGGCTAACAAAATGCATTTTACGCTTTACACATACGTATAGCCTTCATCTGTTTCTCGTATGTTCTGCTACCGCTCCCATCGTCCCAACATGGTACAAGCCACCTCTTCTCATAACATGTCCGAAAGAGGATGACTGACGTGTTTTGATTTATGCAAAAATATGTCTTTGAGCGAGTGCCTCTTAGATATATATATATATATATATATATATATATATATATATATATATATATATATCCACATTTCAATGATATCAATTATTTTAAATGCTCGAGTGTTCTAACTCTATTTGTCTTTGCCATGAATTAATGCCACTTATTATAACCAATGGATAATTTAATGTTGCTTGCGTTTATTACTTTTGTTTTGTTTTTTCTGAAATGCTGTTTTACATATTTAAATATTTCCTGAATGTTGTTTTGCATGTTCAGTGTCAATATGTGTGTTCATTAAAAGAAATAGACGTTACGCCACTAGAAAAATATTTCCGTAATGCAGAACGACTTACACAAAGAGATTGTGTCGTATTGAAGAAATGCCACTTGTCAGGATTGCCCGATAAAATAAGTTATATTCGGGAAAGTGTTGGACGTCTCTTAACATCCCTCATTATTTATTAGAAAAATATAATAACTGGTAACAGTAGTGTTATACTGTCCTTAAAATCACACACCAAAGAAATAAGGGCTATTCAATGCAGAGCAATCCCCCAAGAAAATGTGAACTTGATAACATTTACGTATTAAAATATATGTACAAGTGTATGTGGCGGTTGCGTGGCTAGATTTTAATTCGTAATCGGGACAAGTATGTAATGGAAAAATCGATTATTTGACTAATTGTTACGTATCTAACTACTAGGACCAGGGTGACAAGTTGCACATCAACGACGATTAATTTGAGCGGAACTGGGCAGCACCAACAAATGACATTCCTTTCGCTTCTAAAACACAGTATTACGTGCTGTCTCGTTAACGTTGTAAATTGCAGTTGTGTCAGCGTCAGTAATCAATAATAGTCGCAAAGAGATCAATTATATCAAATTATATGACATTAAAATGAGTATAGCAATTTTATTTCAATTTTTATTTAAATGGATAATATGCTGATGATAATTGATTGTTAGTTATATAGTAAATCGAGAAAGTCATGTGCTGTATTCTTTCATACGCAATAACAAAAAAAACTAAACAAATAATTATGGAATCTTAGAAAAGTTAGAGGTGGTAAGAAAGATAAAAGAAAATGAACCATTACGATATCTTTTACATACAAAAAGATTCAACACAACAATGAACATAGAACATACGACACGTTTGTAAGTGGCATGATACAATCATGTTATTAACTGTATACAAACTTGTAATTTACATCATGAAATCAGGTGACATATTGTTTTGAATGCCTATGGCAGTCCAACAATCGATAGGTAGGTAGGTAAGTATGTAGTCGGCTAAGGTGATACGGGCTTGTTATATGTGTCCTTCTGTTTTCAGGCATTATGTACCACATCTCCAGACCAACGATATTTGCGTGATATCGCTGCTTGCACAACGTTCCGATGCGAAGTTTGATATCGAATTCCTTCGGTACGGAGCAAATCTCGTATCGACATCTTTTAATACTTGCTGTTCATTGCTCTCAGAGTGACTCTGAGCTTCTCGGCAACTGCTTGGCGCAAGTTTGACTTCGTATCCGTAAATCATTGCTGGAATGACTATGTAATTAAACGTGGATGTTTTCGCCGTGGTGTCTTTCATCTCTTGGAGTATTGGCTTAATGGAGTTGAAGGAATACCAAGCCGCGTTTCGTCGTCTAGAGATTTCGTGGTCGATTTTGTGGTTGAAATTTATCTCTTAGACTAGATAGTTCACATCCTCGATCATTTCCTCTCCTAGCATGGTGTCCTGCAGTGGGCAGTAATGGTTTCTGAGACATTGTGATTCACTTGTTTTTATATTGGGATCAGCAGCTCTACTGACCCCATTTAGATCGATTCAGGAAAGTTGGACTTCCTCAAGTGCATGACTGATGAGCGCGGTGTATTCTGTAATTATTAAACGGGTCAGCCACTCGCCATCTGTATTTACACCTCTGTTAATACAATGCAACTGTTGGAACAATTTCTTTGAGCGCCGATTTATTAAGCTTTGGCGAGATGGTGTCGCCATGTCGGATTCTTCTTGCTATCAGAACATTGACTCTACGGTGGTATAGCGTGATGGCTCTATAACCATTTTTGTTTGTTTTTTCAATCATCCTGATATAAGTTTCAGAGAGACCCTGGTTCTAAGAGTGTTTACCTCAACATTGGTTTCGATACTGTCAAAGGCTTTCTCGCAATCGTGGATTGCAAGACACCAGAGTATGCGCACTTCATGTCCTCTCCGTGATAATAGTCAGTAGTTCAGAACCCATTCTCAATCCGGCTTGTTCTCAAGATTGGTGTTCATCAAGGTGTCTGTCAATTATGTTGGCAAGGACTCTAGTAAGTATCTTGTGTATTACCGGTTACATGTTGGCAATGGCTCTAGTGAGTATTTTGTGCACTACCGGCAACATGTTGGCAATGACTCTAGTGAATATATTGTGTATTACCGGCAACATGTTGGCAATGACTCTAGTGAATATCTTGAGCATTACTGGCAACATGTTAGCAATGCCTATAGTGCATATAGTGTGCATTACCGGCAACATGCAATGTAGTTCGCACGATGTTCAGTTTTACCTTTCTTATTGGAAATGCTAGAATAACGTGTTTGGAAAACAAGACGATGCCGTTCAAGAAACAAGCAAATCACATACGGGGGCATGAACATCGGGGTGCAGACGTAATGTTGACCTGAAGAGATATCCCGGGAACAGAGAACAGTGTCGTGGCTTGATTTAGGCGAATTCAACACCAGTCTCTTGTCTAAGACACACGATGCTGATTAGTATGATGATTATTAATACGTTTTGATATCACACTATATTACATTTGTATAATAGTCACTTTTCACAGTTGTGGCATTAGGTTAAACTCATGATGCAGACACGCTGCATTCGACCCAGCTGCACCTGACTTACGGTTAGGAATGAAAAACAGCGAGGTAAGACTGAAGTCAACTCACCTGATACAACGTCTGGTTCAGTATACTGAAATCTACACTCTTCATTCAGAACTGGCGGTGACGTCAGCTAGTGTTCGCCGATTGCATTTTCGATCAACATAACACACATATCGACATATTTTGGCTCATAAACGTTTTGCTAGAGAACTGCACCTATCGTAGGAATAACATATTACAAAAGTAGGCTCTGCATACACATGTTGACGTATGTATGTGTACACATGTAATGTTCAATTCTGCAATTATTTAGATATGCAATTGTTTCGATTATTGATAATTTACGTGTACAAGAATGTACTACATTTACACGCAAATTGATGCAAAAAATAACACATGTACGTTGGTAGTTTACAAAATATTGTACACATTGCATTCGAATCTTCTGTAAAGGTAAAACTAACAAATGAGTTTATTGCACTTTGGTTGGGCTAGCTTCTGAGGGCGCACAAACCTAGCATAGGTACATACAGACGCACACATGCATCCAATCACTGGTTTATGCGTCCTGCTATCGCCTGATGGACTACGGTCTGGGGTGGAAAATGGCGCGCCTCCGCCAGTAGAAACTAGTGAAGCAAACATCTAAGCACCAACAAAGGATGGAATCAAACACGAGATGAGAACTTGAAAAGATAACAAAACTGCAATCCATGACCGATAGAAGAGACTGCAGAGCCCAGCTGCAGTCAGAGAAACTCCGAAGACTGACCGACCATCCAATGCACCAGAGACTAAACAATTTGGGAAATGGGAAACTAAAGCGGAGAAACTTTGCAGAAATAGCCAAAGCAAAGATGCACGAAGATCCCATAAACGCACTAACAACACCAAAACCCATCACTACTGTACGAAAACCTACCTGGAGGCAGGATATATTTCCAGAGGTGGTAGAAAATATACCAGGTATTGCAAACAAAAACTGCCAGACTGAAAAAGAAAGGAGAGATACTACCATAAGCTACATAACGAAAAGCTACCAAAGCATGGACTGGACCCATGCATACACCGACGGTTCTGTAACAAATACTACACAGAACGGAGGGGCAGGAGCATTCCTGAACCTACAAAATGGCAGAAAAATAACACTGTCATTCGCTACTGGTAAGTACACAAGCAATTTCAGAGCGGAGGCAGAGGCACTGAAGGCCGCAGTGGAAGAAATGGTGACACACAGTGAAAATGAAAGCCATATAGTCCTGCTTACAGATTCTCTCGCCGTAGTCACAACGCTTAAAAGCCAGAAAAATACTGAGCTTAATGACTTAAGTGCAGCACTCTGAAAACTGTGCCAGCAGTCCGCACAAAAATGGTAGTGGTACAGTGGGTCCCATCACACTGCAACATCAAAGGCAACGAGGAGGCAGACAGACTGGCAAAAGAAGGTGCAAGACTACCACACACAGACACTAGTATGACGTACGAAGAGTCCAAAATCCTGCAACCAAACGACAACTCAACCTATCTGGGAGTCACATTTGATCGGCGCATGACATGGAAAAGTCAGA
Source organism: Ariolimax columbianus (assembly GCA_036924085.1). Lineage (NCBI taxonomy): Eukaryota > Metazoa > Mollusca > Gastropoda > Stylommatophora > Arionidae > Ariolimax > Ariolimax columbianus. The sequence goes on from JAVGWX010000007.1 coordinate 15,169,115, forward strand.
TTGAGAGAAACCGAATGAAAGCCAGAGAAAGAATGGCAATCATGAGGAAACTTGCTGGCACAAGCTGGGGAGCAGACGAAGGCATACTAAAGAAACTGTACACTGGAAGAGTGAGACCAGTTCTCGAGTATGGCATTGCGGCATGGACAACAGCAGCGAAGGCGAACTTCGATAAAGTTAACAAACTTCAAAACCAAGCCATGATAATTATAACAGGTGGCATGAAGTCAACGCCAATTGTAGAACTTGAAAAGATTACAAAACTGCAATCCATGACCGATAGAAGAGACTGCAGAGCCCAGCTGCAGTCAGAGAAACTCCGAAGACTGATGGACCATCCAATGTACCAGAGACTAAACAATTTGGGAAATGGGAAACTAAAGCGGAGAAACTTTGCAGAAATAGCCAAAGCAAAGATTCACGAAGATCCCATAAACGCACTAACAACACCAAAACCCATCACTACTGTACGAAAACCTACCTGGAGGCAGGATATATTTCCAGAGGTGGTAGAAAATATACCAGGTATTGCAAACAAAAACTGCCAGACTGAAAAAGAAAGGAGAGACACTACCCTAAGCTTCATAACGAAAAGCTACCCAAGCATGGACTGGACCCATGCATACACCGACGGTTCTGTAACAAACACTACACAGAATGGAGGGGCAGAAAAATAACACTGTCATTCGCTACTGGTAAGTACACAAGCAATTTCAGAGCGGAGGCAGAGGCACTGAGGGCGGCAGTGGAAGAAATGGGGACACACAGTCAAAATGAGAGCCATATAGTCCTCCTGACAGATGCTTTCGCCGTAGTCACAGCGCTAAAAAGCCAGAAAAACACTGAGCTTAATGACTTAAGAGCAGCACTCTGCAAACTGTGCCAGCAGTCCGCACCAAAAAGGGTAGTGGTACAGTGGGTTCCGTCACACTGCAACATCCAAGGCAACGAGGAGGCAGACAGACTGGCAAAAGAAGGTGCAAGACTACCACAAACATATACCAGTATGACGTACGAAGAGTCAAAACGGCTTATCAAAGCCAGATACATGACCAAATGGGAAACCGAACATATTGGTTACACCAAAAACGATGCCTATTACCAGTTGAACCGAAGAGAGCAGGTCGTTGTCTTCAGACTTCGCACTGGCCACAACAGACTGAGGTACCACCTATTCAACAAATTGAAGATAGGGTGTACCGACGAATGCCCGTGCGGTACTGGTAAAATGACCACTGGACATCTGCTGCAGAACTGCCCGACATACGAGGATCAGAAAGAGCAGATGTGGCCATCACCAGTGGAACTGCAAGACAAGCTCTATGGCGGTGACGAGAGCCTCAGGATGACCGCCGCTTTTTTCGAAAAAATAATGGTTACTGTCTGACTGTGTACGCAGAAGAAGAAGAAGAAGAAGAAGAAGTACGACGAGTCAAAACGGCTTATCAAAGCCAGATACATGACCAAATGGGAAACCGAACATACTGGTTACACCAAAAACGATGCCTATTACCAGTTGAACAGAAGAGAGCAGTTCGTTGTCTTCAGACTTCGCACTGGTCACAATAGACTGAGGTACCACCTATTCAACAAATTGAAGAAAGGGTGTACCGATGAATGCCCGTGCGGTACTGGTAAAATGACCGCTGAACATCTGCTGCAGAACTGCCCGACATACGAGGATCAGAGAGAGCAGATGTGGCCATCACCAGTGGAACTGCAAGACAAGCTCTATGGCAGTGGCGACATCCTCAGGATGACCGCCGCTTTTTTCGAAAAAATAATGGTTACTGTCTGACTGCGTACGCAGAAGAAAAAGAAGAAACACGAGATGAAGGATGTAATAATCATGACATCCCGTCATTTAGTCATGCCCTGGCTACGAATCGTAACGCTGTCTCCATAGGAACATACGGAATGGACTTCTTCCTCAACTGTTTTCCTTATTGTAACTAGGTTAATACTGTTACTGTACAGATTCTAAAGAAACAGAATTATCTAAGAGAAGCTAATACGTTAATGATTGCAACTCAATCCTTTCTGAGAAAGCTGTGATGTCTGTGTAGATGAGACGGAGAAGAGTTTTTGTTTTTGTGTACGGACATTGTGCCCGAGTTGTTGGCAACCTACACATCCATTCGATTTTAGGATGACACATGCGCTGAGGAAGAGAATCAGGCTCTGAAGCAGGTCACAATAGCTTGAACCTGGTTAAGGAAATAATAATTGAAAATACGTTAGATAAGAGGTGCAGCATTTTTCAACATAAAATAGTGTAAACAATTACAATGTTTCAAAACGGAAGAGAAAGTTAATGAAAATGCGGATACAGTTAAATAAATGTACTTTTAGTAATTATGTGAAATTACATTTATTGTCTGCACTTTTCAATATTGATATTTTGTTTAAAAATGAATTTGAAAAAAGATACGTTATGTACATTTGATGCATTATGATGCTCTCTGTCAACATTCGAAGCTACAACACTTGTAAGCAGGTACGTGTTCTGCCTGCCGGAACACAAGACAAAGGATTTTAATAATGATACTTTCCGTATATCTCTGTTTGTGTCCATATTCGTCCTCCTTTTTGGTTGGTAACGGTTTATTCTAGACAATCGAGGGATTGCAATATTCAGAAGTTTGTGGATTGGCTCTTCATGAATTGAGGTCGAACTATCAGAAAAGGGAATTCATGAATATGATAATGTACCCAGTATCAATGTCTACAATACCCATTGTGGATGGGTTCGATTCTTGGACGTCAGACCGTTTATGCACACGAAGAAAAGTTCGATCAGAACATAATTCATCGACCGGTTGACTCCACTTCTCTTGTCAAGAACTAAAAGGCCGACCTGTTGACTACCCTTGCTAAACATGTTTCATACAGACAATCTAGAGCTAAATTCCTTGTGTTGATCTACACACTCATATAGGTAATTGTTCTTACGATGTCGGTTTCAACCTTGCCTCTACTTCTTTAAGATGAAGACTAACCCGATTTGTTACTGCGTTGCACTAACGCATATCCATTTACAGCAGCTTCGTCGACCTTTGTATCGTCAGCTGATCAATCACAATCAGTCGCTCATTACTTGCCCCAGACTATGCATCTGCTGCTAAGAATGATTCAGACCATCATTTCTTCACCAATATAGATCCATGATCTTCCATATTCACAAAGACTTGAATGTGGTCACCTGACTAATTGAACCGTTATATATCGTTTTATTCTTGAACAATGATTATTTTTGTTTTAAATACCGTAAGTATAATTGTAAATGTTGATGCAAGAGTTGGACAAGGAGGTGGTCTACCAATGTAGAGAATCATGTGCTCCTTCGACAGCATAGTTATCCTTTTGATCTACATCTTGACATACATTATTGCATGTAGATCCAAGCAGCTGTAACTTGTGCAGCGGCATATACGACAATTCCCTTTCACTGAAGAAGTAAACTAGATGATTGTATCTGTGAGAGTTCAACTGTGACAAATGGTATGTCTATCCACGCTTGTTGCAAACAGCAGCCTGTACAGACAATTCATTGTGCGCCATGACGAGGAAGAATCCATAGTAATCAATTGCATCCGCACATTTCTCTAGTTGTATTGACAATGGCCTAACCCCCGAGCATAGTCCGACGGAGATTGAGGATATATATATCATTCGATACTAAAGACAAGAAACATATAAACTAACAAGAAATGCACACCGCACACGTCTTAAACTGCTATAAACTTAAACAAAACTAACATATAATACAACACGAAGTTCTAATCCATTAAGTCTGTGAACATTTCAGAGAACGATTGACACATATCTAGAAGAATGGATACATGCATATACTGATAGATACGCTTCTAATGCTGCCGTTTAAGCAGGATATTCGATCTACAAAGAGTACCCATACAGCACATCTGAGCTGTGTTAAATGCATTTGGGAAGTTATGTTCAAACTATGCCGAAATAACAGCACTGGGAGCTACTCTGTACTACGTGGCGACCACATTTGACGACTTCACATCAACATTCCAAAGCTTTGCAATCGTGTCAGTCTTATTATCCGTCCTTAAAGCTCTGGAAAGTGTGTGGTCATTCTAAGCCTGAAATTAACGAAATATCGCCGTATTTCAATCAGCATATCACATGACAAATATTCAGAATAGCTAGAATGATCCCAGATCACTAACATATACGTGACAATGACAAGGCAGACAGTATGACTAAAAAGGGGATATTAATAGATCAACAATACACATCGACAACCCTATATAAAGCTAAACAACTACTGAAGACTTCGAAAAGACAGGTTTTGATATGGACAATACTGTGAGAGAAATCTACACGCATATGGCAAATCAAATTCCAAATTCATTGGGTAGATAAGAGCACAACTTTCACACACACACACAAAGTAAGAGTCACTTGGACATAATTTAACCAAAACAGACTCCAGAGTGACGGATGTGCACATATTACGGCACTGTTTAATACCATTGTTGTGAGTGTCTGGCGATTTTTTCTCCAACGCGAGCCCCATCGAACAGTGTACATAGATAAACAACAGCGCACACCTATTTGCAGATAACAAAATGACATTTGGCCAAAGGGCAGGCGACAATGTGCTACTGGATCAACTGCCAACCAAACAGGGCTCTACCGAGAGAGTAAAGTTGATCCCGCACTACAACCACATTTAACAAACACCACACACCGTTTCCCCATATCACTGGAACTCATTTATAGTTCAGACTCAAATGTTATGTTGGGAGAATTGAATTCATCAACACGCGTGTTTATTTTCTTCATAACCAGTATATGCTCATAACATTTCAGTATTATAATATATTTTTGGGGAAAAAAGTTAATTGAATGTGTTTTTCATTTCTTTGCACGAACTCGCGACTGCATGACGACGAAAGAAGCGTGTTCCTGAATGCAAATTGATGTGCTAGATTGTTCCAGCGGTTGTTTGTTGTTGTTTAATGTCAACAGTGAGTACGTTCTCTCTTTTTGTGCGCCCTGAAAAAGCCGTTAGGTGGGTGGTTTTAGTAGCTGTCGTAACATGACGATCGTGCCGATGAAGATGTACCTCCAGATGGCAGTGCTCTGTTTGGCCGTATCTGAGTGAAGCTCACTCTTACAGTGATCACATCTCGTCAGTCCGTCTGCCTTGAAAATAATATATTTATGGGCAAAGCTACACAGAATAGAGATATTGGTCTTGGTCAGTATATTATGCCTGACTCTGACGCACCGTGCTGGTCAGTATGCTGTGCCTGAATGGACTAGCATCTCAGTGCCTCTGTAAATGTGGATAATACTATCAATACGCACAATTATCTAAGGAAACATACACAATCTAACTGACGTTACGACCAGGTAATATTGATAGAGAAATAGGAACATCACCAATGAACACTAAGTAATGTATCTAAGGTATGGTTTTAATAACCAATATAATAATTGTGTATTAATTATGAACGAATATGAACATTGAATTACGTTATAGTCTAAGCAAGTGGATCCCACATGTGTTCGGTCCACGGCAACATCTGTGTATCATAACTGTTTATTACGGGACCCTAAGTCACAAAAAAAACAACTTACTTAACACGTGCAGTGCACTGTTGAAAATAAATATTGGAATGTTTTGAGGCAACCGCGTAAACCATCCACGGTACCCGAGGGTGCGGTGGCACACGGCAAAAACTTAACTTAACTTAACTTCTTTATACTGGTTTAGAAGACTATACATAGTATGTATTCAACTAGTTTTTTTAGGGGGGTTTAACCGATATGCAAATCACTCTTAATAGTCTCAAACGTTAAAGATAAGTAGACCCGCAGCCAGTTAGGCGCCATCTACAGCTACGACTCGGGGAAAGGTACAAATAACGTATCCAGCGTTTTAATATAAATTGTGTAAGCTCTTGAAGAAAAAGAGTATCTTAAAAACTATATTAACATCAGTTCTGTAAACTATTGCATTAACACTACTTTAATAAACATATCTCCTATTCATTATATTACAATAAGCTTTGTAGTCCAAGGCTAGATTTTCTGTTACAACTGATAATATTAGCTAATAAAATGTCAATGTTAGCAGTTTGTTTCTATTTTTGACAAGCATACGTACATAGAGCATGCACATGAACCTCCAATATCAACTTATGTGCACATTTCCACTGCATTCTCGTTACGACTCATCATAAGTTCACTCTGATATATCGATGTCTCATGATGGAAATCAGGCCGCAAAAGATCAGCTCGAGAGGAGATGTACAATTTCTAGCTAACTCCAGTCCAATTTTATATATTATAGTGCATTATACAATGTAATGGAACAACTACTCCAGGAACATAAGGAAGTAAACACGGACACCAGTATTGGACACGATAAACATATGTATCAATCGCTCATTGAAATGAATACAGATCACTTGATAAGGGTCAGGTGACGGGTTGTCGCATAAATTATATACTTACAGAAAGAGAGAGACAGCAAGAGAGAAAAAAGAGCGTGACCGAGATAGATGCCGATGAATATGGGCAAAGACAACCAAGGTGACAGATCGAAATAAGGAGATTGGTATAGAGAGAAAAGAATGAGTCAGCAATACAGTGCATTTTATAAATTTATATCGTCAGGTGTATAAGCGACATGTGGACATCGCCTTGGTGTTCGCTTAGTATAAATGTGGAATTGGCTGCCTCAGATATTCCGTCAATTAATGTTTTGGGGTGTCGGCCTTTAGCTCTGGTACCTCTGTCTTTAAGTCATAGAGCCATGTGTGGGACGCTGACGTGTTGCTGTCACGACATGTGGCCAAACCAATGCTTTTGCTGTTTTCTATTGGTGTCTAGTACTTTCTTATTGCCCATCTGTATCCATAGCAGCGATGCGTTCAGGAAACATATGACATATATATATATATATATATATATATATATATATATATATATATATATATATATATATATGTATATATATACAGTGGGTGGTGAGGAAATGGATCAGGTCACTTATTTTGAATATCTGGGCTCCAGAAATGACAAAAATGGCGACTGCTCGAAAGAAATCAGTAAAAGACTAGATATTGCAATACAGAGACTGAACAGTCTGAAGAAATTATGGCAGGGGACCACAAAAATGATAAAAGTAAAAGTCTTGAGAGCCTGTGTTTTTCATGTGACAGCTTAAGGCTGTGAATAATGGCCGATTATCAAAACTTCCAGACAAAGAATGGGATCCTTCGAGTCAAAGTGTTTTTAAAGATCCTCCCAATACCCTGAACATAGAAAAAACCAAATGTAGACATTCGGTAAGAGTTGAGCATAGAGGAGAACATGTTTATCAATTCCATTGTGGCTAGAAAATGTAGATACTTTGGTCACATCAAGAGACACAACGATTTCGAGAGAACAGTGATGGAAGGTATGGTGCTAGGCAAAAGAGGAAGGGGTAGACCAAGAAGACGATGGCACCAAAATATCCAGGAATGCCTGAGTATGAACACGCCTCGTACTGTGAACAAAACTTTGACTCAAGTACAGTGACATTTATAACATATTATTCCACAACAGAAGCTTGATTACTATGGATCAAACCTTATTTAACAAAGTGTGGTGGATTATCTCTTCTTGGAAGTACAGTTTACTTTTTAAAAAATTCAAATATAATTAATTCAAAATGATGTTAACAATCTACCCAATCTATGAGGGATCCTCTCGGTGCTGTGGTGTTTGCTCATTGTGCTTTAATTATCCAGAAATATGGAGAATAACAGAGCACTTTTGGGTAATACCATGTGCAATGATGTTTGTTATGTTCGACTAAACTAAACTAAACTAAACTAAACCGATTACTGTGTATGACAAACATAAAAATCTTTGTAAGTGCCTTACATACATATTGTTAAAATGAAAAGGTGTACTACATAAAACATAAACCTAAATATCCTTTTCAATTAATAGGTTAGCCGATATATTATCGATACTGGACTGCAATGTCCTACATGGTGTCTCGAAAAATGACGAGGCAAAATTCACATGTTATTCCATCTCATCTTTCGATGTTATCCTTCCACTAAAAGTTCCAAATAAAGTGGTCCACCGTTTGATTTTGGGCTATGTTTGATCTCTGTCCATATCGTCAACGCGTTTTAACTATCTGATTCTGAATGTATTTATTAAATGTCTTTTAACCTCTAGATTCTCTAAGATGTCAGTATTTACTTTCATTTGTCGCCATGCGTTTTAACAACGTCATTTAATCTATAGAATGTCTACATAATTATGCACCGCATTAGACACTGCGATTTTTTACGATAGTGATACATATTTATCTCCGCCATGTAATGTGCTAACATAGTTCTTTATTCGTCTTTTATTGGTTAATAATGCCGATTAACGTGTGCAAATTTCAATGTTAATGACGCATAACTTAATAACATGTTTGAGACGTGACAAGAGCGCCATCTTCCAGTACGCCTTATCCTGACTCCAAGTGATAATTTATCTGCACTGGTGTGTGCCTTATTAAGTTCTGGCAGCTAGACAAGGTGCAATTATGTGATGAAACAATCGCCCCATGAAGATGTGGGTAGTTAATACGATACACATTCCTGGTACACTATCACCTCATATTATTTTTTTAAAATATATAAATCTGTAGTTTATATTGTTGAGGTGTTTCTTTTAATTAACGGCAATGTATGTATTTTGAAGCGTTAAGTGTAATGCAATTATCATATTTTTTGACATGTCATTTTCTTTAAAAAACGTCATCGATATCTCCATGGATATAAAATGCTGCAGCGGATGATCTTGACTATTTGCACTACTTCTATACAACACAGCTCAAAAATGTATAGGTAAATTTATCGTGTATGAATAACGCTTACCTTTGTCATACACTTATTGTAACTAAGTGTGGGAACATCGATATGTTAATTAAAAATTGAACCATATTGTAATGTCCGTAACATATACTTGCGCTAACACTTTCAGAGTTACGATTTTGAAAATATGTTTCTATACATACATGTACAAAGAACAAGGAATAGTAAAAAATAATTAACAATCGTTGACCTGCATCCGACACCGTAGAAGTACAGATCGACTATGACTAAGCTGAAGTAAATGAAATGAAGATACTTATGTTGTGAAGAAGAACGCATCTCCTGGACGTATACAAAAACAATTCAAGTTCGAGATGAAATGCAATTTCCTGAACTAAATTATAATTTACAAGTTAACACATTTTTACTCACCGGTTATCTAACACTATCACCGAGAAACGCTGAAAACGACGTACGCGATAGAGATGGAGTGGCTCTGTTGTTCTCCACATAAGCTCAAGAAGCGTTTCTCGAATGGGAAGAGTTAGATTAATACTAGCCACTTTTAAAACTCAAAAAAAAAGAATAATGATCAACAGTAGCCAATGGTATGACCCAACAAATGACAAAGACGAACGAGGAAAGATTGATATTTACACCAATTTTCAAAGGGTGATATATAGCAGAAAAAAGGGAGATAACGATTTTAATGGAATACCTCAAGGCTAAGGTTGGAAATGCTAACAACGGGTTTGAACAGACCATGAGCAAATATGGAATTGTATCTAAAAATGAGAACGGAGAGTTACGAATGGACGTATGTGCATTAAATTAACTGAATATTTGAGGAAGCATGTTCCTACGTAAATATAATACACAAAGCGACATGGCTGCCACTAGACTACAAGACAGAACACCAGATTACCATTTATATATCAACAGGAAGTTACAATCATCATTACAAGACATAAAGGTATACAGAGGTGGCATACGTGGGATCAGATCATCATCTTCTGATAGCTAAATAACAATGAAACTTAAGAGGTACACAACAACATACAGCCACAGAAAACAATTAAATGTGGGATTCCTCAGGGACAAAGACGTACAGCATAAATTTAAAGTCGGGGCATCAAATAGTTATAATAGCCTACAACAAGTATGATAAATAGAAGAGATAAAAGGTAACTGGAAACATATTTTAAATGTATGGTACGAGACTTGTGTAGAGGTTCTGCGGGAAAAGGTCCCCAGCAGAATTTCCTGGATAACGACTGCATCTATAGTAAAGTTAAATACACGAAAAATTAAGAAGGCATATGTATGTGGATGGAGGACTAGGAACGCTCAAGACTTGGTACATGAACAATACGCTGATGCAAAAAACAAGTGAAAAAGAACATCAAAAGCGACATAAGAAAATATATTGATTAGTTGGCGGCAGAGAAAGAGAAGGTTGCTGTAAAAGGAAATATGAAAGACCTTTATAATAGCACAATTAAACTAACAAGCAAACATAAACATGCAAATGCCTTTATTAAAAATAGACAGGACAGTTGGTTAGCAACAACAATGAGCAAACAAAAAGATGTGCTGAACCTTTTATAGAACTTGTAAACCCCCCGAGTCCACACGATTCTCATTACATTAAGTCAGAGGATTCAGAATTACAGTTAAATTACGAGAGGCCATCCAGAGAAGAAATTGAGAAAGCCATCGGATTTATGAAAGATGACACAGAGATATCTCCGCGGAGCGATCAAAACGGACATTGAAACATCAGCAATGATGTTATACAAGCTACTTGGTAAAGTCTGGGAGAGGGAAGAAATACATGAAAACTGAAAAAAAGGCTATATAATACAGTTGCCAAAGAAGAGGGATTTACTGTAGTATACCAGTCATAAAAGAATAACGTTATTATCGGTACCCGGATAATGTTTTGAATATGATCATTCTAGAAGGATTAAAAAAGGTCAAAGATGACCAGGTAGGCGATGCGCAGGTCGGCTTTCGACAGAACAGGTCATGCACACACCATATTGCAAAACTGATAATAATAATTGAACAAAGTGTGGATTGGAACTCACCGCTTAAAATAGGATTTGTGGACTATGAGAAAGCTTTTGACAGATGGACATGGTCTCATTATGGGAGTTGATGAGACACTATGGCGTGCCCCCAAAGTTAACTAATATAATTCATTAAATTTTTGAATCAACAAGATGTCGAATGCGACACGAAGTTCAGCTTGCTGAACCATGTGAAATAAGAACGGAGTTTAGGCGGGGCTCTCTACTATCACTATTACTCTTCCGGCATGCTACTGACTGGATTATGAGGTCGACAGTATCGTCAAGGAAGAAAGGCATTAAATAGTCCCTGTGTTACATATTTTGATGAAACAAAAACGTCTTTACTGTTTACTTCTTAATAAATTATGTCTGTTATCTTCATCTTACACTGATCTCCAGTTTGCTATATTATGTATTGATCTGACGGTGTGTTTTAAAAATAAATGCAACATAATATACGCGAATATTACTATCATTTCAGTGCAATGGCAATTGGAGAATCCCCAGCTACAAGTTCAGAACTGTCTGTCGGATGCCTACCAAATATAGAGGGCAGTTCCTGGGCTCTCTTAAGTGATGAGTCCACGGTGATATGTCAGTTGATTGTATTAGCCATATTGTGCCAAGGAATTGCCATATTTGGTATTGTAACAAATATAATCAACATCATATGTTTTGTTAAACAAGGCTTCAAGGATCCTATCAATATCAGCCTTTTAGGTACAGTAAACGATTTTTTAACATTTAATGTCAGTTCTTTTGCTTTATTTTTTTCTTCCAATCTCCAGATCAACACATGATTTCGCTCTTTTCTATTATGTAAGGTATTGTTTATTAGTTTTATTCGTTTTTCGGTTGACTTTACATAAAGTATAACACACCAATAACCGTTTGCCCGTTTTCATGTAACCTGTATTACAACAGTTTCATTGTGTCATTGTAATATCAATACTGTTCATATGAAGATGTTGCTTGGCCCACGCACCTTGACTTACTGGAACAGTTACAGTTGTTATATTCTTGTTAACCTGGTTGGCATTAGAATAGTTATTTACATATCTTTTGTTAACATCGTCAATGTTGTTATCAAATGCATGTCGCATTTTCTATGTTGTCAATAAATGCAATGCACAATCCTTATGGTGTTAACACATACAATTCACAATCTCTAAGGCTTCAACAAATACAAAACACATTTTTCTATTGTGTCGTAATTTGCATTTATCATTATCATGTTGTCCACAAATACAAGCCACATTATCTTTGTTGTCAACACATACAAGTCACAGTATCTTTGTTGTCAACAAAAACAAGTCACAGTATCTTTGTGTCGTAATTTGCATTTATCATTATCATGTGGTCCACAAATACAAGCCACATTATCTTTGTTATCAACACATACAAGTCACAGTATCTTTGTTGTCAACAAAAACAAGTCACATTATCTTTGTTGTCAACAAAAACAAGTCACAGTATCTTTGTTGTCAACAAATACAATCCACATTCTAGTTGTTGTCAACAAATACACGTGGCATTATCATGCTGTCAACACATTACACGCCACATTATCTTTTATGTGAATAAACACATTTTACATTCTCATGCTGTCAACGCATACAAGTCAGTTTCACCAGTACTGAATCATCCGTTCTGGCTCTCCCAGCGATCCCACTATATATGGCATGCATGTCTTGTTTATGGTCTTCATGTGTTTAACGGTCCCTTTATGTTTACTGTTCTTGAGTAAAAAAACATATGTATTATCTTGCCACAGTTATATTATCATGTTTCCTTAATGATTGCACAACACAACACCATCCTCTCCTGGATTGTTGGTAACAATCTTGAATTTAAAGTAGACATATTTTACGCGATTTATTGTATCAATAATTAATGCTCATTCATAGGTCTCGCTTTGGCTGACCAAGGCTGCCTGATAACGGTGGTTTGGACCAATATCTGCTATACTCCAACATTTGCTGCCATAGACTTCCCTTTTGATACTACAGATTTCCAGTTCGTGACCACTGGTATTGCACACACAACGTTTACACGAGTCTCTGGCTGGATCACTGCGATCATCACACTGGAGAGATGTCTTTGTATAACTGCACCGTTAAAGGTTTGTTCACTCAAAAATGCATTTGTATAACTGTTTATCTAAGCGAATTTCAGTTGAGTATCTGACATGTGCTTTCTAACAATACTACCTTATTTCGTATTTTCTGAAAGTATTTATATGTTTCATTGTATCATGAACGGTATTTATTGTCACCTTCTTCTGCTGTCATTTGAATATGTAAATGTCTTCCATTATGTGTTAGCAAACCTATAATTTCAACTTACAGATTAATATATGATCTGCCATTGTTTATGGTTTACTCATCGTATCTTATGAAATGTTTCTACCTAATGCTCGTATCTCCAATAACTTAGATCGTTATGGTTTCCCACTAAATCATCGTCATTATAATTGTTTCAATCTCAAAACATTCAAAACGAGTAAACTATAGTTGTAAATTCAGATCAGCGATATATATATATATAAATGGTGACGTCTCTTCTGATGTAAACAGCACATACCAATCGTCAAGTTTGATAAATATAATTATCCTCAACAGACGGTTGAAAATATCGCGATATGATACGAAATCAGTCCAGAGTTCATCAGCAAGCGGTGATTCGGTTTCTAAAAGCTGAAGGATGTCGACCAGTTGCACTTATATTTATTTATTTTGTTTACGGTATATAACAATAAACCCTCTTAATAATGAAACCAGTCTTTTGAAATGATTACCCCCTTCATGACGATGCATTTTTGGAAGAAAACATTGTCTACGTTTTTTTTCGAAATGTGTCGTTCTATATCTTGACCTAAACATTATCAAATTCTGGGCCATTTAGTATTAATTATCCTTTCTTTCCAAAACTATCCGTTAGTTTACCAGTCAAACACTACATATAATTTTATATTTAAAAAAAAATTGTAATCCAGTTAACCATGGCATTCCAAAAATGTTTAATTGTATCTTTAGTCCCACCAAACAAAGACCTATCGCTCTCGAGTATGGAAGTCAAAAACTCCAACTGCATATTAGTTGGAGACTTCAACAGCCACTCGGAGAGATGGAGATACTCGGACACAGACAGCAGAGGTGACGAAGTGGATGATTGGGAGATAGACACAAATCTCTATCTAATCAATAGGCCGGAGGATAGCCCTAGCTTCTATTCTAGAACATGGCATACCACCTCTACTCCAGATTTGGCCTTTTCCACCGTGGACATTCACCATAAAATAGACCGCCAGGTGCTAAACCAATTGGCTGGTAGCGACCACATGCGAATTAGGCTAGAAGTTGATAGGGAAGTAGGCCCACAGGAAACAAAAACGTTGGAATTACAAACGAGCCGACTGGAACAGATTTGCAAGCCTGACAGATGGGGTGTGTTAAAACATCAACACACGGAATAACAAAATGAAGCCCATGGTGGAAAGCCTAAGCAAAGCAATAATGCAAGCTGCCACTGAAACCATCCAAAGAGGGGCTAGGAAAAATTATAAGCCCAATTGGAATGATGAGTTGCAGAAAGCGGAAGACGAGGTCACACATGCTAGGAACATGACAGAGCGAGAACAATCTATGGAGGTAAATATCGCTCTCAAAGCCACCACGGCGAAATACAAATGCACTCTAAACCAAACAGCAAAAGAAAGCTGGAAAAAAAAACAGAAAGCCTCAATTTAGACAAAGAAGGGAACAAACTATGGAAGCTAGTCAGAGCAATGAATGACGAAACTCCATCAAACAAACAAATTACAATCAAGCAGGGTGACAACATACTCACTGGAAAAAAAGCAGCAAACGCATTTGTTGAACATTATGCCAGAGCAAACCACATTGAGGTCCCTGCAGATAGGCATACATACATTAGTGAAGAGCAAAAGGGCAACATCAATATGGCATCAGAAGAGCATATGGTGGCAAAATTAAAAATGAATGAAATAGTAGAGGCCATGAGAACATTAAAGAAAAAAAAATCTCCCGGAAAAGACGGGATAACAAACGAAATGCTGATGGGGCTGGGCAAAACAACAAAGAGGGAACTACTATCAGTCCTGAACCAAAGCTGGAAAAAGGGTATTGTACCCCAGGCATGGAAAGACGCAGTACTTGTACCAGTACCAAAGAAAGGAAAAGACAAAACAGATCCATATGGATACAGGACTATCAGCCTACTGAGCTGTGTAGGAAAACTGATGGAACGTATGATAAACACCAGACTGATGTGGCATCTCGAAGAAAACACATACTGAACCCACACGAAGCAGGCTTTAGGTCATCCTCATAGCCCAGGAAATAGAAGATGCCTACCAGGAGCAAAAACACACAGTATCGGTTTGGGTGGACCTGGAAAAGGCATTTGACAAAGTCTGGAAATAGGGACAGAGTAAAGCTAAGAAGAAGTGAAGTTTGTTGTAAAATGTACACATGGATTAGTCACTACCTCAAAAACAGAACAGCCAGAGTTTAAGTACAAGGGCAGATGAGCAAAAAGGTGACACTTGAGTAGGACACTCTTCATGGTGTATATAAATAACATAATAGAGAATATACAAAGAAGAGTCCATAGCTCAAGGTTTGCAGACGATCTGGCTATGTGGACCTCTGCAAAGAATCTCACCATAGCAAGAAATTGGATGCAGCAGGCCCTAACATCGCTGGAAGAGTGGGCGAACTCATGGCTGGTCAAAATAAACGAGGAAAATACGACATGTACAATATTCTCGCTATCAAACAAACTCCAAAACACCAAATTAAGTTTTAACGGCAAATACCTGCAGCCAAACGACAACCCAAACTACCTGGGAGTCACATTTGATCGGCGCATGACATAGAAAAGTCAGATCGAGAGAAACCGAATGAGAGCCAGAGAAAGAATGATAATCATGAGGAAACTTGCTGGCACAAGCTGGGGAGCAGACGAAAGTATCCTAAAGAAACTGTACACTGGAAGAGTGAGACCAGTTCTCGAGTATGGCATTGCGGCATGGACAACAGCAGCAAAAGCGAACTTCGAAAAAATTAGCAAACTCCAAAACCAAGCAATGAGAGTTATAATAGGAGGCATGAAGTCAACGCCAATTGGAGAACTTGAAAATATTACAAAACTGCAATCCATGACCGACAGAAGAGACTGCAGAGCGCAGCAGCAATCAGAAAAACTCAGAAATAGCCAAAACAAAGATGCACGAAGACCCGATTAACGCACTGACAACACCAAAGCACATCCCTACTGTACGAAAACCTACCTGCAGGCAGCGAATATTTCCAGAGGTGGTAGAAAATATACCAGGTATTGGAAACAAAAATTGACAGACTGAAAAAGAAAGAATAGATACTACCCTGAGCTACATAACGAAAAACTACCCGAGCATGGACTGGAACAATGCATACACCGACGGTTCTGTAACAAACACAACACAGAACGGATGGGCAGGATCATTTCTGAACCTACCAAATGGCAGAAAAATAACACTGTCATTCGCTACTGGAAATTACACAAGCAATTTCAGAACGGAGGCAGATTCACTGAGGTCGGCAGTAGAAGAAATGGTGACAGGTAAAAGAAATGAAAGCCATATGGTCCTGCTTACAGATGCCCTGGCCGTAGTCACATCACTAAAAAGCCAGAAAAATACTGAACTCAATGATTTAAGAGCAGTATTCTGTCAACTATGCCAGCAGTCCGCACCAAAAAGGGTAGTGGTACAGTGGGATCCATCCCACTGCAACATCCAAGGCAACGAGGAGGCAGACAGACTGGCGAAAGAAGGTGCAAGATTACCACAAACAGATACTAGTATGACATGTGAAGAGTCAAAACGGCTTATTAGAGCTAGATACATGACCAAATGGGAAACAGAATATACTGGCTACACAAAAAACGATGCCTATTACCAGTTGAACAGAAGAGAGCAGGTCGTGGTCTTCAGATTTCGCATTTGGCCACAATAGACTGAGGTACCACCTATTCAACAAATTGAAGATAGGTGGCACTGACGAATGTCTCTGTGGTACCGGGAAAATAACCGCTGCAAAACTGCCCGACACGCGAGGACCAGAGAGAGCAGATGTGGCCATCACCAGTGGCAACACTAGACAAGCTCTATGGCAGTGTCGACAGCCTCAGGATGACCGCTGCTTTTTTCGAAAAAATAAAGGTTGGTGTCTGACTGCGTAGGAAGAAGAAGAAGAAGAAGAAGAAGAAGTATCTTAAGTCTCTCTTGCCTTCAATGTTGTCCATTATCGCATGGATCTTGATGCCTTCTAAATCGTTGTCTATTGACCTGTACATCTCTTTTGTTTGGATTGACCTAGATAGGTTAATATTATTTTATATGTAACATGTCTTTGTGTGATGTCTAACACAAGTATTTGTATAATTATTAACATCAACATTATAGTATTTGTCGAAAGTGATTTGTCACATATAAAACGAACAATTGTTTTTATGACTTTATGAGACAAAACGCTTGTTAATTATTTACTAAAGAATATACACGATATATCTAATCTACAGTTTCTATAACTTCCAGGTGAGAAGTATCGTCACACCGAGAAGGACATCTATTGTGATTATCGGCGTTTTTGTCATCCTTCTATCAAGCGTTGCTCCTTTGTACATCGTCAACAAGCTCGGAATGAAGTTCTTTCCTCACAAAAACAAAACTCTCATAGGTCTTGTACTAGCAAGCAACAGAGAAAGCGTTGAAAAGGTTTCCATTGCAATCAACAACGTGTTTATTCCTTTCGGATCTTTTTCTGTTATCACTGTCTGTACGATAATACTAGTAATCCAAATTAAAAAGAGATCAAAATGGAGGAACACATCTACAACCGCTGCTCAGGGTGATAAAGTGTCCAGCCGGAACCGGAAGGTGGCGAAAATGGTGATCATGATTTCTACTCTTTTCATCGCCTGCTTCATTCCCCTCAGCATTCTGTTTGCAACCATGGTTATGGAGCCTGAACTCTCAATTGATGGAAAATACAAAAACTGGTTAATTCTATTTGGTGGACTTTGCTTTGTCCTTGAATCCATCAATTCGTCCGCTAATATTATTATTTATTTTAACATGAGTAGCAAGTACAAAACTATTTTACGTAGAATGTGTTGTTATCAGCCCGATCGTAACAATGTGTATGACGAATCGTAATCACGTTTGAGAAAACAACTATCAGTGTGCAGGTGGGAAGATGGAATAGGCACTCATCAAGCAATAACTGGTATTTGGATGCAGAAAGGAATTTCAGAGTTTTATAGTGGCATTTCTGAAAACAATTGTACTTTTCCGAACTGCTTTGCTGATGAAAGGTACAAGGTATATGTTTTCAATTTCGTAAACTGGCGTTATACCATGTAAACATCACGGACATTAGATCTTTTGTCATCGAGAACTCTAGCATATGCTATCTAAGACGCAGTAAATAACTTAGAATATCTTTACAAAAGTTGAGATTTTAAACGACACTTTTTAAATTAGATAAGACTGTCAAATAAACATATTAAATATATTATGTTTGATGACGACATTAACTGTAGTCTTGGAGTCGGCTCCAGAGTCATCGCTCATTCTGCTTATTTATGCTCCATGAATAATCTGAGCTTCTGCATTGGAGTTTCGATCTGAGCACCCATGGTGATGTTAATGCGACAGCTGCTTTACAATCAACATCCAAGAAATAGTCTCAATGTTGAAGCTTCCCAGAGACACTATCAATGAGGCTTTTTTTGATTTCTTCTGATCTCCTTATGGACGTGTTATCCCTTCACCATTTGCTTGGGGATTCGATCATATTTGTATCTTCCCTCCATTTGAACTCTCATTTTCTTGCAGACCATTACAGATGCTGAGCGTGATAGTCATATATCAAGAGTTTCAGAGTTAGAGATGTTGTCCAGCAATCCGATCCGGATAAGTCTACGCATACATGTCAAGTAAAAACGATTTAGATGTCTGTTGTGTCAGCTATACATAGGTCATGGCAATACATTGTCCATGCATTGCAGGCATACAGCAGAATGATTAACACTTTCTCACAACTCACTTTTATCTTGGATGCCTGCCTGGCCTACTGCGTACATGCTCTCAGACAGAGTTAGTGTGATCACGCCATTTGATATCTTTTCTGCTGACAACTAAGCCCTTAACTCCTCCTCAGAACAAAAAATCTAGTCCATCATACTGGAATGTTCGACGGCATGCAGTAATAATGGTTTCACTGTCAAGACTACACAAATTTAGGTATTCTTTTTCTGGCCTTGATTTTTTTTTTGGTATGGACAAAATTTATTTTTAGTTTCGAAACAAAAAATTCATTGAATGTCATTTCTGTGTTGCTACTTTGCACTATTTTATTGATAAACATTGTTACTATTATTTATCACTGGGAAATTAAATGGTTACCTAAAATGAACATATCAGTAAATAGTCGATATTTGATTTTTGGCATAATAACAAGATTTAACAATAAAAGCTTTGCGTACTCGAAGAAGAAGCAGAAATTATTATGACAAGTAAAGAACAACCTTTAATTTAAATAATCAACTCGTTTTCAACACAGACCACTCTCGTTTTTTTTACAATGTGGTGAAGATAAATATTCTAGCCCTTAGCATCAACGTATCGGGTCTCATATAAACCTGTAAGATAAATACTCTAGGCCCTAGCATTAACGTATCGGGTCACATATAAACATGTAAGATAAATAATCTAGCCCCTAGCATTAACGTTTCGAGTCACATAAAATCATGAATGGTCGTTCTTCGAAAAAAACAAACAAACTATGTCCACTAGATTAGCAAAGGGTCTTGTAAGATTTCGTTAGAGAGCCACGTTGGTGATAACATTCCGGAAAGAGTGTTAACCAAATAATAGCTTACATAATCATTGGGCTTAGGCATTCGATAATTTCACCTTCTTTTTATCAATAGATATGCGAATTGCATTCAATTTTTAAAAAAACGGAATTAGTATTACAGCAGTGTTTATCTAGAATGATCCGTTGTTGTAAATATAATTTACATGCTAGCAAATAAATTGTCAAAAAGTCAATCCAACTATTTTTAGGACATCGATATGTATCTTCTTCTTCTTCGTACGCTGTTTACAGCGATATTTACGTTGCACTGTTTTATTTTGTTAAGCCTGTGGCTCAATGCATCCGATTTCAACAGGCGTTTCTGTTAGGTTGCCCTCCTTAGCCTTTGGCTGTCCCCAGCCTAACTGCAAGGCAGCAGTTGTTTTTGGTCAGAGTTGTTTCTCTTGGGAAGGTGTCTTGCAGGACTATCGAGTCTTCCCTACTCGTGTCTTTAGGGTTTGGCAATGATATGATGGACTATGTACTAGTTTATACTATCCCGGAAGAGAGGCAGTCCAGTGTGACTTTGTCCCAGGATCGTGACGTCCTGCCAGAAACGTAGCATATGCATGTGAGTGAGGTATCTCTTTGCTCCCTTTATTTTCTCGGCTCATCTGCAGTGATGGTACGCCTAGCATTCCCCGCCACCCGGGAGGTTGTCACAATAGGGCAGGAGGTGCAATGTTTGCTTGACTGCATCTCTTCCGCATCCATTGGGATGACTGATAGCAGACAGAGGCAAAGAGCGAGGCAGGAGTGCATTTTACCAGGTGCATATCTGCGGCTCAACCGGGCCGGGCTGAGACGCAAGCCCCAGCCATGTCGTAGCCTCCCATCAAAGCGGTGCTGAGATTTAGGTCGGGATTCTGGCTTAGAGGCGTTTGGCCGTAGTCCCTCAGATGGTAGCTTTTCAGCCAAGCACGTGGACCAAATGTCAGCGACCTGTGATTCCTTTCGAAATAGTATCTCGATAGGTATCTGAACATCGGCCTTTATTTTTCGTGATTTAGTAATATCTTGTATTAAACTATTATCAGGTTACGGCCAATCTTTTTCTATCAAAGGTTTACTGTAGCGTAATGTGTGTCCTTACAATATTGTGAATGACAGAAGAATAACATACCCACCGATCATAAATAAAAGATGGACTCGTTCACCCCGGAATTATTTTAAACGCTGTACCGACAATGTTTTTTATCATAATTTTAGACATAGGAGTGTACCTCTTTCATTTCAAATTGTATGTGATTATTTAATTGACAATGCTAATATATCATTTCAATATTAAGAGTGAAGGGCACATATGACAATATGTATACTAATAATAACATAACACGCATTTAGTATATATGGTCAGTAATTAATATTAAATGAAAAATCAGTAGAAAAGTATATTAAAGATATGAACGTATCGAAGGATAAATAATGTTGTAGCTATTGCATTTGGTATCGCAGTCTCCGATCAGAAAGGTAATTCATTTTATAAATCAAATTTCGAATGTATCAAAAGTTTGCAAAAGAAATGAACTTCAAGACATTATGCGACAACAAATATCATTAGTGGTTGTATACATAGTCTTCTAAACTAATATAAAGACGTTTAGTTAAGTTATTACAAAAACGGATATAACACACTTTAATTTTTGAAATGTCATTGTACATTTATTTTACTGACCAGTATCCATGTCATAAATGAAAAAAAACAAAACAACATAAGGTAGCTTCTTGACAATTAAATTACATGTTTCTAGTTGGTATTTACTTTACAATTGAATGTGCATATCTTGAATCAGGTTTGATGGACCAGATTAGGACACAGTCCCATTTTTATCAATGTGTGATTGACATGACGTGTCTACATCGCTTTGAAACTTTGTGGACAAACTATCCGTCTCAAACAGCCCTACTTCACTTTTAATGATATGCTGCTGTAGACGTAATGCTCCAGAAGCAGACATTACTCAAAGAGACTTAGAACTTAGAACATGACTAATCATAGTGCAATAATAGGAACACAAATATTTGGAAAAATGAAACGTTCGTGATTACCGACGGAAAAGTATACAGACAATAAGTCAATCAACAATCGAATCTCAGATGAAAATGTATGTCTGATGGTGGAAATCTACATTTTGAGCTCCAAACTCGGACTAAGGATGTTATAATTTAAAATAATAATTGGCAACCACATCTAGACTTGACAATCATTTGTTTCATGCCAGCCCTTGAGAAAGTCTTCTGCACAATACATTGGATGACATGGAAATTATCATAGAAGGGGAAGGGCTCAACCACCTCTGGTGGCCATCATCAGCCCCATCATCAAGGAAGCTGAGCAATGCCTAAATGAGCTCAACAACGTGAGCGAGGTAGTTGGTCTAAAATAAAATAAGCTAAAGCTTCAATGAAAGCTGAACAGTTTCTTTCCTGTGAAAAAATGGGATATGGGACTGGTTCCGTCAAAACGTGAATTTGTGCGTCAAGTTGGGCCACGAAATTACGAACACAGAGGTCATGCATACAGAGATCTCACGAAGGATAGCAGCGGGCTGGTTCAGCTTCAACCGCATCAAGATATTCATTCAACAGATGACAAACAACAATGCGAGAGCGCATACATTCAATACACTTGTCATTCCAGCCATAGTATATGACTGTGAGGTGTGGAACCTACGTGACATTAACATGGCACGGCTCCAAGCTCCCGAACGTGCGATAGAGCGTAGAACACTGTCACTTTCACTACGAGATCACATTCGCAACACCGGCATCAGGAGTCAAACCTGCTTCAATTACGTCGTTGATTTTGAGCTACTAAGAAAGTACAGGTGCACAAACCACATGGTACGTATGCCTTAATAGAAAGACACGTAAAGTGACGTAATGGTGTTTCTATAGCTTGAATCGTCGCCCCGCATATCCACCAATAAGACAGAGACATATCCAGCGACAAATTCATGGCCTGATATGGTACTAAAAGGAAAGGCAGACATACGTTTAAACGACATTTGGCTACCTGACATAGGGCACATGACATGCCTGAATGAACACCAGTATTACAGTAGTATCTAGTCGAACACCGTTTACACCCTGGTTTCGGAACAGCGGCATTCCCTACACAACTCTCACATCGTGATTCCTAAGGAAAAGTTACACATCCTAGAATGAATCCCTCTGTTTTTAACTACATGATTATTTTGCTTATTTAAATGTTCGCATTTTCTTACTCTTTCATGAATTCATATTATCGGTCTATCCATCATTTTTCTCGTTTGTCTTACATTCTCTATCGTTTCTATATGTTGCGAAGTCTAGTTATATCTTCTTGTTCTTTCATTTCTGTATGTCCTACATTTTTCTTAGCATTTGAGTTGCTTTACTAATGGTTTCTTTTATCCGCCACTCTCTTACCCAATGTTATCACTGTTGTATATTGCGGTATATTAATTTTTTTTCTTTTTTTGTTTTCGTTAAATGTTTGCCTTTCATTATTCTAATTGCGTATGCATGTTCATATCGGCCAGGGACCGTAGTCTTTAAGGCGATATCATGACGTATTAACCAATGCATGTGTACATATGTATGTAGCTTTGCTAGTGTTTCAGTGATACAATATGTTCCTTGGTGTGTCAAACCCGGCAGAATGTTCTTGCTGACGAATGTGTTATCCCTAAATGGTGCGTGTGGGTTTGTATGTGTGCATGGTTGCGTGTGTGTATTTGTGTGTACTTCTTCTTCTTCTTCTTCGTACGCAGTCAGACAGTAACCATTATTTTTTTCGAAAAAATGCGGCGGTCATCCTGAGGCTGTCGCCACTGCCATAGAGCTTTTCTTGCAGTTCCACTGGTGATGGCCACATCTGCTCTCTCTGATCCTCGTATGTCGGGCAGTTCTGCAGCAGATGTTCAGCGGTCATTTTACCAGTACCGCACGGGCATTCGTCGGTACCACATATCTTCAATTTGTTGAATAGGTGGTACCTCAGTCTATTGTGGCCAGTGCAAAGTCTGAAGACAACGACCTGCTCTCTTCGGTTCAACTGGTAATAATCATCGTTTTTTGTGTAACCAGTATGTTCGGTTTCCCATTTGGTCATGTATCTGGCTTTGATAAGCCGTTTTGACTCTTCGTACGTCATACTAGTATCTGTTTGTGGCAGTCTTGCACCTTCTTTTGCCAGTCTGTCTGCCTCCTCGTTGCCTTGGATGTTGCAGTGTGATGGGACCCACTGTACCACTACCCTTTTTGGTGCGGACTGCTGGCACAGTTTGCAGAGTGCTGCTCTTAAGTCATTAAGCTCAGTGTTTTTCTGGTTTTTTAGCGCTGTGACTACGGCGAGAGCATATGTAAGCAGGACTATATGGCTTTCATTTCCATTGTGTGTCACCATTTCTTCCACTGCCGCCCTCAATGCCTCTGCCTCCGCTCTGAAATTGCTTGTGTACTTACCAGTAGCGAATGACAGTGTTATTTGTCTGCCATTTGGTAGGTTCAGGAATGCTCATGCCCCTCCGTTCTGTGTAGTGTTTGTTACAGAACCGTCGGTGTATGCATGAGTCCAGTCCATGCTTGGGTAGCTTTTCGATATGAAGCTTAGGGTAGTATCTCTCCTTTTATTTTCAGTCTGGCCGTTTTTTGTTTCCAATACCTGATATATTTTCTACCACCTCTGGAAATATATCCTGCCTCCAGGTAGGTTTTCGTACAGTAATGATGGTTTTGGTGTTGTTAGTGCATCTTTGCTTTGCCTATTTCTGCAAAGTTTCTCCGCTTTAGTTTCCCATTTCCCAAATTGTTTAGTCTCTGGTGCATTGGATGGTCAGTCAGTCTTCGGAATTTTTCTGACTGCAGCTGGGCTCTGCAATCTCTTCTATCGATCATGGATTGCAGTTTTATAATCTTTTCAAGTTCTCCAATTGGCGTTGACTTCATGCCTCCTGTTATAACTCTCATGGCTTGGTTTTGAAGTTTGCTAACTGTATCGAAGTTGGCCTTTCCTGCTGTTGTCCATGCCGCAATGCCATACTCGAGAACTGGTCTCACTCTTCCAGTGTATAGTTTCTTTAGTATGCCTTCGTCTGCTCTCCAGCTTGTGCCAGCAAGTTTCCTCATGATTGCCATTCTTTCTCTGGCTCTCACTCGGTTTCTCTCGATCTGACATTTCCATGTCATGCGCCGATCAAATGTGACTCCCAGATAGGTTGGGTTGTCGTTTGGCTGCAGGAATTTGCCATTTAAACTTAATTTGGTATTTTGGGGTTTTATTGAAAGCGAGAATATTGTGCATGTGGTTTTCTCCTAGTTTATTTTGACCAGCCATGAGTTCGCCCACTCTTCCATCGATGTTAGGGCCTGATGCATCCGACTTCTTGCTATGGTGAGATTCTTTTCAGAGGTCCACATAGCCAGATCGTCTGCACACATTGAGCTATGGACTCTCCTTGGTATATTCTCTGTAATGTCGTTTATATATACCAGGAAGAGTGTGGGTGACAGTACTCCCCCTTGGGGTACTCCCTGCTCGAGTGTCACCTTTTTGCTCATCTGCCCTTGTACATGTACTCTGGCCGTTCTTTGTTTGAAGTAGTGGTTGATCCACTTGTACATTTTCCCACAAACATCACTTCTTCTTAGCTTGACTCTAAGTTCGTCAAATGCCTTTTCCAGATCCACCCAAACAGCTACTGTGTGTTTCTGTGCCTGGTAGGCATCCTCTATTTCCTGGGCTATGAGGATGACCTGGTCCTCAGTGGATATGTGCTGTCTAAAGCCGGCTTGCTGTGGAATTAGTATTCGTTTTTCTTTCAGATGCCACATCAGTCTGGTGTTTATCATACGTTCCATCAGCTTGCCGACACAGCTCAGTAGACTGATGGGCCTGTATCCATTTGAATATGTTTTGTCCTTTCCTGTTTTTGGTACTTGTACCAGTATTGCGTCTTTCCATGCCTGGGGTACAATTCCCCTTTTCCAGCTTTGGTTCAGGGCCGATAGCAGTTTCCTCTTTGCTGTTTGGCCCAGCCCCATCAGCATTTCGTTTGTTTTCCCGTCTTTTCCGGGAGATTTCATTTTCTTTAATGTTCTCATAGCCTCTTCCATTTCGCTCATTGTTAATTTTTGCCATCATGTGCTCTTCAGGTGCCGTATTGATGTTGTCCTGCCCCTTTAGCTCTTCGCTAATGTCTGTATGCTTATCTGCAGAGACCTCGATGTGGTTTGCTCTGGCATAGTGATCGACATAAGCGTTTGCGGCTTTCTTACCTGTGAGCAAGTTTTCGCCCTGCTTGATGGTAATTTGTTTGTTTGACGGGGTTTCGTCGTTCATGGCTCTGACTAGCTTCCATAGCTTGTTCCCGTCTTTGTCCAGGTTTAGGCTTTCCGTTTTGTGTTTTCAGCTTTCTCTTGCTGTTTGCTTGAGAGTGTATTTGTATTTCGCTGTGGCGGCTTTGAGGGCGATGTTTGCCTCCATAGATTGTTCTCGTTTTGCCATGTTCCTAGCATTTGTTACTGCATCTTCCGCTTTCTGCAACTCATCATTCCAATAGGGCTTATAGATTTTCCTAGCTCCTCTTCGGATGGTTTCAGTGGCGGCTTGCATTATTGCCGGTTACAAGCTCTTTGCGAGAGTCTGACCAACAGCGAGACGAACTGTCGAGCTCTGCTATAAGCCTTAGATAAATCACCACTGACGGACAACGTTTCCTGATACGGACCAGAGAAGCGCACCTCGGTGGAGGAGACGCCACAACAAACCGCACCCCAATAGCTCTACGGGGAAAGGCAGGCGAGCGTTTTCTGCAAGCCCGCCATATCGCTCCGCCTGGCGTGACTGAGATCGCTTTACGAACACTGGTTGAAATTGAATCGCGGCGAGACAACTACCCCAGATTTGTGTGTACGAATATGTGTGTGTGTATGTATGTGCGTGTGTATGTATGTGCGTGTATGTCAGTGAGTGTATGTATGCCTTTTTCATAATTTGAACCGGTTGCAAATGATAGTATCAGTGGCTTGTTTATTGTATGATGGAACATTCACTGCAATTGGAAAATTAACTCTTTTCTCCAACCTTTGTAACGCCCTTAAGTTACTTTTTGCAAGTTGTGAGTTTCCTGGTTTCTTGGATCTCAGTTGGTATTTCATAATAAGAAAATTAAGATCATCATTAGATTCCGCACAAGGTTCAACACATTTTTTTTTCACTTGGTTTCTTGTTTTCATCACAATGCATTCTATTTATGCTCCTACAATAACTTGACTTTTCCATGTACATCTCCTTGTATTTCAAGTTTTTGCAGGTGGCGAAAATCAATTAGACGTTGTGCTCATTTATTTTCAGTATTAATCTCATTCTTCACGAACATGCCTTCCCAAGATACCTTTCCAACGATCGCGTTCACATTGTATATTGTCAGGGTAATATCTGCTTTTTTCTTTTGATCTCACTGTCACGTCCACGAAGGATGTGAAACACTTTGGCAACATCAAAAGTAACAACGGTCTAGAAAAAGGCGATACTAGTGAACATGATAACTAGCAATCAAGTCAGAGGCAGACGAGCGGAATATGAACACAGGACATTCCGCATGTTCTAAGGATGACTGACAAAGACGTGATAGCTGACAACATCGAGAGTATTACATATCGACTGGTATCACACCGGCGATCGGAACAATACTACATTCTGCATACTGATGAGTGTGCAAAGCACTAGTGGAGCACATTACATTAACACAACACATTAAAAAATGCCATAGTGCATACTGTTGCATCAAATAATACAATTGACATTTATCTTAGGCAATGAAGAAAAGAAAACAATATAGTACACATGTGCAAAAAAACTAACCATTATTTTCCAAAACGTATTCACTGGGGTTTCAATTTTGACACTGACTAAAACGAAATGGCAAATGAACATTGAATACAAAAACACATCATCAACGATACACAATCATGGACTATTACCGTTAAAGATTAGTCCGTTGCTTGATCTGTAAATTGTTTGTTCTGGTTCTTTCATTGAATAGTCTGCCCTTTGGGTTTCCTGTTTCTAGACAGTGATCTGCTAAAACTTGTGCTGGTAATGTCCAGGAGAGCATCGAGACAAGAATGTCCTCACTACCACACCGACAACACAATGTACATGTTGACTAACAGTGAAACCTAATCACTATAGATATGCCACAATATCAACTCATGATGACAATACTATACGCTCTACCTACATGTTTAGTTATTTTGTATTCGCTTGAAATTTACGTTCTCCAGTTTCTGTCTCTTTGGAAAATATACTTCTTGGGTAATAAGTAAACTTTCTGCTCGTCTGCTAGGTTCAACACCTAAAGAAAACAGTTGGCGGAAGACACATCTGTACTTACTACTCATCTGATAGTAGATACAAATATTAACCGAAGAATTGATCGACTCAAGAACAAAACCAATACCACCAATTACTATGACTATGCCTTTCTGTTTGCCATTAATTGAAAGCTCAGGTACAAGCACAACCGCTGTAAATAGAATGCTTATAGGAATGAAACTTACAATAAACAGAGTTGAAATCATCACCACCATTTTCGCCACTTTTCGGTTGCGTCTAGAAACGACGTCAGTGTGTGTAGTCATTGCAGACTTTTCCCGCCAGAGAGTTCTCTTCTGAATTGTTACCACTAAAATAAATGTACATATACTGATAACACAGAATGAGCTAAAAGGGATAAACACATTGTTGATTGCGAAATTAATTTGCTGCACGCTTTCCTGATACTCAACATACACAAGACCAAGGAGAGTTTTGTTTCATCGTGGATAAAACTTCATGCCCAGTCTGTTGACAACGTACAGAGGTGCCACACTTGATATGCGTACCACGAAGACACACACTACAAGGATGCCCACTCGTCTTGGAGTCACAATGTGTCTCACCTATATAAAAATATAACAGATGACACGTATATATTTCAATATGTAAGAATATATGGGACAACCAATGAGCGTTAATTAGAATACAGGTATGTAATTTTGCTGTAAGTACAATCTTCTTCTTCTACTGCTCCCCTTGTCAATGTCCCGCTATCAAGCCCTGAACAAGTCTTTGAAAGTAGCAGGATGCAGTCAGAAGAACGGAATGCGTCGTATCGCTAGTTTACAGCGTGACTTTTTCGGTCCGACATATCCGTCTTCGGCTGGGTGCATATGCATAACTTCAAAAACAATATATATTGAGTGTAAATATGCAGACGGGTGCTTCTTGATGTATATGCATGCTCAGTTCTTTTATTATAGGTTAGTGATTCTTCGTTGCATTAATAACAAACCATGTATGTGTGTGTATGCAGGAATGTCTGTCCTTATTTATGTGAACACATTTAATTAATTGATGCGTCATCCTGTTACAATATTGATCATCTTTTTTTTTGAAGTTCTCTACCATAATTTCTACACCGTGATTACATACCTGTCAACTATTGTACCATAATTGACACACTATGATTATACGACTGTCAACTGCTGTACAATAACTGGCATACCGTGATTACAAAACTGTTAACTACTGCACCATAACTGGCCCCCATTCATTATACGACTGTCGATTACTGTACCATAATTTGTATGAAAAATGGGCTGGCACAAGGAAGTGTCCTGGCACCTATAAAAAAGATCCCGTCACGCCCTACTATGTGGTGCATGGAAAAAATGGTGTAAGGCCCATAGTATTTTGTAACCAATGGTACTTAGTGGATGATGTGGAAAGCATCACGTCGGCCGCCTTTACTTTCCGGAAAAAACCGGTACCCATTTAAGACTCGGTCGATTTGGGGACGTTGCAGTCTGAAAAACCATGTCCACCTCAACTGGGTAATGAACCCAGAATCACTCATATGCAAAACCAGTGCGCTAACCACTGCACTACACCAATGATGTATAATAGTTACACCAACGATCAACATATAAATACAGAGGCGACACAATTCATATATTCCAATGATACTGCAGTAGCTGCCCAGGGAAAATGTTTCGAAGAAGTCGAACAGAAACTGACAAACGCAAGTGATGTCCTTGCTCTATATTACCATACACATCACCTCAAACCAAACCCCCGTAAAACTCAAATATGCGCCTACCACCTCAGAAACAGAGAGGTGAACATAACGTTGCAAATAAAATGGCAAGGACAGGATCTGGAACACAGCAAGGTCTCCAAATACTTTTGAGTTAGGTTAAACCGCATGCTGTCCTATGCCGCATATTGCCAGGAGGCAAAACAGAAAATGCATTCAAGAAATCGTATCATATGAAAACTGAATGGAAAAACATGGGGCGCAACATCAAATGTTCGCTACGTTTCTCTGTAGCTGAGTATGTCGAGCCAGTATGGAAGAACGCTGCACTTGCCCAGCATATATATACATAAATTAATAACACAAGCCGTATAGTTACTGGATGCATAAAACCTCCTTCAACTGATAAAAAAACAACTATATCCCAGATAATCGGCAAAGAGCCCACATAGTGACGAAGAACTATCAGGCCAGGATAGAATGAGAGAAACAGGTACCTGATCTAAGACACGCTATGGTCGGACATAAGGTTCAGCGCGTAAGACGAAGTTTCTTACAGTCAAACCAGTACCTGCAGACTAGTCCAGATAAACAACGCATCGAAAGCTGGAAACAGTTGGCACATGCCCCCTTGATCGAGTTACGGGAGGTACCTACCTCTGGATATTTCATGCCCTAAGCAACATTGCCGTCACTAAATCGACTTCTATATGGTGTATCACGATTAAGGAAAAACCTGAAAACATGGGCATACAGGGATGTTGAAACATGCGAATGTCGAGTAACACAAGACCAGGACCATCTGATGATCTGACTAAACCACCCGGAAGCTTGCAGGATTGATGATCTGATGAGTGCCAGTGACAGGGCTGAATACTGGACGAATGATAAGTGAGGTAGTGCCTAGGACTTGGAAAGTAATTATACGACCGTCAACTGATGTACCATACCTGCCATACCGTGATTATACGACTGTCAACTGATGTACCATAACTGGATTATACAACTGTCTACTACTCTTTGGCTAATGGCTGCTGTCCCACGTAGTATAATGTTTGTCGATTCAATTGGATATCAAATTGTAGTGACTTCGCTTCACGTCCATGGCTGGGTAATGGTGATCTGGTTTTGCTTTGTGTTTGAACTATGTGTGTCTTGTCTGGGATATAGCCCATTGAGCAAACCTTTCGCGATCATGATGCATTTATAATGGAACCCTTTTGATATTTACGTAACAAATCTATTTCCAGTGTAACTGGCAAGTAAATGAGACAAGTGTGTGTGGTTATACATATATATATATATATATATATATATATATATATATATATATATATATATATCCATCCGAATGCCGCAGGTGGAACTGAACCTGGCGTTGGATGAAGTCATTACTGGGGAGGAAGTCGACAGTGCAATCAGTTCACTATCTATAGGAAAAGCTCCAGGAGCGGATACAATACCAGCATAAGTATATAAGGCCGCTGGCCCATCCTTAACCAGAAGGATCATTGAACTATTCTGCCACATGTGGGCTGAAGGAAAAATTCCACAGGAGCTAAATGACGCCTCAATCGTTAACATGTACAAAAGAAAAGGCAACCGTTAGGAATGAGACAATGATCGTGGCATATCGCTACTCTCCATAGCAGGCAAGATCCTAGCGCGCTTACTGTTAAACAGGCTTAACAAACACCTTGAACAAAGCCACCACCTCCCAAAAAGCCCATGTGGATTCAGAGCTGGAAGAGGAACAGTCGACATGACTTTTGACGCTCGCCAAGTACAAGAGAAGTGTCGGGAACAAAATCAGGCCTTGTACACCGCATTTATTGATTTTACAAAGGCATTTGATACAGTAAACTGAGGAGGGATGTGGATGATAATGTCCAAGTGTGTCTGCCCCAACAAGTTCATAACCATTGTGAAACAGCTACACGAAGGCATGTGTGCTCGTGTACTGGACAGCGGGCAAATCTCTAAAACGTTTCTAGTATCAAACGGAGTAAAACAAGGATGTGTACTCGCCCCGACTTTGTTCAGCATGATGTTCGCGGCCACAATGACAGACGCCTTCAGATCATTGGAGCTTGGAATATCCATAAAGTACTGCACAGATAGCGACTGCGCACTAATATATATATATATATATATATATATATATAAAACGTGTTTAAACATGAATTATTAATTGCCCGATTGTCTAGAGTCATACTATCAGTATTGCATCCGGGATGTAAGGGGAGCACCTGAGAATTGCAGGCAATGTGACAAGAGTGAAGACTTAAATCCGCGTAAATAACAATGCCGATAGAGCTCATATTGGAGCATATATCAACAACACATAAGAGCCAGATCATCAAAATTTATCATGTGAATATTTGTTGATGTTTTTTGTGCTTTACACTATCTGTAGGATGAAGTACCCAACGCCATGTCCAACCCTTCTCAGTTTCCTCTGTCGACATGCGCAACAGGTGTCCAACTATTTATTGCATCTCATTTTGACCATGTTAAGACTAAGACACAATACGACTATCTTCAGAGAACAACATAATACAGACCTTCAGTGGGATAGTTATACACAGACACCTCTCTAGTGTTATTATAGGAGTGATCCAGTCAGTGACTCGTGCATTTGGATGTATTGTTAAAAACATATGTCCAATTTTGCCAACGTTGAAAACTGAGCATCTTTTAGATTAGCAATTGGTATATTATTCCCCTGATGATGTGTACATTGCTTCCGGTTCGGTAAGGTAATCCAGTTTTTGTGTGTTCTATAAGGGAAGGGGAAGAGGGAGGAAAGAGGGGGGTGTGAGGTTGGGAATACCAAATGCATATTGTAAACCCTGATAATACTGCTGGAAATCAGTCTGTATTTATCAACCTTTAATGCATCTGAAAGACAGATTCCTTTGCAAAGCATGTTTTTCTATGTTTTCTTTCAATGTTCATGTATTGAATATACGTCTTCTCATATCGTGGGTAGGATGCCCCCTGTAATAAGAAATACACGTTTGTGAAAGCAGGAAATGACCAACAACAGTAGCCAAACATGTTATTATTTGAAACACCTTTTTCTCCCTGGCATTTATTTCACTTTTTGGATGGCAGGTCTCAATTTGGACCTGGGTGAACTGGAAGGTATCGTTTTGCTAAATTTGAAACATGTACATTTGTTGTGAAAATACACAGGGACTACAATGGCATTAAGGTGGTATTATGATATACGGATGATGCAGTTATATTGACCAATGGTGAGGAGACCCTACAACGACTGGGAGACCGATTCCCCAAAGATGGGCAAGCGATGTGGGCTCATCGCAAGCCTGGAAGTCATTTTGATGACGCCATACAAGCCTTTTGGCTGCAGAGAAAAGAAAAAGACTGAAGAGATCGGGGGACAACCCGGCAAACCAGCCATCTCAGCATCGCTGTATGATTATTAGCAGGACCTGTCTCTCGTGGATCGGCCTTTATCCTCGTAGCAAACTGTGTCGAAATAGATAAGGCAAATACGAATACAACTCACAGAGCGCAAGGTGCATAATCTGAGACGTCAATGACTGAATGACTCTAAATAGACAACAAGTGCTTGATTCTAAAAGTTATTGAGCTAAGATGTGTGAAGCTCACTCTTTCAATAATCTACGCACTAGTATCGCTTACACGAGTGTGGACATCACAAGTCTAGATCAGTCCTCTTCATCTTGGGCTTTACCAGGTTTCAAGTGAGCAGAAGCAGAATAGTTACATGCTGTTTCAAAATAAAACTTTTCACACATAAGAATAAATCAGAAAATCATCAACCGTACATATTTTCAGATCATGTGCTTTTACCGTGGCAGCATACGGCTGAGAAACATGGACAGTTACCCTTACCTCGAGTACTTCGAGTCGAAATATTATAGAAATGTCCCCAGGATAACCTTTAGCGAAAAAAAAAATGAAAATAGACATTCGACATGAGTTGAGCACAGAGAAGAACTGGTTATTACATTGCATCATGAACAGAATATTGAAATACGTTGACCACATCAAAAGACAGCGCTCTTGAGGGAACGGTAATGGTTGGTGTGGGGCTGGAAAAAAGAGACAGAGGCAGACCATGAAGGCAAATGCTCCAAGATGTCAGGAAATGCTTGGACATGACTCTGAAACAGGCTGGATATTTAGCAAAGAAATCGAGTATTTTTTCTAGACGTGCTGTAATGGGAGAGATGTTCTGCAATGGACATGTTACTTGATGATTAAAAACATTCAACATACCCTCAGTTATCGATCGTGAAATGTTCTTCAATTCAGATTTTAGTGCGTGGTAAGAATAAGTAACTGTCAAGAAAGTTATAAATGTGGGCGACAGGTATAAACAAGTTGAAAAGCACTGGTCTAGATGAACCAATCTTCAATGAATAGGATCAACTTTTACACGTGGTTTTACCTGTCTCGGTAGCACCAACACCAGGGAAGTGAATAACGACTATGAGATCCACTGAAGCCCTGATATGGCAACGAACTTTAATTTGAGCTGCCACGTTTCTCTGACTTTTTCTATCGTGTTCTTGGAAAAAAGATGTGTTGGAGCATCCTGGTGAACGAGGATGGAATCAACAATGCGATCACAATAGTGGTGAGCTTAAAGATGAGTCTGAAAGTGTACTACATCCAGGAGAATCATGTCAACATTATCAACTATCCCACGGGATAAACGTAGAACCTTTCTAACCCGTTATGAGAGAAACGTCATTAAAACTGAACTCAAATCAACACGATTAGCTTCCAAGAGCAGCGGCTATCAGCTTTTGATCGAGTCCCTTAGGTTACTGAATGGCACCTTTACAATCGTAGTTAGCCAATCATATCAATAACTATAATGTACCAACAACACAGAGACGTAGCACAGAATGTTTCACTTTTAGATATTCGTCGTGTAACACATTAGAGGAGTCTTAACTGCAATTATATGTTCCACATAATCGACTAAGACAATAAACAACGACACATCGTAACAGCAGAAATGAAATGTCTTAGAAAAATAGTGGGTATAACAAGGCCATACATAATCACAAACGATGACGCCAGTAGACGTGTTGGTAAAACACCATTATAATAATATATCAAACCAAAACACGTAACAAAAATACCACCATAGAGCAAGTGAACAAAAAATAAACAGCACCTCTTTTTTCCTCGCTTGTTATGATATTTCATTGTTGATTACTCTGGGAAAACATCTTATGTGTCTTGTCTTCACATGGCAGGTTGTGTTTCACTTTGTTCTGCCTGTGCGGGCTAGATGCATCTGACTTCAGCATTCATTTATTTAGGGTTCGTTTACAAGCATGTGACTGTCGACGGCATACCTGTAAGTCAGCTGATGTGTGTTCACATCTATTTTTTTCTGGGAATATTTATTTTAAAGAAATATGGAGTACTACGAGGCGAACATATAATTGTGAATGTATAGTATCATATGTTCAAATACCTGCTACGTCTAACTGATCCGCAACATATATAAAGTGGGATTATTGATTGATACTCCTAGAATACACAGCTTGAAGCTGCAGTGGAATTGGAGGTACAATGACGATATAAGAAACATATATAGGTAATGGATCAATAACCCCACCAGAACAGAACCACATATAGGTATTGACTCAGTGACCACGCCAGAACAGAAACACATATCGGTAATGGCTAAGTGACCACATAGAACAGAACCACATATAGGTAATGGCTTAGTGACCACACCAGAACAGAAACACATATCGTTAATGGCTTAGTGACCACATCAGAACAGAACCACATGTAGGTATTGACTCAGTGACTACACCAGAATAGATACCCATATCGGTAATGGATCAATGCCTCACATCATGTTATATAGGCGAAATTCAACATCGAAATATTCACACGTTTTACATCGTGTCTTGTTGTTTTGTATTTGTCTGTTAGTTTTTCGATATTGTTTTTGAGAAGTAATTTGGTGTCGAGCAGAATAGCAAAACAAAAAACGAAGTTGTATGTAGTATAATGACTGTGGGATAATACATGATTGTGAAAAAAGACGTGTGTGCTTTCTTCATTGATTGCACTGAAGCAATTGATATCGTAAACACGAACATCTTATAAATGGTCTAGAGGGAATATAAAAAAGGACAGTAATGATTTGTTTTTCAATCACACACTTTATTTTGGGGTAAATCAGTATGTTTGAGAACTAGAGATGCGGCGCCATCAAGAGACATGACAGTCTGCTGGTTATATTCGAGAAAAGAGTGGCGTGAGAGAGACATATGGCAACCGATGCAGAGATGGACAGACAACTTCAAGTTGCAGTCTAGACATATTCTGATTAAGTGAAATGACTTGGCTCGGGTAAGAGATAGCTGGAGATCGTTTACCATCAAGCTCCGATGCGAAAACCGCGCTTGAGATGATGGCGCAAATATCCAGATTTAAAAAAAAAATAAACAATATAATTCACACATAGTCGCGTCATTTTCATACGATCATACATGATTGGCCAAGGCTAGGGTCGAAGTTAAGCGGCTTTGATTTATACACATTGAGAGAAAGAGTGTGAGCGAGAGATAAAGAGCAAGAGACATAATTTGAAACGCAATCACCATATTCATCTACAATGGTTATTTCTCTTGGCCAGGTCCCAGCTCTGGTGTGATTTGGTTGTAGCCGGTAGGTGCATTTCTCAGCCTACCAGGCTAGGGACGAGTAGAACATCGTTCTTTGGTTTTGTGGTGGATCCCAGCTCAGGTTCCAGTCGGATCTGTCTCAGGCACGTGTTGTCCAGTGGAAGGATAGCGTGTTTGTTTCAGTGTGGCGAATGCTGTTGTACAACTCGAGAGAAATATTCCCGTGGGAGCTACCAGGAGATAGCTGTTCCCGGTCCCGGTTCCACAGAGTAGCTGATATGTCCCACGTTAACCTGTTCTTCTACCTACACGACCAGCCCATCGATGATTTAATTTGTTGATATGTTGTAGGACAACATTGACGTGTCACTTACTGGATGTCCCTGTTGTGTAACTTAACTTAGCTTAACCGCTGCTTTTTACAAAAAAATAAAGGTTGATGTCTCACTGCGTACGATGAAGAAGAAGAAGAAGAACCCAGCACCTTCGAATTGTGAGCCGTGACACTTAACCACTAACCCACTCCGTCCACAGCGGTCTCACTCTAAGGTGACGATGGACCCGCGGATTACGAGTAAGCCATCTGTTGCTGGATGCAAGTGAGTCAGATCAAAGTGTTGGTGTTCTTCCCCATAGTCGTTTACGGTCTCTATGGTTCCATTGTTCTGTCGCTGTGCTCAAACGATCGTCTGTTCTTCGTAGTGACCCCCCTCCCCCGCCCACCCAACCCCATCCACCGCACAGCGTTGTTTAATGTTGTCTGCAAAAATAAATGCATTTTCCAGTAGGAACAATTGCCGTATTTTCACGTTATTGAGACGTGAAGCAGACCATGCGTCTGTCGATCCAGGATTGGACTCCATCTACTTCGTGAGTGTCCATGTTTCCGCAGCACATCGTATTGTATACTAGGGATGTGAATACATAGCTTCGCAGACTCTAGTCCTGAATATTTTATATTACATTCTTTATCGAAGAGAAAGCCTTCCATTACGAGCGATGCTGTCTTGTCAACTCTGGGCTTAGCTCGTTCTGCATTTTGAGCAGCCGTCCAAAGTAGATTTACTTGTCTACATCGTCCAATCTATGTCCATCTAGGAAGACTGGGTTACGGGAATTGAAATGATTGCACATGACTTTCGTCTGAGACGTGTTCATTTCAACTCCCGTTTTTTTCCCTCTCGGTGGAGCGCAGCTAGCGTTTCATTAGCGTATGTAGCTGCATTGTGATCAGCATTACGTCATGTGCAAAGGGAAGTTGATTTAGCAGTCTGATCAACAGGCTGATGACAGATTCGAAGCCTTCACTTATTTGGATTAAAATAATGTTATTTAAGATTGGAAAGGTTTTCATCATATATATCAGGAAAGACAAAACCATAATATATCCTAGCTTTTCATACCAACAGTATACAACATATGACCACTGAATGATGCGATTTACATAACAATCTAACTCATTGTGTGTTGCATAATTCATTGATTCAAAAAAAAAAGAATCAACTTCAGCCGCATACCATATGTAGTGCATTCAAATGCAATTCTGTTACTTAAGAATCAAATACACGTTTTCAATAACGTTTATAACTACAAAATAAGCAATGCACAAGTTTATTTTTCGCTTACAACTGTTGGAGAGTAACAAATTGACATGTCGGATTCGAGACATCATCAATATATATATATATATATGTGTGTGTGTGTGTGTGTGTGTATGTGTGTGTATGTCTGTGTGTGTGTGTATGGGGGTGGGTGGGTGGTTTGTGTGTGTGTCTGTGTGTGAGTGTGTGTGTGTGTGTGTATGTATAAAAGATGCGCATGATGCAGTCAGTTTATATATAAAAAGCTCATACCAGCCGTCAAGTTTGCAAAATTTAATTATTTGCGAACTTATAGTTCCCTCAGGAGAACGTTGAAAACATGGCGCGTGGGATACACAATCCGACCAGAGTTGATCACCTAACGGTGATTCGATTCCTAAAAATGTCGACCAGTTGACATCCATCGCAGATTACAGGCAGTGTATGGGGACAAAAGTGTTTCGAAGACAACAGTGAAGAACTAGACAACGATGTTTAAGGAATGACGTCAGTTAACGAATTATTTTTTCGACACCAGGTCATGCACATTTTGTTGCGTCATAAAATGTCATCGCTAAAATTGAAGCAGCCATTCGGGTGGGCAGACATGACTTAATATTTTTTTTAAAAACCATTTTAAACATGTTGTTGTCTAATCGAGAGTCTCTCCTTAAAATGATGCCATACATGGTCTGAATTAGAAAAACATTTGAAAAAAAAATACAAATTAGAAAGCACTACAAAGTTAGAATAACGAACACACAAAAGAAAAAGCCATTTGCAATGTTGTGGAACAAAGCGTTAGGAGACGATATTATAGAGGAATCGTTAGAGAACTCCGGTTAAAGCTCTAAGGACGACGGTATGGCGTTAATAATAACAAACACCGTATGAGTGCTGCATTAGGCAGGATACGAGAAAACGTTTTTAACAGGGAGGGAATCAGTGTTGCCACCAAGATAAGTGTGTATCGTGCGGTTCTGCAAACCACTCTTCTATACGCTCGCAAATCATGGATAATCTACAGCAGGTATGACAGGAACATGAATCATTTCCAAGTAAACTGTTTCAGTAAATTGTTCAGGATCGGTTGACAGGATAGTGTGTCAACCTATGTAGCCCTCGGCAGGGCTAGACTCTCTGGAATCAATACGTTGGTACTTAAAGCCCAGAAAAGATGGACATGGTATGTTGTATGCATGTCTGATAAGGGCGTCTCTTAACTAATGTTATACGGTGAGCTCAGGACAGAACAGCGCTCGCAGTGGGTATATAAGAAACGATATAAAGACACTCTGATAGTCTATTTGAACAATGTCTCTGTTTTTATTGCTTTCTGGAAGCTGCTTGTCCCAAACCGTTCAGCCAGCCCGCTGCATTACTCGGTGCTTGCTTCGATGTGATAGCAGATCGCCATTACTGAGGCGCATGTAAAGCTAGTGGCATGACATAAGAGAATACCCAACTACAAATGATGTTAACTTGTGCTCTTTGTGCGGGATAGTTTGTCTCGCTCAGATCGGAATGTACAGTTATATCAGTCCAATCTGAATAAACATGTCTAACGCTATCAACATATTCGCTTTCGATGGTCAACTAACTACCACCAAATACTCAAGAGAGTGATAAGGTAATCAATGTGAGAGATACATTTTTTTCTTTCGCTTAATGTCTTTTGTTAGAGTGAATTGAATTGAGATTTACAACTTAAAACACAGTACACGTGTCGTGACAACGATAACCATACCAAAAAGACGGGCATTGACCGGATCTTTGAAACTCTGCTTCTCAAAAACAGTTGAGGCTGATGATCTTTGTTCATATTCCAAAAAAATGTATTGATTGGAACAAGCCACTTTAAGACCAGCGTTATGTCTTCACGTTTTAAAGTTGGTTGCTTATTTAGAAGAAATTCAGGGAGAGAGTAAAAAAATACATCTGTGACTAGCACACCGAGAGTTATCAGCCCGTAAAACGTATCGAAACATTACTGTAGGCAATGTTTCCTAAAACCGATGGACGATTCTTACATATTTCTCACTAAAAGTTCAGTCATTCAACAATGTTATTACAGGGACACGAACATCATCGTTGAATCTAGTCTCGGACTGTTCTCTGCTCAGTCGAACGATGACAGTAAAACGCGTAATCGGCTAGAGATAATTACTTAAATACAAAAGAGTTAATTAAGAACAAGTGATAAATATATACACACAAAAACAGATAATATTCACACTAACCACATTATAGTGTAGTCAAAATGCTTACTAATGTATAAGAACGAAAGATGACAGTATACACGGACACGCACAAACACATACACACACACACATATATAAAATCATACATACATATACCACATTATGAAGGGACTAAACGATCTACAAAAACACAATGAAACCTTATTTAACATATAGCTTGTAATAAATTAGTAAAGAGACGTATTGTTAGATTTCGTGGAGAAATGCACACGCTGCCCCCGCGATGGTGACATTAAAAACACCTGTCTTGTACACTCATTATTTGTCGGGTAATAATAGTGTAAAACAGGATAGGTGGATACGTCTTAGAAAAAAATGTGTAATTGAATAAGCAATCTTCTTGTGGACATGCTGCTTTCATGTCCATTCTTAAAATGTGAGGTGCAATTAAATCCAGTACATATGTTGTACTTATACTTTATACTGCTTATTTATTTCCTCATTGCGGTGGTTCCACAGCAACTTGTGTTGCACATAAATATGTATTTTTCCCACGGTCTTCCATTCTTCTAGTTTTAAATTGTCTATTTGATCTTAATATTGTAAATAGGTCTCCTACAATTTTGGCTTTGGCAGTGAACCCATTTTAAATAGTAGCATTAAACGTATCATTTTGACATCAAAGTAAACATTTCTTTTTAAATCAGTTGACGCAAATAATTTGAAAACACAATATTTACCAATTACTGATGATTATACATAATTACATATATTAATTCAAAAATCTGAAATAATTGGCATACTGCAAATTTCTAATTTAATCATGGATCTGCTATAACTTTCAGTAGAATATCTACGTCTTGAAATTACATCGCACAAATCCGGAAAGCACTTTAATCATTTCGCATACTGTGATCTTTCGTATTTATTCCTTAGTAAGCGTTTTGACTCCACTATAATGTGGTTAGTGTGAATATGCCCTGGATCGTATGTATATAAGTATCACGTGTTCTTATTTATCTTTTAGATTTAACAAATTACCTCTGGTCGATTTATTGTCATCGTTAGACCGAGCAGAGAACAGTCGGAGACTAGATTCAACGAGGATGTTCGTGTTCCAGAAATGAAATTGTTGAATGACACAACTTTTAGTAAGAAATATGTAAGAATCGTCTACCGGTTTTAGGAAAACTTGCCTACAGTCAGGTTTCGATACCTTTTACGGGCTGATAACTCTTGATGTACTAGTCACAGATGGATTGTTTGATTCTCTCCCTGAATTGTATCTAAATAAGCAACACAATTGAAAACGTGACGACATAACGCTGGTTTTAAATGTACTTATATGAATTGCATTATGCCAGTCAATAAACATTTTTGGAATCTGGACAAAGATCATCAGCATCATCTATTTTGAGAAGCATGGTTTCAAGGATCCAGTCAATGTCCGTCTTTTTTGGTATGGTTAGCGTTGTCACGACATGTGCACTGTGTTTTAACTTGTAAATATCAATACAATTCACTTTACCAAAGGAAATTAAGCAAAAGAAAAAAAATGTATCTCTCACATTGATTACCGTATCACTCTCTTGAGTATTTGGTGTTAGTTAGTTGACCATCGAAAGCGAATATGGCGACACCGTTAGACATTTTTACTCAGATGGGACTGGATATGACTGTACAGTCCGATCTGAGCGTGACAAACTATCCCGCACGAAGAGCACAAGTTTACATCTTTTGTAGTTAGGCATTATATTCTGTCATGCCACTAGCTTTACCTGCGCCTCAGTAATGGCGATCTGCTATCACATCAGAGCAAGCACCGAGTGGTGCAGCGGGCTGGCTGAACGGTCTGGGTCAAGCAGCTTCCAGACAGCAAAAAAAAAACAGAGAAATTGTTCAAATAGACTCTCAGAGTGTCTTTATATCGTTTCGTATATACCCACTGCGAGCGCTGTTCTGTCCTGAGCTCAACGTACAACAGTAGTTAAGAGACGCCCTTATCTGACATGGAAACAACATATCATGTCCATCTTTTCTGGGCTTTATGTACCAACGTATTGATTCCAGAGAGTCTAGCCCTGCCGAGGGCTACATAGGTTTACACACTATCCTGTCAACCGATCATGAACAATCGACTTAAACAGTTTATTTGGAAATGATTCATGTTCCTGTCACACCTGCTGTAGATTATCCATGTTTTGCGAGCGTATAGAAGAGTGGTTTGCAGAACCGTACGATACACACTTATCTTGGTGGAAACACTGATTACCTCCCTGTTAACCACGTTTTCTCGTATCCTGCCTAATGCAGTACTCATACGGTGTATGTTATTATTAACGCCATATCGTCGTCTATAGAGCTTCAACCGCAGTTCTCTAACGATTCCTCTATAATATCGAGATGCATACAACATACCATGTCCATCTGATCTAGGCTTTCTGTACCAACGTATTGATGCCAGAGAGTCTAGCCCTGCCGAGGACTACATAGTTGGGGATCACTATTCTGTCAACCGATCCTGAACAATCGGCTGAGATAGTTTACTTGGAAATGATTACTTTTTCTGTGACGCCTGCTGTAGATTGTCCATGTTTTGCAAGCGTATAGAAGGGTGGTTAGCAGAACCGCTCGATACACACGTATCTTTGTGGCAACACTGATTCCCTCCCTGTTAAACACATTTTCTCGTAACTGCGGAAAGCAGCACTTATTTGGTTTATGTTATTATTAACGCCATCACATCGACCACAGAGCTGTAACGACTGTTCTCCAACGATCCCTTTACGAGATCGTCTCCCAACGTTCTGTTCCACCCTATTGCATGTGCATTTCTTTTGGTGTGTTCGTTGTCCTGATATTGTTGTTAATTTTTTTTCTAATTCGTATTCTATTTTGACATGTGTTTGTAATTACATATATGCTATTATTTTTCAGGAGAGACTCTTGATTGGACAATGACATGTATAATGTTGTTCATTTTAATATTAAATCAGGTCGGTCCACCCGAATTGCTGTTTCACTTTTGGCGATGAAATTTTATGACGTAACATCATGGGCCTGAACTGGTTTCGGAAGATATTTCGTTAACTGACGTCATTCTAAAATCATCGTTGTCTAGTTCTTCACTATTGTCTTCCACATACTTTTGCTATCATACACTGCCTACATTCTGCTATGAATGTCATCAGGTCGACACTTTTATAAATCGAATCACCGCTCGCTCATCAACTCTGGACGGATTATATGTTCCACCCGCCACGTTTGCAACGCTCTCCCGTGGAAACTATGAGTCTGGAGTGATGTTGTCGGGGGTTCACCTACTGCGAAGAACATACGATCGTTGCAGAACAACGACAGTAAAATTATACCCAAGAAACCGTTAATGACCACGGGGACGACCACCAACACTTTGATCTGACTCACTTGCATCTAGCAACAGATGGCTGACTCATTATCCGCTGGTCCATCGTATCCTTAGACTGAGACCGTTGGGGACGGGTGGGCAAGTAGTTAAGTGACACGGATCACAATCCCAAGGTATATGAGTTCGATCTCCATCACGGCACCGGCCGTTAACCCCGATGAAGCAAACAATTAGAAAATGCAGGAGGAAGGAGACCATTACATACAATGTTTGCTGAAGTCGGACGCACTGGGTCGACAAGCGCAAGATAAAAACAACAGTGCCACTCACCCCGTCTTTGGGAAAAATAAATAAGGAGAACGCATACAAAAAAACAAAAGAAAAACATACAAAGTGACACCGTAGGAAGAGAAGTTACGACCCGCAACGTTGTAACCGCCACTGAAAATCGGGTCGTCCTGTAATCCAGTAATCTAATTAAGTCCTCATTTTACCGCCTCAGCACATTAAGTGTGAACATTAAGGATTAAAGCGATCATTGATCATCAAACAGCTAGGATATAGAGCATTAGGAAAAAGAAGAAAATAATGGAATGTTGGTTATAGAAATGTTTACATGCATGCTTGTTTTTTTTCTTTAAAATCATAGATAAACACGCATCTAACGAAATAAGTAAACATACGAGAGAATGAGCAGCATGTGCAAAGTGACATCCGATAGTCCATCATATAATCGAATATATATATATGCAGATATAGTATAGAATACTTTAATGACATATACAGTTCGCTCATGCACAAGTCAATTTATGTGAAGAACTTATTAGAATATTTTGTTAATGGATCGATTTGAAACATACCTTGAATGGTGCAGTTATA
Source organism: Ariolimax columbianus (assembly GCA_036924085.1). Classification (NCBI taxonomy): domain Eukaryota; kingdom Metazoa; phylum Mollusca; class Gastropoda; order Stylommatophora; family Arionidae; genus Ariolimax; species Ariolimax columbianus. The sequence continues at coordinate 15,213,713 of JAVGWX010000007.1, forward strand.
CATAGATATATCTGCAGTGTGGCGATAGCTGTTATATGGATGTGTGTTTGTATTTGTAGTGGCTAGTGGACGGAGACGTGTTTGTATATGTTTGTAGTGTGAACGTAATGACCAGTAGATGGATGTGTGTTTGTTTTCGTTTGTAATGTGGACGTATTGACCAGTGCATTGTTGTGTGTTTGTATAAATTTGTAGTGTGTAGGTAGTGGCCAGTGGGTGCTTACGTGTATGCTGTAAATGTATGTAGCAAGTTGCACTACGATATGTTTTGCAGTACATTGGTTTTGCCAATCATTGTTGTATTTGCATATGTGGTTTTAGCGAGAACATTTTCAGCTGGCGTAGGTGATGTTGATGTATTCTATCAAATATGTATCTTTTTTGACTTTGTTACCAATGTAATAGTACACACACTGATAACGAAGAATGAGATGTTTGGTATATTTATGTTGATGATAGTGACATAGGTCGTATCAACATTGCCATCAGTGAATACTAGATCGTATAGAGTCTGAATTCTGATGACACATAGTACAAGAGGAAGGAGTTCTAGCCCTGGTCTTGTCATGATTCACTCCACGCTAGTCAGTTGACTATATGCAACAATGCGACCGACACCAATGGCATGTCCATCATTTACTACAAGTTCGCATGTTTCTATACAAATGTGTCTATTACCATTTGTTTTCTAGCTATAATTTCTGGAACAAACAGCATGTGTTGAGTTCGGTAATCAATTCAAGGAACTCGGAAATACAAGGTTCAGCGAAGCGAATTATTTTTGTTGGCGAACAGGAAGTGGAGAGTAGGTTACAAGTTCGGTAAGCATGGTGAATGTGGCAAGATTTCATTCCAGCCCGTTTCTCTGACACCAATAACTTCATTACTGTCTTTGAACGTGAGCCGATGGTCAGACGAATACGTGCTGCAGTCAGGACAGCATGGATATGAAGAATAGATAGAAGAAGTGTATCACCTTGCAGACTGAATACAAAGAGAAGGACTAAATTTCACACCAATTCCCAGGTGTGTCTCGGCTCCTTCATACTGAAGTGCAAAACTATTCTACGATCTCTCGTACTTGCCTAGGGCCATTAAAAAGCGCTCCTCGGTTAGGAAATTATAACAATAATAACGAAAACAAGAGCACATGAATTCATTAACTACATATTTTATACTTGCAATGTTAAGGTCTAATTGTGCGAAAAAAACATATTGTATTTGTGCATTGAAACAATAATATGACTATCTATGAATAATATCATACCGATTTAAAACTGGATATTTATTCGGGCTTTTGAAAAAAAATGTAAATATTAATATACACTTCGACGATAATGGTAGTTGTATAGTATACACTGCCGTCGGGAATCATGTGTTAGAACGTTCAATGCATTAATCCCCAACTTATTTTAAGTGGAGTGATAAGTTTTCTTCTACCGGAATTTTTTCCTTTCTTAGCCATCAGCCGTGTACTCATTTGCATATGTGTCAACTGGAGCTGCCATTAAAGTTCTATACCACGAGTATAATCAACATCCTTGATGACCGGTGTGTGAAGATAGAAACAAAACCAAAATAGTGTATGGGACATAGTTAGATAATGACAGTGAACAGTGTTTCAGGTCAGGTCATCTTGTAACCGGTGAGGTCGTTGGGACACACATGAAAACATCCTCACAATACCACGCCGCCCTTTTTGGTCAGGGGTCGTTGCCTGTGCCTCATCTGGTCGGACATTGTTCCATTTTTTTATGTTGTCTTCCCACCTCTTTTTTCGACGGCCTCTTCGTCGTCTGCCTTGCACCTTTCCGTGGAGGATCGTAATTGCAAGACCATTTGATCTTGATATGGGACCGTACCAAGCGAGTTTCCTTCTTTTGACAGTTGCCAAGAGGTCTTCTTCTTCTTCTTCATCGTACGCTGTTTACAGCGATATTTACGTTGCACTGATTTAATTTGTTAGCCAGTGGCTCAGTGCATCCGATTTCAACAGGCGTTTCTGTAGGGTTGCCCTCCTTAGCCTTTGGCTGTCCCGAGCCTAACTGCAAGGCAGCAGTTGTTTTTGGTCAGAGTTGTCTCTCTTGGGAAGTTGTCTTGCAGGACTATCGAGTCTTCCCTACTCGTGTCTATAGCGTTTGGCAATGATATGATGGACTATGTACTAGTTTGTACTATCCCGGAAGAGAGGCAGTCCAGTGTGACTTTTTCCCAGGATCGTCACGTCCTGCCAGAAACGTAGCATATGCATATGAGTGAGGTATCTGTTTGCTCGCTCTATTTTCTCGGCTCATCTGCAGTAATGGTACGCCTAGCATTCCCCGCCACCCTGGAGCTTGCCACCATAGGACAGGAGGTGCAGTGTCCGCTGGACTGCATCTCTTTTGCGTCCATTGGAATGACTGATAGCAGACAGATGCAAAGAGCGAGGAAGGAGTGCATTTTACCAGGTGCATTCCTGCGGCTCCATCGGGCCGGGACACAAGCCCCAGCCATGTCGTAGCCTCCCATCTCAGCGGTGCTGAGATTTTGGGCGGGATTCTGGCTTAGAGGCGTTCTGCCGTAATCCCTCAGATGGTAGCTTATCAGCAAAGCACGTGGACCAAATGTCAGCGACCTGTGATTCCTCTCGAAATAGTGCATTTGACCAGGTGACAAGCCTAGTCTTGCACGGAGATGTTGTCCGCCTAGGGAGCGGACATGGTCAAGGGTTGAGTCTCAGCAGTTCGCAGTGAGGTAGCTGATCTACTGCTTAGGGCACCCGACCGAGAACTAAGTCTTCTACAAATGATTTCATTCCTCATCGCCGTATGGGGTGAATATCGAGCAGCTTCCCGCCCGCTTTTATCAGCGGACGGCAGATACCTCATTCTGCGGCTTGACCGGGCGGGGCTGGAGCGTGACCCCGAGGTCCCCACCATGTCGAAGCCTCCCTTTGCATTCGTGCTGGGCTGCTTTTGGGTGGGATTTTTGGCTTAGAGGCGTTCGGCCGTAATCCCTCACCTCGAACCGTTGGCTTATCCGCCTAGTACGTGAACCAAAATGTCTGCGGCTCCTCTCGGGCTTAGCAGGATTACCGTAGCAGAGCATTGTCATTTGTAGGGTGAAGCTGACCTGTCTTCAGAGGGTCTATTTCCAGCACCCGTTCAATATTAGCCAGACCGTATCAATAGAGGGCTTTTAGTTTGTAAATGGCCAAGTTTCTGGAGCCTGCGATTTCTGCAGGGTGAAGACCAGATTACCGTAGCAGGCGCTCTTTCATTTGGGGGTTTGGAGACTGACCTGTCTTCCGTGGGTCTAATACCAGCACATGTTCACTATTAGACCCCCGAAGGTGCTCTCTTTTGACAGTCATTCTACACTATTGGCGTGTTTAGTCAATTTAAGCCGCAGGCTCCACTCCTGATAGTGCTCTTCCGTCAATTCATTTATCAAACACTGGATGCAGACCAACCGAGCCTCAGAGGGCATAACCCCAGATTTATGAGGGTCTAAATCCAGCACCAGTTCCATATTAGTCCCCAGAAAAGTGGTCTCGGCATGTCAGTCATTTCAGTGTTGGCCGTGTTGAGTCAAATTAAGCCGCAGGCTCCACTCCTGGTTGCCCTTCCGTCAATTCCTTTAAGTTTCAGCTTTGCAACCATACTTCCCCCGGAACCCAAACACTTTGGTTTCCCGGAAGCTGCCCGCAGAGTCATCCAAGCAACTCCTGCGGATCGCTAGTCGGTATCGTTTATGGTCAGAACTACGACGGTATCTGATCGTCTTCGCGCCTCTGACTTTCGTTCTTGATTAATGAAAACATTCTTGACAAATGCTTTCGCAGTAGCTCGTCTTGCGGCGATCCAAGAATTTCACCTCTAACGCCGCAATACGAATGCCCCCGTTTGTCCCTGTTAATCATTACCTCCAGTTCCGAAAACCAACAAAATAGAACCGAGGTCATATTCCATTATTCCATGCACCATTATTCAGGCAGCCGAGGCCTGCTTTGAACACTCTAATTTTTCAAAGTAAACGCGCCGGCCACCCAGGACGCTCAGCGAAGAGCACCCGTGGGAGAGAGCCGGCAGACGGTAGGGCAGGAGACAACGGGCAGTGAACCGGCGCGAGCCGGACCGCCCGCCTGCGCCTGAGATCCAACTACGAGCTTTTTAACTGCAACAACTTTAATATACGCTATTGGAGCTGGAGATACCGCGGCTGCTGGCACCAGACTTGCCCTCCAATAGATCCTCGTTAAAGGGTTTAAAGTGTACTCATTCCAATTACGGGGCCTCGAAAGAGTCCCGTATTGTTATTTTTCGTCACTACCTCCCCGTGCCGGGAGAGGGTAAGTTGCGCGCCTGCTGCCTTCCTTGGATGTGGTAGCCGTTTCTCATGCTCCCTCTCCGGAATCGAACCCTGATTCCCCGTTACCCGTTACAAACATGGTAGGCATGTCACGTACCATCGACATTTGATAGGGCAGACATTTGAAAGATGCGTCGCCGGCACATGAGGCCATGCGATCAGCACAAAGTTATCCAGAGTCACCAGTGGGGACGCCGCAACCCCGCGAGGGGAAACGACGATTGGTTTTGTACTAATAAAAGCGCTCTTTCCGCGAGGGTCGGAGCTTGGTAAGCATGTATTAGCTCTAGAATTGCCACAGTTATCCAAGTAGGATCGTGTCATCTAAGGAACCTCGACTGATTTAATGAGCCATTCGCGGTTTCACCGTGAGACAGTGTGAACTTAGACATGCATGGCTTAATCTTTGAGACAAGCATATGACTACTGGCCGGATCAACCAGATATCTGTCGGAGACGTACGTACAGCACACACCTGTCGGCGGAGGAAGGGTGTGTAAAAAGCCTCACTGGGACGACGGCCGCAGGGACCGACTGACGGGACGGACGGACGGACGGTTGTTCTACCCGTCCCTCCCTCCGTCGACCTAGGACCGCCTGACAGGGGCCTCCCACACGCACCAGACGACCGACCGACCGGGCTCGCTCGAGGAGGGATGGCAGCGCTCTGTGCAGAACGGATCCCAACGACCTCGGCGATGAATTTCACTGGGACTAGAGACAATTTGGCCTGCCGGCCTGCCCTTCTCCGTAGGATAACGCAGGGCCTCGAGGCAACGATTCCTGCTTTCCATTTGCCGGTCACAAGCTCTTTGCGAGAGTCGGACCACCAGCGAGACGTACTGTCGAGCTCTGCTATAAGCCTTAGATAAATCACCACGGACGGACCACGTTTCCTGATACGGACCAGACGAGCGCACCTCGGTGGAGGAGCCACTACAACAAACCGCACCCAATTCGCTCTACGGGGAAAGGCAGGCGAGCGTTTTCCGCAAGCCCGCGCTATCGCTCCGCCTGGCGGGACTGAGATCGCTTTACGAACACTGGTTGAAATTGAGTCGCTGCGGCGAGACAACTACCCCAGATCAAGAGGTCTTCAAAAGGCCCTATTGCTGTTTTAATTATTTCTCGTATTTCCTCATTTGTAACTCGATCTTTGTACGTGCCATTTAAAAGTCGTCTAAACATCTCATAGCCAAGGCTTGTATCCTTCGCGGAGGGTCAGCTGTAACTGTCCATGTCTCACAAGCATAGATGAATATTGACAGGACCAGTGTACGCGTTTAGCTGATGTTCGTGCATAGTGCTAACCATGTTTAAAAGATAAATAAAAATAAAGTGACTTACGGGTTACAATAGATCATATATGGAAGGTAAGTGAGCAAGTCCAAGTAGCAGTGAAAAAGGCAAATTCAATGTTATTTAATTTATAAATAAATATTAAACATAGGACCAAGGAAATGATTCTCAAACCGTGTAACTGATTAGTTGCACATATATTGGTGTACTGTGTACATACCTGGAGTTATTATCGTAGATGGGGTATACACATGCTGGATAGGAAATAAAATAGAGTGACAAAACTGATATGTGTTTTTAGAATTACAGTTATTAGGAAAGACAGGCCCTTGGTGTCTATAAAAGAGACTATTTCGATGTTACTTCGAGGATTTTAAGATAATCAACGGAAAGAATACATTAGACTATAACACTTTTTTCCAAAATACAACTACATGCAAAAACAAGATAGCAGAGGTACAACTTAATTAAATAAATGATCATTTTAGAAATTATGACATATTTTCTTTAGCAAAAGACTGGTGAGTGCTATGAATGCATTGTCATAGGAAGTAGTGGAGGCAGTGACAATTAATGCATTCAAGAATACATTGGATACGAGTAGTTTGTAGAGCAAAGACATTTAAATAACACTCGCTGAATACAGACTCCGCAGAGTTTTCTAAACCAGTATACGGATGTTAAGCTAAGTTAAATTACACAACAGTGATATCGCGTAAGTGGCACGTCAATGGTGTACTACAGCATATCAACAAATTAAATCATCGATGTGCTGGCCATATAGATAAAAGGAAAGAATAACGCTGGAGCATATCATCCACTCTGTGGTACCGATAGCAGGACATACTTTCTTCCTGGTAACCCCCACGGGAATATTCTATCAAGTTGTACAACATCATTCGCCACGCTGAAACGAACAAGCTGTTCTTCCACTGGACAACCCGTGCCTGAGACAGAACCAACTGGAACCTGAGCTGGAATCCACCACATAACCAAAAAACGATCTACTGCTCATCTCTAGCCGGATAGGCTGGGAAATGCACCTACCCGCTATAACCAAATCACGCCAGAGCCGGTTCCTGGCTAAGGGAAATCACCCTTGTAGACGTATATGGTGATTGCGTTTCAAATGATATATATATCTCTATCTCTCTCCGACACATTCGGTTTCCCTATGTGTATACACCAAAGCAGCTTAAATGTGACCCCAACATCGGCCAATCATGTGGGATGGTATATAAATGACGCGACTATATATGATTTAAACTGTTTAACTTTGTTTTAACTAGATATGTCGGCCCAGCAGAAAGAATGGTTCAGCATCACCACAAGTGCCGTTTTCGCATCGTAGGTTGACGGTAAACGATCCCCATCTATTTCTTCCAAGAGCCTTGTCCTTACACTCAATCAGAATATGTATAGACAGTATCTTGAAGTTTTCTGTCCATCTCTACATTGGTTGTCCTACGTCTCTATCACAATCCACTCTTTCCTCAAATATAACCAAAAGATTGCCATGTCTCTTGGTGGAGCCACATCTCTCGTTCTCAAACTTACTGATTGATCTCAATACAAGTTTGTGATTTTTATAAAAAAATCATTCGGTCCATATTTTTATACACTCTAGACCATTTATAAGATGTTCATGTTTCACGTTATCAGATGTTTCAGTGTAATCCATGAAGTTTACACAAATGTGCTTTGTCACAACCATGTATTTTTCCATATTCATTATACAGCATAAAATGTATTTTTTTGTTTTGCTATTCTGCCTAACACCAAATTGCTTCTCACCGACGTCATGTGTAATCATTCCTTTAATTCTTTCATCTATGCTATATACACCTGTTGTAATTCGAATTCTAACTATCGGCATTGCATAAATTAATAGTTGTTTCATCAATGTGTCCAGCATCCAAGCCTTGTATTAGGGAATCTTGTATTCTAATGGTACCTTAGTTATGGTCAAACGGACTTCGTCAAGGGCAAAGAACAATATTGAGAAACTAAAAATAAATACAAAACAACAAGCCTGTTGTAAAACGTTCGGTTGAATTTCGCCTATATAACAGGATGTTAGGCTTTGAGCCATTACCGATATGTGTGTCTGTTCTGGTGTGGTCACTGAGCCATTACATATATGTGTGTCTGTTCTGGTGTGGTCACTGAGCCAATACCGATATGTGTGTCTGTTATGGTGTGGTCACTGATCCATTACCGATATGTGTTTCTTCTGGTGTGGTCACTGAGCCATTACCGATATGTGTTTCGCTTATTGTGTGGTCACTGAGCCATTACCGATATGTATTTATGTTCTGGTGTGGTCAGTGATACAATACTGATATGTGTTTCTGTTCTGGTGTGGTCTTTGATCCCTTACCGATATGTATCTCTGTTCTGGTTGTGTCACTGATCCATTACCGATATGTGTGTCTGTTCTGGTGTGGTCACTGAGCCATTACCGATATATGTTTCTGCTCTGGTTTGGTTACTGAACCATTACCGATATGTGTGTCTGTTCTGGTGTGGTCACTGAGCCATTACCGATATGTATTTATGTTCTGGTGTGGTCACTGAGCCATTACCGATATATGTTTCTGCTCTGGTTTGGTTACTGAACCATTACCTACATATGTTTCTGCTCTGGTTTGGTTACTGAACCATTACCTACATATGTTTCTGCTCTGGTTTGGTTACTGAACCATTACCTACATATGTTTCTGCTCTGGTTTGGTTACTGAACCATTACCTACATATGTTTCTTGTATAGTCATTTTACCTCCACTTCCACTGCAGCTTCAATCTATGTAATCGAACAGTATCAATCAATTACCCCACTTTAAAGACTAAGCAGTTATTTTAAAATATGATACTATATAGTCACAATTAATGTTTCACCTGGTAGTTCTCGACATTTATTTAAAAACAATATTCCCCGAAAAAAAATATATGTGAGCACACATCAGCTGACTTACAGGTATGATGTCAACAAATACGTACTTGGAACGGAAACACACATGAATTAATGCAGAAGTCAGATACACATAGCCCGCACAGGCAGAACAAAGTGCAACACAACCTGTCATGTGAAGACAAGCTACATAAGTGGTTTTCCCAAAGCAATTAACAATGAAATATGACGATTGAAGAAAAAAAATAGTGCTGTTTCATTTTATTTGTTTACTTGTTGTGTTGTCGAATTTGTGTTACGTGTTTTGGTTTGATATATAATTATACTGCTGTTGTTCCAAAAAGTCTCCTGGCGTCATCGTATGTAAGTGTGTATGTCCTTGTTAAACCCAATATTTTTCTGAGAAGTCTGATCTATGTTGTTACGATGTGTTCTTTTTAATTGTATTAGTCGATTATTTGGAAAATATAATTGGAGTTAAGACTCATCTAATGTCCACCATTGCTTCAAGACGACTATATAAAAGTGAAACATGGTGTGCTGCGTCTCTTGTGTTATTAGTATATTATAATTCTGGATACGATTGGCAAACTTCTATTGTAAACATGCGACTCAGTAACCAAATGGTCTCGATCCATGACTGACATCATATGGTCGTGTATTCTACTCGTTTAGATGTGAGTTCACTATTAATGACGTTTCTCTCAAACCGGGCTACAAACGTTATACGTTTATTCGTTGAAATACTTGAGAATGTTGACAGGGTTCTCCTGGATTTAGTACACTTCCAGTCTCATCTATAAGCTCACGAATATTGTTACCGCATTGTCGATTCTTGTTCTTCTTGTTCTTCTTGTTCTTCTTGTTCTTCTTCTTCTTCTTCTTCTTCTTCTTCTTCTTCTTCTTCTTCTTCTTCTTCTTCATCTTTGTACGCTGTCAAACGTCAACCTGTACTTTTTTCGAAAAAAGCAGCGGTCATCCTGAGGCTGTCGACACTGCCATAGAGCTTGTCTAGTGTTGCCACTGGTGATGGCCACATGTGCTTTCTCTGGTCCTCGTATGTCGGGCAGTTTTGCAGCAGATGTTCAGCGGTCATTTTCCCGATACCACAAGTGCATTCGTCAGTGCCACCTATCTTCAGTTTATTGAATAGGTGGTACCACAGTCTGTTGTGGTCTGTGCGGAGTCTGACCTGCTCTCTTCTGTTACAATGGTAGTAAGCATCATTTTTTGTGTAGCCAGTATGTTCTGTTTCCCATTTGGCCATGCATCTGGCCATAATATGCCTTTTGGACTCTTCGTAGGTCACACTAGAATCTGGTTGTGGTAGTCTTGCACCTTCTTTTGCCAGTCTGTCTGCCTCCTCCTCCTTGTCTTGGATGTTACAGTGGGATGGAACCCACTGTACCACTACTCTTATTGGTGCGGACTGCTGGTATGCTGATAGAGTACTGCTCGTAAATCATTAACTTCATTATTTTCTGGATTTTTAGTGCTATGACTACGGCCAGGGCATCTGTAAACAGGACTATATGGCTTGCATTGCTTTCGCCTGTCAGCATTGCTTCTACTGCAGCCCTCAGTGCCTCTGCCTCGCTCTGAAATTGCTTGAGTATTTTCCAGTTGCCAGTGGCCGTGTTATTTTTCTACCATTTGGTACGCTGAGGAATACCCCTGCCCCTCAGTTTTGTGTTGTGTTTGTTACAGAAACGTCGGTCCAGTCCATGCTTGGGTAGTTTTTCGTTATGTACCTCAGAGTTATGTCTCTTCTTTTATTTCAGTCTGGCAGTTCGTGTTTCCAATACCTGGTATATTTACTATCACCTCCGGAATGGTATGCTGCTTCCAGCTAGGTTTGCGCACAGTAGGGATGGGCTTTAGTATTTTTACGGTGGTATAATGGTCTTCGCTAATCTTCGCTTTGGCTATTTCTGCAAAGTTTCTCCGCTTCAGTTTCCCATTTCCAAACTATTTAATCTGATGCATTGGAGGGTCTGTCAGTCTTCTGAGATTCTCTGCTTGCTTCTGGGCTCTGCTGTCTCTTCTATCAGTCATGGATTGCTGATTTGTAATCTTTTCAAGTTCTACAATTGGCGTTGCCTTCGTGCCTCATGTTATCTCTCAAATTTTGGTTTTGAATTTTGCTATATGTATCAAAGTTTGCCTTTGCTGCTGTTGCCCATGCCGTAATGACATACTCGAGAACTGGTGTCACTCTTGCAGTGTACAGTTTCTTTAGTATACTATCGTCTGCTCCCCAGCTTGTGCCAGCAAGTTTCCGTATGTCTGGCTCTCATTCGGTTTCTCTCGATCTGACCTTTACATGTCATGCGCCGATCAAATGTGACTCTCAGATATTGTGGGTTGTCGTTTGGCCGCATATATTTCCGGTTAAGACTTATTTTAGTGATCTAAGGTTTATTTGCAAGCGAGAATATCGTACATGTTGTTTTTTCCTCATTTATTTTGACCAGCCATGAGTTCGGCCACTCCTCCATCGTTGTTAGGGCCTGCTGCATCCGATTGTTTGCTATGGTGATATTTTTTTCAGAGGTCCACATAGCCAGATCGTCTGCAAACATGGGGCTGTGTACTCTCTCTTCTTGGTATATTCTCTATGATGGTGTTTATATGCACTAGGAAAAGTGTGGGTGACAGTACTCCCCCTTGGGGTACTCCCTGCTCAAGTGTCACCTTTTTGCTCATCTGACCTTATACTTGAACTCTGGCTGTTCTGTTTTCGAGGTAGTGGCTGATCCATCTGTACATTTTCCCACTAACTTCACTTCTTCGTAGCTTGACTTTAAATCCCTCTTTCCACACCTTGTCAAATGCCTTCGATAAATCCACCCAAACCGCTACTGTGTATTTTTCTCCTGGTAAGCATCCTCTATTTCCTGGGCTACGAGAGTGATCTGGTCCTCAGTGGATCTGTGCTGTCTAAAACCTGCTTGCTGTGGAATTACTATGTGTTTTTCTTCTAGATGCCACATCAGTCTGGTGTTTATCAGACGCTCCTTCAGTTTTCCTACACAGCTCAGTAGACTGATAGGCCTGTATCTATTTGGATCTGTTCTATTTTTTTCTTTCTTTGGTACTGGTATAAGTACAGCGTCTTTCCATGCATGCGGTACAATTCCCCTTTTTCAGCTTTGGTTCAAGACTGATAGTAACTTCCTCTTTGCTGATTGGCCCAGCCCCAACAGCACTGTGTTTGTTACCCCATCTTTTCCGGGATATTTCTTTTTCTTTAAAGTTCTCATGGCCTCATCCATTTCATCCATTGGCATTGTCGATTTAATCCTCGTTAACCAGACTGCCACAACGCATCTTGTTTCCAAGAAAACAAACGAAAACGTGAGAGAAACGTGGCTGATAAAATTGAGACACACTTTGCCATATCAGACTAAAAGTAGATCTTATAGTCGTTATTAACAGTGACCTATTCTTAGAACCCACTAAAATCTAAAATGAAGAACATTTCACGATCGATCTCTGAGTGCGTGTTGAATGATTTATATAATCAAGTAACATGTTCATTGCAGAACATCTCTCCCATCACAGCCTGTCAAAATAAAAAATAAAAATTTAAAAAACAACTTTAAGGGTGGGCTCAACTTCATTGCCTCGGGTTTTTTTTTCCCCAGATTAGCTCTGTCTCTCTCTGCAGATGGGTAACACATCTATCGAGAGCATCGCACAAAGCACGAACTACGTAGCTCCAGCGATGAACCAAGGGATCTCCGGAAAACAATTGACATCATGGACCGACCGTTGCAGCTCGAAATCGAACCCGACCATCTAAACACGAGACAAACGGCTTTATCACTTCGCCATAGAGACCCCTTAACCCCCCCCCCCCCCCCACCGCCCCCCCCCCTAAATAAAAAAAAATTTAAAAAATCGATCAATTGCCAAATCTCCAGCCTGTTTCAGAGTTTGTCAAGAATGTCTTGAAATCTTAGTGCCATCGCCTTCATCGTCTAACTCCGTCTCTCTTGTCCAGCACCACATCTTCTATTACAATTCTCTCAAGACCGTTGTGTCTGTTGATGTGGTCATCGCAATTTCAATGTTGTATTCATGATGCAATGTATTTACCAGTTCTTCTCTGTGCTCAACTCAAGTCGAATGTCAACATTCATTTGTTTTTCGCTAAACGTTATCTTGAGGACATTTCTATAACATTTCGACTCGAAGTACTCGAGGCTACAGTAACTTTCCGTGTTTCTCAGCCGTATGCTGCCATAGTAAAAGCACATTATCTAAAAATCTACACTGTTCATGATTTGCTGGAATATCTTCTTCTTCGTCGTACGCAGTCAGACAGTAACCATTATTGTTTTCGAAAAAAAGCAGCCGTCATCCTGAGGCTGTCGACACTGCCATAGAACGTGTCTAGTATTGCCACTGGTGATGGCCACATCTGCTCTCTCTGATCCTCGTATGTCGGGCAGTTTTGCAGCAAATGCTCAGCGGTCATTTTCCCAGTGCCGCACATGCATTCGTCAGTGACACCTATCTTCAATTTATTATCTCATTTAACACTTCATCATTATCCTCCTTTGAGTTGTTGATGTTTCTGAACATTTTTATGAAAAACCTTGTCTCTGTATCCGTCATTAATATTATTGTTTGTTTCTTGTTTGTTGATTATTAATTGGAATGAAACATTCTGGTTTTACTGTAAACTGCTTGTTCATAGATGCAGAAACTAAATGTAGTTCAACGTTATTTACGACGGTTTGTGTCTAGACAAAACGTGTGAAGGAAGGAATGTCTATATTTGCTGCTCATATAATAATAAATAAATATATTAATTGATGAATTTATCGATTCCAGAACAAATGCCAATCCAGTACACACTATCACTATGTTCTTGTATTTGCCGTCAATCGAGAATCCTGGCACGAACATAGCAGTAATAAATAACATGCTCACGGGGATGAAGCTGGCGATGAAGAGACTTGAAATCAGGACAACCATTTTGGCAACTTTCTGATTCCGGTTAGAAACAGTATCAGCTTGCGCAGGCGCCGTTGAAGTCTTCCGCCATTGTGTAATGTTATGTAACTTAATTACCAGTATCACAGTACACACGGTAATAATAACGAATGCGCTGAAGGGAATTATAATGTTGTTTATAGCGAAAGAAATCTTGTCAACGTTGACTCTGTCCTCTGTGAATACTAGTCCTATTAAGGTTTTATTTCTTGCCGGGAAATATTTCATATCAAATCTGTTGACCACATACAAAGGAGCCACGCTCAAGATGAGGATCAGGAAGATGCTGACGATGAGAATGGAAACTAGTCTAGGAGTTACGATATGTCTCACCTGATGATAAAGGAAAGCATTATTGACAATAAATTATAACCTTTTTAAAACTGTACAAGAAATAGTTACTACAGCATCTCACATATTTTCAGTCATGTAAAGTTTGAAATCGTGGAAAGAGCAAACAATACATATAGGTTAGAAAAAAAAACTGAAAAAACATTCCGGGGTATATACAGAATGAAGTCTTTGTTTTATTGGAACTAAAGAGATGAGGAAAATAATGGATACAAGTTAACTTGCAATGTGTATTATCTTAGGCTACGTCGCCTGCCTTGGCTCTCATATAGTATTGAAAATATAATCCTCAAGAAAAAGAGAACAACGACAAAGAGAAGTCCTGATAAAAAAAAAAAAATTAAAAAAAAGTTACTAGAAAATGAATACATGTTTTCCAAATAAGTGAACACATGTTCTCAAATAAGAACGTGTATACATATTTATTTATACATTTTCGAAGCGTGTTCAAAAGAAACCGAACCTAACTGCGTACGATGCCCATGGTGACGACTCTTCTCACGTAAAAAGCACATACCAACCATCGTTTGTAAATTTCCATTTTCTTCCGTCTCACAGTTTCCTCAGCAGACCATTGCAAACATGGCGGGTGTGATCCGGAATCCGTGCAGAGTTGGTCAGCAAGCAGTGATTCGGTTTTTAACAGCTGAAGGATGTCAACCAGTTTACATTCATCGTAGAATGCAGGCACTGTATGATGACAAAAGTGTGGCGAACGTAAGTTCCGGCGAAGGTCCACCCAAATTGAAGTATCAATTTTGGCAATGTCAACTTCTGAAGCAAAATTATGCAACAGACCTGGTCTCAGACGATCTTTCGTTAACTCACGTCCTTCTTTAAACATCGTTGTCCAATTCTTCACGGTTATCTTCGACACACTTTTTGTCACCATATAATGTTTGCATTCTGTCATGAATGCCAACTGTTGAACATCTTTAAGCGTTTATCAAACCCTTAACCGATTCCATATCACACGCCGTGTTTTCAGCAGTCTGCACAGAAACTATTAGTCGAATGATAATGGCATTTTGCAAACTTGACGATTGGTATGTATTGCTGTACTGTTTACATCAGAAGTGACGTCAGCTTGAGCATCGAAGATATGTTCATATCGTGCAGTAATGTCCAGTTTCAATTGAACAAGTCTCGAATATATTTAGTTTTGTCTTTTAAATGTGTATGATGGAAACCTTTTTGATTTAAATAGCGTTATTTGAATTAAAATCTATAATAAGTTTACATTACGAGCGTGTTCAGCTCAAGTAGGCTGAACATTAAATAAAATATGATAATATGCCGTCCATTTGATTTAGCTTTTACTATGAGACGTCTAGTATATAGAACAATAGGAAGACACATAAAAAGATGGAATGACGGATCAAATAATGTTTATTTAAAATACATGCATTGTAAAAGTTACCGCCCACACAGATAATAGAGTAAAGAAGAAAGCTAATTTACACGACATCCAACGACGTATGCGAATATACGAGAAAATGAGATGTATTTTCAATGGGGCAGCAAATATGCAATCATCTTCTTCTTCGTATTTATTTGCGTTCGTTATCAATCTCCCGATACCAAGCCCTGTTCAGGTCTTCGCAAGTAGCAGGATGTAGTCCGGAGAACGGAATGCGGTGTGCCGCTAGATTACAGCTAGGCTGCAATATTTGCACCTTTCGGTCCGACACATCCGTATTCAGTGGGCGTGTTCAGATACTAATCAAATGTATGAAAGCTGATGACACTATTTGATATGTACTTATACTTCGTACATTCTCGTGTCCATTTCTGTGAAGAACTTATTGAAATATGTATAATATGTATGTATAAGAATCATACCTTCAGCGGCGCAGTTATACAGAGACATCTCTCCAGCGTTATGATAGCTGTGATGCAGCCGGTGACTCGCGCAAACGTTGTGTGAGGCATACCACTAGTCAGGTACTGGAACTCAATGGGATCAAAAGGCAAGTCTTTGGTAGCAAAGGCTGGAGTATAGCATATGTTTGTCCAAACCAGGGTTAATAGACAGCCTAGATCAGCTATTGCTAATCCTGGATATGAAAGTGTAATTATTGAAACAAACTAACATGTTATTTATAAACATATCTTGCACAAGGCAATTATGACATGGACACACATATATTAAGATAAGTTCAGCTAATCAATCGAACTCATTCCATGCAGTTGAGGAATGTACGTGCCTTCAACACACAACGCAGTCATTTAGCAAAATGAAAACGTAATTAATCATATAATTGACCAAACCGAATGAGAGCCAGATAAAGAATGGCAATCATGAGGAAACTTGCTGGCACACGCTGGGGAGCAGACGAAAGTATACTAAAGAAACTGTACACTGGAAGAGTGAGACCAGTTCTCTAGTATGGCATTGCGGCATGGACAACAGCAGCAAAGGCGAACTTCGATAAAGTTAGTAAACTCCAAACCGAAACCATGAGAGTTATGACAGGAGGCATGAAGTCAACGCCAATTGTACAACTTGAAAAGATTACAAAACTGCAATCCATGGCCTACAGAAGAGACTGCAGAGCCCAGCTGCAATCAGAGAAACTCAGAAGACTGACTGACCACCAATGCACCAGAGACTAAACAATTTCGGAAGTGGGAAACTAAAGCGAAGAAACTTTGCAGAAATAGCCAAAGCAAAGATGCACGAAAACCCCATGAACGCACTAACAACACCAACTCCCATCCCTACTGTACGAAAATCTACCTGGAGGCAGCATATAATTCCAGAGGTGGTAGAAAATGTACCAAGTATTAGAAACAAAAACTGCCAGTCTGAAAAAGAAAGAAGAGATACTACCCTCAGTTACATTACGGAAAACTACCCAAGCATGGACTGGACCCATGCATACACCGACGGTTCCGTAACAAATACAATTCAGTACGGAGGGGCAGGAGCATTCCTTAGCCTACCAAATAGCAGAAAAATAACACTGTCATTCGCTACTGGAAAATACACAAGCAATTTCAGAGCGGAGGCAGAGGCACTGAGGGCGGCAGTGGAAGAAATGGTGACAGGTAAAAGGAATGAAAGCCACATAGTCTTGCTTACAGATGCACTGGCCGTAGTCACAGCACTAAAAAGCCTGAAAAATACTGAACAATGATTTAAGAGCAGTACTCTGTCAACTATGCCAGCAGGCCGCACCAAAAAGAGTAGTGGTGCAGTGGGTTCCATCTCACTGCAACATCCAAGGCAACGAGGAGGCAGACAGACTGGCAAAAGAAGGTGCAAAACTACCACAACCTGATACTAGTGTGACATGTGAAGAGTCAAAACGGCTTATCAGAGCTAGATACATGACCAAATGGGAAACCGAACATACTGGCTACACAAAAAACGATGCCTATTACCAGTTGAACAGAAGAGAGCAGGTCGTGGTCTTCAGACTTTGCACTGGCCACAATAGACTCAGGTACCACCTATTCAACAAATTGAAGATAGGTGGTACCGACGAATGCCCGTGTGGTACCGGGAAATAAACGCTGAGCATTTGCTGCAAAACTGCCTGACATACGATGATCAGAGAGAGCAGATGTGGCCATCACCAGTGGCAACACTAGACAAGCTCTATGGCAGTGTCGACAGCCTCAGGATGACGGCTGCTTTTTTCGAAAAAAATAATGGTTACTGTCTGACTGCGTACGACGAAGAAGACGAATAATATCATTGACCTTGGCTATATGGAATCACACTGTTGTAACTATGAAATACAGACCGTTCTAGGGATTTTCATACATGCCAATGCTAATAATCAATAAATGACAATAACATTAAATAGACAAGACTATATCACATTAGCGCCAACATACTCATTCACAAAAAAAACAAAAAAACCGTAGGCTGTCTATACATATATATATATATATATATATATATATATATATAAATATATATACATATATATATATATATATATATATATATATATATATATATATATATATATATATATATATATATATATATATGTGAATGTCGATCCTGATCAACAGAGCAAATACACTGAGAACCATTAAAACCCTACATAGTGTTATAAAACGCATATTGGTGCATCGATTGAAAGGCAGATTATTAAATTATCAAAATAATTTGTTTAGAATACTTCCAATCACATATATCAAATCAATAACTCTAGAAACATGTATAAGATGACAGAGGAAAGCGACTCAGGGTTCTCCATTTATCTAACGACATACTGCAACATGTGACAAATGTGACGATAAATACTTTACCTAAAAGACTAATGTTGACTGGATCTTTGAAGCCTTGTTTGATAAAGCAGGAAATGTTAACAATGTTGGTAACAATACCGAAAATGTCTATAAACTGGCACACACATGCAAATATTACCAACTGACATACTGTTGTCGTACTGTCACTTAATTGAACTGTGTGTGAATGATGATTGGTATTCTGAAAGACATCGGCCATGAGTGAATTGTCAATATCATTTCTAGCACGCGCTATCATCTCATTATCAACACGTTCTGATGCAGACGGATACTCAACTGATTGCTCGCCTATGACAATAATCGCTGAAAGTAATCCCTGGACTAAGAACATACACATAATTGAATTGTTTTGTTTTTTTGTTAATCAGTTTCAGATTTTCCAGCATCGGAGCAGCAAAGTGGTAAGACATCTTGTGTCTTAATGAAAAAAGAACGGGAGCATACCCTGTTCTTCCCACTATACAATCGTGTATGTGAACATGGAAAGTAATAGGGTTGTGGAAAGAAATGCAGTGATATATAAAAACCAGTCAGATGTGCTCCCAAACCCTGAGAGACTTAGTACAATCGTGTATCTTTTCATATTTGTTCTCGAAATGACAGCATCGTGTATGAGATACGCTTTGAACATATTTACACAATATTAAGAAGCGACATACTTGTATGTGCAAGAGTTGTTTATAGATAAGCGCAAATTGTTAATAAGAGTTAAACTTGATTGTTATAAGTATGAGCTTTCGATTGTCTATACGCAAAGCATTTGACTGACATAATATATGTATATATATACATATAAATGTATATACTGCTCAAATAATAATACCAGAAGATATGTATCGATGAATGTGTCGATGAATGTGTCGAGGAATGTATCGATGAATGTGTCGAGGAATGTATCGACGAATGTGTCGATAAATGTGTCGATGAATGTGTCGATAAATGTGTCGATGAATGTGTCGATGAATGTGTCGATGAATGTGTCGATGAATGTGTCGATGAATGTATCGATGAATGTGTCGATGAATGTATCGATGAATGTGTCGATGAATGTATCGATGAATGTGTCGATGAATGTGTCGATGAATGTGTCGATAAATGTGTCGATGAATGTGTCGATGAATGTGTCGATGAATGTGTCGAGGAATGTATCGATGAATGTGTAGATGAATGTGTCGATGAATGTGTCGATGAATGTGTCGATGAATGTATCGATGAATGTGTCGATGAATGTGTCGATGAATGTATCGATGAATGTGTCGATGAATGTGTCTATGAATGTGTCGATGAATGTGTCGATTTCAGAAGAGTTCTCGCTAGCATCCGCAATGAATTTGCTGTTGTGTGTGTGTCGTCACTCCCGGACCTAAACAAAAACGTAGATGTGATACTAACGATGGTTACGGGGATAACTCATCCGATGAAGTAACCATTTTTGTTATTTTCTTATCTCGTTTAGAAACACATTCCTTTGTTTTTGATAGTTGTTTTTCTAGATTGTTCTGGCGAATGCACTTCAACCATAGAACTTAGTCTTACAGGTTATATCATTACGTATTGACCAATGTGTGTGTGTGTGTGTGTGTGTATCTGTGTGTAGTGTTGACGTATTGGCCAGTGTAAGGATGTGTGTTTGGTTATGCTTGTACTTTGGACGTATTAAATAGTGTACACGATTTAATATACGTTAGTCAGTCCACTATATACAACACTGTGACCAACTACAATGGTGTTTCCATCATTTACTTATATTTGGCTGTTTTTATTTTTGTAAATGGGTTACCATTTGTTTCGTTTCTCTAAATTTATGGAATACACAGTATGTTGTATAATTTGCGATAATTTTTTGCTTTTTTAAAATCACAAGTTCAATGACAGAAACATAAAATTCAGCTTTAGTGAAATACATTAAAGCTTCGATATGTTTTAACAATTCCTAATGATGTACATTCGCGACGTGTTTTAAATAATTTAAGTAAATTTACAATAAATGAAGCACAAAAGGGTATTACGAATATGCAGTCCAGAATATGCAGGTATGTTAACATAAGGTTGTCTTGTATTATCCTTTAAACGTTGCACACTGAATGGTTTATTATTAATACATTTCGTGGCTGTTTTTTAATGTACTGTCATCTCGTCCGTTACGTATATACAATTACTCATAATGTTTCGTTCAGAATCCCTCTGGGAATGCACATGGCGTAAACAAAATAAAACTGTGTATTTAGTGGAATTCGTTTTTAATTATAGCTATTTACAGGTTCGAACATTCAAGAAAATATGCGCGCCGCTATTTTGTAAGTAACAGTCATTTGGTTCAATAATAGGCCCTATCATAAAGGTATGACCTAGATGAGATTATGTACTGTCATATATCATTTTTTGTAAACATACACCTTCAATTTGATGTCGCAATGACATTATAGGACTGGAATAGATCGTAATTACCGAATTATGTATTGAACATATTACATATACTGCTACGGTTACACATGTTGTATGTGTATTGGCACGTTCTATATATGTATCATGTCTTTGCCCTGTCAAGCTTCTGACTCAGACACACATTCAGTTTAACAGTTACTTGTTCATATTGGGCTCTACATTATCCTTCTTGTGTATCTAAGACCGAGTAACATACCGATTAGTGTGATTGTCTAACACAATAACATTATATAGTTTTTGTTTCATTTGCAGATCGGTCGTGCTGTTTTTTACTGTAAATTGTTGCATGGATTACAGTTGCGGAGGCATGGCCACCACGAAAGGTGCTGTAAAACTTACACACATATTTTGACACAGTGAATTATCTAATACACCATATGTGCTTGTATTGACTGCTTCGTGACTGAATTTACTTATATTTGTTTGTTCTCCAAAAATTTACTAACGGTTTTTATAACAAATACATGTTTTATAGGTGTTCTTTTAATTGAAAAATTGTAGTTCAGAACAATACGTACCAAACAAAAAGGTGGTTGTTTTTGTTCTTGCTAAATGTCCACAATGAGCATAATTACTCTTGTATGTGTCCTGATGCGGGCGTTAAGTGGTGGGATGCATTAGCTTTCTTCACAACGAGACAGTGCTAATAAAGACGGACCTGGGTCCTACAGGCGGAAGTGATATGCTTGTCTTTATCTGTGCGTCGCTCATCACTACCGGGATCACGTCGATCCCTCCTCCCCCATCCCTTTCTTGTTAGTCAGTTTGCACTATATCAGCCTGTTTACACGGAGACCTACAAGGAAGTTACAGTTGAGATCTGGGTCAGTATATTTTACCTGACCTTGACTGATTTGTCCGATCAGTTCGTATTGCCTAACCAATCCTTAGCCTTCTTACTCTGAAGTCCCCTTTCCGTTTCCAACAAATTTGACATTCACAATAACAAAAAATTAGAAAATAGAATAGGGATAAAACGGAGGGTGACGTTGCTAATGCTTTTATATACACCCTTGCTTAAATATATAAATGTAATATAAATATAACTTCACTAGACTTTCGGTTGACCGATAAAAACGCCATTTATGATACATGAAATAACAAAGATGGCTGATACCAAGGACTAGGCCAACTCACACAATTATAAATAATATGGATTGAAACACAATCTTGGGTAACAACAACATAAGCTAAACTCGATATATTTATTTAAGTTATTGAAAAATAGAACCAAACATGCATATTATAGAAATGACAATATATTAAGTGCTTAGTTTAAAAGACGTTCGACCATATTTCGGTACATCATACCTTTTGAAATAGAAAGTATCAATGAAATACTCAGATATGAGTATTGATACAGATCTCGTATATAAACTAACATTTAAATAAGTATATATATATATATATATATATATATATATATATATATATATATATATATATATATATATATATATAAATATATGTGTGTGTGTGTGTGTGTGTGTGTGTGTGTGTAAATGTATATACTTATAGCGGTGTTTTTTTTTTACATTGTGCATGTTGACGCTGATGTGATATAGTCATGTCTATTTCAGTTATTGACATGTATTTATTATTAGCAGTGGAATGTTTGAAAACCCTTAGTCCGATGTATATTTCATAGTTACAATAGTTGGATTCCATATACCAAAGGTGAATGGTATGATAAATTACCTTTTTTTAATTTGCTGAATGACTGTATTGTGTTTTAAAGGCACGCACATTATTTAACTATACGTAATTAGTTCGATTATGTAACTGTATTTATCTTAATGTATGTGTGTCAATGGGAACAGTGTCTTGTGTAAGATATGTTTATAAAAAACATTTTAGACCTATTCAATAATTAAACTTTCATATCGATTACTGGTAATGGCTGATCTAGGATGTCTATTAACGCTGGTTTGGACAAACATCTGCTATACTTCAGCCTTTGCTACCAAAGACGTGCCTTTTGATGTCATTGAGTCCCAGTGCCTGACTAGTGGTATGTCTCACGCACCGTTTTCGCAAGTCACCGGAGCTATCATCACACTGGAGAGATGTCTCTGTATAACTTCGCCACTGAAGGTATGATTCTTATACATACAGATTATAAATAGTTCAATAAGTTCTTCAAAGAAATGGACAAGAGCATGCACGAAGTAGAAGTACATATCAAATAGCGTCATCATCATCTATACCTTCGATTAGGTGATAGCATATTGGTCGTCCCATTGTGAATACATCTCATTTCCTCATATGTTTACTTACGTAGTTATATGTCACGTAAATTTGGAGTTTGAGTACCAGTATCACCGTACAGACAATGCCGATTAAAAAGCCTTTAAAATGAATTGAAACGTTATTGATGACAAAACACGCCTCATTGACTCCCCGTCCGTCTAATATGCGTAAAAGGCAAAAGATGGACCTGTTCATTTAATTATTTAATTTCAGGACAGGTTTGTGGAAGGCATGAAGCGGCGCAACGCTGGATATGAGAATGGCGAACACACATATAAAAGTAGCAGACACTCGTTTGGATGAGATAACACTTTTTACCTGAAAATAAATATATAATACACAAATACAAAGTAATTAGTAACATGATATAATACAATAACGCATCGCATTGTAAGGCTAGTTCGCACAAAACCAATCAATCAAAAGCGACATTGTGCCAGAGGACCATAGCTCATCAACAAACTAGTCTACTATTTATGTCATGCTTTTTGATTTTCCGCTCTGTCTACCTCTGTCCGTCATTTTATAAATGTGTTTGTCTTCTCTTTTCAGCGAATGTGGATGTCTACCCCTGCTCTTGTCATGAGAGTTCCAGAACAGTTACAAATCTGTGATACTGTCAGCTGTTCCAATGAAAAGAAAAGAAAAGTCCTAGTAATGTACATCTTGCTTGAATGTGATGAAGTATTTATTTTCAAAGGCAAATTCACTAAATACAATTATTATACTAGACATATGATTGTGTAACATTGTAACTGAGCATATTATCTAATACATAAATATGTTAACGTAGTTAATGAAATCAATCACATTTTTTTAGAAGTGAATATACATTACTAACATTTACAAACAAGCTAGGAGATGTCAAGGGACGGAATAATCGTATTCTAGAATATGTGAAATTCAGAAATGATGTGGTCAATACTGTGTAAAGGATATCATGCGCCGCGAAGTAGATTCAGACTTTCATTAATAATTTACATTTGATATGTTATGGATCAACTGCAATGTACTCGATGTATACCTAGAAGTGCTCATTTTATCTCCGTAAATGTGAAGGTTGTGGATATGGATAGTTGTACATACTGCTACAGCGTCTTCTCGTCGCCTCATTTCAACAGTGAATTGTAGATGGCTGTAGTGATGTGGTCACAATGCAGCAGGCGGTCATTTATAATGGTAAACAAAGAATGTCTTTGCTATAAATTTATAGTTTACCAATAATTGATAGTTGTGAAGCCATGATGTATGCTTTTTCGTTGCCTAGAACAACACACTGACCAGGGCCGTATATTGACCATCACATTATTGAGATTTGAAGCATGTAAAACTGCAATTCACTGATATCTTAGCCAGCACCTGTGTCGCTTCCGAAGAACGGAGTTTACGTCTGACACAACTACATCTCCCGTTAAAGAGGTCACACTTTGCCATCAGAGATGGAGTCACTATTTTGTGAATATGTTATACATGTGTATTTTTTAGCTATGTTCTGTTCTGTACTAAGCACACATTTACTGCAGTTCATACGTGTGTTTTCCCGTGACAGCATATGTCTGCGAATCATGGACGAATACTAAACCTCCTAGAAAAAAAACGAGTCCTTCGAGTCAAAATGTAATATAAGTATCACAAGAATACTTTTGACGAAGAAAAACACAAATATAGACATTCGACGAAAGTTTAACATATAAGAGAACTAGTTTACCAATTCCAGGCTGGTCAGAACATTGAAATACTTTGGTCACATCAAGAGACAACGGTCTTGAGAGACAGTGATGGAATGTATGGTGACTTGCAAAATATGCAGGGGTGGACCGAGAAAACGACGGGTATGTCTGTGGCGGAGGCTATAGTTTTGACAAGGGTAAGTTTATTTCAGAGAAGCTATGATGGGAGTGACGTTCTATACAGGACATCCTACATGAGTATGCCCATCAATATCCATATGTGATCCGTCCCCATCAATAAAATGGCGAGGATTGTCAGTAACACGTGTTCCGGAAGACTCATTACATGCTCTCTGATACGTCACAGTTCAGTTCAGTTCATCCCGTAACCCATCAGGTCGTTGGGGCACACATAAAGACATGAAAATCCCACGCCAACCCTCTCTGGCCCGGGCTGCGACCGATCCGGTTAATATATTTCGATTGTGTCCTCATGTGTGATTCTTAGGCTTGAAATCACCTGGCGGCGCCCATATCCTCTCCAAGCTGCGGTGGGCCAATATCTGCAAGTGTCCTGAGGGAGCCATTCCCCCCAGGCGAGCCATTGCCTCATTAGCCTAGAGCCTCACGGTTAAAGTTGCCCAGTGTGTACCCCGAGGAGGTGAGGTTGGCTTGTGAGCTCACTTTAAACGGCAGGCTACTAATTTCACTTTTCACTCTTTCAATGAAGAGCTAGCCGACCTCAGCGCCACTGATATGCGGCGCAAAGCATGAGCACACCTTGCATCTTCCGATCATGGCACGCAATTTCCAAGCAAGTCGTGCACACCAGCCAAGGACGGTTCGCAATCCGTAGTGACGTCCTATCCAACAACGCGTATTCTATTACACATGAAGAACAGATCGCGTATCTCCGAATTCCGATGACATTTACACACATAGGCTTCCTGTGAATAGCGTAGAACGTGTTAGAAAATGATCGTCACACATCACCGCGCCCAACACATGAAGTGGAACGAACAAACCACACGAATATCGCAGACCATGAGAGCAGCTGTTGCTTGGTCGCCATCTTACCGGAAGTGTCGTCACAAAGGTCGACATTTGTTTCATTTACTAATTATCTAGTGTACGAAAAGCTGGTTCATTTATTGCAGTGTCCCCATCTAACTGGCGGTCATTGATACATTTCAAATATTAATATCCATAGCGCACATATTGTGTTTCTGCAAGCCCAACGTGCCGCATGGCAGCGTTTTCTTTGTACATAGTCCCTGCATGACGAGGATAGTAGATTCACACCACAACTAGAAGTATCTCCTCTCTACAACGTGTATTCACTCATGTCTTGGTCAGGCCTTCTTTGCCTTCAGAAGTAAGGAGAACGAGTGGCCGAATGGTTTCGATGCCTTCCTGCAAAAACGGATTGCAGCGGATCGAATCCCTGGTAAGGCATATGTTGTTTTTTCTGTTGATGGGTTGAATAAACAAAAATATACAGCACACGACGTGGCGACATCAATCGCTAAGCGGTATGTGGTCTCCATGCAAAAGCTCCCACGACTACATCAGCAATGGAATTAAAGTCGTACACAGCGTTATTTTATTTTTCTTTTCCAGTAAGAATTGATCGTCTGCCACGATTACTGCCCTTGTTAAAAAAGTATCAAATAGTCACTGCTATAATCTCTATTCTCGTCACAGGCGTTATGTTTCTGTATATCCCACACTGTTCAGCAAAAACAATAGCAGGCGAGCCCCGATTTGATTTCCCATTGTATAGCATCGATCCATTGGTACATATGTTAACATCCATATCTTGTGTGTATCACTTACACTTAATTTTTTTTTTTTAGTAAGCGTTTGCCATGTTTCTATATTCCCCGAATTCCCCGAGGCGATGTGCGTCGCACTGCGATTTTTAGGTTGCATCTATCGGCCAAATGCATTTAAATTCGGCATGCATTTTATGTAAAGGTCTGCTTCTTCCTGCATGTTCTAAAGGTTTGCTTCCCCGGGGTAACGGCCGATGCTGTGATGGACATCGAACCCAGGATATTTTGGTTTTGAGCCTTGTCACTTAACTACAAGCCTACGCCGTCCCCAAGTACATATACGATTGTTGACCTTGAGATCTGCCTACCTGCTGCACCACTCTCTACATTCCATATCTACGATTTTAATGACTTTTTAATAATAAGTAATTATGTCACGACTAGTGATGTTGATGTAATTACATGTTCATTTGATAACGATAAAACTAATTATGATGCAAAGAAGTATAAAGATAAAGTTATAATGAACAATATGATACTAATTGTGACAATAATAATTATGATAATCTTCCTTACGAGAGTAAAAATGATCTGCGGCAACATCTGACTGCGCTCAACTCTGTATGTGAAAGATGCAGTGTGAGAATCAACTAAAAAACATGAACATTTAAGTAAATGGCATCAATATCAAATAAGTACAGTTCAAGTACGTGGACAGTGTTTTCAATGACGGTGGAGATTTATATAGAAAGAATGAGATCAGGTGCCAAAAAGCGAATGCGATTGCATACCAGCTGAAACCATTATTGAAACTCCCTAACATAAACATGTCCACAAAAGGAATGATCATCGACATTATATTAATGCCAACTCTCTGTCATCAGTACCAAATGTGGACTTGAAAAAAACAACAACTTTAGAGTAAAAGATCACGACATGTGAGATGAGATGCCTCCAGAAAACAATCAACGTAACTAGGAGAGACAGAATGCGCAATGAAGATGTTAGAGGAATAGTTGAAGCGAGACCATGCCCTGAATATATTGATGATTCTAGAATCATTTGATTCGGCCACCTAATGATAATGCATCCTGACCATATCCATGTGCACCTAAAACGCACGATGTTCGGGTTTTCGAAACGTTTACAGATCGAGAACTGGATGGAAAGGAAATGTTGCGGATATTATAAATCGTAATGGGATGACGACCACTTCAGCGACACGTCTGGCAATGGGCAGACAACTACGGCTCCCCATCTCGCCTCACGGCACAGGGGGATAACGCTACACAAGACAAGAGCACTGGCGCTCCAATATATGTATTCTAACGGTATCAATCAATCATGTGACTTTAACGTTGTGGCTGCACGAATGAGTCAGACTGAGCAGGTGTTTTAAAATGTGATATTTCATATTAACAATTAATGATTCGGTTGGTAGCACTCGAAAATCCTTTAACCTTTAGCACGCCATGAAGGTTCCCGGAAAAAAAACATGTCAGCAAACATCATCTGATTTACAGATAGGCAGTCGACAGTCACATGATAATATATCACCCAAAATAAATGAATGCTGAAGTCAGATGCACCTAGCACGCACAGGAAGAAACAAGTGCAAAAACAAACTGTCATGTGAAGACAAGACACATAAGAGGTTTTCCCAGAGCAGTTAACATTTAAATTTGATGACGAGCGAGGAAAAAAGTAGTGCCGAAATTTCTTTTTTTTTCAAACTAAAGCTTATTTAAATATCAAGTTGCATGCTCCTATTGAAACAATATGTAGACTATCACCATGATTGTGTTAACGGAAAGCTATGGCTTGTAACCAGTAGTTTATCATTGTCTTCTTGTTCGTTTCGTATTGCTGGCTATGCCTTTGAGCTGCAGGTTACAATGAGATCTATAAAACAAGCGCTTTAGGGTGCCTCATACATTGTGGAATTCACCGCCTAAGATGTTTCCGCGAGTTACCTTTTTTGTGGTTATCCTTTGGATCTTGAGTCCCTTGTATCTAAATACAATTGCTTGTTTGAGTGTTTTTTTGTTGTTTCTGGGGTGTGGGGGAAATTGGGGTGGGGGAGGTGGTGCTGTGTTGTGGTGTTTTTATTACGTGGCCAAACAATTGTAGCTGCTGTATTTTTATATAGTGTAATACTGGTGTTCTTCCAACATGTGTCTTGATGTTACCGTCTCTGATCATGTCGTGTTCCTTGCTACACTCAATATTTTTCGCAGACATTTCCATTTCTCTTGCCACGATGTGTCGTTTTTCATTGTCTTAGTCTTTTATTTTGAATTTACAATTGCAGTGCAACGAATGTGCACCATTGCTTCCAGACGACTATCTACAAGTGAAACATATTGTGCTGCATCACTTATGTTATTTGTACATTCGAATTATTTATATGATTGGCTAACTACGATTGTAAACATGCCATTCAGTAAGCAAATGGACTCGGTCAATGGCTGACAGTCGCTGTTCTTGGACGCTACTCGCGTTGATGTGAGTTCACTTTTGATAACCTTTCTTTAACAGCGGGTTATAAATATAAATTCTACATTTTATCATGTAGAAAACTTGAAAATGTTGACAGGGTTCTCCTGGATGTAGTACACTTTCAGACTCATCTATAAGCTCACCACTATTGGGATCGCCATTGTCGATTCCCACCTCGTTGACTAAAGTGCTTCAACACTTCATATTTTCAAGAACATGAAAGAAAACGTGATTGAAACGTTGCTGATCAAATTAAGGCACAATTGGTCGTATCAGGACTAAAGTGGATCTCATAGTCGTTATTCACTTCACTGGTGCAGATCCTACCGAGACAGGTAATGCTAGGGAGCCGAATAGAGCAGTAGTTAGCGAGGTGGCTTCGCATCTGAGTGAAAGCCGTGGTCTCATTTCCCCGTCACACTGCAACATCCAAGGCAACGAGGAGGCAGACAGACTGGCAAAAGAAGGTGCAAGGCTACCACAAATAGATACCAGTATGACGTACGAAGAGTCAAAACGGCTTATCAAAGCCAGGTACATGTCCAAATGGGAAACCGAACATACTGGTTACACCAAAAACGATGCCTTTTACCAGTTGAACCGAAGAGAGCAGGTCGTTGTCTTCAGACTTCGCACTGGCCACAACAGACTGAGGTACCACCTCTTCAACAAATTGAAGATAGGGTGTACCGACGAATGCCCGTGCGGTACTGGTAAAATGACCACTGAACATCTGCTGCAGAACTGCCCGACATACGAGGATCAGAGAGAGCAGATGTGGCCATTGCCAGTGGAACTGCAAGACAAGCTCTATGGTAGTGGCGAGAGTCTCAGGATGACCGCCGCTTTTTTCGAGAAAATAATGGTTACTGTCTGACTGTGTACGCAGAAGAAGAAGAAGAAGATTTCCCCGTTTGGGGCAGGGAATGGTTTTTCAGACCGAAATGTCTCCCTGGTCGACCCAACCTTAAATGGTTATCGGTTCGGAAAGTTAAGACGGCTGGGGTGATGCTGACCTCATCATCCTCTAAGTGCCGTGAGTTACACCATAATATGGACTATTACCATAATGGCGTCACCAAGATGACGGATGGTCAGTGGTATCTACAATGGCTCTCCCGTTATGATGCTTTCTTAACAGAAATCAATGTACAAGAATAAACACATGTGATCATAATCGTAGCACATATACGATTAAACTAGTTCTTGGAGTTTTTTACACGGGATTCGCTTCAGGGAAGTTTGTTTGATCGAATACGTTTTTTTTTTAATTAGACGAATTTTTGTGACGTGTCTCTAGAAGTATACATTGTCGTGGAAGAATTTCTTTAATAATTATTGCCAACTAGCTCTACCATTTCTTTGGAATAGAACGTGCTTTGGTGAAGCAACGCATATCATAACGTTGTTCTACTAGAGGGGATGTCCATTATGGAATACAAAGTATGTAACAGCCTGAAAGGCGGAAGAACCTATTACGGTCAACGGCTCAATGGGTTATACAGCAAGGTGTGTGGTACACATGAGGCACATCCAGGACACTTAAGTGGGAGGCGGCGGCCACCGTGGAAGAGCTAGGTACTTCACTACGTATAACCCGTAGCTAGTAATGGAAGCACATGTCTCAGTAAATTAAAAAACCCGTAAGAGAAGATTAAAATTAGGAACGTGGAATGTCCGTACACTTTACCATACCGGAAAACTGGACAACCTGATAACATAGGCAGGTGCTAAGAGTATAGATATATTGGGTTTGGCAGAAACAACATGGAAAGACAGTGGATACACGCATAAAGATAAACACGTTCATACATTCAGGTTACAAACAGCATACAAGAGGTGTTGGTGTATTATTAAAGGAAGAATTATAAAAATACATTTGTGGATACTAGACACACAATGATCGAATGATGATACAGAACATCAGAGCCAGACCATTTAATTTGTCCATTTGACAAACGTATGTACTAACTTCAGGTTTCAGCGAGTAGCAATTATATGAATATTATGAAGACGTGAAGCAGTTACTTATCTCAGTGGCTTCAACAGATATACAAATCGTTATGCGAAACATGAATGGTAAGGTAGCGAAAAGGGGAAAACAAAAACGTCGTGGGAAAATATGGAATTGGAACAAAGAATGAAAGAGCAGAATGACTGATAGAATGTTGCGAGGAAAACCAACTTAGTATTTAAAACACTTTTTTAAAAAACCGTATAAACAAGATATATACTTGGAAAAGCCCGGGTGATAGGACAAGAAATCTAATTTATTTTATTATGATCAGACACTGATTCCGAAAAATCGTCAAAAACAACCAAGACATAAATTCAGAACACAGCACATCGTGTATGAAAGTGCATGTACAACTCAATATCACAGAGTGTAGACAAAGATACTTAATAAAAGCAGATCGGCGCTAAAACTACCAGAAATGCGGCACAAGTTCCAGGTTGCAATAAAGAAGGTGTATGCACATTTATAAACAGAGGACAAGGAAGAGAACACAGAGAGAAGAATAAACACTGAATGGGAACATCAAAACGAGTATCCAAGTAGCAAATACATCGATACCAGAAAAAAGAACTTAGGACAATCTAAGATGGCATCTGTTATTTTAATCAAAATGGCAGATAGAAAGAAAGCTAAAAACACTCCTGCGTATTCATCACTACACAAAGACATACGTACAATGAACAGGCTAGCCACAGAACAGTGGTTGGAAGAAAAATTCAATGTAATAGAAGACACGAGACTAAAACAGAATACTAGAGAAATGCATATAGAAAATGAGAAAACAACAAACAAGACACAGTTGACACAAAGGGGGGATGCATCCAACATAAGAATGGCGTCATGTATATGGATGAGAATGGCATATCGAACACATTGACGGAATTATACAAGGGATCTTTTTGAGGACAGTCGCGGACCAAACTATCAACATATGATAATGAAGGATCCAGCATTCTAAAATCAGAAGTAGTAAATGTGATAAAACCTTTGAGAAAAGGGAAAGCAACCGGGCAGAACTCCATAAACATAGAAATGATAAAAACACTAGAAGAATTTGTTATAGACATACTTACTTATACGATACTGGATGCATACCAATAGACGTAAAACCATCTAGGTTTATAATACTCCCGAAAAAAACCCATCATGTAACAGAATTTTAAGACATTTGAACAATGAATCTAATCACGTCAGATCAGGTCAGGTCATCCCGTAACCGGTGAGGTCGTTGGGGCACACATGAAGACATCCTCACAACGGCACTCCACCATTCTCTGGCAGATGCCGCTGCCTGTGACTCTTCTGGTCGGAGATTGGTCCATTATTTTATGTTGTCCTCCCATCTCTTTTTGGTACGTCCTCTTCGTCGTCTGTCATGCACCTTTCCATGGAGGATTGTATTTGCAAGACCATTTGGTCTTGATATGTAACCGTACCAAGCGAGTTTCCTTCTTTTGACTGTTGCAGAGGTCTTCGAAAGGCCCTATTGCTGTTGTAATTATATCTCGTATTTTCGCATTTGTAACTCGATCTTTGTACGTGAGGTTTAAACGTTTTCGGAAACAACTCATCTCCAAGGTATGTTTCCTTCGTTGAAGGACAGCTGTAATTGTCCATGTCTTACAACATAGAGGAATATTGACAGGACCAGTGTACTCATTAATCTGATTTTCGTGCATAGTGCTAACCGTTTATCATGCCAGATTGCGTTAAGCCGTGCAAGCTCTCTATTGTCTGTGCTGTTCTGGCCAACACCTCACATTTTGAACCTTCATCACTGACAATCGACCAAAAATATTTAATCTAATAAGTCACACAATTACTATTAATACTACTCAAGATCATATACAAGACGTAAACAGATAAAATTAAGAGGGGAATTTCAGAAGAACAATTTGGTTTTCAGCTGTGAAAAAGAAACCAGAATTATGGTATTCGAATGCATGCGACATATACTGAAATCCAAACAAATAATTCAGAATTTGAAAAGGTGAATGGTCAGGTATTATCTATACTCGTCACCACTTTATGACGCAGAAACAAGGACAATGAATAACACGTTTGAAAAGAGTATTGAAGCCCTAGAAATGTGGGTATATAGACGATTGGGTCGCAGTTCTTGAAAGAGAGAAGATGAACAATTTGGATATATTGGAAAAGTTGAGGGTGAAAAGAAATTAAATGACTGAAATCATGGTTAGACAGTTACGTTATTTTGGTCATATTATAAGACATACCTTATTGTTTAAAACCATGATGAGGTGTATAGTGGAGTGCCGTCTTTCAAGAAGCAGACAACGCTTTAAGTGAGTGGATAACATCAGGAGATAGGCTGGAAACAGTCTCTCAGATGGAACAAACCCGGCAAGAGATAGAGTTCACTAGAGACCATTGCAGCCGACACTCGATGCGGAGATAGCAGCTAAGCTGATCTGATCAAAATATTTCCTCTGAGCCGCCTGGTGTGACGGGATCTTCACTTTTTTAGTTATGCAAATACAGCTGGGTCTACTTGTGCGTAACTCTAACAGGAACCGAGCCGGGTATTTTGCCATTTGAATCTATTATTATGGACTGAACCCATGCTTACACCGACATTTCTGTAACATAGAACAGGATATAACGGAGGGGCAGAGGTATTCTTGAGCCTACCAAATAGTAGAAAAATTACACTGTCAGTGGCAACTGGGAAATTATCAAGCAATTTCAGAGCGGATGCAGAGTCACTGAAGGATGCAGTAGAAGCAATGCTTACAGGCGAAAGCAATGAAAGCCAGATAGTCCTGTTTACAGATGCCCTGGCCGTGGTTACATCACTAAAAAGCCAGAAAAATACTGAAGGTAATGATTTAAGAGCAGTACTCTGTCAACTATGCCAGCAGTCCGCACCAACAAGAGAAGTGGTACAGTGGATTCCATCACACTGTAACATCCAAGGCAACGAGGAGGCAGACAGATTGGCAAAAGAAGGTGCAAGACTACCACAACCAGATAATGGTGTGACCTACGAAGAGTCAAACACTATTATTAGGGACATATAAATGGCCAAATGGGAAACACAGCATACTGGCTACTCAACAAATGATGCCTACTACCAGCTGAACAGAAGAGAGCAGGTCGTGGTCTTCAGATTCCGTACAGGCCACAGCAAACTGAGGTACCATCTAATCAATTAACTGAAGATAAGTGGCACTGACGAATGCACCTGTGGCACAGGGAAAATGACCGCTGAACATCTGCTGCAAAATTGACTGACATACGAGGACCACAGAAAGCACATGTGGCCATCGCCAGTGGCAACACTAGACAAGCTCTATGGCAGTGTCGACAGCCTCATGATGACCTTCCAAGTCTCAGTCTATTGTGGCCAGTGCGAAGTGTGAAGACTACGACCTGATCTCTTCTGTTCAACTTCTTTCAACTCAATCAATTATACGCCGTAGTCACCTCATTTGAAATTTGTTGAGCCGTCGTTCCTAAGTAGTAGACGTGTGCCAAGTTTCGCTCACATACATGAGAGTACTAAGAACGCAGCTTTGATAGACCCGGAACTTGTTGTAGTCAGACAGTGCATTGTTCTTTCAGACTCTTTTTGTCATGCGGACCTTGGCAGTATTCGCCCTTCCTCTCGAACGATGAGTGTTGATGATGTCATATCCCATACATTGAAGCTGTTGACTATCTCCAGATTGATGTCATACATGTGTATTTAATGGTAGGGGTAATAACATGTGTGCACACATTCGTATTTGCCAGGCTTGCTATGAGCCCACACTGCTTGCACACCTCTGCGAATCGGTCTATCAGTCCGTGCAAGGTCTCCCCATTATTAGTCAATAGTACCGCTTTATCAATATATCCTGCTATTGGCTTAATGTCGTGGTAGACCATTTGCTTTTTCACAGCATTGGTACATGTTTAAAATTTATCGATCGCTACGTTCCAGTTGACCCAAGTAAAAATTGTGACCTGTCACCCGAAAAGTGAAATGAAAGCCAGTGAGGAAAAAGAACTATCAACGTATACTACCGCATACATGTTGCTTCGTAGTATCCTGAAGTCTCTAACAGAGTCAATCTCCGAGAGTAGTGTGATCCTAATGTCTGATACTTCGAGTCAGACTACTGCCACATACATGGTCACCGTACTGCTTAAAACGTAATCAGCGTGTTGGCTCAAACTAAGAACCAGAATGCAGCATCATGCCCCGTCAGCATACTGCATTATACAGAGTCACCCTACTGTCTCATATATAAGATTAAAATAAGGCGAGGCTGCAGCGGTTCTGTGGATGTGTATAATGGGAAGAAACATGAACAAAAACTAGTAAAAGTTGATTAAGGTTGAGCTTAATCAAAATTTAAAAATGGGTATGGTCAGATACCGCACCGAGACGAGAACACAAACAAAACTTACGTTACGACCAATAGGCCTTCATCAGGGACAACAACACTGAACTAACAAATCAACATATAAGAAAAAAAGGGTCAACTCATCTGTTCCAGGTAGGAGACGCTTTCTGTCTAAGCGACCGGTTGTGCCAAGTACTCGATAGAAACTGAAATGGGAGCGGTCAAACAAAAAAGCCTGATAAGCCAAGCGTGGCCAAATAGTGGTCCAGATAGGAGAACAATGAGAAGGCAATATAAGCTGGGAGGGCGTGATATTGATATAAGAGAGGGGGGAAGAGAACTGATGGAAGAAAGGGGGAGGCGGGGGGAGGGGGGAAGGAAGACAAATAGATGGTTTAAGAAAAAGTATGGAAGATATTAATACCACGTGGTTGGAGACAGCCCATACTCGAGATAAGTATGTTCTCAAGGGCGAATCGATGACGATCGTCAGAGAAGCACGAAACTAGATCAGTGACACTGACGTCAGCCATACCCCGGTGCTCAGGACCATTGAAGTGGCTAGCAATTGGGGAACCAGTGCGGTTGCGGATGTCGTTGAGGTGTTGGCGGAAACGCTATCGTAGTTCCATACCAGTTTCCCCAATGTAAGTCATACCACACTGGCGGCAGATGATGGAATAGATGAGGTTACGAGATTTGCATGTCTCATATCTAGAGTTGACTCCAACGCTATGCCTTATCAGCCAACTACATTATACAGAGTTACCCTACTGTCTCATATCTATAGTTGAATCCAACGCTATGCATAATCAGCCAACTATATTATACAGAGTCACCCTACTGTCTCATATCTAGAGTTGACTACAACGCTATGCCTAATCAGCCAACTACATTATGTAGAGTCAACCTACTGTCTCATATCTAGAGTTGACTACAACGCTATGCCTAATCAGCCAACTACATTATACAGAGTCAACCTACTGTCTCATATCTAGAGTTGACTCCAACGCTATGCCTAATCAGCCAACTGCATTATACAGAGTCACCCTACTGCCTAATACTTATAGTCAGTTTGTTGTCTAATACTTAGTGAGCCTACTGCTTCATACTTAGAGTCCAGCTGCTGTCTTTTTCACATGATACATCGAGAGAATGTGTCCTACATTATGAAATGTGTTTGTGTAAAAGAAATCAAGTATCAGGACGTTGATCATAAGAATGACTTCACAAGTGGGTCTACTCCATTACTATGTTGGAAAACAAATAACGCATATACAATTGCTTAATACTGAAACAGTTTTGATTATCAGATTAGCCTCCTTGATAAATTGATCTGCAAGCAGCTCATATTACTTAGCCTATTTTTAGGGGACGGCGTGGCCTAGTGGTTAAGTGGCATGGCTCACAACCAGAAGGTGCTGGGTTCGATCCACATCACAGCACCGGCCGTTACCCCGGGGAAGCAAACCCTTAGAAAATGCAGGAGGAAGCAGACCCTTACATAAAATGCATGCTGAAGTCGGATGCACTGGGCCAACAGGCGCACAATAAAAACCACAGTGTAACGCACACACGCCTTTGGGAATAGATTAATAAGGCGAACGCAATAAAAAAAAACAAAAAAACTTAGCCTATTTGAGAATACAATTGAATTGTGACTTTTCATTTCCCATGATAGACACATTTCGCATCGCTCCCATAACGTTCGGTATATCTTTACTGAGTACCTGATTGTATGTTTACTTACCTTACGTTGTTCTACTAGAGGGCATGTCCATCCTGAAATACAAAGTATGTAACAGCCTGAAAGGCGGAAGAACCTATTACGGTCAACGGCTCAACGGGTGATACAGAAAGGTGTGTGGCACACGTGAGGCACATCCAGGACACTTAAGTGGGAGGCGGCGGCCACCTTGGAAGAGCTAGGTACCTCACCACGTATAACCCGTAGCTAGCAATGGAGCACATGTCTCAGTAAATTAAAAAACCCGTAAGAGAAGATTATAATTAGGAACGTGGAATGTCCGTACACTTTACCATACCGGAAAACTCGACAACCTGATAACAGAGGCAGGTGCTAAGAGTATAGATATATTGGGTTTGGCAGAAACAACATGGTAAGACAGTGGATACACGTATACATATAAATACGTCCATAATACATTCAGGAATCAAACAGCATACAAGAGGTGCTGATGTATTATTAAAGGAAGAATTATAACAATGCATCTGTGGATACTAAACACACAAGGATCGAATGATGATACAGAACATCAGAGCCAGCCCATTTAATATGTCAATTTTACAAACGTTACATTCTGTTGCGTCATTTTATTAAATGTACGAGTTTTTATAACGTTGAAATCGAAAGTAATTGTAACCAAACAATGGGATCGTTGTTACATTGCGGTTTACATAACATTTCACAAATATATGATTTATTTGTATCGTTGCTTGTAATAAATTGTATCTCCACACGTGTCTCACTATAACAATTCGGCATTAGGTCACTTTGCCTTTGCTGACAATTCTGAATATTTTTATATAAAACCACGTCTCTGTGGCAATCAGTAATCCTGTTGTTTGTTTCGTATTAGTTCTTGATTAATTTTCATGATTCAATTCTGATTCTACTTTCAATTATTTGTTCATAGATGTAGAACTGTTTCTTGTTCACGATTATCAACGACTTTTTGTGTCTAGACAAAACGTGTGCCGGAAGGAATGTCTATATTTGCTGCTCATATAATAATAAATGAAAATATTAATTGATGAATTTATCGATTCCAGAACAAACCCAACACCAGAATACACTATCACTATGTTCTTGTGTTCGCCGTCAATCGCGAATTCCGGCACAAACATAGCAGTAACAAACATCATGCTGACAGGGATGAAGCAGGCGATGAAGAGACTTGAAATGAGAACAACCATTTTGGCAGCTTTCTGATTCCGGTTAGAAACAGTATCAGCTTGGGCAGGCGCAGTTGAAGTCTTCCGCCATTTTGTTATGTTATGTAACTTAATTACTAGTATTATAGTACACAGCGTAATAATAAAGAATGCAGTGAAGGGAATTATGATGTTGTTGATAGTGAAAGAAATCTTTTCAACGTTCACTCTATCGGCTGTGAATACTAGTCCTATTAAGGTTTTATTTCTTGCCGGGAAATATTTCATACCCAGTCTGTTGACCACATACAGAGGAGCCACGCTCAAGATGAGGATCAGGAAGATGCTGACGATGAGAATGGAAACTCGTCTGGGAGTGACGATATTTCTCACCTGATGATAAAGGTAAGCAGTATTAACAACAAATTACAAACCATTTCACATTGTACATTGACTAGTTATTACAGCATTGCACATATTTTTGAACATGGAAAGTGTGTATACGATTCAGTAAAAACTACATTTTCGTATAGCCTGGAAAACAAATCATCGAAAAAGCAAACAATCAACATAGCTTTGAAAAAAAAACAAAGACATTCCGGGGTGTATAAATGAGTTATTTTTTTAATGGAAGATAGGAGCAAACTCATCGTTACAAGGTAACCGGCAAAGCAGGTCATGTTAGGCTACTTAGCCTGACTTGGCTCTCACACAGTTTTGAAAAAATAAGCCACAAGAAAAACAAAAACAAACGGTAAAGACAATTAATGATACCTAAGAAAAATTAAAGGTAACTTACTAAGTTATGAATATATGTTTTCCAAATGAGTGAATACACATGTTATCATTCGTGTATATAAATATATTCATAAATGTGTGTGTATATATATATATATATATATATATATATATATATATATATATATATATATATATATATATATATATATATATATATATATATATATATATATCAATACACATATACAACCGGTTTCAGTTACATTTCCTTGATTAACATAGTATACGTATTAAATATATACTAAATACATTTATGTTATTTGCTATTTCGTGTGGCAAGCTATTCTATACAGTGCTATTTCGTGTGGCAAGCATTCATATCTCTTTGACAATAAAAAAAATATTTCCTAATATCTGATCTGGACTTTTCGTTATTTTATTTGTAGATGTGCTCTCTTATTCATGTAGACGGTTGTATTTTTTAGAACAGAATAATTTGTCTTTTCCGCTGATCATCTTAGAAACATGTTAAGTCCCTACAATTCTTCTCTTTGCTAAACACTTTAGACCGGTATTTATGAGTGTTTTATAAAAACTGTAATTCTGAAATCCCAATGTTATTTTTTTGATTTCTCACTCTTCTTTGTAATCTTCCCAGAATGTGTATGTTTCCTCTACGATATGGACTGTACACCTGTACACAGAACACCAATAGTCTAACTAATGAATTATACAGTTTGACTTTCACTTTCCAGTTTGTCGCTGTCACATATATGCTGGTTAATATACAGGTTAGTAAATGGGTTTTGTGTTTACAAATACACAAGATAACGAAGTAACTAAATAAATTAATTAATAAATTAATATCAACTGACATATATATATTGTATGCCAGATTAATTAGATGTGAATCTGCATATACCGATTGAAGATCGCACCCAAGTAATGCACGCCTTAACTGTTACCGTAAAGGAGGTGAGCATGAAACTGGTAAAGGATATATGGGAAAACCGTTACTATGAACCAGCAAGATCACTGTAAGTGGAGTGATTCACGATATAGATAATCAGGTCAGTTGTAATTGTGCTTTCATGCCAATTTGGGACGAACAGATTATAAATCAATCACATATATTAATGAGCATTACTGTATACCATATTTCAATTACATTCTCATTAAAACAGCTCAATCTAGACAGAAAAACATGTGATCACAAAATGATCCCGCTATCAGAGACGGACATTATCCTAGACAAATGTGTGAAAGCCAAAAGATCACAACATGTGAATTGAAATATTAGACAGGAATGTCAAGTTTAGAAAATAAGGGCGTACACAATAAACAAATTCAACAAATAGATCGAACACCTCAATGAATCAATTGGTAAAAGCAATGCAATGGAATAATTGCTATATTAATATTGATGATGGCTCGAGTCCAACTAAAATCGATTTGTTTCTCTCTTCAAGTTGTAAATTAAAAGGAACATTTCCATTTGTTTACTATATTTTGAAAACCATTAGAGAAATAATATATTTGATTTCTTAGTTTCAGAATTGCATGTATATTCACCGAATATAGAATGCGAACTCTACAGTGAAATGCGGAGGGTGTCATTAACAAAAAGCTCTCCATAACACATCACTTGCATGAAGGTAACATTGACGTGGCATGTATCCAAGAAACGCACCTCAACAACAACCACAAATTATCAATCAGAGGATACCAGACCTTCAGTCTGGATAGAGAAAGTCACAAAGGAGGGGTTCTGATACTGACCCGAAACTGCATACCGAGTAGCGCGGTAGCTGTCAATCACATCGGAAAAGCAGAAATTGTAGGAGTTGACATGATCGCTCAAGAGATGAAGATCCGCATCTTCAACCTGTACGTACCACCAAACAAAGACCTGTCGCTTTCGAGTATGGAAGTCAAAGACTTCAACCGCATAGTAGTTGGAGACTTCAACATACACTCGGAGAGATGGGGATACTCGGACACAGACAGCAGAGGTGACGAAGTGGAAGATTGGGAGATAGACACAAATCTCCAACTTATCAATAGGCAGGAGGATAGCTCTAGCTTCTATTCTAGAACATGACACACCACCTCTACACCAGACTTGGCGTTCTCCACGGTGGATTTTCACCACATAATAGACAGCCAGGTGCTAAACCTATTGGCAAGTAGCGACCACAAGCCAATTAGGCAAGAAGTTGATATGGAAGTAAGCCCACATGAAACAAAACCGCTCCCACGTTTGAACTATCAACGAGCCGACTGGGACAGATTTGCAATCGTGACAGATGGGCTATGCGAAACCGTCAACACACGGAATAAAACTTGAAACCTATGGTGGAAAGCCTAAGCAAAGCAATAATGCAGGCATCCACCGAAACCATCCCAAGAGAGGCAAGGAAAAACTACAAGCCCTAATGGAATGATGAACTACAGAAAGCGGAAGACGAAGTCTCAAATGCTAGGAACATAGCCGATAGAGAACAATCTATGGAGGCAAATATCGCCATCAAAGCCACCACGGCGAAATACAAATACACTCTAAACCAAATTACAAGAGACAGCTGGAAAAACAAAAAAGAAAGCCTCAATCTAGACAAAGACGGAAACAAATTATTGAAATTATTCAGAGCAATAAACGACGAAACTCAATCGAACAAACAAATCACCCTCAAACAGGGCGACAACATGCTCACTGGAAAAAAGGCAGCAAACGCCTTTATAGAACATTATGCCAGAGCAAACCACATTGATGTTTCTTCAAATAGGCACACATATATTAATTAAGAACAAAAGGAGCACGACAACATCAATATGGCACCAGAGGAGCACATGATGGCAAAACTAACAATGAATGAAATGGAAGAGGCCATGAAAACTCAACAAAAAAAAAGAAATCGCCCGGAAAAGATGGCGTAACAATATAAATGCTGATGGGGCTGGTCCAAATAGCAAAGATGAAGTTACTATCAGGCCTGAACAAAAGCTAAAAAATGGGAATTGTACCGCAGAAATGGAAAGACGCTGTACTTATACCAGTACCAAAGAAATACAAATAAAGAACAGATCCACATGGATACAGGTCCATCAGTCTACTGAGCTGTGTAAGCAAACTGATGGAGCGTATGATAAACACCAGACTTATGTGGCACGTTGAAGACAAACACATACTAATTCCACAGCAAGCAGGATTTAGACAACACAGATTCACTGAGAACCAGATCACTCTCATAGCACAGGAAATAAAAGATGCTTAACAAGAGAAAAAAATACAGTAGCGGTATGTGTGGATCTAAAGAAGGCATTTGACAAAGTGTGGAAAGAGGGACTTAAAGTCAAGCTACAAAGAAGTAAAGTATGTGGGAAAATGTACAGATGGATCAGCCACTACCTCAAAAACAGAACAGCCAGAGTTCAAGTACAAGGGCAAACGAGCAAAAAGGTGACACTTGAGCAGGGAATACCCAAAGGGAGAGTACTGTCACCCACACTCTTCCTGGTGTATATAAATAGCATCACAGATAATATACCAAGAAGAGTCCACAGCTCCATGTTTACAGACGATCTGGCTATGTGGACCTCTGAAAAGAACCTCACCATAGCAAGTAATCGGATGCAGCAGGCCCTAACATCGCTGGAGGAGTAGGCGAACTCATGGCTGGTCAAAATTAATCAGGAATAAACAACATGCACGATATTCTCGCTTTCAAACAAACCACAAAACACCACAATAAGTCTTAACGGTAAATACATGCGGCCAAACGACAAACCAAACTACCTGGGAGTCACATTTGATCGGCGCATGACATGGAAAAGTCAGATCGAGAGAAACCGTATGAGAGCCAGAGAAAGAATGGCAATCATGAGGAAACTTGGTGGCACAAGCTGGGGAGCAGACGAAAGTATACTAAGAAAACTGTACACTGGAAGAGTGAGACCAGTTCTCGAGTATGCCATTGAGGCATGGACAACAGGAGCATGGGCGAACTTTGACAAATTTTGCAAACTTCAAAACCAAGCCATGAGAGTTATAACTGGAGGCATGAAGTCAACGCCTATTGTAGAAATTAAGATTACAAATCTGCAGTCCATGACTGACAGAAGAGATTGCAGGGCCCAGCAGCAAGCGGAAAAACTCAGAAGACTGACTGACCATCCAATGCACAAGAGACTAAATAACTTTGGAAATGGGAAACTAAAGCGGAGAAAATCTCAAAAATAGACAAAGCAAAAATGAGCGAAGACCCAATGAAAGCATTAACAAAACCAAAGCCCATCCCTACTGTACGCAAACCTACCTGGAGGCAGCATATATTTCCAGAGGTGTTAGAAAACATACTAGGTATTGGAAACAAGAACAGCCAGACTGAAAAAAGAAAGAAGAGATACAACCCTGAGGTACATAACGAAAAAGTACCCAAGCATGGACTGGACCCATGCATACACCGATGGTTCTGTAACAAACACAACACAGAACGGAGGGGCATGTGTATTCCTGAGCCTACCAACCGGTAGAAAAGTAACACGTTCAGTTGCAACTGGAAAATACTCAAGCAATTTCAGAGCAGAGACAGAAGCACTGAGGGATGCAGTAGAAGAAATTGTGTGAAGCAAGAGACATGAAAGCCAAATAGTACTGCTTACAGATGCACTGACCGTAGTCACAGCACTAAAAAGCCAGAAAAATACTGAGCTAATGATCTAAGAGCAGTACTCTGTCAACTATGCCAGCAGTCCGCACCAAAAAGAGTAGTGGTACAGTGGGTTCCATCCCACTGTAACATCCAAGGCAACGAGGAAGCAGATAGACTGGCAAAAGAAGGTGCAAGACTACGACAACCATAAACTAGTGTGACATACAAAGAGTCAAAAAGGCTTATTAGAGCTAGATACATGCCCAAATGGGAAACATCACATATTGGCTATTACCAGTTGAACAGAAGAGAGCAGGTCGTGGTCTTCAGACTTCGCACTGGCCACAACATATTGAGGTACCACCTATTCAATAAATTGAAGATAGGTGGCACTGACGAATGCATGTGCTGTACTGGGAAAATTACCGCTGAATATCTGCTGCAAAACTGCCCGACATACGAGGATCAGAGAAAGCAGATGTGGCCATCACCGCTGCTTTTTTTTCGAAAAAATTAAGGTTGATGTCTGACTGCGTACGACGAAGAAGAAGAAGAATGCGAACTGTTTTCTTAGATTGTTTAGTCAATTAATAATGAAACACAAAATTAGTTAGATGGGTATGTGAAGCTAGTCAATTAGTGTTAATATTATACATTGTGTGCTGTTGCTGTGCAAAGCTGCCATATTTGTTATTCCTTTAAAATGTATATGATGACAACCTTATTAATTTAAAGAACGTTTTTTTTAATTTCATTCTAAAAAACTTCGCACTATTAGCGTGTTCAGTTAATGTAGGCTGGTCATTAAATAAAACATGATCATTCGCTATCTATTTGCGGGAGCCTACAACAACAAACATCTATTATTTAGAGCAATTTGAAGACCAAGAAAAGGATGGAATGATGGTCAACACAATTGTTAAACAGCTACATTTATTTTAAAAGTCAACGTCCACACAGATAATACAGTAAAGAAGATAACAAATGTGTATGCCATCTAACGACAATAGTAAACATACGATAAAATGATATGTTTACGCAAAGGGACAGCCAAAAAGCCATCATCTAATTGAAGGTATGAATGATGATGACTCCATTTGATATATACTTCTACTTCGTGCATGCTCGTGTCAATTTATGTGAAGAACTTATTGACATATTTTTAAAAGGTGTCTATTAGAAACATACCTTCAGTGGCGCAGTTATGCAGAGACATCTCTCCAGTGTG
Source organism: Ariolimax columbianus (assembly GCA_036924085.1). Classification (NCBI taxonomy): domain Eukaryota; kingdom Metazoa; phylum Mollusca; class Gastropoda; order Stylommatophora; family Arionidae; genus Ariolimax; species Ariolimax columbianus. The sequence goes on from JAVGWX010000007.1 coordinate 15,258,424, forward strand.
ATGACAGCTGTGATCCAGCCGGTGACTCGCGCAAACGTTGTGTGAGGCATACCACTAGTCAGGTACTGGAACTCAGTGGCATCAAATGGCAAGTCTTTTGAAGCAAACGCTGGAGTGTAACAGATGTTTGTCCAAATCAGAGTTAATAGACAACCTAGATCGGATATTGCCAGTCCTGTATATGAAAGTGTAATGTGTGACACAGTGTACCGATATTTTATAAACATATAACATATTACACAATGCAATGCACCTATTGACACACTTATGTTAATCGCATCATTGACCATGGCTTTATGAAATCTAACTTGTGCAACTAAGAAATACACTCCGGTCTCGGGGTTTTCATACATTCCCGCGCTAAAATAATAAATGTCAAACACTTAAATATGCATGAATATATCACATTAGCGTCAACATGCGAAATGTAAAAAAAGAAAATTCGAAAACGCTATTTACTTCTACAAGTATATAAATATATATATATGTATTTGTTTATTGATACTTAAAATTGAGTATTTCATTGATAATTTCTATGTCAAAAAGGTAACATGTGCCGAAATATGGTCGAACGTCTTTTAAACTATTCAGTTAAAATATTTGTATTTCTATAATACACATGTTTAAATCTATTTTGCATTTGCTTAAATATATCCTTCGATTTTCGCCTATATCGTTGTCTCCCACGATTGGGATTCAGCACAGTCTATTTTCGTACTAGTCAACGTAAAGTCCAGTGAAGTATGGTAACAATAGAAAAGAACATAATTAATGCGAATAAACAACTTGTGGTTGACATGAACGTAGTTAGCCAAGATAAGTATTTGTGTTATCGAAAAGCAATACACAAAAATACAAAATACGTATCTTACACCGAATAACATATGCAGCAAGCACAAGAAAACATATGTACCAAAGAACAGAAAACATACACATAACAACATAAATATATCCAACCACCAATATAAAACATATCTATCGAAAAACATAAAACGCAAACAACGAAAAAGGAGCCAGAGGCACTGACAAATTAAATCAATTCCCAGTTATCGGATAAAACATATTTTGATTTACAATAAATGGTTCAAAAAGTTGTCCATGTGTATATCTTAACATATGTTGTCAGTGTCAGACATACATATAGATATACTGATCAAAGGTCATGAGCCAATGATTACATATGATATGAGACGTAAGTGAATATTCGATCCGGATCAATAGAGCAAATACACAGAGAACCATTGAACCCCTACATAATGTTGTTTAATGCATATCGCTGCAGCAATTAAGAATTAAGTTATTCGAATAGTTTCTTAAGAATGCATACAACCATATGACCTCTTGAATCAATACTACCAGAAACATTACTAAGATGGCAGAGGAAAGCTGCTCACGGTTCTCCATTTATTTAACGACATACTTCAATAAGTGACAAACGATATATACTTTACCTAAGAGACTAATATTGACTGGATCTGTAAAGCCTTGTTTGACAAAGCAGATAACGTTAACGATGTTGGTTACTATACCGAACATGTCGATGGACTGGCACACACATGCAAACATAACCAACAGATATATTGTCATACTGTAGCTTAATTCAACTGTTTTTGAATCATGATTTGTATTCTGAACGACATCGGCCACGAGCGAATTGTTAATAGCATTTCTAGCACGTGGTATCATCTCACTATCAAAACGTTCTGATGCAAACGGATGCTCAACTTGTTGCTTGTCCATGATACAGAAACTGAAAGTTATCGCTGGATATAGAAGAAAATACGAATAATCAATTAACATTCTTTTTATTAATCACTTCCAGACTATTATGAGCTGTAATATGCATACACTCAAGAGACTGATGTATCCCGATTTTTTCTGAGCTTAGCCGGACTATGCCAACCGCGTAGACGAGGTCGGTGATGTACGATTAGTCAATAGTGATTTCATTGTGCGGAGACATCATGCGGTCTAGTCGACAGCCTGACAAAAGAGATCAGGAACAAGAATGCAGTCCTGTCTGACCCCCATAAATCTTTCAAAGAGAGTGCCCCTGATGCTGATTCTGGCACCAGTATTAGTATACAAATCTTTAATCAAGTCTAGAAGCGTAGCAGGAGTTCCGATGTGTTATATATGTTTCCACAGCGCTGAACTATCCACCGAATCCAATACCGCCTTTAAGACCACATACGACGCACAAAGATGGTGACATGTATAGTATGATGTGCTTTATTAGCTGAGTTCACGACTAGCTCCGGTGTTTGTGTCTGTTTCATGTGTTCTCAAGTGTCTGACAAAATATATGCACTGGCTGCTGCCCTGCAGAATTACTTTACTATCAGTGTCTTTATTCATCTGAGTGGTGTATTTCGACAGTTGCAATGCGTATTGTTCACGGTCTTTGCATCGTTTGGTAAAAATGTGTGACCGTTTTCGGTCGAATATCGCTCATCTCCAAGTCACGGAAATCGAGGGCTACATGACAAAACTCGTTCCGCGTGGTTCCTCCCCAGCTTCAGACCAATAAAAGATGCGATATAGAAGGGATTTTCTTCACAGATTGATGTCTTTTTGCACTTGCCTCCCCCCTCCCCATCCGTCTCCCAACCGGAGACCCCAGGCACCCTCCCATTGTTGCGTATTTTAAACAGAGAACGAATGTCATCACCTCGAAAGAGGAAAACATTTAGAGGAGGCAGAGGTGGAGCTAGAGAACGAAAGAAGACAGCCTCTGTCACCGGATTGACACTTGGTAGAAGCATAACCAACACTCCCTCCCCTGCTGCCCCTATCCCAAGACAGCGGAGTACCCGGCTCCCTCTTAGGAACCTTCATTGATCGCAGTAGACACCGCCACTGCCCAACCGGGCCTCTGAAGCGCTCCAACTGTACCCGCCATCAGGGATTGCCCACATCTATAAAGTCACATCCACAGCTCTCCATCTCACAGTAGTCCTTCGCTCGACATCTGCCATCCTTTCCACAGCTGTCCTCCCTCAACAGCAGTACTCAACCGCATAGCTCGAGTCTTGTAATGGCGGCCTCTGACATAATAGGCCCAATGAGCGTAGCTACTTAGAATGTTTTGATTTTAAACGGGACTTGCTATATCACAGCCCCGTAAAGAGCCCTAGGCCGACTCAGGTTTGTAATATCCGGCGCCATCACTGAAGCAAGACTTGGACGGCCATGGCCAATATGTCATCGAGAATGCGTGCCTGCGCGCACTCATGTGGTAAACAGCACAACTATTATTTATAAGACCCCACTAAGATTGTGCAGGACAACTTGACAATCTATCTTGACTATTTTTATCCTGGGACATAAAAAAAAACACACATACAAATGGCTACTTATTCATAATTCTCGCCAATTCCACAACTGACCTGGCCATGTCCTCAAGCAAGTAACGATTTATATTATACTAATGACTAAGACAATCAATCCTAGTGCCACAGTTCCTGCTCATGATGAACTAATACTACTGGGCGAATGCAAGGCTGTTTCAGGATCCAGTCGCGATGGCGTCTAGTCTGTTCTGGACACAGTTATTAGCGGATTCGTGAATGACAACTCGGAAATATGTATGTCATCCGGCGCTACTTTGAACCTGAAGATGCTAGAAACATACTGGACAATGATTTAAGAGCAGTACTCTGTCAACTATGCCAGCAGTCCGCACCAAAAAGAGTAGTGGTACAGTGGGTTCCATCCCACTGTAACATCCAAGGCAACAAGGATACAGACAGACTGGCAAAAGAAGGTTCAAGACTACCACAACCATATTATAGTGTGACCTATGAAGAGTCCAACATGTTTATTAGGGCCAGATTCATGGCCAAATGGGAAGCATAATAAACTGGCTACACAAAATATGATGCCTACTACCCTCTGAATAGAAGAAAGCAGGTCGTGGTCTTCAGACTCCGCACAGGCCATAACAGACTGAGATACGATCTATTCAATAAACTGAAGATAGGTGGCACTGACGAATGCACCTGTGGTACAGGAAAAATGACCGCTGAACATCTGCTGCAAAATTGCCCGACATACGAGGACCAGAGAAAGCACATGTGGCCATCACCAGTGGCAACACTAGACAAGCTCTATGGCAGTGTCGACAGCCTCAAATTCAAGTTGACGTCTGACAGCGTACGAAGAATAAGAAAAAGAAGGAGAATAAGAAGAAGAAGAAGAAGAAGATGAAGAAGAAGAAGATAAAGAAAAGCCTGAAAAGCACCAGGTTGTGGTAATGTTGTTTAAATGTCCATCGAGACACATGGATTTCCAACTGCCGAAAAATCAGGAAGGAAGTCGATCACATCCTGGATTAGTCTCGACCGTATGACATCTTGCTGCGTCCTTCGAGGCGTGGAGGCCCCAGTTGACAGTGACCACCACCTGCTGACAGCGATGTTTTCCATCAGTCAATATTCCTATTTCAAACCGGCGAAGTCTCACAAAATTAATGTTCAACTTCTCAAACTCTACACGAGCACTGCCGATCATTACCTCAATGCTCCCATGTGTCACCTCACCGCTTTGAACCCCTTCCGAGATGACGCTGATGCAGCATTGTCCAACATAATAGACGCCAATTATATCAAAGGCTTACAACAACTTACACGAAAACCGTGGCTCTATGTCGTCACATACGACATAATACTTCAAAACAAAGCTACTAGGATGGGGAATGTACTTGTCAAACGCCGATGGCAACAAAGTCGTTCAGTCCGGCGGCAAGAGTCGACAGAGAACGTATCTTCAGTGACAATCTTGACTTGGTTGAAGTCGGCCACAGATCGAATGACATCAGGCTCGCTTACCATTCCATAAAGCTTCTCCGCACTGGATGTAAGAAGATGACCAACGACAGTGTCAGAGATTGTGAACAAGTCAGATTGCACAACGCATGAAGATATGGTTGCTAGGTGGAGTGAGTACTACATGCCTACCTTGAACCAGCCACCAGCCATGGCCTGCCTTGACCTGGATAATAAATCTGTATCTACTCCTCTCGATCAGAAGACTAGCACTGACCGTCTTCTTTTGGCTGAAGTCCAGGCAGCCATACGCACGTTTAAATATAAACGTGCCGCCAGCCCCGATCTCATCATGTCATAACTGTTAAAATATGCATTTTGACCCATTAGTTTGGCTCTACACCACCTATGCCTTCAGGTCTGGAGGACAGGAAGTATTCCAGCCGATTGACGTGATGGGATACTTGTCGTCTTTTACAAATTAAAAGGTATTCGCAAGGACTGCACCAATTAAAGACCAATAACGCAGGTTTTAGTCCCAGGAAAGGTATTCGCTCATGTGGTTTTGGCACGACTGAAATCGCTGCAGGTCTCAAAACGTCGCCCACACCAGTCGAGTTTCAAGCCATGTCGATCAACATTGGATTTCATCATCGCGCTCTGTCTCCTGGAATTGTTTCACCTCACATGTAATGATACAAGAAGATATTAATCGATGAATGTATCGATTTCAAAACAGAGTTCACTCCAGCGCACACAATGCGAACGGTGTTGTGTCTGTCGTCATTCCCGAAAACAGGCAACAACACATATGTGGTAATAACGATGTTCACAGGGATGAAGCAGATGATGAAGTGACTTGAAATTACCATTTTGGTTATTTTCTGATCTCGTTTAGAAACACATTCCTTACATTATAATGTATTTATCTTATATAATTATGTTACCCGTGTAACATGTACATTCGGTAATAACGAAAAATGCGATATAGGGAATAGTTACTTTGATTTTATTGAAAAATTTTTTTCTCAAAATTACCATCTGTGAATACTAGATCGTATATGGTCTGAAGTCTGATGATTCAAATACAAAGTACACAGTACAAATGACAGGATTCAATCTCCGTTATTCAGTCGACTATATGCAACTCTGTGACCAACTACAATAGCATTTCCATCATTTACTTCCATTTGCCAGTTGTTGTTCTGTATTTTAAATGTGTTAACATCTGTTTCGTGTCTATATTTTATGGAATAAACAGCCTGTTGTATATTTCGCGCAAATTAATTGGTTTCCAAAGATACCAGTTCAATGACATAAGCAGAAGATGCAAGTTTAGTGAAATATATCACAGCGTATCTTTGTTGCAGCCATTCCTAATGATGTACATTCACGACGTCTTTTAAATCATTTAAGTAAATATAAAATAAATGAAACCCACAAATGGTATTACGAATATGCTGTCCGGAGAAATGGTTACCATAAGGTGGTCATATACTTCAAACGTTGCACATTAAAAGTGTTGTTATTAATAAATTTCGTGGTTGTGTTGTAATGTACTATCATCTGATCCGTTACATATATACAATTACTCATAATGTTTCGTTCAGAATCCATCTAAAAATGCACATGCCGTGAATAAAATAAAAGTGTGCATTTAGTCGAATTAGTTTTTAATTATAGCTATTTACACGTTTGAACATTCAATATAATATCCCGGTCGCCATTTTGTAAGTAACAATTTGGCGCAATAGTACCCACTGCCATAAATGTATGACTTAGCTGAGATTTTGTAGTGTCATTTTTGTATCATTTTTGTAAACATACACCTTCAATTTGATGTCGCAATGACATTATAGGACATGAATAGATCGTAATTACCGAATTGTGTATAGATTACACATGCCGCTACTGTTAGACATGTATGCGTATTGAAACGTTCCATATATGTATCTAGGTTTTTGCCATGGCAGTCTTCTCACTCAGACACACAATCAGTTTAACAGTTACCTGTTTATACTGGGCTCTTCATTATCTTTCATGTGTATCTATGACCGTCCGAGTGCTAGACAGATGAGTGTGCTTGTCTAACACAGTAACATTATATAGTTCTTGTTTCATTTGCAGATCGGTCGTGTTGTATAGTGCTTTAAATTGTCGCCTGGATTACAGTTGCGGAATGCATGACCATGACGAACGGGGCTATACACTACACCCCACATATCGTGACACCGTGAAGTATCTAACACATCATATGTCCTGATAATGGCTGCTTTTTGACTGAATTTACTTTAATTTGTTTGTTCTCCTAATATCTAATGACTCTTTTTTTAAAATTACAAATACCTTTTTTAAGGTGTTTCAATATTTGAAAAGTCATAATTCAAAACGAATATTGAAACAAAAAGGTGGCTGATGGTGTTCTTGCTAAGTGTCCACAATGATTATAATTACTCTTGTGTGTGTCCTGATACGGGCTTTAAGTGTTGGGCTGCATAAGCTGTTCTCACAACAGGTGCATGCTAATGAGAACGGACTTCTGTCCTACAGGCGTAAGTTTTAAGCTTGGCTGTATCTGCGTCATTCATTACTACAGAAATAACGTCTATGCCGCATCTCCCCTAAGTCAGCTTGCAATACATTAACATGTTTACGTTGCCTGTAGACTTGCAAATAAGTCAAGGTTAGGGCATTGTCCAGTCTGTTTTACGGAACCCTGACTAATATGTCCAATTTGAATGTATTGCTTGAACGGTCCTTAACCTCGTCACCCCCACCCCCTTCCCTACCTGACAAAAATGGCATTAAAAAAAAATGGAATAGGAGTAAAACGGAGAGTTATTTTGCTATTGCTTTTATATACACACGTGCTTATATATATATATATATATACTAATAGATGTCTATTGTTGTCGATGAGGACGGTCAAAATTATCCTTGTCACAGATTTCCATGTTAGTGGTGGGTGCGCATGTGGATTAACAGGCCACTGCGGCCACGAAAACATATGCTGCATAACTGGCACACGGGGTATGTAGAAGGTATTGGTGGTCTTTGATTTCAGATCCAGTACTGCATCGAGTAAGACAAATCTCGTCTGTTTATTCCTGTTCATTGACTGACATGTAATTGTGTGTTGCTGTCAATACATTGAGTTTTTGTACTTCAATACCGTATTCTATTAATATCTCATCAATGTTGATGCGTACAATCTATTCCGTCTGATGATTATGTTTCAGTTGTATTTGTAATCCGTTACAAGTAGCTGGTGATGAGAGTCGCAATCTGCTACAGGGAGCGTCTGTGTTGAGTTGATGGTTTGCTTTCATGTCCCTTGTTCTAAGTGTTATCAACGGAGATGGAAGTCAAAATTCACGTCAACATCTGATATTTTTCGGACACATCACGCACTATCATGGACTGGAAAAAGCGGTTCTGGGCATTGTTCCAAGAAGACGAATCAGAAATGGACAGATGGCATCAAGGACACCCTAAACATAACCATGGGACATGCAAATAGGCAGATTGCTGATCGAGATTCATATCGAATTGTTGTAATGAAAGCGACGCTCTGCCATGGGCATGAATCATCATGATGATGCCATATATAATTATGTATATATATATATATATATATATATATATATATATATATATATATATATATATATATATATATATATATTTATATATATATACATTTATATAAGTAAGGGTGTATATAAGAACAATAGCAATGTAACGCTTAGTTTTACCCCTATTTTATTAACAATTTCTATTAATGTGAATTTTTGTTAAGTAGGGATTGGTCAGGGCGGAGTGAGGAGGCTAAGTTCTGATCAGGCAACACATGCTGGCCTAGACCCCCACCTTGACGTCTTTGCAGGTCCCCATGTAAACAGGCTGATTTATTGCAAGCTGGATAACGATATGGGGATCGACGTGATCCCGGTAGTATTGTGGGAGCCGCAGATAAAGCCAAGCATATCACTTCCGTCTGTATGACCTAGGTCCGTCTTCATTAGCACGTCCTCGTAGGTGAGGTAATATAATGCAGCCCACCAAGTAACTCATGTGTCAGGACAAAAAAATGGGCAAAGTCGCCGACCATCGTAGACTAGGATGGCATAATTAATTTTCTAGCGGTATTTTTAGTAAGGATTAACTGCGATACTTTTTATCTTCACTCTCTCGTCTCGTGTTCCCGACCCCAGTAGCAAGTCAACAGGACTGACACACACACACACACATACACACACATGAAACGATTGAATTGATGCACTACACATATGCGGAGTGACACGGACGCTTTCTAGTGAGGCACATGTGGAGGTAACAAAGTGGGAATATATCACCAATATAATCATAAGCGCAAGCTTTAGAACTAGTTACACAATCACAAATATCAACATCATTCAGGGATATACCCAACTAATGAGACCGGAAATGATAAGAACCAATGTTTTTTTAACGAGATGAACTAAGTTATTGACACACCGAAATATAAAGATCTCTTAATAGTAATGGCATAATTCAACTATATCTTAGGAGCACGCAATCTAGGTTACGAACATAGTATTGGAAGACAACGAATTGACCTGATGAAAACAATATTGATACATGTTTTCAGAGCTATGAGCTCTACAGAAACTGATAATTGGTCCATGCATGGTTCTACACAAGATGGATCATAAGGCCACATATAAATTACCATACCACGTGACGAATAAACAGAATGACCACATATGTGTCAGTCAAGCGTTCAGAAATACACTCAAGGTGTAAAAGTAAAGAGGAATGCAGACGATTTATCGGACCACATTTTGCCGGGGATCTTGCAGCTCAAACTAAACAAAAGGACCCAGTACAGGGCGTATGAGAATGGGGATGTAACATACATTCTTACAAGACCAGAAAAGGAATACATAATATAGCATTTAATGTAATTTCTGATAATAATTGCAAACACGAGCTGTATCAGGACATGGGGGTGGGCATTAATATCATACGGGAACAGACAATAACGGAATAAGAAAGAGTGCCCACATAATGATAGAATGACACCTGATTAATCCACTTTTGAACATGGACGATTACATCAATTATAATTGGATTACACTGCTGTAAGTACAAAGCAAGAAATTCAACATAATCAAATTGTACATAATAAAAGCAGAATTGGAAAACAAATTCTTCGCGAGTAACAGACCAGGGAAGATCAAGTAAATATCATGTAGTTTTTCTACGCATCAAAGTAGAACAAAGTATTGAATGGAACTCATCCCTTTGCGCAAATTGTATAGACTATGAATAATCATTTGAAATGTTGATCGAAGTTATCTATCGCGATTCTTGAGACACTATGGGATACCAGATAAGTTCTTACAGTACATAAACGATGATACGGTTAGTAGAGTGGTACATTAAGGATCACTGACTAACAGCTTCCGGATGCAAGCAGGTGTTTGACACAAATGTCTGCTTCCCTCCTTCCTGTTATTAATGGTTATATATTGGATAGTGAAGAAACCAACAGAGGGGAAAATAACTGGTTTTCAATGGACACTAATGTCTCAAAAAGAAGACCTGGACTTCGCAGCTGATCTGGTACTTTTGTCACTCAGTCAACGTCCAAATGCAATAGAAACTTGATATGGTGAAAGAACAACCAGCCACATTGTGATTGAATATCAACATGATGAAAATCAAGCTGCTTAAACTCAACAATATTTACAAGGAGCTAAACATGCTGGAATGAGAGCAGTTGGAGCAAATGTATTCATTTATCTAATTGGACAGCACAATAAACATATCAGCTGTAAAGATCAGAATTGAAATGAAATGCAAGAGACACTAATCAATATATGAAGATACATACACATTGGAATATTAAACCCAAGTGTCAAGTCGATTTGTTATATTGAACGGAGACATGGAAAACGACCAAGGCTATATACCATAGGCTCAAGTCCTTGGTGTATGTATACAGGATGCATAGGAAGAATAATGGGAATACAGTGGTTGGACATGATGACGAATGAAATAGATCCAACAACAGTAGCTGGGGCAACACATTAAGCGAAGAAAATGGAGCTTATAAGGACATACGCTACTGAAGACACAGTCCAACATAGCCAATCAAACTTATACATGGATTCTTCAAAGGAAAAGACAGAGAGGAAGATTAAAACAAAAACATGGGAATGGTAATATGAGAAGGAACTAAGAATAAATAATTACAATTCGAGAGACGCAGACAGAGCAGGGTCGTATATACTTTAGCGATGTTGCCAATGATCAATGCGAGGAGAGTAGCGACGGTCTTTGATTGATTACTTGAATGATTCATATCCAAAAATGTAAACCAACGTCCTCTCTCTCTCTCTCTCTCTCTCTCTCTCTCTCTCTCTCTCTCTCTCTCTCTCTTCGTTCTCACTGTCTTGTTTTATTTTATCTCTAGCTGGGTGTGATTAGATTAGCTAATTTGCCAATTATCATCAATCTGAAATCAACTTATTCTGATATCTAATTGGATGTCTTTTGTACAGTCACTGGTGTCTCAGATAATATACGATTGTTAAATACCATTTGTACATATTGATATCATTTCAGTGAGACGGTAATGGGTGAACCACTAGAAACATGTTCAGAACTGGCTTCACTTAGCATACCTGATATAGGCAACATATCTTGGTCTTTGTTAAGTGATGAATCCACATATATATGCTACTGGATTATATTTACCGTACTATCCCAGACAACTGATATATTTGGTTTCGCAACCAACATCATCTGTTTTGTTAAACAAGACTTCGAGGATCCAGTCAATATCAGTCTTTTAGGTAAAGTAATAATTTTTTTAACGCGTAATGTAACCACTTCTACTGTTTCTTCTCTTCCCTCAACCCCAGAGAAAAAAAAAATTATGATCTCATGCAATCAATGTTCATTTATGAGGTTTAATTCAGATGTCCCTTATTAGAACATGTGTGTGAAGCAATGTGCATTCACAGCTAAGTGTGTGGTTCATGTTCTGTTTTTTTGTTTGTGTTTTTGTTTGGGGGAGGGAGGCATGCTGAATTTATAGCTTTCTTCAGTTGACCCAACCGTAAATGGGTACCTGTTTCACTGTTAGTTTTGAAATACATGGAGAAAGACAACTGGGAACATACATCATAAACAGAGTGTAACCACCGTACAATTAAGTCTCATCAACGTCATACCAGAAAGCTGCATCTACTATGGGACTAGCGTTTCCGTTCCCTAGAGGTCAAGATCAATGGTCGTGTGGTAAGGTGTCCGCGACGGGTGCTGGGGGTTGGGCGTTTGAATCAAGTTGGATACCTGGATTTCTTTCCCATGAATCTTTCTGATAAAAATGCCATTGATCTTTGGATAGTGAGATCGGATTCCCGTGTTCAGTATTGATCACGTTAAATGCTCATTGGCAGTTGGAAATCGAAAAGACTAAGCTTAAGGGCCGCTGCCAGGACAAAATAAAAAATATACCCAAGTGATATGTACTGTCCCACATATCGTTTGTTAAGAGCAGCCACAGATGGAGCCTAACTGGCTGCGGATCTGCTGAGGTCTAGCGTATTAAGATGAACTCACACAACGGTTAAAACCACCCTCCAACAAACTGGTTGTATACATACCCTGTAGAGTCTTCTAAACCAGCATAAATACGTTAAGTTATGTTAAGTTAAAATCTTAGAACCCTACTGCAGTTAGCCCGTTTACAGGGGGCGACATATTTCTCAGTAAGTGTATTGCCATTTTGTTAAAAATGAATGTTATGTTTATTTCGCGAATCATGCTGGTGTCGAATCCATCAGGGTACGATCATGAGCAAGATACATATAGCGGAGATGTACATGGTCTGTTGTGCCAACAATTACGTCCGTCTGAGCAGAGAATCAATAGTTGGAATAGACATGCAGAAGATAGGGCATCATCAATGCGCGTCACTATTTAGATGACAATACAGTTGACTGCTACATTACGAGTTGCACATATCAGTCGATGCAGACAAAACGGACGGGTCTCAATGTATAGCTATCGATGTATAAATGTCCCTTAAACTCATGTATGACTACCTTACACACATTTACCTAACGCGTCTTGTTTAAAAAAGAAAATTATATTTCCATATCAATTTCTTTTTATAATGACATCGTTGAGTTTAAACGCTATTGCCAGTCACCGAAAAAGACCGTATTACTAATGGGGCACATCATGTGTTACACGGGTTCGACATGGCTAACAGCTTATTAACCTGATTGGCATGTCGTAAGAAATGAACTAGGGATGTTTGACATGAGACCGATTGCTCCATCCTGTAGAAACAATTAGCTTATATCCCCATGTACTCCACGTTCGATGAGGAAAAACGAAATTCAAGTCATGTATGGTGTTAATTGATGATTATATGTTTAGTTTTATTCTGCGTTCAATTATAGTGTTATTAAAATATGTCAAGTAAGGTGAGGATATGTCTAACAAAAGTAGCGCATCTGTAAGTGTTCATAAGTCTAGCTTGACATTAAACTTATGTTGATTCTTGTTCATGTACCTCTAATGCATTATGAGACGAGCGAATTTCCGAGCGATTTGGGAAACGGTATTCAATTCTGCATACACTAATACAAGCCCAATTTTAGACCGTGTTTCTTAATCAAGGGTTTAATAATAACATGTCGTGTGCAGGAAACCTCAATTACTAGAGGAAAAGTCTTTTACTTTTTTCAGACTGATGGTTGGCTGGTTATTAATCCAGCTACATGTAGGCCCTTGCTTTTTAGCCCAATACTATATAATTGGTACATCCAGGTGTGAGATTTTGTTTAGCTCCGTACAAAGTGTTCCATTTCTCTGGCCTCGATAAATACCGCAAGTCCATCTACACGATGCAGAGAACGAGGGATTGATAGTTGATTATTAACAATGTTTAGTTGCTTATTGTTAATTTGCACGCGCTTCACTTGTTAACATGCTTACCCTAGTATATGCTCATTGATGCTGTTAGTTATCCATATAAATCATTTCATCCCAATACAAATATCAGGCTTCTGTTAAGTTAGAATTCGCATACGCTTACACAAAATATGTCTGTCAGTCGAACTGCACATTACAAAAGAAACACTCTATATACCATGTTTATTGATGTCACATATTTTATTGTCTGCCTAATTGTTGCTATTAGTCATCCATTTCCACTTTTTAAATTAAAATGTGTTCACAATATCGCATTGTTTGAAATAATCAATGACCATGTGTAGTTCTAGGATTGGCTGATCTAGGCTGCCTGACAATTATGATTTGGACCAACATCTGCTATACCCCAGCTTTCACTGACAGGGACTTGTCCTTCGATACCATAGAGTTCCAGTACCTCATGAGTGGTATGCCTCACACAACGTTTACACTAGTCTCTGGCTGGATCAAGGATATCATCACAATAGAATGGTGTCTATGTATAAGTGCACCGTTAAAGGTTGGTTCACTTACATTAATTGGGTCAAGTTTTCTAACCTTGGTCATGACGATCAGACAACACAGCGAGGAAAAAACTATATCCATACACACCGGTAAGACTCAGACAATGAACATTGATAAAGCAAAAACAAAACCTAATTGTATACTAAAGAAGCAAAAAGTTCAGTATGATCCGAAATTTTGAATATCTCGGCTCGTCTAGAAGCAACAGTGGAGATTGCAACAACAACAAAAATAAAGAAAAGAATGGTCATGGCACAACATAAGTTAACTAAAATGCAAACGTATGGCAAAACACAAATCTTGCATCTTCATGATGGCAACTTACGGATTCGAGACATATTCAACCAAACAAACCGTGTGGCAGACGATTGAATACATCCAGGTAAAGTGCGACAGAAGGGTTCTCAACTTTTCACGAATAGCAAAATAGAAAAATGCAGAATTCTAACGTGATCTCGATTAAAAAGAAACTGGCTAGTAAACACTCTTCCGTCCAGAAGATTAACTTACTTTACACACATCGAACTTTACAATGACCTAGAAAGCACCATTTAATGAGGGTATGACAGCAGGCAAAAGAGGCAGATGCAGACCAAGAAGAAAATGGACAAGGGACAGACACTGGCACTTGAGTTGACAATGGCAGACGAAGAAGAGATCGCAAGGGATAGATGTTGTTGTAGCTTAGATGTTTGCCTCACTAGTTTCTACTGGCGGAGGCGCGCAATTTTCCACCCCAGACCGTAGTCCATTGGGCGATATCAGGACGCATAAACCAGTGCTTGGATGCATGTGTACGCCTGCATGTACCTATGCTACGTTTGTGTGCCCTCAGAACCTAGTAGAAACAAAGTGCAATGGAAGGGCCTGACCATGAGGGCGCGTATGAAAGTTGTGCAAGAGTGTGACTGTAGGACAGAGTCAAGTGAAACAGAGTGAAGCGAGAATGAAGTTTACTTTAGCATGTTTGCCCATGAGCCAAATGCCATCTTACCTCTGTAAAGACAATGTTAAGAGTTGTTTTTGTCTGTTGTCTTGTCTTTACTGAATCATCTCTCCAGCAAACGTGCGAGTCTGTTGTTGCCTTAACAGTACATTTTAGCAGACGTACAACTTTCGGGGAAAACACTGCCGAGTTATGTGGTCTAAGAAGGGAGAAAACAATGCATATATATTATGTTGTGGTTTATGCAGATACAAATGCAATAGTAACGGACTGCTCCTTCTGAGGATATGTGCCGCAAATGAACTACTCATTACAAACACAGCTTTCCGACTTCTGGTCAGAAAAAGAATCACATGGATGCACCCAAGGTCTCGCCACTAGCACCTCATTGACTACATTATCATCAGACGTAGGGATCTTCTTCTTTTTCTTGTTCTTACCCTGCCAGACGTCAACTTTAATTTGTTCGAAGAAAGCAGCTGTCATCCTGAGGCTGTTGACACTGCCATAGAGTTTATCTAGTGTTGGTACTGGTGATGGCCACATGTGATTTATCTGGTCCTCGTATGTCAGGCAATTTTGCAGCAGATGTTCAGCGGTCATTTTCCCTGTACCGCATGTACATTAGTCAGTGCTACCTATCTTCAGTTTATTGAATAGATGGTACATCAGTCTGTTCTGGCCCGTGCGAAGTCTGAAGACCACGACCTGCTCTCTTCTGTTTAACTGGTAATAGGAATCATTTTTTGTATAGCCAGTATGTGCTGTTTCCAATTTGGCCATGCATCTGGCTCTAATAAACCTTTTGGCCTCTTCGTAGGTCACACTAGAATCTGGTTGTGGTAATCGTGCACGTTCTTTTGCCAGTCTGTCTGCATCCTCGTTGCATTGGATGTTACAGTGGGATGGAACCCACTGTACCATTATTCTTTTTGGTGCGGACTGCTGGCATAGTTGACAGAGTACTGCTCTTAAATCATTAAGTTCAGTACTTGTATGGCTTTCTAGTGCTGTAACCACGGCCAGGGCATCTGTAAATATGACTATATGGCTATCATTGCTTTCGCCTGTCAGCATTGCTTCTACTGCAGCCTTCAGTGCCTCTGACTCCGCTCTGAAATTGCCTAAGAATTTTCCAATTGCCATTGACTGTGTTATTTTTATACAATTTGTTTAGGCTCAGGAATACCCCTCCCCCTCATTTCTGTGTTGTGTTTTTTACAGAACCGTGGGTATATGCATGGGTCCAGTCCATGCTTGGGTAGTTTTCCCCTTTACCTCAGGTTTATGTCTCTTCTTTCTTTTTCAGCCTGGCTGTTCTTGTTTCCAATACCTGGTATATTTTCTACCACCTCCGGAATGAAATGCTGCTTCCATGTGGGTTTGCGTCCAGTGGGAATGGGTTTTGGTTTTGTTATGGTGTTCATAATGTCTTCGCTCAACTTTGCTTGGCTATTTCTGCAAAGTTTCTTCGCTTTAATTTCAGTCTTCTGAGTTTCTCTGCTTGCTGCTGGGATCTGCAATCTCTTCTGTCGGTCATGGATTGCAGATTTGTAATCTTTTCAAGTTTTACAATTGGCGTTGACTTCATGCCTCCTGTTATAACTCTCATGGCTTGGTTTTGAAGTTTGCTAATTGTATCAACGTTCGCCTTTGCTGCTGTTGCCCATGCTGCAATGCCATACTCGAGAACTGATCTCACTCTTGCAGTGTACAGTTTATTCAGTATTCTTTTTGTCAGCTCCCCAGCTTGTGCCAGCAAGTTTCCTCATGGTTTCCATTCTTTGTCTAGCGCGTATTCGATTTCTCTCGATCTGACTTGTCCATGTCATGCGCAGATCAAAAGTGACGCCGAAGAAGTTTGGATTGTCGTTTCGCCGAAGATATTTGCCGTTTAGACTTATTTTGGTGTTATGTGATTTATTTGAAAGGGAAAATATCGTACATGTTGTTTTTTCTTCATTTATTTTGACCAGCCATGATTTCGCCTAATCCTCTAGCGATGTTAGGGCCTGCTGCATCCGATTGTTTGCTACGGTGAGATTTTCTTCAGAGGTCCACATCGTCTGCAATCATGGAGCTATGGACTCTTATTAGTAAATTCTATATGATGTTGTTTATATACACCAGGAAAAGTGTGGGTGACAGTTCTTCCTCTTGGGGTAATCCTTGCTTAAGTGTCACCTGTTTGCTCATCTGCCCTTGTACTTAGACTATCGCTGTTCTGTTTTCGAGGTAGTGGCTGATCCATCTGTACATTTTCAATATATTTCACTTCTTCGAAGATTGACTTTATGTCCCTCTTTCCACACCTTGTCAAATGCCTTCTCAAGATCCACCCAAACCGCTACGTTATGCTTTTTCTCTTGGTAAGCATCCTCTATTTCCTGTGCTATGATAGTGATCTGGTCCTCAGTAGATCTGTGTTGTCTAAATCCTGCTTGCTGTGGAATTAATATCTGTTTTTCTTCCAGGTGCCACATCAGTCTGGTGTTTAATATACGCTCTATCAGTTTACCTACACACCTCAGTAGACTGATAGGCCTGAATCATTTGGATCTGTTCTATCTTTTTTCTATCTTTGGTACTGGTATAAGTACATCATCTTTCCTTGCCTGCGGTACAATTCCCCTTTTCAAGCTTTGGTTCAGGACTGACAGTAACTTCTTCTTTGCTGTTTGGCCCATCCCCATCAGCATTTCATTTGTTGCTCCATATTTTCCGGGCGATTTCTTTGCCTTAAAGTTATCATGGCCTAATTCATTTCATTCATGGTTAGTTTCGCCATCATATGCTCCCATAGTGCAATCTTGACGTGGTCGTGGCTCTTGTGTTCTTCACATATGTCTGTATGCCTGTCGGTATGAACATCAATGTGGTTTGCTCTGGCATAATGTTCTTTAAAAGTGTTTGCTGCTTTTTTTTCCAGTAAGCATGTTGTCTCCCTGCTTGATGGTAATTTGATTATTTGGTGGTATTTCGTCACTCATGGCTCTGACTAATTTCAATAGTGTGTGCACTTCTTCTCTCTAGATTGAGGCTTTCTGTTTTTGTTTTCCAGCTGTCTCTTGTTATTAGGTGCAGTGTTCTTTTGTATGTCGCAGTGATGGCCTTGATGAAGATATTTGCTTCCATAGATTGGTCTCTCTCTCTCTCTCTCTCTCTCTCTCTCTCTCTCTCTCTCTCTCTCTCCCTCTGCCGTGTTCCTAGCGTTTGAGACTTCATCCTCAGCTTTATGCAGTTCATGATTCCAATTTGCCTTGCAGTTTTTCCTTGCCCCTATTGAGATGGTCGCATTGACTGCTTGCAGTATTGCTTTGCTTAGGCTTTCCACAGTAGGTTTCATATTGTTATTTCGTGTGTTGATAGTTTCACATAGTCTATATGTCAACATTGCAAATATGTCCCAGTCGGCTCGTCTGTAGTTCCAACGTGGCAGCGGTTTTATGTCCTGGGGGCATACTTCCATATCAATATCTAGCCTAATTGGCCTTTGGCCGCTACCTGCCAATTGATCGAGCACCTAACGATCTATTGTGAATATCCCCCGTGGAGAAGGCCAAGTCTGGAATAAAGGTGGTATGGCATCTTCTGGAATAGAAGCTAGGGCTGTCGTCCCGCCTATTGATAAGATAGAGATGTATTTCTATCTCCCAGTCGTCCACTTCATCCACTCTGATGTCTGTGTCTGAATATCCTCATCTCTCCGAGTGACTGTTGAAGTCTCCAACCACTAGGCAGCTGGAGTCCTTGATTTCAATACTCGAGATCGTCAGGGCTTTTTGGATGAGCCATACAGGTTGAATATGGGTTTTCGTTTCTTGTGTCATTATGTCGACTCCTACAATGTCTGATTATCCGGTGTGATTTACAGATACTGCGCTACTTTGTATGCAGTTACGTGTCAGTATCAGAACCCCATCTGTGTGATCTTCTCTGTCAAGTCGGAATGTCTGGTATCCTTTGATTGAGAATATGTGGTTGATGCTGAGGTGCGTTTCTTGAATGCATGCCAAGACGTAGTTATCGAGCGGATGCAATGGTAACGAAGAGCATATGTGGTGCAGAATATTGAACCGACCATCGACTTGTCATTGCCAAGGTGAACTTCAAGATCCAGCCCAAAATTGGCTCCCAGGGAAAGAAACCACCGAGGAAGTTAAATGTCTCATCTGAAATACGAACCCACGAAAATTGGCTTCCAGAAAGAGCTTGAGAGCACACTATCTGAGATTAGTTTTGAAAAGAACGACATCGAAGAGAACTGGGCATTATTGAGAAACACACTCTATAATTCAGCTGTTTAACACATTGGCCCACTCACGAGCAAGCAGAAGGACTGGTTTGATGAGAACGATCTGGAAATACAGGGCCTTCTCCATACAAAACATGAAGTGCACAGGGAATACCAGAGGGACACACCATCTCCGGCAAATGCTGCCTTCAATACTGCTCACAAAGCTGTCCAGACCAGGCTTAGAGAGTTGCAAGACTCCTGGCTCAGCAAAAAAGCTGACGAAATTGAGATGTTCGCCGAGCGTCATGACACCAAACGGTTTTACGAGGCACTGAAAGCTCTCTACGGCCCGCAGCCCTCAAGTAATACTCCAGTTCGCAGTGCGGATTGGGTACTGCAAACAGATAAGGTTCAGATTCTAGACAGATGGCCAGTTCACTATCTATAGGGAAAGCTCCAGATGCGGATGCAACACCAGCAAAGGTATAAATGACGACTGGCCCATCCCTCACCAGAAGGATCACTGAACTCTTCTGCCGCATGTCGGCGGAAGGATAAATTCCGCAGGAGCTAAAGAATACATCAATCGTTCACCTGTACGAAAAATAACAATACGGGACTCTTTCGAGGCCCCGTAATTGGAATGAGTACACTTTAAACCCTTTAACGAGGATCTATTGGAGAGCAAGCCTGGTGCCAGCAGCCGCGGTAATTCCAGCTCCAATAGCGTATATTAATGTTGTTGCAGTTAAAAAGCTCGTAGTTGGATCTCATGCGCAGGCGGGCGGTCAGGCTCGCGCCGGTTCACTGTCCGTTGTCTCCTGCCCTACCGTCTGCCGGCTCTCTCCCACGGGTGCTGTTCGCTGAGCGTCCTGGGTGGCCGGCGCGTTTACTTTGAAAAAATTAGAGTGTTCAAAGCAGGCCTCGGCTGCCTGAATAATAGTGCATGGAATAATGGAATAGGACATCGGTTCTATTTTGTTGGTTTTCGGAACTGGAGGTAATGATTAACAGGGACAAACGGGGGCATTCGTATTGCGGCGTTAGAGGTGAAATTCTTGGATCGCCGCAAGACGAGCTACTGCGAAAGCATTTGTCAAGAATGTTTTCATTAATCAAGAGCGAAAGTCAGAGGCGCGAAGACGATCAGATACCGTCGTAGTTCTGACCATAAACGATGCCGACTAGCGATCCGCAGGAGTTGCTTCGATGACTGTGCGGGCAGCTTCCGGGAAACCAAAGTGTGTAGGTTCCGGGGGAAGTATGGTTGCAAAGCTGAAACTAAAAGGAATTGACGGAAGGGCACCACCAGGAGTGGAGCCTGAGTCTTAATTTGACTCAACACGGTCAAAACTGAACTGACTGACATGCCGAGACCACTTTCCTTGGGTCTAATATGGAACTGGTGCTGGATTTAGACCCTCACAAATCTGGGGTTATGCCCTCTGTGGATCTGTTGGTCTACATCCAGTGTTTGAAATAGGAATTGACGAAAGAGCACTATTAGGAGTGGAGCCTGCGGCTTACTTGGACTAAGGACGCAAACAATGTAGAACGACTGACAAATCGAGAGCACTTTCGTTGGGTCTAATAGTGAACGTGTGCTGGTGTGCACGGAAGACAGATCAGCTCTTTAACCTTCTTATGAAGGATCGCTACGGAAACCGTGCCTTAACATCGCGGAAACCGCAGGCTCCAGATACCTGGTCACGGACAAACAAAAGCCCTCGATTAATTCGTCCTGGCCAAAAAATGAACGGGTGCTGGAAATAGACCATCGGAAGACAGTTTAGTTTTACGCTACAAATGACAGGGCGTTGCTACGGAAATCCTGCTCAACTCGAGAGGAACCGCAGACATTTGGTTCACGTACCAGGCTGATAAGCCAATGGCGCTAGGCTACCATTTGAGGGATAACGGTCGGACACTTGTTAGCCGGAATCCCGCCCAAATTCTCAGCACCACTCCAAAGGGAGGCTTTGATATGGTCGGGACCTGGGGATCGCGCCTCAACCCATACCAGGTCGAACCACAGAAAGAGGCCTTTTCCACCCACTGATCAAAGCGGGCGGATAGCTGCTATAAGGCGATGGGGTGCGAAACCACCAACATAAAACTTAGTTCCTGGTTGGGGTATTGAAAACAGTAGAGAATCCACCTCACTGTGAACTGTCGAGACTCACTCCTTGACCACGAGATATGTCCGCAAACCAGGCGAACAACATCTCCGTGACATTACCAGGCTTGTCCCCTGGTTAAATGCACTTCTGCCTGGATATCTACCTCTGTACGCTATCAGCCATACCAATGGACGCAGAAGAGATGCAGACCAGCGGACATTGCACACCTGCCCCAATGTGTCAACATCCCAGGTGGCGGGGAATGCTAGGCGGTACCATCCCTGCATAGAAGCCATGAAAAAAAAGGGAGAAAGAGATACCCCACTCACATGCAAATGCTACGTTTCTGGCAGGACGTGACGATCCTGAGGTACAGACACACTGGACTGCCTCTCTTCCGGGTAAACCAGTCCATATCATATCTCATATATCATCTCACATATCATCACCGCACCCTAAAGACACGAGTTAGTCTGGTAGGACAACTTCCATAAGAGAGAAAATTCTGATCATAAACAACTTCTGCCTTGCAGATAGGCTGGGGACAGCCAAAGGCTAAGGAGGGCATCCCTACAGAAACGCCTGTTGAAATTGGATGCACTAACAAAACAGTGCAACGTAAATCGCAGTATGATGACAGTACAACAGATCAGAAAAACGTATGGCGGAGTCCCCCCAGGCAGCAATAGTGCCGGGCCTCACGCCTCGAAGGGGCCCACCCTTGACTACTGGTGGTCACCCACCCATGTGTCGTGGAGTCAAGGCACATGGCTATGGGGCAACTTTTATTGACCAAAAACTCAAAACCCTCAAAATACTACAGTGGAATGCGGACTGAGTCATTAACAACAAACTTTCCCTAACATCGCCTGCATGAAGGTAAGATTGACGTGGCTTGTATCCAGGAAACGCACCTCAACAGCAATCATAAATTCTCAATCAGAGGATACCAGACCTTCCATCTCGATTGAGAAGGCCACAAAGGAGGGTTCCTGATACTGACCAGAAACTGCATACCGAGTAGCGCTGTACCTGTTAGTCACACCGGACAAGCATAAATTGTAGGAGTTGACATAATGGATCAAGAGACGAAGCTCCGCATTTTCAATCTGTACGGACCACCAAATAGAGACCTATCGTATGGAGGTCAGAGACTCCAACTGCATAGTTGTTGGAGATTTCAACAGCCACTCGGAGAGATGGGGATACTCTGACACAGACAGCAGAGGTGACGAAGTGGAAGATTGGGAGATAGATACAAAACTCTCCCTAATCAATATGCCGGAGGATACCCCTAGTTTCTATTCTAGAACATGGCGTACCACCTCGACTCCAGATTTGGCCTTCTCCACACAGAACATACACCATAAAATAGACCGCCAGGTGCTAAACCAACTGGCAGGTAGCGACCACAGGCCGATCAGGCTAGACATTGATATGGAAGTAGGCCCACAGGAAACAAAACCGCTCCCACGTTGGAATTACAAACGAGCCGACTGGGACAGATTTGCAATCCTGACAGATGGGCTGTGTGAAACCATCAACACACGAAAAGACAAAATGAAGCCCATGGTGGAAGGCCTAAGCAAGGCAATAATGCAAGCCGCCACTGAAACCATCCCAAGAGGAGCTAGGAAAAAATATAAGCCCTACTGGAATGATGAGTTGCAGAAAGTGGAAGATGCATTAACAAATGCTAGGAACATGGAGGCAATCTATGGAGGCAAACATCGCCCTCAAAGCCGCCACGGCGAAATACAAATACACTCTCAAGCAAACAGCAAGAGAAAGCTAGAAAAACAAAACGGAAAGCCTAAACCTGAACAAAGAAGGGAACAAGCTATGGAAGCTAGTCAGAGCCATGAACGACGAAACCCCGTCAAACAAACAAATTACCATCAAGCAGGGCGAAAACGTGTTCGCAGGTAAGAAAGCCGCAAAGGCTTTTGTCGATCACTATGCCAGAGCAAACCACATCGAGGTCCCGGCAGATATGCATACAGACATTAGTGAAGAGCTAAAGGGGCACGACAACATCAATACGGCACCTGAAGAGCACATGATCGCCAAATTAACAATGAGCGAAGTGGAAGAGGCTATGAGAACATTAAAGAAGATGATATCTCCTGGAAAAGACGGGATAACAAACGAAATGCTGATGGGGCTGGGTTAAACAGCGAAGAGGAAACTGCTATCGGTCCTGAACCAAAGCTGGAAAAGGGGAATTGTACCCCAGGCATGGAAAGACGAAGTACTGGTGCCAGTACCAAAAACAGGAAGGGACAAAACAGATCCAAATGGATACAGGCCCATCAGCCTACTGAGCTGTGTCGGCAAGCTGATGGAACGTATGATAAACACCAGACTGATGTGGCATCTGGAAGAAAAACGAATACTAATTCCACAGCAAGCCGGCTTTAGACAGCACAGATCCACTGAGGACCAACTCATCCTCATAGCCCAGGAAATAGAAGATGCCTACCAGGCACAGAAACACACAGTAGATGTTTAGGTGGATCTGAAAAAGGCATTTGACAAAGTCTGGAAAGACGGACTTAGAGTCAAGCTAAGAAGAAGTGATGTTTGTGGGAAAATGTACAAGTGGATCAACCACTACCTCAAACAAAGAACGGCCAGCGTCCAAGTACAAGCGCAGATGAGCAAAAAGGTGACACTCGAGCAGGGAGTACCCCATGGGAGAGTACTGTCACCCACACTCTTCCTGGTATATATATAAACGACATTACAGAGAATATACAAAGGAGAGTCCATAGCTCAATGTTTGCAGACGATCTGGCTATGTGGACATCTGAAAAGAATCTCACCATAGCAAGAAATCGGATGCAGCATGCCCTAACATCGCTGGAAGGGTAGGCGAACTCATGGCTGGTCAAAATAAACGAAGAGAAAACCACATGCACAATATTCTCACTTTCAATAAAACCCTAAAATACCAAATTAAGTCGAAATGGCTAATTCCTGCAGCCAAACGACAACCCAACCTATCTGGGAGTCACATTTGATCGGCGCATGACATGGAAAAGTCAGACCGAGAGAAACCGAATGAGAGCCAGAGAAAGAATGGCAATCATGAGGAAACTTGCTGGCACAAGCTGGGGAGCAGACAAAGGCATAATAAAGAAACTGTACACTGGAAGAGTGAGACCAGTTCTCGAGTATGGCACTGCGGCATGGACAACAGCAGCAACAGCGAACTTCGATAAAGTTAGCAAACTTCAAAACCAAGCCATGGCAGTTATAACAGGAGGCATGAAGTCAACGCCAATTGTAGAACTTGAAAAGATTACAAAACTGCAATCCATGACCGATAAAAGAGACTGCAGAGCCCAGCTGCAGTCAGAGAAACTCCGAAGACTGACTGACTATCCAATGCACCAGAGACTAAACAATTTGGGAAATGGGAAACTAAAGCGGAGAAACTTTGCAGAAATAGCCAAAGCAAAGATGCACGAAGATCCCATAAACGCACTAACAACACCAAAACCCATCACTACTGTACGAAGACCTACCTGGAGGCAGGATATATTTCCAGAGGTGGTAGAAAATATACCAGGTATTGGAAACAAAAACTGCCAGACTGAAAAAGAAAGGAGAGATACTACCCTAAGCTTTTTATCGAAAAGCTACCCAAGCATGGACTGGACCGATGCATACACCGACAGTTCTGTAACAAACACAATTCAGAATATAGGGACAAGAGCATTCCTGAACCTACCAAATGGCAGACAAATAACACTGTCATTCGCTACTGGTAAGTACACAAGCAACTTCATAGCGGAGGCAGAGGCACTGAGGGCGGCAGTGGAAGAAATTGTGACACATAAAGAAAATGATAGCCATATAGTCCTGCTTACAGATGCTCTCGCCGTAGTCACAGCGCTAAAAAGCCAGAAAAACACTGAGCTTAATGACTTAAAAGCAGAACTCTGCAAACTGTGCCAGCAGTCTGCACCAAAAAGGGTAGTGGTACAGTGGGTCCCATCACACTGAAACATCCAAGGCAACTAGGAGGCAGACAGACTGGCAAAAGAAGGTGCCAGACTACCATAAACAGATACTAGTATGACGTACGACGAGTCAAAACAGCTTATCAAAGCCAGATACATAACCAAATGGGAAACCGAACATATTGGTTACACCAAAAACGATGCATATTATTAGTTGAACCGAAGAGAGCAGGTCGTTGTCTTCAGACTTCGCACTGGCCACAATAGACTTAGGTACCACCTATTCAACAAATTGAAGATAGGTGGTACCGACGAATGCCCGTGCGGTACCGGTAAAATGACAGCTGAACATCTGCTGCAGAACTGCCCGACTTACGAGGATCAGAGAGAGCAGATGTGGCCATCACCAGTAGAACTGCAAGACAAGCTCTATGGCAGCGGCGATAGCCTCAGGATGACCGCCGCTTTTTTCGAAAAAAATAATGGTTACTGTCTGACTGCGTACGAAGAAGAAGAAGAAGTTCACCTGTACAAGAGAAACCGCAACCGTCAGGAATGCGACAATCATCGTGGAATATCGCTACTCTCCGTAGCAGTCAAGATTCTAGCGCGCTTACTGCTAAATAGGCTTAACAAACACCTTCAACAAAGCCACTACCTCCCAGAAAGCCAATGTGGATTCAGAGCCTGAATAGGAACTGTGGAGATGATTTTTGCCACGCGCCAAGCACAAGAGAAGTGTCGTGAACAAAATCAGACTTTGTACACCATATTTATTGATTTGACAAAGGCATTTGATACAGTAAACAGAGGAGGGCTGTGGATGATAATGTCCAAGTTTGACTGCCCCAACAAGTTCATAATCATGGTGAAACAGCTACACGAAGGCATGTGTGCTCGTGTACTGGACAGCGGTGCAATCTCTAAAACGTTTCTAGTATCAAACGGAGTAAAACAAGGATGTGTAGTCGCCCCGACTTTGTTCAGTATGATGTTCGCGGCCACGATGACAGACGCCTTCAGATCACTAGAGCTCGGAATACCCATAAAGTACCGCACATATGACAAGTTATTCAATCCCAGAAGAATTAAGCACAAAACCAAAGTGGCTTGCGACATAATCAGGGAATTTGTATTTGCTGACGACTGCGCTCTAATGAGCAGCTCAGAATTGAAAAGGCAGGTTGGAATTGATCGGTTCTCTTCCGAATTCGAAAATATTGGCCTGACCATAAATGCCAAGAAAACAGGGGTCATGCACTAGCCAGCACCAGGCACGCCGTACACAAAACCAGAGACTACAGTCAGCAGTCAGACGCTGAATGTCGGAGACAAATTCAAATATCTGGGCAGCACGCAGTCGAGATCTGTCAGCCTAGACGATGAGGTCGCAAGCAGAATAGCAAAGGTCAGCACAATCTTTGGTAGAATGCGATCGATGGTCTGGGCACGTCGTGGCATCAGCGTCAAGACCAAACTCAAAGTCTACCGTGCAACCATCATCCCAACCCTACTATACGCTTGCAAAAGCTGGACTGTATACTCTGGACATGCAAGGAGATTAAATCACTTTAACACAGGTTGCCTGAGGCGAATATTCCACATCCGATGGCAAGATCGCGTCACTGACATCGAGGCTATCTCGAGAGCTAACATGCCCAGCATCTATGCTCTGCTAGAAAAAGCACGACTAGGATGGGTCGGACACCTCGTCCGTATGTCAGACGAGCGGCTCCCAAAGAAGCTTCTCTACGGCGAGCTGAGAGAAGGATGGCGCCAGAGAGGGCGCCCAAAGAAACGTTTTAAAGACGGTCTGAAGTGCTCACTGAAAAGTTGCCAGATAGACATCGATACCGGGGAAAACAGATCTGAATGGAGAAGCGCAGTCAAATCGGGTGGAGCTACAGGCGAAGACGACCGTGTAATGAAAGCCGGGAGCAGACGCGAGACCCCGAATTCCCAAATACCGGGAACACCATCACCTTCTACAAACCTCGTGTGCCCGGTATGTAGCAGATGTTTGCGTGTCCGCATGGCCTATTCAGCCATATTCGCACCCACACCCAACAGAGAAATCTGCGACAAGGATTACGTCGGCGGTCTTCATCGACACCGATGAACAGCTATATAATATGCAGCTTACCTTGCCGAAATGATTTATTATTTACACGAATATCGATTTAGAGTGTCAACGTGTCAATACAAGGGTTATAGTAACGAATGTGCCTCTTCATCGAGAGCAGTATTTGAGAGCTGCTGTTATTCGCATTGCACAGTAAGATTGTTAAGCACATTGGCCGATCAATGGTATCGATGTCCGTTTGAGTGGGCAGTTCATTTGACGATGACCTCCCCTGAACGCGTCTGTGTATACCAAAATAGAGTTACTCTTTCCATCCTTAAAACGATCGGTTCATTCAGCCATGGGAGATTCGGCATTGAGTTGAGATCGTCAAAACGTAACAAACAAAAACGTAACAATAAAAAACGTAAACCGCTTTGCAAACAAATTGATTCATGATGTTAATATTTATAATGATGGTTATGATGGTTATGATTATTATTGATGTTGACGATGATTATGATTATGACGGTCACGGTCATGTTGGTGTTGATGGTGCACATAGATATGATGACAATGATTTTTACTGTTGTAGTGTTGATGTTATGGTTTACTTGTTATTGATAATGATGAAGTTGATGATGATGATGGTAATGATGATGATTATATTGGTTCTGATGACCTGAATGTTGATGATGATGATAATGATGATGACGATGATGAAGGTGATGATGATGTTGGTATATATTAATATGTATATATATATATATCATGGCGATATTATTATTGTGCTAATGATGATGATGATGCTGCTGAAGATGATAACGATGATGATGGTGATTATGTAAGCTGTATGGACACGTCTACTATCCATTATCCTTGTCGCTTACCATCTGCCATGTTAATATGAGTGATATAGTATTTAACGCGTTTTTATTCTGACATCAAATATGTGTTCTTCAGTATTTGACTTAAACAAAGCCACAACAACAACTAAAACAGTGTAATGAAACATGAGAAATACCTCATCACCGATGGCTATTAGCTATGGCATTTCGAATTTGACATGAATAAAACGTTTTTTAATGCCTCGTCGTGTAGCGTTAATAATGCATTTCTGTTCAAACCATATGTTCGTTTAGCAGCTCAACGGTTCATGTGCTCTCTTTTTCCAAATCATGTTATCTTGTAATTTTAAATATACTCATTCTGCCATCCGTGGCTATCTTGTCCTTTATCATATGGTTATCGATGCCTTCTCAGTGCATGTCTATTTCTTCTGCTTAATGTTTCAGTTATTTGTGCCTTCAATATGTTGTTATATTGGAATACTTCTTATTACTATATATCAGTTATCATAAGTCTTATCACATACGTTATCGGTTATCACATACTTTTTCATTTGATCATCTTGTTTGGTTTTTTCCAAAGTGATATTTATGTTCGCACAAACTGTGTACATGATTCATACTCATATATCAATATTGACAATGACGTATATTATATGGATCGGCTGTCTGAACGGTTCCAATGTCAGCATATGATCACGATAAGTTTATTTGTTTGATGCGTTCGCCATTTTTTTATATTCCTAAAGGGGATATGCGTGGCTAAACGGTTTTTATTTTCCCCCAGTCGGACCAGTGCATCCGACTTCGGAATACATTTTTATGTAAAGGTCTGCTTCATCCTCCATTTTCTAAAGGGTTTGCTTGCCCAAGGTAACGGTCGGTTATGTGATGGGGAACGAACCCAGCACATTCGATATGTGAGCCGTGCCACTCAACCAATAGCCTACGCCGTCTCCACTATATGATCACGGTCACATAGTTCCCGCTTAGGTTTTCACTTTTCAATTGTGTAACGGATGTAAAACACAAAATTTACCTGCACAGTACGTACCGACGGCAGAAGATGTATGTATTTCTTAGCCTTGTGCATCTTCCCAGCTGAGATCAATAATTTGTACCGTAATTATAGTGTACAATAGTATGATTATTTATCTTCAATTGCATGCATATCGGTGGACACATAAAGTATTATTCTCAATGTATAGTTGTTACGAAGAAACACATGTTTTGTAACTAATATAGGATTTTTTTTCAAATATCCAGGTGAGAAGTATCGTAACTACCAACAGGGTATATGTTGTGATTGCCTGCATTTTCATCACCCTCGTATTAAGCGTTGCTCCTCTGTACATCGTCAACAAACTCGATATGAAATTCTTTCCACTCAGAAACAAAACTGTCCTCGGAATTATTCCAACAAGTAACAGAGGAAGCTTTAAAACAATTTCATTTCTCAAAAATAACATATGTATTTCTTTTGGTGGTGTTTTTTCTATCACTATATCTACGATAATACTGGTTATTAACATTCAGAAACGATCAACATGGCGGACAACATTTACAACAGCGGCTCAATGGGACAAATTGTCCAATCGGAATCAGAAGGTTGCCAAAATGGTGATCATGATTTCTACGCTCTTCATCGTCTGCTTCATCCCTCTCTGCCTTCTTTTTGCAGCCATAGTTGCAGAGCCTGAGCGTTCATTTGATGGGAAATGCAAAAATTGGGTAATTTGTTACGGTGGGCTTTGCTTTGTACTTGAATCCATCAATTCGTCCACTAATATTATTATTTACTTTAACATGAGCAACAAGTGCCGACGTTATTTCCGTGAAATGTTTTGTTATCATCAAGACAGGAACAATATCTATGACGATTCATAGTTTCAGTTGGACGCGTTTAAAATATAAAGATTTAAAACGCGTTTCTACTTCTTCTTCTTCTTCTTCTTCTTCTTCGTTCGTTCTCAATCTCCCACTACCAAACACTGAAAGGGTAAGTAGCAGAATGTAGTCTAGAGAACGGAATGCGTTGTGTTGTAGTTTACAGCTTGTCTGCGATATTTGCACCTTTCGGTTGAACACATCCGACTTCAGCAAGCAGTTTTTGAGTACTGGGTTAGCATTCCCTCTTTGATCCCTTCTCCTTAGCTAGTCTGCCCTGCAGCAGCCTATTATCCAGGATCACCGCCTGGAGGTGTAGAAGGGTCTTGGCAGCTATGGTTCTCTGGCCCTGACGCTAGCAGTCAGCAATGGGTCGCTGACCACTGCAGCTCATGCGCTGCTCAGCATCTTGATCCCAAACGCGTTTCTACTACTTCTTCTTCTCACTTTGTCCTGTTTGTACAATTCAGTGTCATGTTATGTAGAGGTAAGTGCTTCGTACAAGTGGAGCTTTCCTGCTTCTGTTATGTTTTATATACATTGTTTACGTGGCTGGTTTTTGCTTTGTATCCATTGTTTCTGTATATATGGCATTGGTTTTTGAGTGATATTATCTGGTGTGTGGCAAGTCACGTGGCTGGACCTTTGTTTTTTGTTTGTCTTTTGATGAGTCAAGCAACGGTGTTGTATCTATTGTTTTTTCAAAATATCTTTGTTTCTGATTAGATCAATTATTGTTACTCCAAGCATTCTGAGTAGGCATTTTATTCTTTGTTGTTACAATGTTTCTTTTATTTTTGCGAATCAATGTCCAATTTTGGTATTGTAGCCCAATGTGGGTAGGAATAT
Source organism: Ariolimax columbianus (assembly GCA_036924085.1). Lineage (NCBI taxonomy): Eukaryota > Metazoa > Mollusca > Gastropoda > Stylommatophora > Arionidae > Ariolimax > Ariolimax columbianus. The sequence continues at coordinate 15,289,608 of JAVGWX010000007.1, forward strand.
TGTGTTGTAATGCGTTATTGATGTATATATTTTTTATTTGTCTACATTGTGATATTGGGGAAATTTACCCAATGATTTGGCTTGCTTTTTTTGTTGTATTTTAGTTTCTGATTTGCCATATTCTGAGGTTATGTTACCCAAGTACGTGAAATTGTTCACCTATTTTACTTGTTGTTTTTGAATAAATATTTTAGTTTGTGTTTCTTTTCTTGCAATCGTCAAAACTTTGGTTTTCTCTATGCTTATTTTCATACTATAATATACCTCATTACGATTGTTGATATGTTCCTGAAGATACTTTTCCGAGGTTGCTATTATTTTTTGGTCTTAGGCAAAGAGAAGTTCATCTAAGTGATCACTGAGGTTGTTTCCCTAGTGTTGGCTTTTATTGACATATTTCATCTATAAATGCGATAAAAGGTAAAAGTGATAGTGCACAACCTTGATGTACACCGGTCCTAATATGATATTTTTTTTCAAAATGTCCTGCGTTTGTTCTTATTGTACACTGTCTAAAAGCAAATGGCTAAAAGCCGTTACATATATTTGTCAAATGTGTATGTACTCCATAACGTTATAATGATGTTCACAGTTGGTATCAATTCACTCGATTCAATGCCTTCTCTTAGTCCACGAAAGTGACATGTAGTGCCTTATCGTACTCAATTGTTTTCTCGGCTAGTTGTCTCAGCGCGAAGATTGCATTTGTACAACTCCCATATGCGCTTTGCTAAGCTGCGGTTCTATGATTGGGTCTAGTCTTGTTTGTAAGCATTTTACATAATATATTTCCAGTATGGCAAAGCAATGATTTTCCTCTTTATTTTAAGCAGTTGTTGTTGCTGCACTCTTTTCCATTTATAGAATTGTTGCACGTCTTCAGTCTTGTATTTCTTGTTTAATCCATACTAGATTATACAGTCAGTATAACCAGGATATCCGTACGTCTTTTACTGCCTTGATTAGTTCGGCAGGAATGTCATCCGGTCCTAGTGACTTGTTTGATGGTGCCGCTTGTATAGCCTATTGAATATCTGATTTAGATATAACCGGCTCTAGCCCTATAGTGATCTCTATGATGATATTTTGTGCTCTAGCTATGTTTCCAGTATTAAGTAACTCTTCTAAATAGTGTCGCCATATTTCCATGATCTTTCTTTTGGCGTGTATACAATTTCCCTTTTGACCACTTATGATTTCTGTTAGATCATAACACTCTTCTCTGTGTCTCATTATCTTAATTTATTTATATACGTTTTTTGATTGCATTATTATGATCCAAGTTTTAGATTTATCTGCATTATTTCCGTGTTTGTATTTTGGCTTCTTGAACTACTATATGTCTGCTCTTGCAAATTTAAACTTAGTATAGTTCGTTGTTGATTTGCTCTTAATCCATATTGTGTTTATTTTTCTCTTTAATTGCTTTTTTTACTATATCATTACATCATGATGTGATTTTTAGTTTAGTGCCTATTGGCTTTACAGTCCCGCATGTTGCGCTTTCTGCGTCAGTGATACTACTCTTGAACATCGCCCATTCTCCTTCGATTGGTTGTGTTTGTTTTGCCTCTACAGGTTACATTCACTCTGTACCTTCTGCAGTAAAGATTTTAGGTCTGCAATTATGACTGTCCCTGGTAAAGAGGTCTCAGATAGCCATCTCAGACATGCAGTCATTGATTCAATTTTCCTTCTCGTATGGAGAACGTTGGTCTGTATAGCGCACTTCGCTCAACAACCTGATTTCTCATTCTAGAAGAGACGTCCCAACTAGATTCCTCTTTGCGTAACTCCGAACCATCGATACACTTGTATATAATGACATCACTATTCAGAATGTGTTCATTATCACTTGGTTAACCTCGAGCTATCCATTTACACTGTTACCCTCTGTGCCTAGGGTTGTGAAGACTCTGTGGTAATCTGATATTCTATCGATAGTGTTGATCCATTCTTGTCCCTTATGAATCGTTGCAAATGTGTCATAATATTATTGTTTTATGTATGTGCTATCCATTACGCTCCCATCTGGAGTCTTATTTCATTGATGCCTGTTGTGTTAATATTTGAGCATTAGGCGCCACCTGTTTGCGAAAACGTGTATATACGATTCTGGATGCCACTGCCGAAGTACCAGCAATATATCATTAGTCATGATCACGGTATCGCTAGAGAATCTCAGAACCAGTCGTGTCCCCCATCGTGGACACATTGTAAACATTCACACTGTAGGCTTCAAAGAGTGGAGCTGTTGTGTCTGTAATCAACAGCTGAGAGTACCAGAAAAAAACATTTGATGAAAAGCAGAATACGTTCCTTGTGTGCCGCTACCATAGATCCGAGTGCCACTACGTCTGGCTCGGGACTATGTATTGTTCGACAAGATATATATATATATATATATATATATATATATATATATATATCTATATATATATATATATATATATATATATATATATATATATATATATATATATATATATATACACATACACGCATATATACGAGAGGCCACAGTCAAATGTTACTCTGAGTTATTTCAACCTGTCACGCATGCAGACAGGACATTCATCAAAAGTAACACATAACATGTGCATCTGCGACGAACAATTTTTTCAAGCAACACAAAATTATTCAGGAACTGAGGAATGATTTGGGCCCATGATTCCACAATCCGCTGTGAAACTAACTGCAACGTCGTATGGATGTGTCTGACTATTCCATGCGTACGTAACCTATGTATGAACATCACGATGAACTATTCAAATATTCGTATAAGTCCTGACCATGCTGGTTGAATGGTGGTCACCTGAATTGTTAAAATGTTAACCAGCACCGGTGCGAGTGGAGAAACTTCAGTCAGTCATGGACATCGCTGCATATGATCTGATGTCTAAGTTGCAAAGCGAATTACAACTGTTCTCTCCATCAATATATATATGATATCCAGCTCACCAGCCATGATTTTATTGCACATTGCATCCAACGATGCATCAGCTTTCAAAATCCATCAGAATCTCGTAACAAGTTAAGCAAGCGTCAAATTGTAGATAGTGATGTATTCTAATATATTTTCAAACAAATGCAACTAAAGTACGAATAAACTATACAAGCTAAACGTTTTAGTTGACAATGTTTTCAATACATATTGTAAATGAAACTTCTTCTTCCTCTTCTTCTTCTTCTTCTTCTTCTTCTTCTTCTTCTTCTTCTTCTTCTTCTTCTTCTTCTTCTTCTGCTTTTTCTTCTTCTGCTTATTCTTCTTCTTCTTCTTCTTTTTCTTCTTATTTTTCTTCTTCTTCTTCTTCTTCTGCGTTCGTTCTCAATCTCCCACTACCAAGCCCTGAACAGGGATTTGCAACTAGCATGATGTAGCCCGACACAACGCATTTCATTCTCTGGGCTTCATCCTGCTACTTGTAAGAAACAAATTTTCATATATTACGTCAACAACTACGGTCAATGATGAAAGATGAACCTTTCGAAACAAAATATAGCATATTTGGGAATTGCTTCACCAAATGGAACAATGCACATGACTTTCAGTTAGGATTGTTATTATTTAATGCCCACGATGAGTACGTTTACTCTTCTGTGCATCCTAAAATGGTCGTTTAGTGGCGGATTGCAGTAGCTTTCCTAGTTTTCCGTAGCGTGCTGATGTAGGTATATTGGGTCCTACAGGCGGGTGTGCTATGTTTGGCTTCATCTGCGTGTCGTTCAATACTAGAAGGTTGACGTCGATCCATCACCTTGTTAGCCAGGCTACCATGAAAACAGGCCGTTTTCAGGAAGGATACGAGGAAGCGAAGGTGAGAGTCTTGACCAGTACGTTTTGTTGACCCTGACTAACATGTCTTATCAGTATATTTTCTGAACTGACGTTTTCCTCCATTTTCACTTAGGATAGAGGAAGCGAATTATGTTATGCTGGTACCCTGAGGCAAGACTAGACCACGTAGAAGACCTCCAATGCGTTGGTCAGACTTCCTTGCTGCATTCTACAACATTTGAGATGTCTTTCTTGGAGTACATACCACGAGCTGGACTTCGGTATCCCAAGACAGGTTCCGCTGGAGACGAAATTGGGAACCGCAGCTTCGTTGAGGAACTGGTCATCAAGATCAAGATCAATAACCCTAATAATAATAACAGTAATAATAACAACACTAATAATAATAAGAAAGAATGTCGGCAACATCGGACTAGTGGCAGTCATTAATACAGAATCTCAAGGTCCGGTGGACATTCTCCAAGGTCAGGCGGATCGACTGAACACACTGGGAAAGAGCACAAGCACGGAGCAAGTACAACTAATCATAATTTCGGAGAAAATCCGGACTGTGATACTAAGGAAACCCATGCCCTAGAGCTAAAGGACATGCTATGGATAAGCATAAGTAATGTGCGAAGCATATGTACGAGGTAAAACTACATATGGTTTCAAATAAAATGGAAAGAACATAGACACACATAATATGTATATTAGCAGGCAGATGAAAGGCCAGGGGCATATCAATGCACAATTAGGAGCATTGTTTGTATACTCCGGGAAGGAAAAGAGTGGACAAGGAGGAGATGAATTTCTCATAACAAGGACAACTGTATGGAAATTTATGGATATAGACAAGTTAATGACATACTATTCATGATTAGAATGCAGGAAAAGATTAGAAACATCACAATCATTCAAGTGCACGCACCCACAACTACCGCATTATATGAAGAAATAGAAGTATCCTATAAAAAAATACTATATCATTTTAATTAAGAATAGCTAAGGAATATTATTATACTACCAAACAATTTCAACGCAATGATCTGAGCAGAAATAACAAAAGTGGATAAAGAGGCACGAGGGCTTTTTGGCATTGGGAAGAAAGACGAAAGAGGTAAAACACTAATGACCTTTAGCTTGGAGAACACATTCGTTATCACGTACAAGTTGTTCACACAACAACGCGGAAGGTTGTACACGGGGACCTCTTCAGATCTGAAAACTAGGACCTAGGTCGATTATTTCTTCGAAAAACGTAAATGGAAATCAAACATCACCTCAACAAAGACGCTCATGGTAGCAGATTGAGACTCTGATCACCAGTTACTAGTAATGGTCTACAAAACAAGACGGAAAAAAGACATCAGAAGGGATAGTTTGTACGCTTAAAATTAAAATAATACAACAATGAAGTACGAAACAAATTCAAAGTGTTGATGGCGAGACATGAGAATATGTCAGTGAATGAACTAGCAATACAGACGAGATATATTTTACTTGATGCAGTACGGGATCTGATCCCTGGGAAAACATAAGAAGTGGAACTATATGACAGAGA